>CM062297.1:172995355-174195355 GCA_031216915.1 Pictodentalium vernedei
CGAATGACGAGTTCTTTCCCAAAAGCATAAGAGGTCTGATAGTGGAAAAATCGAACTGTGGAAAGACCGCTCTCTTGATGAATCTGTTGTTGCGACTCAGCTGGTTGGATTACGACAAATTATTCGATTTCGGCAAGAGTCTCTTTCAGTCAGAATACAGATTGTTTCGAGAGTGTAAGATGCGTAAATTACTGACGGACGTCATGTCGAGAATCTTCGACAATCGTGACGATTTCGAAGGACACGAAGCTTCGAATATATTGGAAGGAGCTTCGAGAGAATTGACCAGCAGAAACGTCGAGTGTTCGAATGTGGAATGTCTGTTTTATGAGAATGCCGACGATGTTCCCGATCCCAGGCAGTTGAAGTTGGAGAACAAGAATCTTCGATGATCTGTTGTTGGAGAGACAGAATCGATGCGAACCATATTACGTTCAAGGTCATCACAGCAACGTGGATTGTTTCTATCTGTCTCAGAATTATTTTCGATTGCCCAGACAGACAGTAAGGGAGAATGCTAATTTTCTGTGTCTCTTTCGTCAGGATCTCAAGAATCTCAATCCCATCTAGGGAGATCACGTGGCCGACGACATGGGCATGGAAGAATTCAGGAGATTTTGTAAGAAGGTGTGGGACAAAGGACTTCACAAGTTCATGGTGATCAATTTGACTAGCGAATTTATCAACGGAAAATATCGAAGCGGATTCGATGATTTTTTTTTATATTCCCGATAACAAAAGAGAAGAAAAAAAAAGAAAAAAAATGTCAATAAAATATAAAAATATATTAATAATATAAAAAAATGTAAGAACATCACCTATGAGAACAGATAGTCGAGAATACGGCTGTGAAACAGTCCTTTCAAATCGTAGTGAGTCACGACACGACCCGATTCACGACGAAATTCGAACATTCCATCGAATTGAAGAAGGAAAAGAGATACGAGATGGCGTTTGTTAATTTCGAGACTTACTATTCATTTCCCAATCTCACGGAAAAGAATAACGCGTTCAAGTATTCCGACAGAGTGGATTGGTTCGAGATTCGAATTCCCAAAGGGAGTTACAACATAGACGATCTGAACCATCACATCCAGACGAGATTGAAGACTAATGGTCACGGGAGCAAGATGATAAGACTCGCTCCCAATACGAGTACTCTACAAACAATATTAGACTTGTGAGATAATTTTTGAGTGGATTTTAATGCGGAAGATTCGATCAGCAATATGTTGGGATTCGATCGAAAGATGTATCGAGGTCATGCCGCATCCGAAAATATGGTAGATATTCTCGCAGTCAATAGCATTTTAGTTAACGTCAATGTGATCTCAGGAAGTTATGTCGATGGTAGTGCTCAGCCTACGATCTACTCATTCTTTCCAGACGTTTCGCCGGGTTACAAGATCGTGGAACAACCTCGAAATCTCGTCTATTTACCCGTGATTCTGGACACATTGTATAGCATCAAAACCACATTGACGGATCAGAACAGTGATCTGTTAGATCTTCGTGGAGAGAGAGTGACTATACGATTTCACATCAGAGAGATATGAAAAAAAAATCAAGTGAATAAAACAAAAATAAAAAGACCTTATGCCGCGTCGTGCCGATACAGGACTTGGCTAAAATAACGAAAGGATTGGGATTGAAAGTGATTTATCAATAAAAAAAAAAAATAAAAAAAATAGAGAGAAAAAAAAATAGGAAAAAAAACATAATTCAAAACCTAGTAAAAAAAAAAACTGGAGAAAAAAAAATATGGATATCAAAGACATGTCTTGGAATGACATGATGACCAAGAAGTCGAACGACGAGTTCTTTCCCAGATGCATAGGAGGTCTGATAGCGGAAAAATCGAACTGCAGAAAGACCACTCTCTTGATGAATTTGTTTTTGCGACTCAGCTGGTTGGATTACGACAAATTATTCGATTTCGGCAAGAGTCTCTTTCAACTGGAATACAGATTGTTTCGAGAGTGCATGATGCGTAAATTACCAAAGGACGCCTTGTCGAGAATCTTTGACAATCGTGACGAATTCGAAGGACACGGGACTTCGAATATATTGGATGGAGCTTCGAGAGAATTGACCAGCAGAAACGTCGAGTGTTCGAACGTGGAACGTATGTTTTACGAGAATGCCGACGATGTTCCCGATCCCAGACAGTTGAAGTTGGAGAACAAGCATCATCAACGATCTGCTGTTGGAGAGACAGAATCAATGCGAATCGTATTACGTTCGAGGTCGTCACAGCAACGTGGATTGTTTCTATCTGTCTCAGAATTATTTCCTATTGCCCAGACAGACGGTAAGGGAGAATGCTAATTTTCTGTACTAATTTTCTGTGTCTCTTTCATCAGGATCTCAAGAATCTCAATCACATCTATGGAGATCACGTGGCCAATGACATGAGCATGGACAAATTCAAGATATTTTGTAAGAAGGTGTGGGACTTCACGAGTTCATGGTGATCAATTTGACCAGCGAATTTAACAACGGAAAATATCAAAGAGGATTCGATGATTTTTTTTATATTCCCGATAACAAAAGAGAAGATAAAAAAGAAAAAAAAATATTGATAAAATATAAAAATATTTTAATAATAAAAAAAATGTCAGAACATCACCTATTAGAACAGATAGTCGACAATACGGCTGTGAAACAGTCCTTTCAAATCGTAGTGAGTCACGACACGACCCGGTTCACGACGAAATTCGAACCTTCCATCGAATTGAAGAAGGAAAAGAGATATGAAATTGGCGTTTGTTAATCTCGAGACTTACTATTCATTTCCCAATGTCACGGAAAAGAATAACGTGTTCAAGTATTCCGACAGAGTGGATTGGTTCGAGATTCGTATTCCCAAAGGGAGTTACAACGACGAGATTGAAGAATGATGGTCACGGAAGCAAGATGATAAGACTCGCTCCCAATATGGGTACTCTACAAACAATATTAGACTTGTTAGATAGTTTTTGAGTGGATTTTTGTGCAGAAGATTCGATCGGCAATATGTAGGTGGGATTCGATCAAAAGATGTATTGAGGTCATGCCGCATCCGAAAATATGGTAGATATTCTCGCAGTCAATAGCATTTTAGTTAACGTCAATGTGATCTCGGGAAGATATGTTGATGGTAGCACTTAGCCAACGATCTACACATTCTTTTCAGACGTTTCGCCGGGTTACAAGATTGTGGAACAACCTCGAAGTCTCGTCTATTGACCCGTGATTCTGGACACGTTGTATAGAATCAAAACCACATTGACGGATCAAAACGGTGATCATTTAGATCTTCATGGAGAGAGAGAGTGGCTATACGATCTCACATCAGAGAGATATGAAAAAAAAATCAAGTGAATAAAAAAAAATAAATATAATTTGAAAAAAACAAAAAGAAAATTTTTTTGTTTGTATTTTTCATTTTTTTATATATTTATATAAGAAATAAAAAAATAAACACAAACTTATAATATTTATAATACCTTAAAAAAAAGTATGATATTTCTAATTAAAAATATTTATAATCCAGTGAAAACAAAACATCAACAACAAATATGAGTAGTAGTCGATATTTCATTAAAAATGTGAACATATTCGAAGGACAGAAAGCTAAACTTTGCAGAGCGTTGAGTCATCAACATGAAGCTGTTCGATTTAAATTCAACTACGATGATCTGGCGAGTGGCGGTAGCGATCGGATCGCCTAGACTAAAATTCAAATCAAAAGGATGGAGAAAGTGATTTGTAATTGAACGGGAATGACAGTTAGACTGAGTCCCGCTCAATTGAGATACAATCTGAGAATGAAAGGCGGTTTCTTGCCGCTGTTGGCGGGACTCACTGCCAAAGCATTACGCATTCTCACGAAGACGGTGTTACCAGCTCTTGGCATGGGAGCTCTCTCGGGACTCGCTAGTTCGGCAGTCGACAAATTAATGGGTAGAGGATTGTTTTTGAAGAAGAGGGGAAACAGACTGTTTTTGAAGAAGGGAGGAGCCGTGTGTGTAGACGTCACAGGTAAAGGATTGTATCAAGGACCCGCGAGAAAAGGCGGTGTGCTTTCCACAGAGACAGTCTCTATCTGAAGACTGGAGAGAATGTGGAACAGATCAGTGAAGGTTTGTTGTTTGGTCAGAATTCGCCATTTAAGAATATACCTCTTCTGGGTATGTTATTATAAAAAAAAATGACAATTGAAAAAAATTTTTTTTTTTTTATTATTTCTTATATAAAAAAAATGCAACAAAAGGAGAGAGAAAAAAAATCTTTTAAAAGACGTGTTGACAAAAACGTTTCTATTATCAAAACAATGTTCATTGTTATCAAAACAACGTTCATTTTACGAAAAGCTTTTAGCTTTTTTCTAAACATTTACATGAGTATGCATTAGAAAGAATTCAATCAGAACAAATCGTATGCAGCGCGTGTTTAAGTATGTGCTACATGTTGTTTTTCGTTCATATTGTTATTCATATCCATAAATTGAAGCTATTTCAAAAATATCGAAATGTGTTCGAACAAAAAAAAATGTGTCTTACCAAGATTATCACATGATTATAGATACCCTAGATTGTTTAAAAGACAAATCGAAACTTGTAGAGCATTACAATTATGGAGAAATTTATTACATGTTTATTTGCACGAAAAACATAGTTAATGTACTCGATTGTGGTGGTGGTGGTGATGAAAATATTGAAAAACCCATCCATCAGTGTGTAGCATTTATTCGCAGATTACACTTGTTCATGTCAAGTAGATCATGGATCAAATTTGCTAAAAGGATAGAAATCATTATGCATTATTTCCCGTATCTTCCTAACAATGACAACGATGATGAAAAAATGATGGTTTTATCAGAATATGAAAAGCATAAAATCCTTCTTTCAAAAAGATATAATAAAAGTATGCGCAATCGTAATAAACGAAAAGAATTTGATCATTTGTTTGGTGATGAGATATGTTGTTATTAAAAAAAAATGCAATACATATATTAAAAAAAAAATACATAAAAAAATAATACTAAAAACAAAATAATAGAAAAAAAAAAAAAAAAATAATAAGAATAGAATTTTTTTTTTATATATAAAATAATAAAAAATGATGATGAACGATTCCATGGAATTGAGAGCTTGGTTTCTTCGAAGAGTGATGTGCAGAACTTACGTGATCTGTGTGAATGAACAACTTCCTCACATCTTGCATGAAAGATGTCTCGGCTGTCGGGAGGAGAGACAATTTAATCACATTAATCATTCGTGTCTCACGATGGAATGGGAAGTCATCGTCACCACGTATTTCATGCTTGCATTGAATTCCGTACGATGTGATGATGTCATCAGATGTTTGAGACAATTCGTGTCTTGCATTGGAGAACCCAAGCAAACAATGAAAGAGTTGAAGTTAGCGCATCGACGTCTCACCACTGAAGACAGGGAACGCGTTGTGGAATATTTGTTGGAAAAGGAGAGATCACCACTAAAAAAATGTTCTGACGGGAATCACGTTTTTATGATTTCCTTGTTGAAGGGAAGAAATCACTAAAAAAATGTCGTTAATTAATGAGGTGAAAAAAATACATACAAAATAATAATAGATATAAAATAAAAGTAAAATGAAAATGGAACTTCAAAGTAAAAAACTATATCCATCGTTAGAGAAATTGGACATCGAGCCCATGGCACCTCTTCTACCACCACCATTAGAAAGCAGCGACGACGTGGGACAGAAGTATCGAATTGAACAAATCAATAGAATTCAATCGTATCTGATTCGAGAGAGAGATTCTCGTTGTTCGCTAAACAAGTAATAATCTAGATTCAAGAAATTTGTGAGTGGTGTTTATTTAAATCTCATCACAGTCTCTTTAGGTTTGAATGTTGCCAGAATAAGTCTGTTGCTCTTCCAATCATATTGGCTGTAGGAGGATTGGCTTTGACTGCCGGATTCGCCAGTATGATCGGAAAATTTCTTGCTAAGAAATTATCCGTGAACGCAAAGAAAATGAAAACATCAGCGTTTTGGCCGATGCAAAGATCGACACCATGTCGGATAAGATCTCCATGGCATTGGAAAATGGTAGGATTTCATACGGTGAATACATCGATATATTGAATGAAAAACAAAAATACGAAGTCATGATAGCAAAGATAAGAGTCAAGAGTCGTCAGATCATAAACAAACAACTGAAGGATTCTGTCATGGAAAAAGATAGGGAACAAGCGAGACAATCGTTTTGTAAATTGTTGGATCACAAAAAGATTCCAGAAGCAATCGATTGAAAAAAAAGTATATATATAAAAGAAAAAAAAAAATATATATAAATTAAGAAAAAAAAAAATTAAATATATATAAAAAAAAAAACAAGAAAAAAACAAAACAAAACAATATGTATTGCATCAAATGCAAGATAGTTACCCATTCGGTTAACGTTAAAAAAGAACTGACAAAAAATAAAAGTCCCATGCTTCGTGGAACATGTAAAGTGTGTGGTTCGACCAAGACGCAATTTGTCAAACGCAATGCCAGTCTGACAAATAAATTGATTAATAATCTACCTGTCAAAATGCATCTGCCAGGACATCAATTCACGAGACCCAGTACGGAATTAAATTAGAGACTGAATCGAGATCTGACACCTAAATCTTGGAGCAAACCCATCAATAGGGTGGATTCGGCTGCTTATGCTCACGATCTGTGTTACACAAAACATCCCGACGTTGAGACACGTAATCGAATCTGCGATGTTGACGACATTGAAAAATACATCAAATCCCACTAGGAGAGAGAGACTTGAACATTCATTGGTAGGTAAAGTGATCGGTACCAAACGTCGATTCGGATGGGGACATAAAAAAAAATGTCCAGAACATATTAACGAATGCATTGGCGAAAGAACTACACAAGCCCTTCACGTGTAAATTTCGAAGGAGAAGAGTGTTTGTGAAGGGTTTGGATCAGATCTGGTCCACATGAAATCACATTCAAAATGGAACAGGGGCATTAAATACATACTGATGGTCATAGATGTGTTTTCGAAATACGGATGGATGAGACTATTGAAGAATAAATCGGGAGCTTGCGTGGCAGAGGCTCTGAAGAGCATATTCCCATCGTCTTCTCGAAAACCTGATAAATTGTGGGTGGACAAAGGAAAGGAATTTTACAACAATCAGGTTTGTCTGTTAATCGACTTCTATTCCGTCGAAAATGAAGGGAAAGCTAACGTGATCGAACATCAGAACAGAACTATTCTGAAGGAAACAATGTACAAGTATTTCGCGGCCAATAAGGCCAAGAAATATTTCAATGTTCTAGATGAACTGGTTGAAGAATACAACAACACGCAACACAGATCAATCAAGAGGATGCCTGCAGAAGCTAGCGATCCTCAAAATGAAAAACGTTCTCTGCAAAACTCTATCCCGAAAAGATCAAGATCAAGAAGAAGTCCAAACCACCGAAATTTGCAGTTGGCGATCGAGTAAGAATCACTTCCTATAAGTCACTCTATGAGAAAGGTTACAGAAATTGTATTACTTTTTTATCCTCGTTCATTTTTATTTTTTTTATTATTTTCAATTTTTTTTTTGTGTACTCGCTGTTTGTTCATAGGATCGAGTTCGATCAACAGAGAGACTACTGAAGTAGCAGCCTCGGGATTAATGGTTTTCATCTTGAAATTAATCCTGTCCCCCATCTGCACCTTGAGAGGCATACCGAAGACGCTGGTGTTCGAGTGTTCTTCTTTCTTCTTTTTCGACTTTGCACCTCTTGTCGGTTTCCACACCATTCACCACGAGATTGACGACCGCTCTATTGCTCAAGTCCATAGAAGTCAGACTGATTCGAATGATATCACCTCGCATGCGATATCCTATCAGACCATGTAGCTGTCCTTTACCTCCGTTTCCGAAGGACCATTCGGCTTTTTCCGCATCTAATGCACCGCTCTCCTCGGCCCAGAAAATGATCAATTGTCTGTCGTATTTTATCTTTTCCACGACGGAGATCAGAGTGCATGCATCCGATATGTGTGTGAGATCCGTCAGATTCGTTAGTGCGTGTCCTCCCATGTGCAATTTGCCTTCCATGATATTGCCCTTTCTCCAGACCGTATTTTCGTCCAAGTACTGTCTGCTGATCGTGGTGGAAGCGAATTCCGGTTCGTTGTCGAGACCGAATAGATTGTAACCATTCATGTCGATGCCAGCCTCCATGGTTCCTCCGGATTTTTTGTTCTTATACAATTGACCGACTTTAGATTCCAGATAGGATTGAGAATCAAGTAGTGCAGAATCAGCATAACTTTTGTTGACAACCGTTGAGTCTTCATCTTCATCGATGATCTGAGACAGATTCAACATCTTATTGAATCCTGCATCCAGATCCGATTTCATTTCTAACTCGTCGACTTTACTCTTTCTCAGTTCCAAGTCTACGTATTGTTTGGTTTGCCGCATCATTGGGATCCACGGGATCGGGTACATTGATTATCTTTTTAGAATTTGCGTTCATTTCAGACTGCATCACTTTAGGAACGCAGTGATCTCTCAGATGTTTACTGAATCTCGCGTGAGAGTCGTCCACATATCTTTTAGTGGCGACATCGATCAAATCTCTAGGAACCACTTGTTTAGATTTCAAATCGAGATCATCTGTCATGGCATTATTCCTGCAATTATCTCTCATCATCTGTCGGAAATGTTCATCTCCATTATCAACGTATTTTTTAGTTGCAGCATCCGACGAATCGATCAGTTTAGGAAGATTGTAGATTTTTTTACTGTTCAAGTTTAAAGGTTCTTGTCGAGGTTCGTATCTTTGGACGTATCATTCATCCAAGTTGGCAATATCACCAACAACTTCGACTATGGTTCTTCTTTTCTTTCTAGAGACACCTTCGTTATTGTCAGCCCGACCGAATTTATCGACTGTCATGTTTTGTTTCATATTTTTTATTTTTTTTTAATTAGGAATATTATAAGTTTTTTTTATTATTATTATTTAAATTATAAAAGAACTAAAAAAATTTTTATTATTTAATTTTTATTATAAAAAATAATTTTATTATATATATCTCTCTCTCTCTATATATATATATATAAAATGTTTTTTTAATGTAAATGATTGAGAATATCCTGAAAGTGATCTCCTTCTGGCCATCTCTTGAGAATGTAGAGTCACAGGTGACCACAAAACACTCAATCCGGCAATTGCACTTGCTCGATATTGTAAATAACTGAAATAAATAGTTTCTTATTTCTATCAGTGGTGAGATTCCATAGCTATCGAAATAATAATATTTATTGTTCGAAAACCATGTGACCAAATGCATGCCCTCACCTCTGATGTCATCCAGATTTAAAATTCCACATTCCAAATATTCATAAATATGTTTTTTTGTTTTTGTTTTATCTTGTTTTATTTATTATTTGTTTTCTATTCTTTTTCTTTAATTTATAAACTCGTGTTTAAACTGACCAGATTTTGAAGAAACTCATCCCTTAGATTTTGACAGCAACAAAATATCTCGGAATAATGTCCAAGTGCAAAAGTGTGTATTTTATCCTCACATCTCTTATCGTCGTCGGCCGTCAATGCAATCTTATTGATTTCGTTGGTGTACATCTCCTGCGTTTTGCTTCAAATTGCAGTCATCTTTTTTAACACCATTGAACCTTCGAAAAGACATTCTTTATACTCATTGACAGCGATGCTTTTATTTGTCACACACGCTTGAATGCCTTTACATCTCTTGATCTCTGCGCCGTCAAGAAGATAAGAGTACAATTTTGGTCTGAAACCTACGAATTAGGTGATCTGTATTCCACCGCTCTCGTCTTTGAATTTACCCAACACTTTTTTATTGACACCAGTTGGAATCTTAGACGGATGATCGACCAGATAATTACTTGTGTCGATCCATTCGTCCACGTCTGGCGCTATGTCCTCAAAGACGTCTCCAGTCTCTATCTCATAAGCCAGACTGTCCGTGTTGGTGAACAATAGTTTGGCTTTGAAACCAAATTTCGCTTTAATATAATCATAGTGAAAGTTGTACATCAACTGCTTGCTGATGTCTAAGATGATCGCTCCGAGATAACAGGGTTTATCCCACTTCAGATGCGTCTTTTGCATGTGCACACCCACTAGATTTTTGTCGAATATGATTCTATGTTGATAGTTGGGTTTCGCGATTAATTTTCTAGACCTCTCTTTGGACGAACCTCGGTTCTATTCCTAATGTTTTCCATAGTTTTCACGCAATTGTTCATGAGTTTGAAGAAATCTTTTTCGAAGTCGCTCTCGGTTTGCATTCTTAAATTCGCGTTGAGATCGATGTATTTTTTCATCCAAGGCTCCTCGTCGAATCGAATGATTCGATGCACATCGAGCAATCTCCTTCCATGGTCAATGTAATGTTCAGATTTTCGCAATAGGCCACACACTTGCGTTTGTCATTTAAATTGGGAACGAGTTTTTCGACGCCGTTTACTGCTATTCGTTCAGGAGCTAGCAGATAATCATTGTGTAGATCGTGTAACATTATCGGATACTCCAAATCGACCTCTAAAATACAAGGATAGTGTCTCCATTTTTGTTTTTCTTCCAACGTTTCGACCCACTTGAAATTTCCGATCGGTAAAGGATGACTCATAGCCCAACCGTTCAACTGTACAAATTATTAGCATTCCAGTACTGTATGTATTTACTCGGTTTTTCGGAATCTAAATCTTTTCCCATGTAATGATTATTAGCTTTGGCATATCTGGTGGAAATCATAGAGACGCCACCCCTCACGGGTTTTTCGAACATGAGTAACATATCAGCATCTGATAATAATTCCAATCAAACCTCTGTCATTTTCAAGAGTGCATCCCAAGCGAGTCTTGGTGCAGTGAAATACCAAACCGGATCTAGTTTGTAGTGTTGATGACACACCGATCGAAAATTTGTGAACACATCGGCCAAGAGAAGCACGTCATTTTTTAAATAGAGGTCGTGATATTTTCTCAGGGATTTCATGTCGAATAACTTTTTGCGCGTGTTCATAATTGTCATCAAAAATGTGAGACTGGTATAATTTTGAATAAAAATCTTCTTTAGGAGGTAGAGCGAAGTCGTCGAATTTCTCGCAATCACTCATGTAATTGTAAGAGTAGACGCCTTTCCTCAACATGACGTCAACCAACTCTCGTTGATTGTTAAAATGTTCACTCGTGATTTTAAATTTCTCCCTATCTAAACTGTCGACTAATTTTTCCAGACTGGCCGACATAAATTTATAATTGTTGAGGAAATGTATCAGTCTATGGATGGGAAGCGATCAATCGTCGACCTTCTTTTTATCAACAACCTTCCATTTAGTGAATGAAATGTATTTTCCGTCGTTTTCCACAATGCAGCTGAACTCTCCCTCGCTGACACCCATATTTTTCACGAGCAGGTGACAGTCGTAGCCCGAGAGATTGTGAAATATCACCGAATAGAATTCAGCATCTCTAAATCTTAAATTACATTTGTTGTGAACAGTGCCACAAAACAGACTGGTGTAATGATCGTGATCTCTAACTTTTTTTTATTATTTTCACAATTTTTATTGAATGGTTGTCTACAGATGTGACATTCGGTGGTTTCCTCGAATTCTCGGTGTTGATCTGGCGTTATGATCATGTCTTTGGATTTTTAAAATTTTTTGTATAATTATTGTATTTTCGATTCTAACTCTTCCACAAATTTTTTAGCCACGTCGTCGTCTTCCGAACGTTTAGGGTAGACGAATGGACCTAACGATTCTCCATCGTCGAAAGAACATTTCACGTAATAGCAATAGCTCAAAGGTACGTGCTTCTGAAGTTTTTCGGCGTAACTGCAACGCTCGTCGGGCTGACAAGAATTTATTTTCGTGGTGAAATATTCGAAATCGGCGTAGACGACGAATGGCGGCCTCAATCTTCTTTTGTAGTTGTAAAAATCCACGTGAGTGTTAGCTTTAGGAATTTCGACAGCAGCGTTAGACTTTTCGTTCCAATATTCCTGATGATGCGTCAACGATTCTTTACGATGAAACAAATTCATGCAGTTGAGACAGAAAAATCTTATGTTTAGAAGTCTGCTTTGACAACAATTTACTCATACTTTTAATCCAGCAATAATGCTGATTGTAACAACAAATTAACAATATTTTCTCTCTCTTTGCGCGAAGTCAGTCTGAGAGGATAAACTATTCCTTCTGCGTTGTCTCCGTCGAATCCCAAGACGTTCACCGCCACGGAGAGATTTAACTTTTCGAATTGCTCGACGTCTCTCAATCCCGTAGGGAAAAGCACTCCTGTAAAATCGAGATTTTCAGAAGTCTCCACGTACTTGGAAAGTCTATTGCCATTCTTTTCTACGGGATACAAGGCCGATGTGATCGCCCATTTGAAACACTCGCTATCCTTTCTATTTTTCACGTTAACCACAGCTTTTTCATTATGTAGGAAACGAGGCAGTTCTATAGAGGAAGACGTTGTCAAACGATCGTGTCTGTCCACGTGACTCTCGAGATTCAATATCTTCTCGAACGTCCAAACACTTCCCCTCTTTTGAAAAGTAGCCATAGATTCCAACATCTTGCCTTTCATCACATCATAAACATCGAAGAATTCATTGATTTCGAACACAGTTTCCACTTTAGAATGAAAATAAGTATCTTGCACCACGCTCTTACCCGTTTTCGCGTCGACCCTTTCCATCAGACAGTGCAAGATCATTTTTTATTTTTAAACCTCTCTAGTTCCTTTCGAATCACGTCCAACACTCCACTAAGCGCCCATTCCATGAATGATTCGGGATGGAGATTTTCGAAACCTGAAATCACGTCGAAAGTTTTAAAATATCCTTTGATGGCTTTGTCAAGTTCAATCGACGATTTTTTTCACTGCCTTGCTCCTGATTGCTCTTATCGCCCCGACTCCCTCGTCTTTCTTCAACGCTCCCAAGATTTCATTGAGCATTTTGTTTTCTGATGAATCATCATCTCGAACCGCATCACTTTTCATTTTTTTTTACTTTCAGTCCCTTTCGGAGCCTGCAGTTCAACTTTTCGTTTAACAGTCTTGTTCTTCTTTTCAACTTTTTTCGTTTCAACAGTCTCGTTTTTCTTCTTAATTTTCACACGTCGAGGTTGTTTCGTCTTCTCATCATAACTTCTCGTCACGATTCGAGTTTTCGCCTCCTTCACAGGCCTTTCATCCATCCCCTTCCCAGAGAGTAAACGATCGATGCATTCTTCTTTCTTCATGTATTTGACACCTTTCAGATTCGAAGACTGATGCACTTTGGCTTGTAAATTAACCAGCGTTTGTTCATAAGTCTCGGCAAACACAAGGTTAATTAATTCTCTTTTGGTCTTCTTTTTACCGCTGTCGTGATTTTCAATTCTTAAATTTCTACAGTTCTGTTTCAACTGGGGTACGGTAGAGAAAAATAAGTTTTCCACATTGGACGTTTTTTTTTTTGTTTTTGGCATTTTATGTGTTGATATATATTATTTTGAGTTTTTGGGGGGTTTTCTTTGTAAAAAAAATGGATTTGAGAACTTTTTTTAACTTGTTATTTAAATATATAGATATAATTTTTGTTTTAAAATTTTTTCTACACAGATTCAATTTTTTTTTTCAGAACCTGAATTTGTTTTTTTTTTCAAGCACGCAATTCAATTTTATGTAACACAATACAAAACGATTGCATGCAATGCAGTAGAAGAAAACCAAGTTGCCATCTAATTTTTACTCATAATAATAGCGAGAAAATTCATTCAACTTTCAAATTCACTGATGAATAACGCTCGACACGTGACGATCATAATAATATATTTCACAAACACCTGCCTCATTGATGTATGCAAACATTTTATTCATAAGATTGTGACAGCGCAGCATTCACACTCCGTTTAATACAACTTTCAATTCAGCGATACTACAGTACTTTAATAGCTTGAATAAAATTGAAACGCGTGTTAAATTTTTTCTCTCCAAATCAGTTTATGAATATTTACTCTTGATGTCAAAAATGAACGACAGATAAAATTATTTTTCTGTCATCAATTCGTAAATATTATTATTCGGCTACTAATAGCATGAAAATAAAAATTGAAACGTGTTTGAAATTTTTTCTCTCCGAATCAGTTTTATGAATATTAACTCCTGACTCAAAAACGAACCACTGCTAAAATTATTTTTCTGTCACCAATTTGTAAAATATTAACCCTAAAAAAAAAATAATATATTTTGTTTTCGAGAAAAAAAAAATGAATGGAGACTGAAGTTTTCTCTTTCCGAATCAGTTTATGAATATTAACTCTTAACGCTAAAACGAACATTTGATAAAATTATTTTTCCTTCACAAATTCATAAAAATATTAACCCTAAAAAAAAAAAAAAAATTGTTTTCGAGAAACAAAAATTGAACGGAGACTGAAGTTTTCTCTTTCTGAAACAGTTTATGAATATTAACTCTTAACGCCAAAATGCACGACTGATAAAAATTATTTTTTTCTGTCACCAATTCCTAAAAATATTAACATCTTTCTTTCTCGAGTCGCAATTAAAAAACATCTACATCTACAACGTATTTTCTCACAACGACACTTCCATTGACGTGAATATTAATTTTGAAATAGCTTCCTTTCTGATACACCCATCGAAACACTACATTCTCGGTCTCAAACGTCAGTTGTTGTTTTCCAACAGTCAGATTCAATCTGCGAACTAAAGTCTCAGAAACACTCGGAAATATTTTCCTCCGTAGAACATAGTGGATGTGCGGTCTGGATCGAAACCTTCCACATCGACTGAGAGAACACTAAATAAATCGTCTTGGAATTCGTACATCAAATCCAGAGCAGTCTCGCTCAATTTCAAAGGAGGAACCTATTTGTCGAATTCGTCCGCCAAACCACTACATTCCACGTCTTTCAATGGAACGGGATTGTGAGATTCTAACTTAAAAATTTTACTACCAAACTTTAAGTATCTTTCGACTCTCATCAATTTGAACTCGGATTTCTTTTTGTCACGTGCTGCGCTGGATTTCATGATCATATTTGATTTTTTTTATGAAAATTTTTTAAAATTTTGTATTTTTTTTTTTTTAAACGATAATAATTATTAATTGTTAAAAAAAAATACTTCTTGTTTTTTTTTGTTTCTTCTTCTTATATATATGCAGAAAAAAGAATAAAACAACAACCTTTACAGTTTTTTTTTCTTTAATGACAAAAACAATCTTATCCATCATTCGTCTCACAACAAACACATAATTATATATACACACACAAACGCACAAACACACACACATTTTTCGATCGCCATCCTCCTCCATTCCCAATCAGAGATCTTTTTTTTTCTTTTCTTCCCATCGAGCGTCACAACGAAATTCCACCGTCTTTTCTGGCTCACTTAAAAATTCTCCCCTACCCAAGCATCATCTTTTTCTGGTGGAAATCCGCGTTCCGGATCGAATTTTTATTTCGACCCTCACACCGTCTTTTCCAGATTTAAAATTCTTGAGTCAGAAAATCGCCGAATTCAAACATTTCCGCGAGAAATCTGGGGTTTTCCCAGAAAAGTTGAATTATTTTGAAAAAAAACGACATTTTTCCGAAAAAATCGATTTTTTTCCAGAAAATTTTTCAATTTTTTCTAAAAATAACTCAATTTTGTGGCTTACCGGAATTTCTGGCTCATCGTAGGAGAGTGAGCCATGATCCTCACTTATCCCCTACCTTAATATGTTCTCTGATGAACACCACTTTATCGCCGGGGGAGAATTAGAACTGTCTAACGGGTGCGTTGAGCGAAATTACGACTAACTAGTGCGTTATTGCAATTAGAATAACGTGATATTCAAGTCAAACTATCGCACTTGAAGTTGCTAATCGTGCGTGCATGATGCCGCTTTACTGTAGGCCGTAATGTATATCTGTGTTGTTCACAGAATAGCCAAACATCACAACCAAATCCGAGCCAATTAATTGGTTGTCGAGATGATTCTGGTATTTAGATATGCCGCTATTCAATCGCGTGCACCCTTAGAACACATGCCCACCCTTTAGAGGTATCGCGACTCATAGCAATGACGTGCCGCCATAGACACAAAGAAGGAGGAGTTCAATAAACAAAATGGAAGATGGAAACACGTGAAATCCTAACAGCGCGCGCTGTGTATGCGTACTGACATCACATATCACCATGGTGCTGATGTCACAACATGGTGGACCACGTGGTCTACACGACAACCCAACCTGACGTCACTGGGTCATGTGTTTTAAGACAGATATTGGAGGCGTGGTTTAGGACGGGCCCAAATGCGTTTTTTAGAGTTCATTGTGCTATGAAAAAGAAATACTTTAGCCAATTATTTTACCTGAAAATGGATGAACAGAAAAAAGGTTTAATTATTTCCACAAATCTATGATTTAATTTCCAAAGTGAGGGGTCATATGCAGTGTTTTCAAGGCAACATTTGATAAAAAGTAATACATCATGTCACGTGCCATATCGATTAATCCATTCATACGCGTGTCGTTCTGTGTATATATGTCTCCATCCAAAGAAGATGAAAGTTTATGGTATTTTGTAGATTAACCCTTTACCCAACGCAGACAATTTCAAAATTTATTATTTGAAATATCATTTTTTATATTTTTAAAAAAAAAATCAACAAAACCATATCATGTGACCCCTCTTTGGAACGAGCTCGTTCCAAAGAGGGGCCACATGATATGGTTTTGTTGACATTTTTCAGCTGCTGAATTTGCATATTACTCTGGCGGATGCGGGCGATTCATTGGGTCCATTGACGAGTTCGTTCCAAAGAGGGGTCACATGATATGGTTTTGTTGACATTTTTCAGCTAGTGAATTTGCATATTACGCTGGTGGATGCAGGCGATTCGTTGGGTAAAGGATTAAGTCGTATGGAATATATCAGTTGATCGGGAACGCGAACCTTACGGTCGACTTTGCGACCACCTGAAATATTCCAGACTAGTAAATCTAAATTTTGGAGATGGACTATTTAATGGCTAGACTGATACCAGGCCGTAAATGCCTCACATTCCTTACATAATTACACTGGTGTCCTGAGCTCTTATCTTAAATTATGTTACAAAAGTCTGACAGTTGCTCGCCGTTGTTCGATGATTCTCGCCGGGTACTCTGGCTTCCCCCACCCGTAAAACTGTCGTGGTCATGATTAGCCATTGTGCAGAATATGTGACTTTAAACACCAATAAATAAATAACTATGTTACAAAAGTGAACAAACTATAGGACAAATTTCAACCAATGTTCCCCCGGGTAATATCCGGCAAACCTTTAGCTGAAGCTTTCCATTGACCTCATATTCTTTCTACATAAACCCCGAAATTTTGCCTCCAAGAAACAACAATCTTAAAGTATATACAGTACAGTCGCCGTGGGCAGTCACATTTCCACATGTCCACAGTGGTTGTGGAAAACCGTGGGCAAATTACCTTTCAAATGCCCACATAAATTTCTGTGGACAGAGATTTTTCTAGACCGTGGGCATGCTACCTACTTGCCCACAGAATTAATAACTAACACGGCAATTCCCGTGGAGTCCACATGATTTTATTACTCTACTACAATATTTATGTTACGTAATTTTTCTACACGCTAGCTAAGAAAAAAAAATCTGTTAACATCGGAAGGAGGTCAAAATATCAGACTAGTTTCTGTTCTCCCCTGTCACGACAAATTCCCGGGATAATCCAACGGACGAAAATGCAGAAACTAAAAAGCTCGGACGGAATGGTTTCGCGCGCCGCAGTCGCGCAGGGACGGTTTGGGGCAAGCCCCTTTCGACCCTCGTTGACTGTTCGTTTTTTGTTGAATGCCAAGGCGTGGAAGAGGAGGAAAAGGAAGGAGGGGGAGTCTTACCCCCGCATGGGCTTCTTCCGTCTCTTTTTCTTTGGAGGTGGATGAGATGATAATAAGGAAGTCGATGTTGAGTTTAGTGACTGGATTGCGTCTAATGCCTTTTTGGAGTTTGCCTGGGATTTTTCCCTGAACTCGGGGGTTTCGGAGATGGCTTGTCCTATCTCAATTGCTCGTTCTATTGCTCTCTTCATGTCCTATCTCAATTGCTCGTTCTATTGCTCTCTTCATGTCTTCGGTGGTGGCTGCAGACTGAGGTGGCTGTTTTGCTGTGATCGACACACCCGGCCTATCCGGTAGAGAAGGAAGTGGGGAGTGAGGGGTGGGAGGTGGTGAAAACGCAACCTCCAGTTCCTCCTCAGTCTCCACCAGACGTTCCTCATCCAACAGTACCGGCTCAGAAGCTGGTAGTTGGTTGGGTGTACTAGTGGGACTAGGAGGGGAACTGGCGACTGCCTCCAGAACCTCCATCCTCTCGCTCAACTCTTTATTCCCCTTCCGGGGGGGGGGGGGGGGGCGGGGGGCTCCAAGAACCGGACGTCCCTGCGCTTGGTCGATGGACTCTTCTTCCTGTTCTTTCTCTTTCTCTCTTCAGTGCCTCTGTGTCCCTTCGGGTGAGGACCAGTTGGAGAGGGAATCCTCTCGCCAAAGGTACTACCTCTCCCCGAAGGGGTGGTGACTTGGTTGTCTCTATTTCAAATTCCAGGCTCAGGTGGACTCTCTTACCTGTCTCCTGGACAGCCCAGGTGACAGGGCAAGAGGCGCCCAGAGCTGATATGGTTCTGACGAGTCTTTCTGGTAATTCCAGTGTATCCATGATTGATTAATCAGGTGCTCACACTCTGAAGTCAGAGGTGCGAATGATGTGAATGTGATTTTCCAAATCAAATGGTTTTGCGCACCGAAGGCGCGCAGGGACGTTTTGGGGAGCAAGCCTCTTTCGACCCTCATTAGCTGTAGAATTTGAAAGTGTCAGACCGTGGTAAAGGAGGAGAAGTTGTGGGTTGTTAGCGGCGCTTGTGTCTTTTCAGCTTCTTTTTCAGAGGTGGAGATTTGGAAGGAGAGACAGTGGTAGTTGGTGTGGTTGGTGGGCTGCCTGATGGTGAGTTTTGTAGGGTCTGGTCCTAGCCGAGTCTGGAGTGGTTGTGGGTGATTGCTGAGTAATGTCCAAGAATGTCATGTTGAACCTTTATTTATTTCAAGTAATTTTTTATTATGTCTTGGGAATGTGAAAATGTTCAGCTTATACCTTTTACAGGATGTCGTCTTTCATCAGCTATTCAGACAATTGGCAATTCAATCGAGTACTGCCATGGAACAGAGTGGAAAGCGCGTCAGAAGTACTTCAACAGTCGTTCAACATCCACGAACTTGCTTTTTCATCTGGAGACAATTAAAGTGGACAGGCCATACACATTCCAAGTCTTTTATCAGCTATATGTTGCTTTCAGGTTGCGCTGTTTGTGTATACTTCACAGTATACTTTTATTGTGTGGTCACCATTATCTGAAAAAGTACCATTTTGCTCATGAATAATAAAATAAATTTGAATAGTGTATGGTCCGGTTCGATGGAGATCATAATTGATTGAAACACCGACGTTTAATATATCAAACCATTCACTTGAGGACAACTCTATTGATTTCAAGGATATTTTAAGATAATCGTTTGGGATATTATAGAGATTGATTCTTCTTATTCAGCAGTCATAATTAGATCCAGTATAATCGAAGAGTGCTGGCTTCTTATGCAGAAACAAAAGGAAAACCACAAAGTACTGAAAACCGAGTGAATAGGTACACATGGCTTATAGGGGGGGGGGGGGAGCTTCAAAGTATGTTTTAAAGTCTTGTGATACCTTTGCCTATGTGTTTTCAGTAAGGTACATTACTGGTTTAAAATTGACACTATAAAAAGGTTGAGGACCCCTACCAAGAAAACAAAAGCGAATGAAACGCTTAGATGAGTTTTGTGCGGACATTCCATACCGGGTCAAACCTTTGGCTGTGAAGTTGAAAAGAAAAGGTACAGGAAAAAAAATGCAAAATGTGCATCGCTGGCATCAGGTGTCTCAATTTCAAATGATAAAATGAAACTGCACAACTGCAAATAACCATAAATATGTGTCGAAAGTTTCATAACTGTATCTCCTATAAACAGGGCGCAGCTGGAATCACGAGCGCTGAACTTTTAATTAAAAATTTGAAAATTTGGCTAGACTTCAAAGTGACGTAAAAACGTCAAAATGGCGTTAAAATAAAAAACAACAACACCTGTCTCATAATTGTCGAAGATCTATAACATGCTACAATTAAAAAAAAATGTGACGCGTTTTAATTTTTGACCCTAAAGACCTTCTATGACATCACCCCAGAGTTCGACCATAACGGTTGGGAATTTACGAGGACGGCACCACATTATCAGATTTGGGCGAAGATTATATTTCCAAAATTTTGAAAGTCTGAGGGTCAAACTGAGGTTGAAAATAAAAGGCATAGAAAAAAATCGTAAAACGGGCATCGCGGGTATCATGTGTGTCAATTTGAAATGGAAAAAATGTAACTGAACAGCTGCACATAACCATAAATATGTTTGGAAAGTTTCAAAACTGTATCCTGTATAAATACGTCAAACATGGGATCACGTGAGTTTTTATAAAATCTCGTGAAATATTTGAAATGATGTTAAAACGTCAAAATGGCGAAAACCCGAAAAATAAATAACAGCAACCTCTTATTTGTTTTAATTTTCTCATCATACTAATTTTTTTGAAAATCGGCCTATAATTTTTTTGTGACGACGAGGTCAATAATGTCACCCGAAAATTTAGCTACAGTTTGGAAAAGAGGCTTGATACAGGCGTAGATATTAACCTTTTGAACCCGGATAGTATCTCCCATGCCAGTTTAATGGAAGCAGTTGGAAGTGTCCATATTTATTATTTGGGGATAGACCAATTAGAATTTTCAACGTGCAGCCTTGGGGCTGCACGTTGAAAATATTTATTGGTCTAATCCACACTTTAACTCAGCAGCCATCCTACTAAATGCAAGTATGACATGTCATGTTTCTGAACCGGAAAACCGGACGTTCGTGTTCAAAGGCTTAAAGGACAGAGACAAAAGTTTGACGTGACATTGTTTTGAATAAAGGTCAAATATTTTTTAAAAATCGGATACCTGGATGTTCAATGCCGAATGAACATTTACAAATGTGCCAAATTTGGTGGCGGTAACTTCAGAAATGTGGACGAGGTTCGCTGAAGGAAAAAAAAGGCGACCGATTGATATCAGTCACTAACTTCATTGTGTGGCTTAACCCTTTGTACCCCGATGACATATTCTATACCAGTCCTGATCCAGCAACCGGTGGAGTCAATATTCGTTTCTTGAGGAAGATCAATCAATATTTTGAACGTGCTGTCTTGAGCTGCACGTTGAAAATCTTGATTGATCTATCACGCAAATTCAGTAAGCAGCTATCTATTTCATTAATCCAGGTCGTATCATGATCCTGGACCGAAAAAAGCTGTCTTTCAGGTTTCAAATTTATAAAAAAAATATATTTAGATTAGGAATATTGACAAAAAGCTATGCTTTTACTTGAACTTCCAACATTTGGCCATAGTTTGATATTATAAATCAAAAGTTAAAAAAAATATTTTAATAGGTGGAAAAGATGAAGTTGACCAAAATCGTCCCTATTCCCTCCGGTTTACGGTAACATTCGATAAATACATTCCGTTTATTTCTAAAATCAAACAGCCTAACCCACTTTGCTAAAAAGTGAAGTAATAATGCAATGTATTGTAATTACGCTTTCCAAGCTGTGTTCGTCAAGGAAATCTTTGACACGATAATGGCTCACGCATGTTAGAGAGGACATTTCGCTATCCGCTGTGTATGTTGGGGAGTGTCAAGGTGCACCTCAAAAGTGAGTCCACCTGGATTCTAACCAAGAGACGTAGATGGGAGAGAGAGAGAGAGAGAGAGAGAGAGAGGGGGGGGGGGCGTGGAGTGGGTTAGTGGGAGAGAGAGATGGAGGGAAGGAAGAGGGAGGGTGAGCGAGAGGGGAATGGGAGGAGACAGGGAGAGGAACAGATAGAGAGGGAGGTATAGAGAGGAAAAGAGAGAGACAGAGAGACTATAGAATAATTACTTGTTGCACTATTGTGTCACGGGTATGTGCTGTACAATATTTATCGGTTTTTCCTTTGTACTATTGTAACTTTACTCCACGAAAATGGAAATAAATTGGAAACTAAATTAATTAAAATTAAAAATTAAATCCTAAGTTGGTTGGTACAGCTCCGTGATAAAATTAACAGCACATTCTTTATTTCCAAAATAAATTACCTATGTTCGGAAGAAAATTGTCACAAAATTTCTCATGTATTAAACACTTTTAATGAATGTGTCCACTGAATGTCAGACAAGTAAACAAAACAATCACGATGCATCAAACTAGCACCCAAGGTTTATAATTTCTACTGATAAACATGATTTATTATTTCAATATCACTTAAAAATATGCTTTTAAAACAACACAGGCATGGGATGTTTGGAATCCCGATACGAACATAAACATAACTGCGTGTACTGGAAACACTGCTCTCTTATATGCAGTACAGTCGCCATGGTGGGAGACCAACCAGTGCTTCAATATAAGGTATTGGTCTCATCCTCCCAAGTAACGAATAAAAACTCTACCAGTTGATGACTCTTTTTTTGTTGTAGAATATACACATGCTTATTTGTATTTGTGGGGTCGTATAAGTGTGTATGTGAGAGAGAGAGAGAGAGAGAGAGAGAGAGAGAGAGAAAGAGAGAGAGAGAGAGAGGAAGAAAGAAAGAGAGAGAAAGCGTGTGTGTACGTGCGCGTGTGCGTGTGCGCGCGTGTGAAAGTGAGTGTGCGCGCGTTTTGGATGGGTGGCTGTGAGTGGATAGGTGTATGTGAGGGTGCGCGTCTGCGCCTGAGGCAGTGTGTGTGTAGGTGCGAGGAAGTGTGGAAGCATGGGTATGTGAGTGGTGTGTGTGGGTGATGAAGGTGTGTGAGGGCATGGGTGTGTGGAGCTGATGGGTATGTGTGTTCAGGTATTGTATATGTGTTGGCTGCTGGGTAGTGGGGTGAATGAGAATTGATTCATCGCAATAGGCGACTACTGTAAATGTATTTTGAAGCACACCACAGACATGTCTATGGTGAAAGGTTGAAAATAAAAAAAAACACACACAGACTGGTCGCAACCCACGCATGGACAGTGATGTCCATGCATGTCTTTATCACGTAATAAAAATGATCATCAGCAAAATTTTAATTAATGAAGTACCGGGTTGTATCTGATGCTTCATTAATAAAATTTGTGATGATTATTCCTATGATTTGTTTTTGGAATCTAATATTATTGCCTCCGCGGGAATAATGCCAAGTGGAAAGTGACCATTCCACCAGGACATACTGTGAAAGAACTAAGCTAGCTTCACATCAAAATGGAGCTGCTGTACCTTTTACCAGATTTGATAGATTTTTGAACTGGCTGAAACAGGGGCTGAAGTTTCAAAACTTTAAATGAACGGGGAGTTTAAGATATATGTATAGCATTTGTAATGGAATTACGTTGTTAGCGTTTGCATATTGTGACCGCGATTTAGGTGTGGATGTACGGGATAAATTACCTGGTCCTTTTCCTCGGTGGACGTTTATCTGGGGACCTGAGGTCAATTCATGCGTTGTGGACTGAAATGTGTCATCAATGCATTCATCGAATGAATATTCTCTTGTCCTTCAGATATTTTGCTCGTAACATCTTGACAAAAGTGTAGATGTTGCATTTCAGTTTAGTTTCAGTTATTCCTTTGATTTTTTTCAACTTTCTTTATTTGGCTCTGACTAAGGTTTTGTTGTTGTGGTATTTAATTCCGCTGTGGTTTCGGTTGAGATGTGCACTGTTATTAATGTTTCGGCTTTGATTGAGTGGGTTTGGCTTGGTCTTGTTCTTATCTGATGTTGTTTTTCCTTATGCTGTTTTGGGGCTTGGCAACTGAATTTGTGTTGTCTTAGATTCATTTCCAATGGGGTGATTGAATGTAAAGGCGGTCTGTTAATCCGTTCGTTTAATTTAAAATTGAGCAATTGAAAAACATATTTTTTAATTATTCCTAGAAAACCATATCATGCTACCACTCATTAGAACAAACTTGTCGAATGTGTTCCAACGAGTGTTCACATGATATGGTTTTATTTAAGTTTTCTGGAAAAATAAGTAATAACAAATGACATTTGAGATTGTTGGCTTTCGGACAAGGGTTAAAGTTGGTTAAATTCATTGGATCCAACTAACCTCCGTCTTGCTTAAAATGATTTAGATGAATATTTTGTGTTCTTGGTGATGCATATGATGGTATTGATATATTCATACCAGACATTGATGTTACGATTTCTCTGACCCCTTTGAAACTGATGTCTCTTTCACACCTTACTTATTGAACTTCTTTCCACCGTTTCCAGACAAGATAATATTCCGTTGAGGCTACATGATTGCACTGACAGTTTCATTTGATATTATTTTTAAAGAGACTTTGGTGTTGTTGACCACAATTAAATCATGTTTGTTGTGTTCTCTGCAATTATTTTATGCATGTCCGACGTGACCATACCCATTTCAAGCATCGAAATGGATTTGGGATGTACAATTCAAGTTTGATATGAATGTAACCCCATTTAATTGTGTTCGCAGGTTGAGGTGAGCCGGATTGTAAAAAGTATGTATTATTAGTTATCCTTGTGTCTTTCCGGGTGTATGGGAATTTACACCGGTTTGGGAACTCATACACCCTGAGGGGAAGCCGAAGGGTGCATGAGTTCCCAAGCCGGTGTAAAATCCCATACACTCTGGAAAACACAAGGATAACGGATTTATTTCCAAGAATTTTGGTGTACTTAATACTTTAATTACATTGTGGGCAAAAACTGACAGAAAATTTGTACTTTGCAAGTTTCTTAAATAAAAACAGACAAATATGGATGACATCGGAACTGGCTCAATAAGCCGGTTCCAATGACATCCAGATCTGTAATATTTTATTGCACATAAATATTAAATTTCCAGTATTTTTATTTTTGTTCTAACAGAAGGTACGAATTAATAATTAAAAATGCCATATAGCTTGCTCTTGTATATTCTTGTTTTTACACCGTGGTTAAACACAGGTGTAAAAAAAGCCACTGTGGATTGCAAGTTACACCGTACCTCTCAGCCAATCAAAATGCAGTATTTTGTTTCATTTGGAAATAGAGGTTTGTATTACTTGAGAGTTCTTTTATATTTCAATTCATTCAACATTCTGCGACTTACGTTCGTTTTTTAAATTTTTTATACATCTATGCCAGAAAGTTATCTTGTCATCACTTCTTTACTAGAGTTAAATGTTTTGTGTGAAACGTCAATAAAATTAGTATCTAAGATCTTTTCATTTTTTAATAAATTTACTGCTTGACATTCCGTCATACATTCGACTAATATTCCCCCGTCAGCTATTCCTTTAATATATTTTCTCAAGTAGAAACGGGTTAACTTTTGATGCCATTTTACCATCTTCTTCTTCTAAGTACATCAGCACAAATTCTGGTCAATTCCTTACAATACATGGAGACAGAGAATGATAAAGTGGAATTTATTGTGGCATTTTATCCATGCAATATGTTCCTAATTAATTCGTTCGACCATTCCTCACGCACTTATTTTGTGCGCAACCTCATGGGTATATTCCAGCTCATCACGAGCTGGTAACAAAACAGTAGTATAGCATGTACCCGATCGTGCCCCATTACCCGGAGCTTTGCCGGAGCAACTAGTGTTAACTTCCCATAGGAACCGGTGCCATTTGCCGGAGCAGACACGAGACGTGTTTTTCGCGTCATCCAGCTAGATCCGCCAAATGGTGTAGGTACTGTATATACAGTATGCTATGGCATGTATAATGATATATGTACGCATGGGGCCATAGGTATATAGTATGGGTAAGTGGTGGAAAGATGATGGGAAAATTGGGTATTCTTGAAAGTTTTTCCCGCGAAACGGTTGACGTTGCTATTGACGTCGTGACGTCATGATACGCGCGCGACGTCATAGAGATGCTGACCGCTGTTATTGTCCAGTATACAATCTGACATAACGTAATTCGGGTCAGGGAGTGTCGGGCTTCTCGTATAGGGTGGCGGCGATATGGTAGTAGTGGTATATATGCATGTAGGTCCCAAGTTAGCCCTTTGTATTATTAATCCACCTTATGCTTCATATTATCCTATGTATGCTATAGCTAAGTCAAGCAGTAGGGTTGGTGGGTGGTAGTGTGGTATTGCGAGATAGTTATTGGTGGTTTAGATTGGCAGTACAGGGTGAATGATCTGTTGGTCTATTACCCCCTCCCCCCTCCTTAGTACTATTAACCTACCGAATCCTTTGTATTATCTTATGGCTGGTATTGGTAGTTTAGTGTTAGGACAGACAGTATTATCCTAGGTTGTTCAGAATGGGTGGCATATGATGCATGGTATATACCCCTGTAGGTCCAGTCCTCGATATTATTAACCAGCCGATTGCTTTGTACTATTCAATGACTGGTATAGGGAGTACGTTATGGCAGGTCAAGTGGTATTGTGGAGTGGGGGTGGGGTAATGCCTGGTAGTGTAGAACAGCGGTATAGTATGGACGATATATACCTCTGTGGGCCCCTGCGGGTCCCATGTTAGCCCTTAGTACTAATAATTCACCTGATGCTTCATGTTATCCTATGACTGGTATAGGTAGTATGCAATGCTAGGCATAGGGGTATTGTAGGTAGGGGTACAGCCTGGTAGTTTAGAACGGTACTATAGTATGTGCGGTATATACACCTATAGGCCCCCTGTTAGTGCTTGGTACTATTAACCAACCGATTGCTTTGTTTTATTATATGGCTGGTATATGTAGTACATTATGGTAGATCTAGTGATTTTGTGGGGGTAGGGGTAATGCCTGGCAGTATAGAACAACAGTATAGTATGGACAATATATAGCTCTGTGGGCACCCGACAGCCGTTGATACTACTAATCGACTTAATGCTTTATGTCACCCCATAACTAATATAGGTATTATGTAATGTGGGGCCAGACGTTATTGTGGGTGAGTGGGTGTAATGCATTGTCACCTAGTGTGGTAGTGTAGGATGTACGCGTTCTCCCCTACAGGTCCCATGTTAGTCGTTAGTACTATTAATCCGCCTAATGCTTCATGTTATCCTATGACTTGTATAGGTAGTATGTAATGCTAGGCCAAGGGGTACTGTGGGTAAGTGAATTGTCTGATGTAAAAACACGGAATCCAAATTTGACAGAGTCTGGTTGAGGACATGCGCACCATCGACGTGCAGTACGCCTTAGTACACGGCGTCATCGTGCCCACATGTCGACAATCGGGGTTAAGTGCCTTGCCCAAGGACACAACACGGGAGTCCGAATCGATCGCTCAGACGGTCACCAACCCAAGGACTAACCGGGCTCGACGTTGCTTGAATCGATCGAATCAGTTAGAGGATTCGAAACCGAAACGAATCGCAGGGTCCGATGTTCTCGACCACTTAAGAATCCTGAGGTGTATTCTCGAATACTTCTTCAATTGCCTTGCAGGTAAACAGAAATCACATCCTTATTAATATTAATTTCTGAAGAGTGACGAGACAGCATGGCTTGTCTCTTGATGTTACCGTTATCTGGGAACGGACAAGAACGTATCATTTTAAAATGCCCCGGGCGCTGCAGTATGAATAAGGGATGCCGATTATGTTGCAAATGGAATGGCCGAAATTCGAACATCAGCCAAGCGAGTTTCCTTCGCAATGGACTACGGTGGAAAGCTGTATTGAACCAGTCACACCAGCCAAGTCATGAGCGTGGTTCATCATACTTTCTCTAAGCGGTTAGTGCCGAAGGGACCTCTCCTGGCAGGTGTTCGAATCCTGGCCATTCCATCTAGTTAATAAACCTTCGGTCTATAAATTGTTAAATGCAAAATTGATCAGGAAACTTATGGCGTACTTCTGAAGCACTTCAAACACCCCAACACACCCAATCACTCTCATTCATACTCCGATAAAGCAATGAATAAATCATTCCAATTCT
This sequence comes from Pictodentalium vernedei, assembly GCA_031216915.1. NCBI lineage: Eukaryota > Metazoa > Mollusca > Scaphopoda > Dentaliida > Dentaliidae > Pictodentalium > Pictodentalium vernedei. The sequence goes on from CM062297.1 coordinate 173,023,465, forward strand.
TATATAATTATTTTTATTTAGTCGATTTGCGTGATATGATTTGTAAAGGTGAGTTTTACATAACTCAACGAATAATTTTTGTTATCGTATGGATGTTTTTTCTGTGCCCCGCTAATTTGTCAAACAACAATTTTGGATGTGTTCAACCGTGCAATTAAACAGTAATTGCTGCAATTGCCCTGTTAGAAAGTATTCACAGGGGGGCGTCCACACTAGTTTTTCTCTTAGAAATTCGAACCCGCGTTTATTAGCTTATGTTGAAAATTTAATACTGCCGTATTCACAAAAGTTTATATATCTGCAGTGATGTAAATGACGGAGACGTCGACCGCGTAAGGGTACATCATAATATAGACGATCACTTTGAATTAAATTATAACAATTGAAATGAATTATCTGTCACTTTATAGGAGTATGAACGTGGGACGGGTGTGTTAACTATTGAAAGCCGGGAGTCGAGTTTTCTTGCCTATGATGTAATACCGAAGGTAATCTGGCTGTGGCGGTTCGGCTATCTTTGGGTTGGGGGATTAAACACTGAGAATGCGCTTCTAGTCAAGTGTCGTCTGCCTGCATAGACTTGACTAGAAGCACTGACTGCTTTACTGTAAATTTTTCGCAGTATGTCATGTTCAGTAAATTCATTCTGATTCCCCGGCTTCTAGGAGTTAAGTTTTGTATGAAATGCTATGCCCATCCCACATTCATACGCCGATAAAGCGACATATAATTCTGTTCAAATCCTATATGCGCAAAAGCACAATCGGTTTCTGATACTCATTTTTCATGATTAGTTTACAAACGATCGTCATTTAGTGTTAGTTAGTCGGTAGCAACTAGTGGTATTGTGTCATGCTATATTTAAGAGAGACTTTCTTAGGTTATAAGGACTTTGATTTTTAATAGTTTTCTAAGTACAGTATATAGAGAATGTGGCTTGATATTATTAGTTGCAGAGTTTAATGGTGGCCTAATATGGTATATATGGTGTCAGTCAATTTCATATTGGACGAGAGCGAAGCTCGAGTCCAATATGGAATAAACTGAGTCCATATATACCACATTAGGCCACCAACAAACTGTGTAACGGATATATCTTACCGACTGCTGCATCGATGCACAGAACTAATAACAACAGCGATCAAAATTAAATGAGAGAATTCTCACAATGATTTCGCCTTGTTACAATTTATGGGAGAGTGCCTACAGGCACTCTCCATAAATTGTAACAAGGCAAATTCATACATACCAAACAGTTTCATTTCGAAGGTAACATGACACACATCCACAGAATATGAAGCCTTTTAAGTTGCCCAACCTGCACGTCAGACCAAATATGGGCTTCCAACACTCAATCTTTCAACTTGAAGCGTTTATCGGCTACCGCCATTTTGAATAACCAATGAACAAAGGGGAGATTACCCACAGCTGTCAGCGTATATTGATGTTGACAGGCAGTATATCGTTCTACATGCAGTCTGCATGTGACGTCTTCGAACCAATGAAATTCCCAGATACTTGTAGGAGGTAAGATATAATAAGCTACACAGATTTTTAATTCCCTGATATGGAAGAAGCCGCGTCAAAAATAAAATTCCATATTGGCCAAATCGTGCAACGAATTCATCTCACTGTTTACAATTCCTATATCATGAATTAGTAATTGTAATTAAATGATAAACTTCTTACTTCTTCAGCGTGAAGCGGCTATCTCCTGTCGCAAACTTTAGAGATCAGTCTGTTAGAAGTGTATATCTCAACCGACTGTAAATGGCACACAACATGCACAAAACCATTGAAATTCTTAGAAGGTTGTAGGATTGTAGGATACGACATATGCCATAATGCACCCGTTTTTTTTTCTATTAACCAGTAGGAAAATTAAGAGGGCATACGCCCCCTAAAGTGCACATTACTGTGTTTTCCTTATGACTGATCCCTGAATGGAACAAGTTCGTCGAATGTGATAAGCTATATTTGCTAATCAAAAAACTCAAACAGAAATTGTCGTGCAAGGTACGTCTGCTCATCGTATTGGGCAAACGGCTATATAATTATGATAAGTAAATATTAAGAGAAAACGATTCATGCACCATACGCACCGATGATGGTTACGCGCGCAATATTGAGTTTGAATAAAGGTCTTGTACTTATGCGAACTTGAAGTGGATTACATGTGTGGAACAGATGTGAAGCTATCTGCAATGGCGAAATACCTCCCAGTTTGTTAGAGAACATTTAGTTTAAACATAATTTATTTCCAACTTCTGGTATGTACATCACAAGCTCTCGAGCTTGCTGCTGGTTCTTTTTCCATCACTTACAGTTAAAACTAGGAGTTCTGTCATGAAATGCGCACAAATAGCACACTGATTTTCGCGTTAATCTACGCGTTATGTCGATAGTATGGCTATCAAATTCTGTACGTATGGCCTGTGCACAAGCAATGTTTCAGCCAATGGACTCCGGGTAACCCGGAGGTCCATTGGCAGAAACATTGCCTGTGTTTGCTATGAGTAACCAGGAGAAACTGTCGTTCTTTGGATGCCATTCGATATTGCAATTGCGCACGATTCTTACCTGCAATTAAGCAACGATAAGCGCACAGTTCGTGGCAGGACTTCCAGTTTTAACTGTATGTTATTAACAGAGGTACTCCGGCTTCCTCCACTCGTACTACTGTCCGACATGAGGTAACCCTGGCTGTCGAAAGGGTCGTTAAATCCCCAATAAATAAATAAATAAATAAATAAATAAATAAATAAATAAATAAATAAATAAATAAATAAATATTCTATACACGATAATGACTTGTTTTAATCCACATAAAAACGTTTTATCGCCATGATATATCGTTAGATGTTAAAGTGGCAAGAAAAAGAAAAAAAAAGTAAATTGCCCTACAGGATTGGTCAACTTGCCACACTCGATTAGTCAACTCATCCAGCTGCTTGAGTTAATTCTCCTGGTCTGATTGGTAAACTCGACACATTCCATTGGTTGACTCGCGCCACAGTCTCAGTAAATCGCCTCCCCAAACTGGGTAGCTCGCGTCATTGAGTTGGTCAAGTTGCCCCAGTGAGTTAGTTGGTCAGTCTGCCCCAGGGATAAGGTCATGCTTATATGATGCTGGTCAAACTCTCCTAGTTCCTTTGGTTAACTCGCCCGCTGGTTGCATCGACTCGTCCCATTCTCTTCGTGAACATAGTAAAATTGCACGGAACGTGATACCTTGGCGAAAGATGCTATTTCAGTGTGTGCTTGGCTAAATGTGGCGAGGATTCCTAAACTATAAAATAACCCAATTGACAAGAAACGAAACGGGAAATAATTGCAGCGTAGGACTGGCTGTCAAAAAAATCAGATCGAAACTACAGGTACGGATAATGAACATAATAATAGAATGTTTACAGGTGAGATGTCCATTTCCGGTTTTTATTTTATATGTATCTGTTCGTTTGGTTTTTGTTGTCAATTTTCTGTGACACCAGGACTTTGGAATTCTAGTATTAAATTATAAAAGCAGTATCTAACATATGCGCACCGGAAGAGCTATCAAAGATATCAAAGTTGTCTAAAAAACTTATTATTCTTTTGGACATTATTTTTTCCAAAACTTTTGAGAAGATTCGTAAAATACAAATAGGCCTATAGTTTGTGAACATTTGTTCATCGCCTGTTTTATATATGGGGATAACTTTAGCTATTTTCATCCTTTCAGGGACGGTTCCGGTAATGAATGAGCTATTGGTGATATGGCAAGTGGTTCTGCCAATACACTTACAATATTTTTGAGGATACGCATTGTGATGCCATCTCAATCTTCACTGTTTTTGGACTTCATGTTGTTGGCTACATTTATCACCTCCGCAGGCGTTGTTGAGTTAATGAAGAAATTATGAGAAGAATTTGTGATCATATAATCTAAGAACGGTTTATTTGTATTGCCAATGTGTTCGCTGGTGATCTTACCATTGTTAGCAAAAAAACTGTTAAATTCATGTGCAATTTTTGTTGGCTCGTTTAATATATCCCTTGCGTTCTTGACGAATGAGGTGGGCATTGTTGCCGAACCGTTTGCCTTTTTAATTGTTTCATTCAGGATTTACCATGTTTTGCGTAGATTGTTCTTGTTTTCATTTAAAATATTATTGTAGTACATTGCTTTGCTTTATTTTTTTATTTTTTTCAAAAATTCTACAGTATTTTTTATAGCTTCTAATATTTTCTTCGGTCGGGAATTTCAATTGTTTGTTATAGAATCTTGCCTTATTAATGGATGAGATCAAAAGTCCCTTGGACATCCAAGGTTGTTTCCGAATAAATTTTTCTTTCAATCGAACTTGTTTGTAAGGAAATGATTTTTCAAAGGCCGAGAGATATATATTAATGAAGGTTTCGTAAGCCGCGTTCTTCGAAAATAGATGAAAAATCCCTCTCTGACAGGAGGGTGTTGAAAATAGCCAAATTGTCGGCGTTCAAAATGCGTTTGTTAAGAATAGTTGGCCTCTTCCTGAGTTTACAACAAGCTTTTGTATAAAATATACCAAAGTGATCAGAGACATCAGATGATTATTCCGGAGTAAGACGGGGTTGATGTGTTATTCGAGAAGATATGGTCTATCAAAGAAGCTGAATGATTTGTAACCCGCGTCGGTTTAGTGATCGGTGGCAGGAAGCCTTGGCTAATCATCAAATCTATGTATTCGTCTATTTTAGCGTGGGACCCTGACTTGAGTAAATCTATATTTAGGTCACCCATGACATAAGCCTCTTTATTTTCATGCCTAATTTAATCTGTTATCATATTCCATTTGGACAGGAATAGGTCTATTATCTGCTTTTTTTGTATATAACGCCGATTAATTTGGAGGAATTGTTCACCTTGATTTCGATAAAAAGGGACTCTATGACATTTGGGATAAAGATAAATCTTGGCGTATTTTTGGAGTAAGACCTTCTTTAACATACAGTCCAACACCGCCTCTCCCGTCGTCGCCTTCAGCTCGTGTGTTTTTTATTAACGGAAGATAGCCATCTAGTGTGTACGAAATATTTAGAGGTATATGAAAGATATCAGTTAGTCCGATAACATCGAGACAATTATCCGATTCTTGCATGTCATATAATAATGTTTTAAGGGAGTCCCAGTGAGCATTTAGGCTTTGGCAATTTAGATGGAAGAGGGAGAACTGATCTGACGCGTTTCCAAATTTAGATTGGAATTCTTTGGGAAGATAATATTGGCAGTTCGTTTCGAATTCTTTAAATGGGGAATCGTCATCGATTGGTGTCTCGCAAGCTCTTTCGTAAAGAACGTGTGATAGATCGTATTCGACATTAGCCTGGAGCTCATCCAATGTTACACTACCCGCCATCGTGCGTGGAAAGTTCACCAAGTCTTACAGCTTTTAGGTATTCCATGAAGCAGAGACATCTGTCACAAATTTCAAATTCATGGAGTGGTTTGAGTCTCGACCTTCCAAGACAGTCTCAACTACGCCCGAAATAAATGCAGAAATTTTAATCATAAAGTTACGGAAGGAAATTGCAGTCTGTTAGGGAAGGAAACTGCAGTCTGAAGTGTGGAAATCCCTGAAAAATAGCGTTAAAATTTTTCATTTTGACCAATGAGAGAGCGACTAAACATTCACCACATTGCAAGAAGGAAACAACAAGTCGTCGACGGAGCTTGGGCATAGGGTTAAAATTCTTGCAAATACTTGAAATTAGAAAACAGATTTTCTCACAGTAAATAATTCTATGTGTCGGTTATAATCTTTCGAAACTCGATTCCTGCAGCCAGGTGGATATTATAAATGACTTCACATGGAAGTATGTACCCTTTGGCAAATTTAATTAATCACATCGTCGCGCGTATGACCATTACTTGCACAACTATTTAGGCATCAGTGGAGTTATTCAGCTATCATGGTCAAAAAGTACAATTAACATACAGGCGCCATTTCGTTAGGGAAGACATGAGAGGACAACCCTTATGTAAGAAAATCGGTCTTCTAATTTCAAGTATTTGCAAGAATTTTAACCCTATGCCCAAACTCCGTTATGATATAATCAGCAAGAATTTAATTAATGAAGCGTTGGGTACAACTCGGTGCTTCATTAATTGAATTTTTAATGATGATTTTTATACCTGGTAAACGCAAGCGTGGACATCACTGCCCATGCGTGGATTATGACCAATCCACGGCGAGTGCACTGTATGTTGGGTATGAAAAACAAAAATGTAAATTTAACCATAACCTTTTAACCCTTAATATTTGACCTTGATATATGTGTAAGACAGCACTTTGATAGACAGACCGAAGCAAAAGAGATAATTTCGGTCTGTCTATCAATGTGCCGTACTATATATAGCTTTTGAGTCAAGTTATCCTTGACACCGATTTTAGGCCTAGCATTTGAATCTATCTGTGTGTCCTGACATTCACTTGGACTCGGTTAACCTTTGAAATTGTTGTTCTTTCCGCTGTTCAAGTTGAACTATAAAATGCGTAGGTGACAGGACGGTCACGAGTTGCAAACATATAGTTTCAGTCCATGTTTGGGTACTCTGAAAGCAGGTCAGAACAAAAATAAGCAGGAATCACAATATTTGTTATATTTTGTCAGGTCTTTCAGCATCTAAAGATGGGCCAGGTTTTGCAATCAGTCGACTTTCTGGTTTCAACGGAAAGCCAACAGTAATCCTAACAGATGAAAACTCACCTCTGTCACTCAAAATATGTCCCTGCACAAATTCCGTAGAATCGACCGCACCATATTTTGAGTGAGACCATCTTTCAGTTATCGTCATGATATGAGAGAGAGAGGCGATGTCCCATAAACAACCAAACTCAACAAATGGACTGTGCAAGAATTATCTCCACCTCCATGCGGAATGCCTTCCTTTATAATAGAGACATATGGAAGAAAACAATATACGTATGCGTCGACAAGGCTATAACCCGTTACCTAACATGAACAGCAGAAGACACATGCCAAAATATTTCTTTAATACCTAGACATTTTTCGGTTTTGCCTCTTCAAAATATTGCTTATGGTTTCTCGTTGGAACGAGCCCAACGAGCTCGTTCCAATGTGGGGCCATAAGCTAGTATTTTAAAACACGAAAAATAGAAATATAGAATGTAAGTGGCGATTTTGTGTGTATAGCCTCAACGGGTCCCCCATTTGTTGACAAAATAAACATATAGAATGTAAGCGGGGGTGGGGGGGGGAGCGGACAAAAACTGCTGATACCGCCTCATGTTTTGGTATTGCCATTTTTCGGATTCACCCACCCTTAACTATAATATTTTCCCCAGATACACGGAATCGGAATGATTTTTTAAGTCAATATATGTAATGTGATTTACATGATCAATACCATCAATGTATGTTCAATACCTGTCACCAGATGTAACTCAAACAGTTAACTGGTGGAGTGCTGGAAGCGAAGACACATTGTTCTGTCACATTTGATTGGATAGTGCCCAGAGGCACTATCCAATGAAATGTGGCAGAGCAATATTTGATGAAAAAACTCTGTGTCCTTTGTAGTCGGGAATTTGTTTTAGCACTCTACCAGTTAAATTTAACACCAGATCTGATAAGGTAATTCCAATAAGTATATGAATAATGATATATCTGTTATGACGTTTGAATCAGGTTGAGTGATATTTTGTCAACAGCAAGTCGACTCGATGCGACGACATGCCACGGGTGATTTTATTGTTTCTTTTTCTTTCATTTTCACACCAATCAATAAACAATCAAAGTTTTGTTTTTTCCTTATGATTACAAAAGACTGAAGGCATCTAACTGTCTTTATAAAAGATTTCTTATGCTGGTGGAATTCACAGTGAAGAACTTGGGTTGCTGCCACAGCTCTCAAGTTAGCTCTAGATAGTTGGGGTACGCATGAGAGTAACAATTGCAACCTTACAGCGGCATACAAAGGGAATATCCAGAAATGTAGTACATGAGTTTGATGTGGAAACTGGTTGCATAAGTTATGAAAACCCATGTACTGCTTTCAAAGTAGACACAGTTTGGAAAAAAATGCATGCATTTTTTTCCCATTGTCCACACGACATCCACCCACCCCTGTCTCTACAAGAGTTCCAGTGACAATCACATACGTTTCCTGTCATTGGATGCATATATTTTACTGCTCAGAATGCCTTATGGTAGGTATGCAGATAGAGGCAATGCATGGTGAAGATGTTTTGGGACAAAAGCATACTAGAAATGTGGATAAGGAAAAAAAAATGCATGATCTGGAGAAAACGCGTTTTTGACATCTGAGTACCCATCCACTCCCCACACTTTGTGTCACACACATTTTTTTCGTGTATAACCTGATGGGTCCTCCATTTTTTACATAGGGTTAACAACTTCTTTTCGTTGTACACCTGACTATTCTAGAATTCTGATAGAGACCACTCAAACCTCCCACCGTAATATACAAGCTTCCAAAATGTAGTGTTTTCCTCTACATGCTGAATTGTGAAGGTTTTGTCAAGTTCAATCCATCTGATATTATCCACGGATAACAAAAAGCAACGTCGTCTACAGGAAATCCCCAACAGCTACGTATTTGAAAACACATACCAAGAGGAAAGATTCGAAAATCGCAAGTCGACTTTATTTAATTAACTAAGAGTAATGGTGTTTTCTTTAGGAGAAACCATGCTGTACAAGTATATTAGTACAAGGTATAGTTTAGTTTATATACGGAAAAAAACCGCCACTAGCGATCAAAGGTTTAAAGACTTTTCACCTCTGATGTTGGTCAGGGGGGGGGGGGGGGGGGGGGGGGGGTTCATTTACAAGAAAACAAAAACTTGTGTATCACTGCAAACAAGAATTTCCCCACCTACCTGTTTTTTTATAAGAATATGAGTTATAATGGCTCTAACGGTCTTCCGTTCGTTATCATTATAAAATTAGAGAATAGGAAAGTTTAAATACTGAAACACACTCTCTTTGTGTTCTATTGAGACTTAAATTTGATATCCTCCATCTTAGTGGCACACTGGGTGTTTGAAAAATAATATGCGGTGTGGGTCTAATTTCAATTCAGAGAATATGTTCAACCGTCAATAATTTTGGTAGTGTTTGATAAAGAACAATACTGTCCAATGTGCGTTTGAGTCATTTTTATTAAACGTCAAACGATCGAGCGACACATCAGTTGGCCTAGTGGTCAGAAGATAAATGAGCATTTTTATTTCGTAACTAGGGGGTCAGTCATATAAACCACTGTATAATTAGGAGATAAACGTCTCTTGTTAAGTTAGACATTTGGGAATTTGACTATGGAATACCATTTGTTAACGAGCCCCGAAGAGGCAAGCCATCAAAGGTACTGCAGGGATTGTTAAAGCTATCAAGACCAGATGATATATTAATTCAGTCTATTAAACATGTATTAAACAAGTTCATGAACATAATTATATGCACATTACGAAAATTATTGTTTTGATGTAACGGCCAGTTTCCAAAGAACTCCAAATTTAAGCAAAGGTGTCCTACGGACCCATGAGCAGAACTGGCTGAAAGAAAGTGAAATTACTCTAAAAATACCCCAAGGGATAACAGTTGTGAAACGGGTGGAAATAAAAGAAAGATGGCAAACAAATCAAGTGCAATACATAGAAATGCACCTCTGATGGCAACAAACCCACAAACGCTATCAAAATTGGTTACTTGAACGTTGGAGAGGATTTGTACGTTCCAAATCCACTTCGATGTGTCAGGTGTCAAAAGTTTGGGTAACAAAATTCTTGTCGAGGCAAGCATATATGTTTTTTTAATGTAGCTTAAATCATGATGAACCATGTGACAGGACGTGATATAAATGAATATCAACTGTCAGGGCAGTCACATGTCATCGTCTAAGGATTACCCTGTCTACAAGAAGAAAACGTCGATACAAAAAGTTAAAAAATGCGAAAAACGGATTAGTTTTAAAGAAGCCATGGGAGAAATCTCACGAAAGTGATGACTGACTAGAACATTTTACTAATTAATTGCTTAACATCGCAAAAAGACCATTACAAAAATCTCGGCAAATCCAAAACGTTTCATCAAATCATGGTTTGATATTAACTGCAAAAATGCTACAAAAATTCTACCCAATGTAGAGCTGGTTGAGTCACATACATACCTTGGTATTGTACTCTACCATGCCACAAAAGCACATGGGTCAAGACTGATCAACACGTGGATGTCATTGTTAGTTCGTGCCCCCAGTTTGAAATTCATCCTACGCCCCTCACCAGAGAACAATCCTGTGAGTTTCGTCAATCCTATAAACGATTGAATGCAGCAATAACTGAACAATTGTAATCTTACATGCATTATCGGAAGAAAAAAATGCAAAGCTGGCATTTCGCTAATCATACAAACCTTTTATAAACCGCTCCTTTGCAAATTCGATTTTAAATGATAATGCACCGAACAAATTATTACCTTCATTGGTTAACAAATGTTTACACATGCACAATTTGCACGGCTGTCAACCAATTACTGGCATATAAATGGCTCTTTCTTTGGACGAAATATTGCTTTATTTATCCCATCCCATCCAAAGCCCCAAATCCCAATCCCGCTTGTTCACTCCCATGTAATGTGTTCAGCGCCAGTCTGCACCATTCGGTGACATGCCCCCTCTCCCCTCCATAATAAGTACAGAAAGAAAATAAATAAATAAATATATAAACACGTTCATAAATAAAACATGGCCTTTCTGTGGCAGGGTAGATTTGCCGATGCTTGACGCCCAAACACCGCGGATGTTACACTTGCCTTCAATCGCTGAGAAAGTATAGTCTTCCCACTGAGTTTACTATTCCAACTTTCATTCAGGTCATGTGTATTTCCATATGCATGGGAAAAAGCAAACGTAATACCTATGCACAAACAAATATGACCCAAGAGATAAAACTAATTATAGACCCATCTCACTTTTACAATGTTTAAGTAAAATATTTGAAAATTTAGTTCTGAAGTACATCTTCTTACACTTCCAAGAAAATCACATTCTTTATCAATACCAATCAGGATTTATCCCTGGTCATAACACCACATTCCAACTTATAGAGCTCTATCACTCCTTGTGCGATTCTCTCGACAATAGACTTCAAACATGCTCTGTATTCTGCGATATTTGAAAAGCATTTGAGAGAGTATGGCACAAGGGGTTAATATTTAAACTTAAAGAAAATGGTATCTCAGGAAACGCCCCCATGTGGGTAGAAAACTATCTGCAGAATCGCGAACAGCGAGTGCCAATCAATAACAAATTTTCTCGATATAGAACGATTACCTCAGGAGTCCCGCGACACTCTGTGCTTGGGCCCCTTCTTTTCCTGATATATATTAATGACCTTGCCGACGCTCTTGATTCGCAAACAAGAATGTATGCTGATGACGCATGTCTAACGTCGGGTAGCAATAACTCAGCAAACTTAGCTACTACTTTGAACAATGATTTAGAGAAAATTAATGTTTGGGCTGAGCGCTGGCTGGTTTCATTCAACCCAACAAAGACGCGGTCAAGATATTTCTCATACACTTCGAATCATACTTCGAATATAACCCTTGCAAACAGAAACACTTCTCGTAGCAGTAATCATAAAAACTTAGGCCTCTCCATTCAAAGTAATCTGAAATGGGGTGCCAAATCAACGAGATTTCCAAGAAAGTGTCTGCCAGATTATCACAATTCAGAAAACTCAAATTTACACTCCCCCGAAAAACCCTGGAGAAAATCTGTTTATCTTATATTCTCCCACTAATGGACTATGGAGATGCAGTCTGGATTGCGCCCCCAGCTATCTTTTAAAAAGACTTGACAGACTACACATCGATGCACACCGCATTACCACAGGCCTGACAAGATCAGTTTCCCCAGAGTGTATCCTCCTGGAACTTGGGCAGACATCCCTCTCACGTCGTCGTGAAACCTGAATTCTGCACAATGTACAAAATAGTAAATCATCAAGCCCCAGACTATTTGTACAATCTATAACCCCCACGCGTGGGCGACAGCTGTAACTATAACTTGCGCAATGCGAATAACTTCACTGCGTTTCAAGCCCGAACGGAACACTTCCAAAAATCCTTTCTGCCCACAATGGTTACAGCCTGTAATAATCTACCTTGCTGCGTTGCAGACTCCGAAACTGTCATAGAGTTCAAACAAAATAAAGTACCAAATATTAAACTCTACCGTGAAACTTCCAGTTTATTTGCCTTTGGGTGCTAGGAAATAAAATATCATGCACTGCAGATTAACGAACGGTTGTAGTGATCTGAACAGTGATAATTTCGCAAATTACATTTCTGAGATACCTCGATGTAGTTGTGGACACCTTGACCAAACACCTTACACTATTTTTCCGATTGCCCTTTATATGATGAGATCTTTCGCAGACGCCTTTGTCATCTAGATATTGTATCTACAGACACCCTTATGTTTGGCAAATCCAAATAACACGGAAGGAAAATATTTCGATTCTGAGAGCCGTTCAGTCTTTCCTTTCAGAACGGTCGTTTCAAATAGCTTAACCTTCTGAACACTAGTGTTCCGGATTCAAAGCTTCATCCCACAGTTCCGCCCCATGGTGATGCTGGAATATGACCGATTCTGCCTCGTTTGATACGGCTTTTTGGGCTCTGGCAGACGGGACTGAATTCGTTTAGTTTCCTGCTGGAGGTGCTTTCTCTGTACCTTCTTCAGATTATGATATTGTATGCCGTTGGGACCTTGTTTGAGCTAAGGTTTAGTGCAGTCCAGTACGTACAAGAACATGTTTGACCATTCACTTGCTGTAGCCTTCGCTTCATCAAATCTACCACATGCCCTCTCATATCTATTGAAGAGCCAGGAATGGCTAGTACTGATGTAGACCTTCGAGGCGGAAAGCGCTGGGCCAGTTTGTCTTGTGTTTTCTGCATCCCATGGTGCACGCCTGATCTTAATTATCCTATATTATCTTAACCATGCAGTGCGTGGGAGTTGTGTTGTTGTTGGGTCGTCCGTGGAGAGGGCATTCCATCAATTTATTGCAAAGTATAACAAGCACATGCAAGGTTCCAGGCAATGGACCTCCGAGTTTTCCTCTCCGGCTTATTTCCTTTCTTTATTTTTTCTCGTCCATGTATACGGAATTTGAAAGTGATACCCCGGTGACAACTCCGATCCGCGGGTGATTTGGTCGCAATCCGTTCTCGTACTGTGGGTTAGACTAGGAATATACTTTTACTCAATGACTATGGTAACCTTAACCTTCTTAACTTCTCTCCTCTATCTCTTCATTAAAACATATCTAACTCAGTATAAAATTGTGCAGTTGTCGTTTCATGTAAATGTTCTATATGCTTTGTCATTGTATGTCAGGAAAGGAACTTGTGTTCGAATCCTTTTGTCAGTCAAAATCTAACGACAATAAAATATGTTTAATAATCGCTGCGAATACTGCTTTCACAGAGCTAATAAATTGTGGAGTCTGGCACTTGCTCGCGAATGTTTGGTTGTTCTCCGCTTCCTTCATCCGTAAAACTGTCTGACACGAAATGACCCTGGCTACTGGGTGTCGAAAAACCTCAATAAAGAAACAAACAACCGCGGAAAAGAAAGGTCATAAGAGAACGAATATATGATGAAACTTCCCTGAGGGAACTCAATGACAGATACCAAGTGGCTGATAATTTCTTAACTTTCTTGGAGAAAACATTCACCGCCAATCTCACTCCGAAAACAGATCGACACAAATCCTCTTTTATTAAGGCAACATCTGTGGATTTTTCTACATTGCGAGAAACCAAGAGCTTTTATCATGACTGTGATGCAGATGTATCACACACCCATACACCCTTACCGAGGCACGCACCTACACTTACGGATGCAGTCGACCAAACTTGGTAATCTCGTAATTACCCCGGTATGATGTCTTAAAGCGGGTCTGTGTATTTAGTCCGAACAATTATTATTCCAAATTTTCAATTGTACATCAATTTACAAAAAAACTAATATGATGTGAATTCGGTAGTAAGCTGACAGTTTTTACAGGAACGTTTATTAGACTCTGTGTTTCTTTACAATCGATTTTGAACATCGATTCAGAGTATAAAGGTAAATAATTTCAGACATCGGCTCATCTGGATTATAACGTGGATTGAAAACCAACAGATTCACATCAGTTGTTACAAATAGTCATTTCGTCCATAATATAAATTTAAAAGAATCATCAAATCACAGCTCCGCTGTTTTTATTCCAACTCAAGAAATAAGGTAATTTCCAGTGAATCTCGCCCCACCCAATTTGGCGACCTGAGATCTAGGGGGTACAATACAGTACAGTTGCCGTGGACTGGTTGTAATCCACACGTGGGCAGTGATGTCTACGCACGCGTTTACCAGGTAACAAAAATCACCATCTGCAAAATTTTAATTAATGAAGCACCGGGTCGTACATGCTGCTTCATTAATTAACTTTTTGATGATTATTCCTATAATTAGTGTTTGGAATCTTATATTATTGTGTCCGTGGAAATATTGCCCACCCGTGGAAAGTGATCAGTCCACGGTGGCTGTACTTTACGTGCTTCTTTCGTAGCCTGAACTCTCGGACTTGCAAATTTGAAACTCCTGCAGTACTTAATGATTTCAAAGCAATGGAAATTGAACACAACAGACCGTTGCACAACTATGGTGATGCGACATTGAACTGAAAAGCCTCGTTATGGGTTGTATATAGTTTTAGGCCTTATCAGAAAACGGAGTTTTGATCATTATCAGGTCAGTAAATCCCACTATTGTGATTCACCCAGCTCACTTTCAGCATCTATGGCTATATCATGGCCACAACATAGGCATGAAGTCAAGTTCAGTTTAAACTGTATTTATTTCCAAGAATAAAGTACAAATAAGTACTTACGCTGCAGAAAGCAACTATTGGAACTTATTTTTGATAACCATCTGTATATGTACGTTCGGGTGTGCGCAGATCTAACCTATCATCTGAATAATTGTTGGAAAGGGCGCTCAGAGCCCCTTCCAACAATTAATCCGATGATGGAGTTTCAAGAATGTAATAAAGTTTAATTTGTAGCTTGTACTCATGAAGAAGACCAGTCAGTCTGTCCCACAGAGGATGCATCAGCCAGCCTAATATATCATAATATTTCCACTCAACCCATTTGGATGGTCTCTTTCTCTTTGAATGCATTGCCAAGCATTCGCCATACCGCATGCAACGTGCTTGAAAATCTCTCTTCTCAAAAGAACTTAGCCAAATCGACCACATCCGCCGACCAGACACCATAGAAAACCGTATTCCTCTATCACAGACTGATTGAGGAATCTTCTCTCTCATCCGTGAGATCTCTCCCGAATCGAGCGAGCCGTAAAAAAACACCCACGGCAAATTACATGTTTTTTCAATGTTGACGATTGGAAATCTTTCACATGCGAGAGATAAAATCCGAATCGACGAAATCCATCGATGAAACACTTTAGGAAGCCGACAAACAATTACACGTTTTGACATTTTACCTAGCAATTTGTAATATCACATCCAGGACATATCGGCGAAATTGATGAAATCGATCGAGGAAACAGTAAAAAATACATGATTTGCTTTTGTCATCAATTCAGGTTTTTTTCATCTCGGGTTTGCGGTATCCTCACTGTCATCACTGGCATCTTGTGAAAAAACTGCACTGACCTCTCGGACTGAGTTCGAACTGCGCGATCTCGGATTTTTCTCAGATTTCTAAGATTTTCTAAGATTTTTATTTTCGATTAATCTTCGAGATTCAATTGACAAGACGGTACAAATCCTCAAAATATATCTATTGGCGATTCGATTTCCCATCCGATTTCCAACTAGAAATGCCGCGTGTTGTCTCGTGGCATACGAGCCCACTTAGTGAGAATTTAATAGTCGACTCGTATCGCAGTTGGTCGATTTCTAGAGAAAATAACCTTGTAAACCCCGAGAAATTACCTAGGAAATTATAAAGTCAAACAGTTTTGCTGGGCTCGAATGTCAGCTATACTCTACTGACGTGAATCCCTTTTGAGAAACACAGATTATCATGATAATGTGCATTTATTACTTTCCAAAGTGTGATTTACTGAGATTCCCGAGATTGATTATAAACGATGACTTCATAAGTGAATTATGCAATCAACAATTGTGTCATGTATCGGTGCGCGCAAACGAAGACGCTTCGCCGAGGGTGCAATGGGGACTTCATTGGGGTTTGTTTTGCTTTTTTTTAACCCTTTACCTAACATGAAAAGCAGACGACACTTGCAAAAAAATCTAGAATAACTATTATTCTCATCTTTTGTTTCAAAAACATAGGTTATGACCCTCACTGGAACGAGCTCGACGAATGAGGGTCATAACCTATGTTTTAGAGACAAAAAATGAAAAAATAGTGAAAATTAATTGGCGAGTTTTGAGAATAGCGCTGGCCGTTTGTGGCCGTTACGTTAGGTAAAGGGTTAAATAATATAATTATCGTTAATAATGAAAAGTAATAAACAGAGTAATCGCTTGACTAGACTCGTTACGTGAAGTAATTCATTCAAGGCGAGGGACTATATTGTAAAACACTCGAGCGCATTCGCGTAGCCGGCGAGTTGTGATCCCATTCTGGACACCGCCGAGAATCTGATGCAAATCACAGGACATGCACATTATCATGATAATTCATTTATCTAACAAAACAATTCGTAACGCGGTCACCGCAAATTTACAAAGTAGCGTGCGTTGAAAAAAATATTGACTCTCAATGTCACGTCCAGTGATGATACGCTTGCATTTACATGCAAGTGTGTACTATTTAATTGTGCAGTTTCTATTCATTGTGTATGCTTGTGTATGTGTGTTGGGGGAGGAGGGGGGGGGGGGGGGGGCATTGGCTATTAATTGTTCTGTCTCTAATTGTGAGGAATTTTGTTTTGTTTTGTAAGCGATCAGCTGAGTCGATCACTGAAACGCACATAGAATGTATTCATGCGCCCGTTATGATAGCCCGTTGTGTTCCCGGAAACGAGTCGTCTATATTATACGGATTCAGAATGAGACGTCCATATGATACGGAATCGGAACACATTATGTCATATGTACCGGTTCTCGTGGTTTTCAAGCCACAATGTACTTGATTGTTAGATAAATAGCAAAGAAGTGGAGTATCTACTACCGGTCATAGACGTATTATCAAAAATGGATAGATGAATCATTTGATAAATAAATCCTGAACGACTGTTGGCTAGGATCTCGCAGGAATCATTTCAGGACGGGACAAACAGAGAACTTGTTGGTAGACAGCGGAAGATAATTCTACAACAAATACCGACGAGTACTCGATGAGAAAAGGCGAGAAATCGAGCGTGGTCAAACTACGGAATAATTTATTTTTGAACTCTTGCGTAGTAAATTGTGCAACGGGAAGTAGAAACATTTAACATTTTCTGATGACCGTACGGCGATTTTCAGTCCCGAGAAAATAGTCAGGGAACTCTTACATTTCACAGATTTATTGACTTCAATGGCATGACCGTTTATCTAATGAATTGACCTCATACACCCGCACCGATTACAGATTGAGCAGTTATAAAAATTTTTTTAAAAGATCAACAAAACTATAACTCACGACATATGACTCCATCACTGGAAGAAGGCTGCCAAGCTAGTTCCAATGAGGGTATAACATGATATGTTCCCGTTGATATTGCTGAAATAACAACTCTTGGTGTCTTGGGCGTTAGGGAGAAGGTTAAACTAAAATCAGATCGTTTTCAAGCGTTCTCAAAGCAACATTTCCAGCACGTTTCAATGAAGTAAGCTAAAGATTGAGGAATTTTCATATCAAATTCATTCGTATCGCATTTGCTATTATTCTCGATATTGGGCATCGTTAAACATATTTTCCTTTGTGGTTTTTACAGTTTGGCTAGGAAATACATTAAGCAGTATCAGGACTATTACTGGTGGAATTCCTGCTTGACATTGGCGACATATATATACCACTCAAAGTTTGCTAAGCACCAAGTATATTCAACTACCTGTTTTACGTTTTAATTGAGATATTGTAATGAAAAGTATATATATTTTTTATTTAGTTATATCTTTAATGATTTAAGTACAGAAATTAAGATTTTATTTGTGTTTGACATTATTTTTTAGCTTTTGAATACGATAACTATGGAAAATGGATATTATTGGTAAAATGAGAATTTTTTCAATTTGCCAACAAGTTGACGGAGCGAACTGGTATGGGTTCAGTATTGAGTGTGAGACCCATTACTGTTAATTGCAGCTTGAGAACGCCTTCTCATGCTCCCAATGAGGTTCCTGGTGTCCTTTGTGGGATGTTGTTCCATTCTTGAAACAGCATGGCACCAAGCTCCTGGACACTTCTTGGCTGGACTGGACAGGCTGAACTTGCAAGCTGCAACTCATTCCAGACATGTTCAATTTGATTGGAGCCAGGGGGTCATGCTTCCCAGTCCATACGCTCAATCCCCTGAGGCCTCCCTCTGTCGGTACTCCCCGACAGTATGGACAATATGAGGACGGGCATTATCGTCCATCAGAATGAATCTATCACTTACTGCACCTGCATACAATCTGACGTTGACATCCAGCATCTCATCAATATACCGCTGTGCAGTCAATGTACCACGCTCAAGGACACTGAGCTCTGTACGTCCATCCCCGCTGATGCCGCCCCAGACCATCATTGATACCCCACCATAGCGGCCATGCTCAGCAATGTTGGCTGCATTGAATCGCTCTCCGGGTTTTCTCCATACCCTCGAACGCCTATCTGTGTGGTCTAGGCAGACCTTGACTCATCTGTAAAAAGGACAGGTCACCAATCTTCTCTGATCCATCCAACGTGGTCCATGGCCATTCAAATCGTGCCTGGAGGTGGTTCTGGGACAGCGGAATGCGAATACATGGTCTTCGCGCAACAATGCTCGAATAGTCTGCGTCGAAACATTTACCAAGAATCTATTCTTTTGTCACTGCGAAGCTGGGTTGCTGTGGCAAAGCGGTTCCTACGGGCCTGAATGATCAAAAAACGGTCTTCAGCTGAAGATGCTGCCCTGTCGCTGCCACCACCATGCCGTCTTACTGGTGTGACATACTGCTGAAATCTTGCCCAGGCTCTGGTGATCACCGTATGGTGTCCACCAAGGGCTTTACCAACCTGGCGATGGGTAGGCCATTGCCTCACCATCCCTACAGCCCCCCACATTTCTGCTTCAGACAAAGGTTTTCTTACATTTGCATTTGCCATATTCAATCATTAAATCACAAGGGTTTGTGTTGAAATGAAGATTGAATACCCTACACATGTCATGTACATGTAGACAGTACACGAAAACATCATGAAAATCAAGGGGTACATGCTTTCCATGACTGCCACGAAAGGTCTCTCTGTCAAGAGAGCTAATGAAAACACCGGGGACCATTTCGATACATCCCTCAATCATATCCACCAAAAATATCGCAAAATATGTCACAAGCAAATTTCACAATGATGTGTCAAACATTTGGTGCTTAGGAAAGTTTGTGTAGTATATATATGTT
Organism: Pictodentalium vernedei; assembly: GCA_031216915.1. NCBI lineage: Eukaryota > Metazoa > Mollusca > Scaphopoda > Dentaliida > Dentaliidae > Pictodentalium > Pictodentalium vernedei. Next base: position 173,043,093 of record CM062297.1, read on the forward strand.
GTGTGTATGTGTTCGATTACGGTATGGTGCACACCAAGGTCTTCACCAACCTGACGATGGGTAGACCCTTGCTCCACCCTCCCTATAGCCCGCCACATTTCTGCTTCAGACAAAGGTTTTCTTACATTTGCATTTGCCATATCCAATCATTAAATCACGAGGGTTTGTGTTGAAGAGAAGATTGAATACCCTACACATGTCATGTACATGTTGACAGTACTTGAAGACATCATGAAAACCAAGGGATACATTTTTTTCATGACTGTCACGAAACGTCTGCCGCCAAGAGAGCTAATGTAAACACTGGGGGCCATCTCAATACATTCCTCAATCATATCCACCAAAAATATCGCAAATATGTCACAAGCAAATTTCACAATGATGTGTCAAACATTTGGTGCTTAGCAAACTTTGAGTAGTATATATATGCTGTGTGTATGTGTTTGAGTGTTTGTGTATGTGAGTGTGTACATTATTTTTGAATATTTAAGCCGATATTTAAAATAAATATTTCAGATTAAAAACAATCTAATGTGCCGTCGCCCTCCCTTCACGTATGAAAATGCTATCGTGTTCTACTTCGGTTTCTATATTTCTTGCATTCCTCATTTGTTTTCTCTCCCACTTCTTTTGCAATTTCCTTCGAAAGTTCTGAGTTACTTTCTTCCATGGGGCATGGTGAAGTTGAGGCGGAATCTTAAATTCTTCTATTTTTCTGAGAAGTCTGAGAAGTGACGGTAAATCTTGTCGGTCGCGTCGAAGAATTATTGTTACCTACCTTTCCCGTCAGGGGCAATGATAGAAATGGTGTGAGAAATTCTTAATTTTATCCAAATATGGGGTCCCGATTCTTCCCATAGTTATTTTACAGTTTTGAAGATCAATTGGCAACTCTCGAATTTTCAGTAACGGATGTGTCTCTTGAATTTTAAATCTTTCTCGTTCTGTGTTCGATATGATTTTTTTTTGTTTAATATCCTATTTTATTTTTCGATTTTTTTCTATTTCTTCCCATTTTAGATATATTTTGTGTTTTGTTTTAAATCTAAAAGTTAAAGATTTTTTAAGGGATCCAATTTTAATCTAACCGGACCAAAAGCGGCATTGTACCTCTTCTCACACCATCGACCGCGCCTTCTAACACATACACCATCACCCACACACTCAACTACATACACCCCCTAACCATCGAGGACACACCAAAACACACACCCACCCCCTCACACACACATACTAAAAATGATAACAATTTGGTCTTATTTGAAGTAGATGCCTAATGTAGGCGTCGACTGCAAGAGTTAAACATTAAAATGTAAAACTTTCTACATGACGTGACAACGCATTTGAGATGATAAATTCTGCTCTGTCCTGAAATATGTAGTATATTTTAATGCTACTTGAAAGCCTCAGTTCTGATACACGTATTTCACAATTCATGACCGAAACAAGTTTCATCAGATCGATATTCCAGCATCAACAAAAGGAATTTTCGATTTTTTGCAAAGTCACAGGTACTTATACTGGTGACGCTATAATGATTTGACATACATTATAAGACTCCGAACTGACGGTACAGAGAAGCACAGAAGAGCGCGCAAACATGAAGTGTATCAATCTAGAGATCGTTGAAATAGTTCTGGTTTTCTGTTTGATTGTACAATATTCGGACACCGTCAAAGCAACTTTAAACAGAGCCATTTTTCAACTTTGTCCTGAACGTGAGCAAACATTGAATACCATTGAGTCAACCTCGGCTGTTAGCAGCATCCAGTGTGCCCGTCTCTGCAAGACCCACAAAGATTGTTATTCGGCAACCTATCGTCTTGACGTGGAAGCAAACAACTGTGTTTTGTCCACTTTTATCGATGGAGGGGAAAGTTGTGATTCTCATACTTACAACGCTGAAAGCACTATTTTGTTCTCTGTGAAGGTTGGTAGTATTGACTTTAAGTGTTTTTGTCTGCAATATGTTTTTTTTGTATTTAGATACTAACATCTAGAAAGCGTGTAGTCAAGTCAGCACGCCTCTCGTGGTCAACAGTAAGTATTCTGACACAGACGTTTTGGATTACAGAGAGCAGCAAAGATTGTATAGTCTGTGCAGGTGTTTCTAGTCAAGTGTCGTCTGCCCAGATGGGCAGACGACTCTTGGCTAGAAACCAATGCCAGGCAAAACGTATTCAGGATTTTTGATGAAAATGCACACAAAGTTTAAAGTTTAAATAGAACCGAAATTTCACTGGAATTTTCTGCAAATCATCCAACGCAATTACAATTTGAATCGCTAGCGATAGTTGAAAATCGTCCCATAAGTTCCAATGTGTTCTATGTGTCAGCAGGCACATAGCACACATTGGAACTCGGGACGAAATAGTAACACGGATTCCCCTCGCAAATTTGGTTGGCCATAAAATGAGTTGTTTTTGTTGATAATTGTCAATGATTTGCTGAGTGTCCTTCTAATAATTGTTTTTATAGACGTGAAGGCGTAAAATAAACGCAGAAGAAGGATACGTGTGTGAATAGGTTAATCGAAATGGCACTTACGCCATCGCGGAAGGATAAAACACCTCTCGTTTTAACCTTCCGCACTGTTACTCGTGCCATATCGATTAACCCATTCACACGCGTGTGTCCTTCTGTGTATTTTTATATCCCGATGTGCACACTGTTGATGTAATGAACAAAACAAGGTTACAGAACGTCAAAAGATGCTGGAACCGCTGTTTTCTTGTTTTTGAACGGGTTTCAACAGGGAATAACCGGCAAACGGTCAGACTAATTGAGAAAAAAATTGTAGAAGGTCAGCTTCTGTATTTTTATACTACACAGCAGGAAAATGTCTAACATTTTGAAGTGATGCGCACATCGATGATACAAAATAGGCCAACATTTTGAAATTTCAATTTTTTTTTATGAAATTCACATATTTTCGCTGTTAAATATACTGACAGCTTCAGGAAATTAAGAAAAGCTAAATTTACCGAAAATCGCTTCCAGTGACGAAAACTACCAGCAATGTGGAGTGAGACCATACAACCTCTGACAATATGAGCAATGCATTTCATCGTCTTGCACATTTCGGCGATGCCCTGCATCTCCAACTTTTATTGTAAAACTTCATGACTTTGTTCCCTTAAATAACGTGGATAATATTGTTATAATGTATATCCCAGATACGAAAGATTCTTGTTTGCTAACGAGAATTGTCAACTGTTTCTGTCCGTGTCATTCCATTTATATCTACTGCGACTGTATGCTTGGGCAATTTTCAGACTAGGTAGAACAATCTCTGACAAAATGTTTGCTGGAAGGCGGAACTCAATTTCCCTACAAAGTAGCAACTTTTCAGGCAAAACGTTTGGTGAAAGTCCACCATTCCTTTCCCCAGTATGTATGCCCTTGGGATTCTGCATGTATTAAAATAGTGAACGTTACTAACGTCTGAATCTGCCAACCAGTAGGAAAATGTTATCGAAACCTTCTTGGCCCGACTAAAAGGTCACTTGTTCTAACCTGCATAATGTAATATCATGTAACTGTGCACATAAGCATAGAAAACTTAACGACGCAACAAATGAATATTCATACCCGCACACTATTGTAGACCAGTCTAGTTAAAACGTGATGCTCCAGAAAAGCAAACAATACGACCGGCGTGGACTGGTCACTTTCCACGGGTGGGCAATATTTCCACGGACGCCCTAATATTAGATTCCAAACACTAATTATTGGAATAATAATCAAAAATTTAATTAATGAAGCACCGGGTACCTTCATTAATTAAAATTTTGCTGATGATGATTTCTATTACCTGATAAACGCGTGCGTGGACATCACTGCCCAGGCGTGGACTACGGCCAGTCCACGACGACTGCACTGTAACTGGATTTCCGAAATCACCAATAAGCGTGTGGATGACCATAAACGGTTTCGCTAACTTAGCCTTTCGTTTTCAAATAATATGCAATCTCAATATGCGACAGTAAAACCATCGTTTACGACCCCAAACAATAAAATACAACATAGTTATTACCATTCTAATATAGTTCAGCTGAAAGAGGGGATATTTTTTTATCTCCCAACTTTTAAACATCGCGTTGTCGAAGACAACAATTTAAATCTAAAAATATAGTTTTCGTGACATCACTGGGGAGACCCGAACCAAATCACAAAAAAATATTTTACGTTGCCATTGAACAGATAGTTCCAAACTTTTTACTCCATTTTTCAACAATAACAAAACATATTTATATTTGTACTGACAACATTTATCATGTTTGTATGTTTTTGAACTTTGAAAAAAAACCTTGTCTTATTCCCCCCCCCTCCCTTCAAGGTTTGGAGCTTCCTTTGCGATGTTTTGTCAGTCTGAGTCGGAAAGCACTTGAGGATGTAACGGTAAAGAAAATAAATAAAAAAGTGGGTGTCGGGATTGGAAGCACTTGGATGTCAGTAAAACTTATCGATCATACGACTCGTCCGCTTTGTTCACTTTAAAACATTTGATATTTTGCTTTCATATTAATCAGTGATAAATAAAGCCTTCCGTCGATTTTATTGGTCAGTTTCAAAACTAGACAATTTGATTGGCTGAACAAAATACAACTGAGACTTATTTTCAAAATTTGCTTAACTGAGGTTGGGAGCTTTCACTGATCAATTTCAAAAAGGACAATTTGATTGGCTGAACAAAAAACAACTGTCTCATATTTAAATAATTTTAGTAGGGAGAATTTACGTTATCTGTCCTATTTTGGGTGGGTTATATTGCATTAACCCTTTACCTAACGTAATGATCAAAACCGGCCAGTGCTATACACAAAAAAAAAATTCATTTTTTGCTTCCAAAATATAGATTATGACCCTCATTGGAACGAGCGCGTCGCGATCATTCCAATGAGGGGTCATAACCTATATTTTGGAAGCAAAAAATAAAATAATTTTAGTTATATGAGGATGTTTTTTTCAAGTGTCGTCTGCAACACACGTCAGGTAAAGGGTTAAAAAGTCATACTAAGTCGTTAATTTGTGCATAAGTGTGTCATATGATAAATAGAATATGAAATGAGTGTTTTTCTCATATAATATTTTTGAAACTCGTCCGAATTTTCTGTTTGGGCTCGCCATAGGCTCGCCCAAACGGAAAATTCTTAGACTCGTGTCATAAATATCATATGAGAAAAACACTCATTTCATATCCTCTATTTATGGTTACAGAACAGTTATTTACATCTCAACCTGTTTCTGGAAAGTTGTGACTAGTGGAATTACGCTACTGGTATTTGCATAATTGCTACAGAACGAATAGTTCACCCCTCTGAGTGGTAAAGTTTACTGAACGCGTTGTTGCAGCTATGCATGTTGGTGCCATGAACGCGGGTGACGAATTAGAAAATGAACGAGGATGATGTAAGTTCATGATCTTTCTGTGGAACGTCTCTAAGAAAAGAATAGTTATTTAGTTAAAAGTGTATCACAGTAATGGTAGAGTACCAGTTAACCCTTTACCTAACATAGAAAGCAGACGACACTTGCAAAAAAAATTCTTGAACAACTAATTTTTTTCATTTTTTGTCTCAAAAACATAGGTTATGACCCCTCGTTGGAACGAGCTCGACGAGCTCGTTCCAACGAGTGGTCATAACCTATGTTTTTGAGGCAAAAATGAAAAAATAATGAAAATCAATTGGCGATTTTTGAGAATAGCGCTGGCCGATTTTGGCCGATACGTTGGGTAAAGGGTTAAAACAAGTTGTAGAATACCCACTGTAAACTCTACATTCTTTTTGTATATATATAATGCAAAGATCTGACATCATTTTCTGGAAAGCTTTGATTGAAAACTTTCCAGTAAATGATATCAATTACTTGTTTTATCAATATTGAAGCAGAAGGATACTTAGTCTATTGTGGTAATGCTGCAACTTATTTTGATTTCTACTGTAGTTTGTATTTTTGGGGGAATTCAATCTGCTAGTTCTATAACATAAAATACCATATTTTATTATTTGTTCTATTTTTCTGTAAAATAATTATGGTTGTAAAGAACTGCTTTTTTGTGGAATTTCCGATACATGTCCTACATTTTTTAAAAGCATTGCCCATTGTATCAACTGCATCGATTGTGTGCAATATACTGCAAAACAAAATTCTTCCTGTAAGGCCGTAATAAAAAAGAAATTCTAGATTTTCACCCCTGCCCGCCCCTATTTTTTCAACCCGTCCAAATTTTTTTATTAGCATTTTAAAATATTTTGTCATATCGTTTCTTTTTTGGATAACAACTAGAAAATAATTCTTACAATCATTTTTACTGGGTTGATAATTCAAACCCTTGACATTATTTCTTGGGAAGCTCTCAAGTTTTGCAATTTTCGCTGAGTGAAGTGTGATCAAAATTTTCTTGTGATTATACTGCCACTTATTTCTGCTGGGACTGTATATATGACCCTAGTACCTTTTAGACTCCATTCTTGGAGTCTTATTACTCAACTGTTGTGCCCCTTTAGCTGAGTAATCTCTTGTTATACGATTTATACAGATTATCATGATAATGTGCATGTCCTGTGATTTGTATCAGATTCGAGGTGGTGTCGATCTCAACGAGCCGGCTTTGCCGGCGAGTTTTGATCCCAATTTTGGACACCACCGAGAATCTGATACAATTATCATGATAATTCATTTATCTAACAATTCTGTCACAAAAAAACAGATTAAATCTTAACCCTTTACCCAACGTAACGGCCAATGCTATTCTCAAAAATCGCCAATTAATTTTCATTATTTTTTCATTTTTTGTCTCAAAAACATAGGTTATGACCCCTCGTTGGAACGAGCTCGCCGAGCTCGTTCCAACGAGGGGTCATAACCTATGTTTTTGAGACATAAAATGAAAAAAATTAGTTATTCAAGAAATTTTTTTGCAAGTGTCGTCTGCTTTTCATGTTTGATAAAGGGTTAAACTTCAAACGAAAAGGTCAACGGTTCGATCCCAGCCAGGGATCGAACCGTTGATCTTTCGGTCTGAAGTCTAACGTGTCCTTAGGTAAGACACTTAATCCCTTTGCCCACGTGGGAGCACGGTGGCGCGTACTAAGGCGTACTACACGTCGATGTTGCACTTGTCTTCAATGAATGCTAACCCTTCTTGAGTGGAGTTAATACGTTGGGGAGTCTGGTAGTTGCTCACCGCCCCTCGGTGGTTCTCTCTGGGCACTCTGGCTTCCTCAATCCGTAAAACTGTTCGACACGAGGTGACCCTGGCTGTCGAATGTTATCTATTTATTTATTTTGTGTTTAAGGTCACATATTTCTGCACAATGGCGAATCATGACCATGACAGTTTTACGGGTGGAGGAAGCCGGAGTACTCGGCGAGAACCACCGAGCAACGGCGAGCAACTGTCAGCTCCTCAACATACTAACTCCACACAAGCAGGTATAGCACTGAAGACAGGTGCACCATCAACGTACAGTACGCCTTAGTACACAACGTCACAGTGCCCCGATGTGGGAAATGGGGGTGAAGTGTCTTGCCCAAGGACACAACGCGATTGCCGCAGGTGGGATTCGAATCGAGGACCTTTCGGCTTGCAGCCTGCACCTTTACCAACTGCGTCACCGCGCCCCCGGCTGTCGAATGTGTCCAATAAGTAAACAAATGGACAAATGGTTTTCTACATAAAATAGTTGCTTGTTTTAAATTTATCAATATCGAATTTTTGCACTTGAGTTTGAAGTAGGATAGTATATCGATACTAATATTTTTCGTTTAGAATGTACTACCCGCTCTTATTTTCCAACACAGAAGCGTCTTTAAAAGCGAACCATCCACTCCATTGTTAAGATAATGTTGTATATTCCGGTGTTCAATACAATGGCAATTGAAATAATCAAAATTGGTTATATAGTTTTAACATGAAAATATAAATACATCAATAATTCTTACCGCACACAGCAGTACTTTGTCACACAGACAAATATTAAGATTGTACACAGGCAATCCTCTAACACAAAACCATGATTTTATAATCGTCTGGGAGCAAGCCAGCAACGTCCACCATTTAACACAGCATCTTGACAACAAAGACAAGGACCAATCTCGCGCCAAACCACTTTTTCAGGCCAGTTGCACGAACCGATGAGCTGTTCTCACTGGATACCAGAAACACCACCTCGCTGTTTTAAGCACCTACAACAATAACAATGACGGAATACCTTCCGATCACCAGTGTAACAGACGATAATTTGACACAAAACAACAAACTGAGAAAGCATTTTTGTGTTGTTCGAAGCAAAGTAGAATATTGATTTGGTAAGGAATAGACAATTTCAATCATTAGTTAATTTATCACTTCAAAACTCACACTCAGTACCACATACCTTAACTTGACCATAAACTGTCCACTTTGCCGAACTAATACATTCGTGTGGTAATAACAGACTTCAGTTTTAATAGAAATACAAGCTCTGTTTTTATCTGGTGATATGTGTGTGTGTGTGTGGGTGGGTGGGTGGGGGGGGGGGGGGGGCGTCTATGGTGTCTACTGGTCTAAAATGAAATATTATTTTGCCATTTACGACATACTTTTGAGGGGTCGTGTGCTATTTGTTTCGGGAAGGGGATAAAAAATTAGCAAATAATGATTTCGAAAGAATTTCGAGGTTTAGAAATCTGTTTTAGAATTTAAATAAACCTGCAGCTCACCCACCACATAGGTCGATAAAAGAAACCGCCCCTTTTTCTAATTATAATCATCGAGTTGAAGCCGCTCTGTCAATTTTATAATAACCTGGGTCAACTTTATACTGCCTCAGAAGTCATAAAATGGATGAAAGTATTGATGTATTGGGACCTTTTACCTTTTTTCATCGATCCTTCGTTCTTTCTTTGATAATATACGAAAATGAACGCGAAAATTTCTTTATTATGACATGCGGAGCCACCAGCCAATGAATCGAAGCCCGGATAATGGCATCAGGTGGCATATTTTTACACCTAATTATATCAACTCATGTTTTCAAAACTACGCTTTGCTATATGGACATTATTAGCTATTGTGATGAACTGACGGCAATATGGTCTGAGGTTTGCGGTTCTGAGTTTATGTCCAACCGAAACGCGAAGTGTCGAGTTTGAACATACGCCCGAGCCGCAAACCTCAGACCATGTTATCGTCAATTCATCTCAATAACATATATGTTCCAATGAGACCCTACCCAACCCCCCAAACCCACATCATGAAATGAACGAAACAACTTCAACGAACCAGACTTTAAAGATAACAAATTTAGCAAATAAACCTCTCGTGTACCTCACGACGTCACTGGACAAAAAACAAAAAACTTAGATAAAGGTCGAGATAATTCATGATTTGAACTGAGATGGAGTAACCTCGGATTGTTTAAAGTGATTATACATGGACTGAATGATCACTGACCTCGAAAAATACGGTTTTATAGGCAGTGTGCACTTTGGATGTCCTCCCATTGTTATCATTCTTTTCAAATATTTCACATGGTGACGTCAGACGATGACATATGCCACTGGATAATCCGTAAACACAGACAAAATTAAGCGAGCGGTCGTCCAATCAGACGGCGAAGATTTTAGTCTTATTGTGACAATTATCATTTTATGTGTGACGTTCTCACAGAATCATACATTTATTATTTTATGCTGGGAATTTTTACAACAGCAACGTAAAATGATACATTCTTTCTGCAACAGTAGAATAAAATGTTAACATCATATCATCCCTTTGGGAGCGTGGTGACTCAGTGATTAGAGTATTGAACGTTAAGCCGAAATGGCGACGTTTCGATCCTGATCTGCGGTAACGGTCTTCCTAGGTAAGACACTTAATCCCGATTACCCAGGGGCCAATACTATAAAACGTTTTGCAATTGTATTTTCAGGAATGTATTTTCTAGTTATGATTTTAAATAGGTTGAAATGAATTATTAGCAGTTTCAAAGATGTGACAATTTGCCGTTGGCAAATTGCCATATCTTTTAAAATGCTAATGAATCATTTTTGTCAGTTGTATTAACAGGTAAAAAATACAATTCTAGAAAATACTATTGTAAACGTTTTATATTATTGGCTTCTGGTGGGAGCATGTAGGCGCTGTGTACTGAAGCGCACCCATAAAAAAGCACACACGATGTACCTCTGGCTGTCGAAAGTGTCGTTAAACCCCAATGAAAACCGAAGAAATAAACATTGTATAACACCGTTAATGTTCGTATGACCGGAAATACCCGACGAGCAAAAATCCATCAATTTGCACTAAAACCCGTAATGCGTCAGTACAGGTATTGAAACCCATCCCACGTCACTCATTGGGAAACAATACCTCTGAAACGCCAAATAATAGCCTTGTATCTTCAGAACTGTAGGAATGCATACAATACAACCTCCCGCGCTGGCACCTGGACCGTATTGACGAACGCATTCACACATCGTGACGTTTTGTGTATTTATTGACATAATTATGTCTCGCGTGTATTGGGAAAGTAATGGGAAAAAAATGTTTTTAAACATGTGCATATTTATTTTCAAGATATTATCTCGCTTTTTAACAAATTGCGGTATGGTTTCTTTCCACGCAACAGTAATATATCACATTCTAGAGATGTACCACAGCCAATGTTGTGCAGCAGGTAACGGATTATTTACCTGTTGTGTATTCAGAGACCTCTTTAAAGTTTTCGACAGAGTTTGGAATCGAGAGTTCGACTTCCTCATATATATATACAGTGAAGACGTATTTTGGAAGAAAACGATCGGCACGTTTGCGTGTGGGAAAGAATAAATATTTTACCACATGATTGCCACTTATTTCTCCAACTTATATGCCAGAATACATTCCGTTGTAATTTCGTCGCGTACATTAATGTCATGGCGTACTTTGTGTGACTTGCGAACGTCGCAAAGAATTTTCAATTTTGCGCATAAATTTGATTCTTGCGTATCGCTTATCTTTGCTTTCACAATCATGTGATACAAAGTTTCATGCATGCTTCATATTTTACACGAAATTTATAAACCTCATCTACTTAATTTGATTTTAGTCTCGGTATACTTCGACTCAAATCAAATTTAGTAAACTCGACTTATCAATTCCGTATAATATAAGAAATAATTTGTGATTCTTAAAACACAAAACCACATAAATACGACAGTCAACTGGTTCGGTTTGGTCACGGACGTTTTTGTGAGACGCGGGGATTATTCCCATCGTTTCCTGTCCGGGATTTATTGTGCTTCATTAATTAAATTTTTGATAATTATTCCTCTAATTAGTGTTTGGAATCTAATATTATTGCGTCCATGGAAATATTGTCCACCCGTGGAAAGTGACCAGCCCACGGCGGCCATACTGTATACTGCAGGATTGAGATTTGGAATATCCCCCATGATATCCTTTTATGTAACCTAATCACACTTTGTTGAGTTCACTGAGGAACACACACCCATCTCCGTTTACTCAAAAGTCTCAATACAAAACATAAGTGGCTTTGAGTAAATCGAACGAGTTTTGAAGAGGGATTTGACACCTCAGTCTCACGGCTTACATGTACGGGAATCATTCGCAACAGAGTAGCCAGTAAAGGATGCGTTTAGAAATTGACTGGCTTCTCGTAAACATGGAAACCAATAGTTGCCACACCAATGGCCAACCTCTCGGGCCACCAGTCTAATTCCACGAGGAATATGAAGCTGTTATTATTTGCTATTTGTTTACTCACGTTTTTGTAGTTTTTGCGCAGACTACCTTCAATTTTTCACGCACAGAGATATGCAGATACTGTGTCGTGCTTTAGTTATAGATAATACGATCATTAAATATTTAATTCTCACCATCAAAGTAAACGCCATCAAAGATATTAATGCCAATAGTGGAACAACATTTACTGCGTTGATTCACAGAAAATGAATGGTTATGGTATATTTTAGATTCAATCGTCTGGAATATTCAACTGGTCTGAAAAGCGAACCGTGGGTTTGCTTTTCCGGCTAACTGAAATATTCCAGTCGAATAAATCTAAACTTAGGTGATGGACTAGTTATGGGTTAGACAGGTTCCAGGCCATAGCAACGTCCAATTCCTTACGTAATGGGTCTAGTGGCTTGAGAGCTTGGCCAAAATTGTCTGCGCTTGTTCATGTATCGATCTTTTGAAGTAAGAACGGCTTAGTTAATGTTTGATGACTTTGAGTTCTCGACAGAAGTCCTAAACACAAAGGACCACAGCCTGACACACCTGAGACACGGAGACACTATGCAGAACTAATTTATGAAGGGCATGCTACAGTCTAGATCTCTAATATTATAAAGAGGCACTGTTTCGCTCTTTAAATTGAAAAATGGATTCAGTTCGTCATGTATAAGGTCACTTCAGCACTTCAGCCCCCGTGACTGTACATCACCAAACGTATGGGGTGAAGTATGGGGTGAAGTGACGCCAATTGTTTGTGCAAACGCGCCTTGGTTGAAGGGGGGGGGGGGGGTCTTCGGACTTCCACATAGGCATCGGAAAGTAAGCACTGCTCCATTTTCCAGGTACCCATGTAGATAAAAATGGGATCTCCGAAAAACAATGACGACGATTCCAGAGGATAACTGACAGCTTTTGTGTGAAACAATCCAACAAAACTCAAAATTTTCCAAAAGCTCCTGCTTGAGGAAAAGGCGCTTCTCTACCCCACACCTTTACCAGTGCCACTGATAATTGATATAAAAAAAATGAAATGATACTTAACAGTACATTCGCCGTGGACTGGTCGTAATCCACGCGTGGGTAGTGATGCCTGCGCATGCGTTTACCATGTAATGAAAATCATCACCAGCAAAATTTTAATTAATGAATTTAAGGGTTGCATCCGGTGCTTCATTCATTAAATTTTTGATGATTATTCCTATAATTAGTGGTTGGTATCTAATATAAATGTGTCCATGGAAATATTGCCCACCCACGGAAAGTGACCAGTCCACGACGACAACACTGTAACTAAACTTTTAGGTTTACCTGCCATATCCAGCCAGCGCTATTGACAACAATCGCCACATAAAGTGCTAAGAGTTTCATCTTTAAGATCAACATTAATACATTTTCATTTTCAGAACTGCTTGAATGGAGGCAAACTGGAGGTGAATAACACGTGTTCGTGTCCTGCAGGGTTTGATGGACATATTTGCCAAAACGGAGGTGCGTATTTATCTTATAAGATTTTATTTAGTCCATATCGAGCGCAGTTTGTAGGCGTAACCTACAACTTTTATTCCGACCAGCGGTCGCGCTGTCGACACGATGTGACCCTGGCTGTTGAAAGTGTCATTAACTCCCTATAAATAAACCAACAGTGGTAGAGCTGGGATGTTTGAGTTTTCAGATTCGGTTTCTGTTCGATTTCAGGAAAAAGTTTCGGTTCGGTTTTTCTATGTGTTAAGAACATATAATAAAACACAGAACGACACACGTTTGTGAATGGGTTAATCGATATGGCACGAGTGCCAGCGCTGAAGAATAGAACAAAAGGCCACTGGCCTCGAGTTTTATCCTTCCGAGATGGCACAAGTGCCATATCGATTAACCCATTTACACGCGTGTGTCGTTCTGTGTTTATTACAATATTTACAAGATAAAACAAATTCAAGACTCAAAGTTATGCATTTAAGTTTTATCGTTTGGTATAGAAATGAAATATCGCCCAGTGACGTTACAACATCTGTTGTCAAAACGTTTCCACCTTCTACCCAATTTCCGAGAAGAATAGCGCACTACACTTGAAGAAAGAGATCTTAAAGAACAAAAACATTCTGAAAAAAACATGGCTTAATATAATCATCATTGAAACGACCTCAACGACCTCGTTCCAATGAGAGATCATAAGATACGGCTTTTCAGACAAAAAATGGAAAAATGATAACTTTTGAATGACAATTTTTGTGAATCGCACCAGGATGGTTATTATTCTTTTGTGAATAACGCAAACGGTGAATCATCAGGGAAAATGATTATTCACGAACGGGACTTCATGCATCTTGTCTATCATATATCTCATATGACGTTCCCTTCATAGTTACGAGGTAGTACACAAATTCGGATAGTTTTACTCATAGAGAGTGCTAAAATGCCGATTCATGAATCACGTGCTCTATTCACTTTCTAAAAGCAGTTGTGAAATATCCTAGGACGTTCGTATGACGACACACAATGCGTCGGTTTGGGGTGGGGCAGGGATGTCTAGAATACCATTTCGATATTTCTAAGCTCAATAATGAAAATGCCTGTCTCGGGCAAGTTTTGAAAATAGGGAACGTGCTTAGGATTTAAATCCTGGTGTATAATAATATAATATTAGAACGTTTCTTTTCATGTTCTATCGGTCGATAGTACCTGAGTTTGTGTGATTTCTGAAATAAAACCTGAAGCATTTATTTCAGAAATCACACAAACTCAGGTACTATCGATCGGTAGAACATGAAAGAAACGTTCTAATTATTTTATTATGCCCAACAAAAATAGCTTTCCTTATTAAGCGTTAACTGCAACACGCCATCAATCTTGTAACAATGTAGTCAAATCCGGAAACATGATTTTAGTGACGTCATTTCGAACGAATGGCGTTTCTTTAGGAGTTTCCAGATCACCAAATTCGAAAATGACTTGTTACAAGTGCCGTCGCTTTGGAAGTTTCTGTATCACCAAATGTCAGTGTTTACAACTGCATCATGCTATTCATGTTAAAATTGAATTGATTTTTTTTTTCTCTCTTTTTTTTTTTTGTAAAGCGCTTTAGAGCACCTTTGGTGGTTTTACGCTATATAAAATTGATTATTATTATTATTATTATTATTATTATTACAATTCAGTATTAATGCTTGTGTGATAAATGGTATAATGGAATATAAATTCATGTTTCTTGGTCGACGACCGTTATCAGAATTAAGCGGAGTTAGACAATTTATTTTGAACTTGATGCGGAGACTCAGTGAGGTCGAGGAGTAATACTAAACTTATAGAAATATAATCGATTAAAGTCACGTTCATGATTCACTAAAGTGGTGAACAACATGTGAGTTTTTGATATTTTTGATTCTTTTGAATTCATTGTTTGCATTAAAATTGAAAACACACCAAATGAAGATGACATATTTGTTGGTAAGTTTGTGTCTATCGTGAAAAAGGTTAAAAGAGACACGGCGCCAGCGTTTGGTGTTGAGAGATTCCAATCAGAGCGTGCGTAATCGTCGCTGATCAATGGAACTAGAGCTTACATTTTCTTTATTCTCATGTCTCCAGGGAAGAACGGTCCGATAATACCCGTGTTTTGTCTAAAAACTCCAGTACTATGACTTTTAGAAGGTGTCAAATTAACCAATCATGGCTGATATTACAAACGTGAGGCATAATAATATTGAACGGTATTTTTGGTATACTGTACAACTGTAGGCCACCATTTACAGCAGATAAAGCTACAGAATTACTAAACACACAGGCGCTTGCCATCAGTTATTTGATGTAACAAAAGAGTTGAGAGAAAATACCCCTTGGGTATTTTTTCTCAGCTTTCTTTTTACATCTAATGGCTGGTGGTGATTGTCTTTAGAAATTCATAGTTCATGGGCACTTCTTGTCATGAATTTTGCTTAATGTTGTGTTGTTGCCCTTTTAGTTTTTTAACTGATATAGGTAATATTTTTCAAAGGTGAATTTTGGTACACTGAGATTCCCTCGGTATGATAAATCGTTAATTGCTCGATAATGATCGGTATTTATGCTATACCGCCCTTCTCTAATTTTCAGCTATCTAGGTATGTGCGTGTCTGAACAATTTACTTCCAGGTTAATGCTAGTGAAATAAATGCATTGATTTCTGTTAACAGGTAGAGTGCTGAATTATTTACATAAGTTTCCGACATGAGGTGACCCTGGCTGTCGAAAGTGTCGATAAACTCCAATAAATAACTAAATAAATTTACCCAACTTAAAATTTACATTTTAAATAATATTTCACTTGGAATTTTTTGCATAAATATTGACCAGTTTTATACATTATTGGGAAGTCTTTGTTTTCACTTCACTGGGATTATTGGGATATCTGACATATATTTCGGATAACATAAAATAATTTATCACCTGATGTTGTAGAACTATTTGATATGATGGCTGTAGAGACAGTGGATGCTGGCACTGAAGCAACAGATAGGGTAGGCTGTGATGATACCATGGATGTGACTTTTAGAAGGTGTCAAATTAACCAATTACGGCTGATATCACAGACATGAGACATAATAATATTCTGTAAAGGTTTACTCGATGCGATACGATATAATACAATATAAAAATTATTGTAGGACATGTTGTTGACTATGTAGAGCACAAATAACGTGTTGATGTTGGATATGCGAGAAAAAGCTCCCCGTCGAGGGCCAAGAGAGCCGAGACGGGGTACTTGCCCTCGTCTATCCAACATCAAAGCGTTATTTATACCATAATTACCTATTCTACTATATATGAAAAGCCTATGACATAAAGTTTAGCTTTATAAACCAACTGTGGAGAACACGCCAGCAATGGGATTTCAGTAGTTAAACTTTATACCTACAATGGAATTACATCCAAGATGACCTTTGGGGGCGTCGACCTGAATGCAAACTTGTCTAAATTTATTGCACGTCGCCTCACGAGGAGTGAAATGAAAGTGGACATTATTTATGACGTTTTTAAATGAGTTTACCCCATAAAACACCAATAGTTAACAAACATGCATTGTCTCATGTTAATAAAGCATCCATAACACGAAACAGTATGTTATTATGTTATTAAAACGAAAAAGGCTCCGTTTCGTTTTCCATTTCGTTTCGGCGATAAAACTGACAGCGGAAGTATCGCCCATCGATGCTCATGTAAACAAAAATAGATTCGCACGTATGAACGTCTGGTGTTCAGTAAAATCGAGAAAAAAATTATAGCGACTCTTGATAATCTGAATCTGATGGTCATGGTATAAATAAAATATACGTTTAGTAGCCTGGTGTACCAAATGTTCACCACTCGTGGTGAAGTGGTGTTAACCGCGCGCCAAAGGCTCGCGGTTAACACCACTTCGCCACTCGTGGTGAACATTTGGTACACCAAGCTACTAAGGGTATATTCTATATTTATCCTTCTTACGATACGTTGTTGGATATTATGTAAAAGATCTAACAAATATACAGCAATCCAACTATTAAGCAGGTGATAGTCAAACTATATACCAATGAGGGTCAATGAATGACGTCAGTAAATGTTTTAACCTCTACCTATCCAACATCAACGAGTTATTTATCATACTTTAAAACATGTTGTTGTTTGGAGAGTTCAATAGATGTAAAATATCCAACAGTTACAGTTAAAACTAGAAGTCCTGTCATGAAATGCACTCAAATAGCACGTCGATCTGCGCGTTAATCTGCGCGTTAATTTACGCTTTATGACCATAGTAAGGCTATCAAATTCTATAAATATGGCCTGAGCACAAGCAATGTTTCAGCCAATGGACCTCCTTGTAACCCGAAGGTCCATTGGCAGAAATATTGTCTGCGTTTGCTATGAGTAACCTGGAGAACCTGCCGTGCTTTGGGTGCCATTCGATATGGCAATTGCGCGCAATTCCTACGCACAATTAAGCCTAGATAAGCGCACGGCTCGTGACATGACTTCTAGTTTTAACTGTAGCTGTTGGATGTACAACTATCCAACTATTAAGAGTGGGATAGTCAAACTATATTCCAATGGATAACAATGGATGACATCAGTAAAAGTTTTTAAGCCTAAATTGTGGTCCACGAAGAAGAAGAGTTCACGCGCTACAGCGCACAAACTGTTCCTCACTATGGACCACTATTTTGGCGTGGTCAACCCCAAGCCGTCTCCAAGCCGTGTCCATCTCCAAGCAGTCTCCAAGCCGTCTCCAAGCCTGTGGAATCCGTCTCCAAGCCGACTCCAAGCCGTCTTCAAGCCATGCAATATTTATAGTATAGTGGTCAGTGAGTTTGGGAATAAATGCCATTCTTTCAGATTCATGTTTGTATTATTTCAGAAACTACCACAGAACCACCGACAACAACCACCGAAGTACCCACAACAACCATAGCGACGGCATTAAGTATGTATACGACATATCATTGATCTTCAAGAATTATCTTAGTCTGAAAATGTGTCAACACCAAATTCACACAATTCTGTACTCTCACGATGCCCGCATAATATTACTATATATTTCGTGGTGTTTTGAAATTCATGTTATATGCAAATATACTGAATGGTAGAATAAGCCCCCCCCCCCCCCACCCATGCCCCCACCCCCCAATGCAGGCCTGGCATTCTTTAGGAGTGCAGGAGTGTTGTGCGCCTACTGCACGCCTAGAACAAAAATGAGGAGGTAATTTTTTTGCACCCCTTGATTTTCTGGAATGCCAAACCTATTTGGGACTGCCTTTAAAATCTATTATCGTTTCGTCCCTTGAGTTCCGATGTGTTCTATGTGCCTACTGGCACATCGAACACAATGGAACTCAGGGGACAGTTTTTGAATGTTGCATTGAATCGCAATAATTAATGACCCATTCTGTGTCGCATTTCGATACATTTTGAGTGTGGAAGACAATCACATAAGAATTGAATGCAACATTTTGAATAATGACAAGATGTGTGTGCCAATTTTTCCACTATGTAGCTGAATGTAGTACAATTTTCAGCCACAATATTAATACCTTACAGTGAATATAACCAACATAGCATACAAGTTTTTGCATTGAAAATTTCAGGTACAATTGCACTCCCAAGCAATCTGAGGAGGGCAGTTGTTTTTCACTCCTTGATTTTCTAAATTCCCAGGTCTGCTAATAATTAGAATAAAAACTGCATGCACGTGTTAATATGTTTTAATATACGTATAAACAGCTTCCATTCGTTTTTTTGTGCCAATTTGATTTGCTTCGAATGAAATGTGACGCCCAGAAACACCGATGTTACATTAAAAGACATTAAACAGACTTAAGTTTTTCTCTTCTCTCCGATTTGTCCTGGATCTTATGGGTAGTTGGAGGGGTTACAGCCATTTATGCATCTGTGTTCACCATAAGGTCAATTAAAACCACCGGTTCTGGAATTTCTGGCTGCAGAGTGTTGAGAAAGGCCAAACCTTTGAAAGCGTATGAGTTGATGAATGTATATAACCTGTCCACCCGATTATGGGTGATTTTTGGAGTGAAGAAATTGTTAGAGGTCCTTAAGCAAGCGAAATGATGGACAACAAATTTGGAAGGAAGCTCAGTAATATCTTAACCCTTTACCCAACGCAGACGATTTCAGAATTTATTATTTTAAATATCATTTGTTTAATTTTTTCAAAATATTTTAACAAAACCATATCATGTGACCCCTCTTTGGTACGAGCTCGTTCCAAAGAGGGGTCACATGATATGGTTTTGTTGAAATTTTTCGAAAAGTGATATTTTTTCAGCTGCTGAATTTGCATATTATGCGGGCGGATGCGGGCGATTCGTTGGGTAAAAGGTTAATCCTACAACCCTCTGGACAGTGCTCAGTAATACTTTAATCTCACAGCTCTCTGGACTCTGCTCAGTAATACTGGAATCTCATAGCCCCATGGACTATGCTCAAGTGTTAATGATATACATATTATACACCTGGAACTTACTTTCATGCCATCTTTAAGATGGCCAAACGTGATTGTTTGCGGAAAGTCTATTGAGAAATAAAAGACAATGAAGAAAATATGCAGTATTTTAGTGGCGCTAATTACATATATCTGTCACTAATGTTTTTGATGGAAAATGATCTCTCGACAATTATGGTACTGAAATGGTCCATGCTGAAACAATGCCGGTAGTTACTGACTAAAAATGTAACTTGTGAACTCCTGAACACAACAGCAGTGTCTGACGCCAGTGGCGAGTGTATCCAACACATGCCCGGATGACAGCATGAACCCTCCTCCTAATGCTACCAGTGAGCCTTCTGATACGGTCCAGAAGCAACTGAAGTCACTCCTCATGCAAATTATGTACAGGCGGATCCTTTGCTTGCACACGACGTCCAAGAAAGTCACAGATGTGTTTTGAGGGATTCAAATCGGGGCTCATGCCAAGGTAGTGTTGTAATAGCGTCGTTCTGAAGGAATGTTCTAACAGCATGGGAACGATGTGGACTTGCAGTTTCGTCCATGAATACAGAGCGAGTAGCCAACGGGTGGTTGTCATAGTGAGGCACGACAATCGGATGAGAACGTCCAGTAGGTACTGATGACAATTGAGATTCCAACATGCAGTCACCATATCAAGTTTACAAGAGAGGCATCCCAAGATCATTACTGATACTCTACCATCAGGAACAGTAGGTCTGATGTTCCAAGGCACGTTAGCAGTATTTCTATGCACCCACACTCTCATGCGACCATCTGTGACGTGAAGCAGGAAGCTATTCTCGTCTGACCAATGGACTCTCCTCCATGTCCTGAGATTATGTTGTCGTGCCACACACCACTCCAAGCGTAGTATTTGATGCTGATCGGATAGAGCTGGACGCTTGATGATCCTTCTGGACCTCATACCCAGTGCCCAGACGGTTCCGGATAGTTCTGTTGCATAAACGCCTGTTGGGGGGGGGGGGGGGGGGCAAGAAGAGTCAAAACTCCCACTTGAAGCAAAGAGTTCACGCCTAACGAGGCGTGCCAGACTCCGATCTTCCCGAGGAAAGGTTTTTCGGAGTTGTCCAGGCCTAGGTCGGTCCTTAACATTGTTGGTTTGTTTTCTCGGACAATTCTGCTGATGACAGAATGACTATATGCAAGTTGCCATCCAATAGCTTTGAATGACAGGCCTGTTGCATGCAAGTCAACGATTTGCTTTCTCTGTGCCTCTGACAGTCTCCTTGCCATATCGACATTACGGATAAAAGAGGTTACAAAGTTTCCACCCTGCATATGTGGAGTTAGTACGTTGGGGCATCTGGCAGCTGATCGATGTTGCTCGGAGGTTCGTTCCTGGTAAATAATAATTACGCCTGTTGTCTCTCTATGCCCCGAACCTTGGTATTTTTATTGCAGGTACACACATGTACTTCGGTGTAATAAAATAGCTTTTCATTAAAATAAAAAAAAAATTATTAAGAAGAAATAGTTTGATCTTCAGGTTGAAACTCGCCAAATCTTTGACCTGAATCTTTTGGAATGATTATATCTAACACCCAAATTTGGCCTATTCTTCCTTAATATTTGGCGTAAATGTGTTCCATATAGGACCTCGCGCTTGGAGTGGGGCATCGCAAGCAGGTACTGTAAATACGGGACACACATTTGTGCGTTACTTGCGGGAATGGACGGAATATTATTAACATAATGCTCCGATATCCTTTGACATTGTTACTAGTGGAGTGGATGGAGTATCATAAAATCCAACGCTCCGATATCCTTTACAGCCTACCGCGACTTCAAGCGCCCCAAATATTTGAGAGAAAAGGAGGTTTCTTAAATCGATGTTGGCACCGGTAGCCCTGGACCCACTGGACTTACTCCATTTTTTCATTATGGGGGCGCCAACACTGCCTGATATTAATTTATTAACTCAAACAGATCATAATATTCTTTGTTATGAAGATATGGTCTTAGGTCTTGCGATAAAATATTGATCCAATCAATGATACAACGAGATTGCTGAAACGTTCGTTGGTAACATATCATCCCCTGAGTTCCAATGTGTTCTGCCAGTAGGCACATAGAACACATTGGAACTCAGGGAACGATACAGAAATATGGCTCAACCGTCCCCATGTTAAGGAGGATGATGTTCGTATCAATGAACAATGCTGAGAAAATTATCGAAAGCGTTCAACGTTTTGACGCCCACCAATCGCCAATCTCTTTCAAAAGATTATTCTCTGATGTCCAAAACAATGAATGTACTCAACGACAGCACATGTTGAATATTTACTATTTATTTTAACTGTTAATGACACAAAAGAGTGCCAGATGTAAAGAGTCTATTCCGTGTCCCCAGCTTTCGTCCAAGGAACTGGTTTAATGTTTGACGATGAGAGCAACTTCCCGTTAGGAGGAGTTAACGCGTTGATTGACTTGACGTCATCTTGAGGGAAGAGATTGAGTCTGACGTCTTCCATTGCCAGTCCAGTTATATAGAGATTAGAGGATTCAACACACTGTTGGAATAGGCCGCCATGTGTGTACTATGTCAAACTACATCGTCTGCTCTTTGAAAGAAAATTATACCATGAGCTGCAATCCTCTAAATTGTTCTTGTAGCCTTTCTAATAACAGAGATAAAACCAATCAATGAAACATTGCACTTCTATTTTTGAAAGAATAAAAATATCACCTGAGACATGTATTTATCGGCTCATTACAAAATGGACTCCAATTTTTTCGCGGAACGTATAACTATTTTCGTGCAGAAGAATGCAATAGCCAACACTTAAAGAACATTATGTTTTCCAAAGAAAAAGCCCGTTAGTAACTTTAGCTAACATATACTTGCATTAAACTATTAATTTTCTAATTTCACGTTTTTCTGGAGTTCCTGTATACAGTACAGTCGCCGTGGAGTGGTCGTAATCTACGCGTGGGCAGTGATGTCCAGGTATACGTTCAACATGTAATAAAAATCACCCGCAGCAAAATTTTAATTATAGAAGCACCGGATTGAACCCCGTGCTTCATTAATTAAATTTGTGATGATTATTCCTATAATTAGTGTTTGGAATCGAATATTATTGAGTCCATGGGAATATATCCCACCTGTGGAATGTGACCAGTCCAGCGGCCGTACTGTATCTTACTGTCATTTGATCTACTCCAAATCAGTTTCCATTGACTTCGTTTACAACAAAGATTATTAGTATCTAGGGTGGGAATTCATCTTCCAAAACCATGCCAAATTAAGATGATTTTTATCCAGCCACACTCAACATGACGTCATCTACTCGTGTTATAAAAATTTAATTTTCAATTTATTGATCGTAAAATAAATTGTATATTCGTGAAGAGTATCTATTTATTTTTTAATTGGAGTTTAAGGATACTTTCGACACCCCAGGTGACCTTGTGTCGACCAGCTTTACGGGTGGAGGAAGCCGGAGTACCGGGATAGAACCACCGAGCAACGGCGTGCAATATCAGACGACTCTCCATCATACTAATTCCAGACAAGCACGGTTAGCATTGGTTAAAAGTATATGTGCTCCATCGACGTGTAGTACGCTTTAGTACACAGAGGCATCGTGCCGCCACGTAGGAAATCGGGATTAAGTGTATTGCCCAAGGACGGAACGCAGTTAGCACTGGTGGGGATCGAACCGTGGACCCCTCGGTTTGAAGTTCGATGTCGTAACCACTGAGCCATCGCGCACCGGGTAAACAGTATCAAAACGTACTGTATATAACAAATGAAAATTTAAGTGCATTGTACTAGCTTTTAAACACAGTAATCCTAATTAATGTAAGATCTTCCAAAATGCAACTAAAATATTTGACTTTAAGTTTATATCGCTTATGTGAAGTAGAAATTCCAAGAGGCATAATCCTGGGGCCAAGCTACTGGACTGAAAACTGCAAAGTTTTTTGCGGAAGGTAGCCCTGACAGGAGTCGATCGCGGGTCTTTGGTACCCCATACCCAAGCCATAAATACTCTGCCATCATTAAAAATTCAAATGAAGATGGTCACAATGGTGGGTGAGATTATTATTATCCCTGGCGGGAGAGGGTGTGAGATCGTGAAATCTTGCCGATTGTCTGTTCCAAATATCTTGTCCCGCGGGTGAGGTTTCCCCATCTCACTCCCGCCTCCATCAGGAATGATTGCCTCCCCCCCGACCAAAACAGCTTGAAGTCATCAAAAGTAATTCAGGGGCACGGGCAGCTATAATGAACAATTTTGTTGCCCATTTCTGAAAAAATACTGATTTGCTTATCGGAAAGAGCGCACAAAAGTTTTGTGTGTACCACAGGGATATACCACACACTTAAATCACAACGCCGACAAGACAAGGGTTAAAGATGTGTAGCGAAATGAACATTGTCACATTCCATTGACGTCATATTATGAATTCTGCAATGTATTCTCATAAATTTTTGACCTGAATTTCGTGCAACTCGCTCCACTCATAATGGCGTTCAGCCAAAAGTTCATAACAAAGAGTCAAGTGTCCTTTGATTTTGCGATCTGTGTTTTTATTCTCTTCCACCAACGATCGTCTGCTCATATTTCCGAAACGTGACGCCATGTTGTTTGTTTACGGAAGAACATGCGATGACTAAATAGTTCGTGCTATTATTATTATGCGAGTAATCCGGTCACGTGTGCCTTCCACATGAGACATTCATACCGTGCGTAGGAAGTGGGGGGAGAAAAACCTGTCTCACATGCATGTATCAGCCGGGAAATGCGTATCTCAATAGGCAGTTGGCTTGAGAAAACAAACTTCCCGCGGTCTTGTCTGCTGGAAAGCTTCAAACGGTACATTCAGATGTCGAACGTAATAATGTTTCATAATTTAGATTACTTTAACCCTTTACCTAACGTTACGGCCAAAACCGGCCAGCGCTATTCTCAAAAATCGCCAATTAATGTTCATTATTGTTTTCATTTTTTGTCTCAAAAACATAGGTTATGACCCCTCGTTGGAACGAGCTCGTTCCAACGAGGGGTCATAACCTATGTTTTTGAAACAAAAAATGAAAAAAATTAGTTATTCAAGAATTATTTTTCCAAGTGTCGTCTGCTTTTCAGGTTAGGTAAAGGGTTAAGTGTTGTTCCAAAAACATAGAATATCGAACTCTTCATTTTTTATATGACCCTATAACATTTACTGATCAGCGTAACCTTTATACTTTGGTTTGCTTGTCCGCAATGTGATGTTCTATTCTTATTAAGGAACACATTATCACATTAACATATACATTAAATGTATTCTATTCTCAATCCAGAAAGAATAATACTATTTATATAGCGCCCCAAAAGTGTCATAACCGTCCCTGGAAGAGAACTGTTACATTCTACGCCTGAGTTTGAAATTTCGAATTTTTAAAAGCCGCTTAACTCTTTTATGTAAAGTAACGAAAATATCCGACTAGCTTTTTCACTGAAATCACTATTTCACATCATATTATTTTTGCACAGTTTCCGACATCTCATTGAAACTGGTTTGCAGAGCACGTTCTGGTGGGGCACATTAACCTGTGTACGTTAATGCAATAATTGAAGTGTTTGACAAATGACATATCCAGCTCATCGCAGGTGAGGAGATAAAGTTGAAAATTAACCCTCTGAATACAGAAGTCCGTTCTCATGTCCAGCATCGTGATACGACCTGAAGTTATAAAGTTGATAGTCGTTCGACGAATTTGTGTGGTAGACCAATCAAGATTTTCAACGTGCAGCCTCGAGGCTGCACGTTGAAAATATTGATTGGTCTTCCCCCAAGTAACGAGTATGGACTCTACAAGTTGATGGATACGAGATAGCATGGAATAGACCCTCATGGTTAAAAGGATTAAACTCTTGGAAACATAACATTTCCCGTCGTCAAGTGTTCAACAATAAACCTTTAAACCCATATTCAGTTTTTCTAAAACAGAAATAAGTTGACAAGATAAACGCTCTGCAAATCGAATTTTTGTTCTTTACTTGACAAAATCAATAGAATGCCTCAATTTGATTTCTATAGATATTGCTATGCATTTATATATGAAAAGACATCCGTAGACATCGGTGAATTGGAAACCACAGCCGTGTGATTAGAAAACTAATACATCGTTGGTTTATGTGTCGAGTAGCCAATAATTCTAATAATACTTGTTTCACATGGGCTGTGTCCTCGTGCAAGTTCGTTGACGCAGTGTATTCAAACTGGGGCGTCAATCAAATGCCACAGCTTGCCACAGCTAAGTCTGTGGGAAGTCGAATAGTTAAGTTGTGTTCTCACTACAGATTTTTATCCTACGTCTATTATCGAACATTGTTAATTTATTTATTTATTGGTGTTTAGGGTCACATACTTATGCACAATGGCTAGTCGTAACCGTGACAGTTTTATGGGTGGAGGAAGCTGGAGTACCGAACACTTTTTGTCGATCGATTTTTGTCGAAAGTCAAAAATCTGAAGGCCATTTTCAGTATAGACTTTTGTCGTACGATATTTCTCTGGAGGCTAGTCAGTAGTAATTCTTTCGACAAACCGAAGGAGTCTTTCGATAAAAGATATTGAAATCAGACGTGTTTGATTGTTTCGACAAAAATCATATCAGTCAAAAATCGAAAGAAAGTCATCCGTCTTGCGATAGATTTCTGTCGATCGATACCAATCTGTCGTTAACTGGCAAAATCTGACCATAAAAATTTAGAGTGGGAACACAGCTTTAACTTCACTAGGTTTTGGACGACACTCCTACTTCACCACAAAACGTAAAGCCAGACAACGCTTGTGGAGAGTTACAGGCCGTTTATCCCCAGACACGTTTCTTGTGTGTCTCTAACACATTCAATTCTTCACTATTATTCGGCTATTTCCTTTGTTAGAACGCTCTAAATTATATACACTTCGTACACATTCTGTAATGTTATCTTGTACCCCCACTGACTTGATTCGAGAGTTACGTCCTAAATCCAGTATATTGCATCAACTTGGGACAGTCATTTTAGTGTGTCCCAAACAGCAGCGCTTCTTATATGCATCCGTTTGATCTAGGCGGTAGTGTGGTAGACAAAAGATCACAATAATTATGTATGCTTAAAACATTCTCCAAACATTATAAATAGTTTGAATTAGGTAACATAGCAGGTGGATTTGTTCTAAGCTCCGTTAGGTAAGCAATTTAAATTTAAAGCACATTGGGTGTCTTGGCCTGGGTGGTCATGAGACATCAGACATTCAATGGTTTTCTGGGGCCCAATGACTACCATGTTCAGGACACCAAATATGGGGTTGGGAATGCCATTAGAAAAGGGTCCCATATTTCGTCCCTGCAGACACACAAAAAAACCTGGAAGTATGTAATCCCTAGATAGCGTTTATTTCTTAACATTTTATTACCTTACAGCTTGTTCAAACACTGACTACACTTACGATCCAGTAAGTAAGGTGTGCTATCACATCATACCGTCTCCAACGGAATTGACTTGGTTCCAAGCAAGAGACAATTGCTCTGGCGTTCCCGGCGCTCACTTATTATCTTTCCTTGATGAAGACCTGTTGAATAAAATTATAACAGATATAGGAGCAGCACCAGGTATTAGTCATATTACTACTTATATTGTTCTTGCCAAATAAGGCAAGTAGTTTGTATCCTTACATTAGTAAGCGAAATCTGGCACAACTGATGGGCATTTGGGTTTTCCAATAAAAAACAAACGAACATTTCAGTCTGGAAAGAATTGTAGACCCTTCTTTATCTTCTTGCATCTAAAGGGTCGCATTGTCGACCTATGATAATGATCATGAAACGTCCCAATTCCTTCAAAGAGAATGCCCGCTCAGTGGATTTGTGAGTTACCAATCAATACTTCCGATGTGCATCTTCGAGGATGAACGTTGGGAATATTAATTGCTTCCCTGCCCAACAATGTGCATGGACTCTTCCAGTCGATGCGCTTGAACTG
This sequence comes from Pictodentalium vernedei, assembly GCA_031216915.1. Lineage (NCBI taxonomy): Eukaryota > Metazoa > Mollusca > Scaphopoda > Dentaliida > Dentaliidae > Pictodentalium > Pictodentalium vernedei. The sequence continues at coordinate 173,070,781 of CM062297.1, forward strand.
AAATGGAATATACCACCAAGAGTCAGAGGTTGTAAATGGCATATGACATCCCTCCCGGGGATTAGCTGGTCGCATTGCCGGCTATTCCTCGTCCTGAAAACACCCACACCAACAACATCATGATAATTCTTCGTTAAGATTTCCACACGAGAATAGAACATTTCTCTTCAAAGATTTAAAGTCTCCTCTAAATATAGGTTTCTAACATATTTTTTATCTGCTCTTTTTTCCAGCACATCTTTTGGTCAGCAATATGGATAAATAACCTTGACGTGCATTTTCATTAATCTCTTCAAAAACATACGCTTAATTCCACTCATCGAAACTTGCTCACCAAGATCGCCCCAGAGACCATGCGCCGCGTTCCAAAAAGGCGAACACGATTTGTAAGGAGGCTTTACGGCGCAGCTGTGAGTTTCGAGACAATTGAATTGACATTCCTAAAGCGTATTAAGAAATAGCCAAGACTTCATTTGTCTCACCAGTAAAAAAAAACACTAATTTCGGAGACGCGGTCGGATGCTAACTTTTCTCCCCTTACTGCCCATGATTCATTTTGTTCTTCCCTAAACTGTTTTACGTTTCAAGTAAGCCGAGTAAGTGTAATTCCAAACGGAAACCGCGTATTCCAGCTGTACGCACAATTGTTAGTGCGTTAAACTCACTGTTAACCCTTCAGAAAGTCATGCATAAAATTTGACGTAAACCTAAAATTGGCAATCTACGATTGAAAACTTTTACCGATGTCATCCATTGTTTTTCATTGGTATATAGTTTGACTATCCCATGTTTAATAGTTGGATAGCTGTATATCCAAAGGCTAACTGTTGGATATTTTACGTATATTGAACTCTCCCTTAAGTATGATAAATAACTTTTTGATGTTGGACAGCTAGAGGTTAAAAGCGTTTACTGACGCCACCCATTGTTCTTCATTGGTATACAGTTTTACTATCCCTCGCTTAATAGTTGGATTGTTGTATATCCTTCGACGGGGAGCCTTCTCTCGCCTATCCGACTTTAAGAGGTTATTTATCCTCCACAGGTTTCTGAGAAATGGGTAATCGTGAACGCAATATGGAGATAAAGCCAAATTTAGTCACTCGTTTATACCAGTGTTGCCCATTTTAGAGGACTTCCACCCCAATCCATGTTTACCCGACCACGACATGAATTCGTCCGACTGTTCTTACAAACACATACTTATGCTTAACGATGAGCTGATCAGACATGGATGTTCGCGGTGGCTCAGTGGTCTCAGCACGGAATTTCAATCCAAAATGTCCACAGTTCGATCCTGACCAGCGGTAACTGCTTTGTTTCCATAGGGAATGCACTTAATCTCGACTGCCTTCGCGGGAACACAATGACACTGTGTACTAAGGCATACTGCATGTGCATGGGGCCTTAGTCTTACCCTGCTTGTATGAAGTTAGTATGCTGGGGAGTCTGGCAATTGCTCTCTGTTGGTCGGTGGCTCTATCCAGTTACCTCGGCTTCCTTCGGCGACACTTTCGACAACCAGTGTCCCAAGCAAGAAATAAATAAATAAATAAATAAATAAATAAATAAGACAAGATGTCTACAATTATGCAATGCCGTTGTAGAAGCCCTGACATTTCGTTAGCCATGAATTATTCCTGTGAATGGTCTGACTCACATATCTCCAAACTAGCTATCAACTGGCACAGTTTCATGCCTGTGAACCCTGCTCTCAGGCTACCAGTCTAATTGAATAACGAATTCGACTCTATTATTATCTGGAACCAGTTTAGGCCTCATATAGTTCATCGCCTCTGTTCAGACATACTCGTCTGGTATATTTCAGTGGCCGGAAAAACGAATCTACGGTTCGCCTTTTCCGACCAACTGATATATTCCAGACGAGTAAATCTAAACAGCATAGATTCATATTCATGGAATAAGCACTAAAAATGTTGCTCGAAGATGACTTGATTTTTCACGATCTTCTGCTGACATCACCCGAAACGAAAACTCACAATAGTCATAGTTTTATGATTACGCCCAATCGTACCCCTAATTGCGTGGAAAATGATTTAAAGTTGAACTAAATACATTTGTCTCTATATCCCGATAAATTATGTCTTTTGATTGGTTGGAATGCCCTAGACAAATAGCCATGGTAAAGGATGCACCGAACATGCAGGGTATATGAGAGTGTGCAACATCCAGGGTATATGGACACGCGAAACATCGGGGCCAAATCCAAAAGAATAGTTCTAGCGCGCCGCAGGCGCGCTGGGATGTTTTGGGAGAAACCCTTTTCGACCCTCGTTAACTGTATAATATATTTCCGTTAATTTTGGAGACAGCATCATGTTCGGTCGGTGCAAAGGAGGAAGAGGATGGGAGTTGATGTTTCTGGTTGTTGTTCTTCAGGCAAGGAACATCGGATCGGGGCATATGGTTTAAATGAAAGTGTTTCGCATTCACTTGCCTCGGTATAAAATTCGAACCAAAAAACCTGGAAGTAGTCACAAATATCAGATTTCCGACAGTTAGGTCATATTTTGCCGTTATAAATGAAATAGTCGAGTAATTAAATGAAACAACTTGAGAAAAATAAAATAAGCGCAAATATCATCCCCCGAGTTCGAATGTGTTCTTTGTGCCAGTAGGAACATAGAACACATTAGAACTCAGGGAACGATATGCCAAAAATACTCTTTACTCGTTTTATAAAACCAAAAGATATTCACGAATTTGGTCCAGTGATTGCGGAGCGAGAGAAATGGGTCCACAAATTTAGTTCCACAATGTTTTTATTGTGTTTCAAACGGGACAAAAACGTTATCTCCGCCAACATGTACGGTATATGGAGATTTAATACCCGGATGTCTCATTTAAACACCTTTAAAAACCGACATCCAGGTATTAAATCTCCATGTACCATACATATTGGCGGAGATTACTTATAGTCTATTGGAGTATATCTATAACCTTAGCACAAACAAATGCCCGTACATCTCTATATTACATCAACGCAAACTCCACTGAAAGTGGGTAAACAACAGCACATGACAGCGTCGAATTCCTGAATTCCTGATAGTATTAGTCTGGTGGCTATAGAGCTTGTCTGTAAACATTTCCGTTGTATTTTGTGCGAATAGTACTAAACGAGACACGAATTCTTTCTTTTTATTTCCTTTTCGTGGGGAGGGGGAGGACCCAATCCCTATATTAACCCTCCTGAGAACAATCCATCTCTTCACCAACAACACAGTCTAAGTTTTTATAAAATTTAAAAATCAGAGGCTGAATGAGTCAAAGCGTTATTTCACATTGACTCGGATGGAAAAAGTGTGTTATTCTGTAGACATGAAACGTGATTCCAAACAGGGCTGGGGCCAATTACAATGTAAAGGAATTAATTACAATTACATCCCAAATTCTCAATTATAATTACAATTATCCTAAAATATCAAAGAAATTAATTACAATTACAATTACTTTGTTCACGTAATTAATTGTATTGGCATTTACCTTTTAGGATATATGGAAATCGAGACACAGATATCTGCAAGAAAACATAGAGCAACTAAATCTCGTTCTCTCTATTTTGCAGAATTGGGAACGGCTTCGAGGATACATATCGACGGACGGGGGAGTACCTCCAACACATGGTATTCGTGGGATTCGCAGATACTAACCTATGAGGATGCCGTATGGGCTGGTCCGCCGAATAGTGGAATATCATCGGGGTATTGTATAATGATGGACAGAAATCAAAACTACAAGCTCAACGACCTCAACTGTAATGCCCCCGGTTTCCATATCTGTCAGACAGCCGTCTGAACAATCCGCACCGCAGATGTGTTTTCGGTGTTGTTACGGATAGAAAATGTGAACAATTGACTGGTCCTTGTGCAGCTCAAAGAAATACGTTATTATACAAAATAAGCTGAATCAGCATGTTAATACTTTGAGCACTCGAGGCCGTTTTTCAGGTCCAGGAACATGATATTTCATAATTTCATTAACTATGATGTTTGCTAAGTTAATGTATGGAGTAGATCAATCAATATTTTCAACATGCAGTCCCAGATGATAAAAGTTCATAAAACAACAACTGTAAGGCGGGGTTGCCGATGGTTCGATTCCCGGCCGGGGATAGGAAATCAATATTTCGAATTCTTCGAAAACGTGACTGTCCTTCCTTCCTACAGATTCGCTTTTCCGACCAACTGAAATATTCCAGACAAGAGAAACTCGCCACAGGCGATGGATGGGCTAAACTGGTTAAAGGCCATACCAGTGTTGAATTCCTTACATAATTAGACGAGTAAATTGAGAGCTTGGTAGAAACTATGCAAATTTCGTGCAAACAGACAACCAGTTTCAAAAACGCAAAAAGACCTCGTTAGAACTCCCTGAATGGCGTGGCAGTGCTCACTGACTACATTTTGCAGTACTGGGTTTCTGACACGTCATATTTGTGAAACCTTTGAATCTGCAACTATAACACGTCACGCAACGAGATAAAGGCCATAAATTTACTGTGAAGGTTTCTAACACATTAAGAAAACAGATCTAAAAGTTCATTAATCAATTTGGAAACCACTTCAATTTGCTTACCATAAAGTAGATGGCACATTGATACTGTAATGATTCTTTTGATTATTTTCCACACATAGCGGGTCGCACATATACTGTGTCTCTACCCTGTACTTTGACAATACTTACTTTGAGAAGATTATTGTTATTTGACAAACCTGTTTTATCTGATCCGGTGCGTTTTGTTTTGAGAATTTAAAATGTTGTCAATTTAGAATTCAGACTGGGTATTACCAACACAACACCCATTAAAGGCACTCTTCTGCTTGACGTTTTTGATGCAGCATGGCACATTCTATAATGTAAGGCGACTATTTCTTCTGTGAAATAAAGTTTAGAGATCCTGATACTCAAATAAATAGAACATTTACACCAACAATGGATGCAATGAGACATGACTTTGCTGTAAAAGGCAAATAAGATGTAACCCGAAACAGCATTAGTAATAAGAACATGATCTCTAATGCACAAATCAGTTTGACATGCGTTATTATTATCTGTACGAAATTCCGAACAGTAGACGATCGCCTCTACGGCATACCAGTTGTGCCACAGCATTAACTCAAACTGCCTTGTCCCAACAAAACGTGGTTCTGGGATTTAATATGAGCCGAAGTGCTATCGGTAAACTATGGCAGCGTTTCCATGTAAAACAATGCTGTGAAGGAAAGACCCAAGCTCTCAAACCGCCAGTCGAATTGTGTAAGGAACCGACGTTGTTATGCCCTGGAACCAGACCATCCTATAAACAGTCTATCACCTATGTTTGGATTCACATGTCTGGAATACTTCAGTTGGTCGGAAAAGCGAACCTGTGTTCGCTTTTCCGACCAACTGAAGTATTCCAGATGATTGAATCTAAAAATACCATAACTTTTTCATTTTCAACGCAAGAAATCTTTTGAATGGAAATTTAATTTGACAAAATGTTTAACCCTATGGACCCTTGTTGCATGTACACTTACAGTGATATGGGTCAGTCCAATATCAAGATACATGGAGGATAAAATAATAACTGCAGTCTGCAGGCGCCTGCAGTTATTAATTTATTATCAATTCCCCGTGTTTAGACCTCTTATAACAGGACAAAATTGGGATGAAATTATGCTTTGGACCTAAAAACGGTCTTACGAGTTGAAAGGTTTAACGACTTCATCAATACCATCAGAGATATTTATTTATTAAACTATTCTGATTGTAAACTCAGCACAGCAGTAGTTTTGGAATTACGCAGCGTAATCCATTTATTTTGTTCACACTTTAATTTTTGTGTGACACCTACGGCTTAGCCTATTATTATTGCTAATATTATTATTACTATTACTACTGGGTTCTCAGTGATGATAGTGGCAGTCACATTAGTGGTAGTAATAGCTGCCTGTAACTGTATTGTTACCTAAAACATCACGTAAAAAAATTCAAACTTTTAAGCCAAGTTTTGTACACTTGTTGTACAGTTAAGATTTTGGAAACGATCCCCCTAGTTTTACTTACTGTTTGAGTGTGAAAGAAATGTTTATTTTATTCGCCCAGTTTCACCTGTACTAACCTGAAACCTTCTTTTTCAGCATACTATTGTTTTAGTTTATATTTTCAGACTGTATATTATGATCGATTTTAATTGACGGAGCGTATTTATTGTAAAGTGTAGTGGTTAACACGTTCCGGGAAATCCCAAATTCAAATTCTATCAAGTTGAACAACTTCGTTGTATGTAATTTAAAATCACGTTTTAGGCTGTTTTCGGTAATTCATTCAAAATATCATATTCTCTATTCACCTTAAATACATTCCGTGAAGTGTCGCGATGATATTGTACAGAAAGCTCGTCGAAAAATGAGATTTATTGGTTGCAGAATTGTGTTTTCTCGCCACGCTGTTTTTATACATGTGTACTGTGGCGTGACGTCATTGATATTGCGAATCCCCTCAGTCCACAATGTTAAAGGTCGCCAGGTCACAGTCTCTTGTCAACACTTGACGTCCAGTAAATTGAACAACTGCAAGTGCAGAAAATCTAAAATTATTTAATTACTAGAGTAAGTTTCCAAAGAAATATATAAAACAGAGCTCCAAAAATATACTCAAATACAAGTCTAAATTAAAAAGGTGATTTTTGTGAAGTGTGAATTGACTTTAGTTGTTATATTTTTGCGCATTGCGCTGGTCGTCGCCGCGTTAAAATTCGTTTCTGAATGCAAGCCCCCGTTGTAAATTGTTGAAAACTGTTACAAATCGTTAAGTGTCGTAACTCCGTTCGACCATGCGCTGCCCCGTTCGTACGTAAATTGCCCTGTTAGTGCAAGGAAATTTTCGTTACTTTTAATCAATCTGAATTTGGAATCCGTAGGCTAGAGGCGTAAGTTAGTAACTCTAGTGTTTATTCCTGAAGAGGAATAGCATTGGAACTCCGGTTGTGTTTCTTTTTACTCATTTCTTTAAAATTCAAGTTCAACTTTTGTAAGTTAATTAATGGCGTTAATTAACAATATCAATTATTTTAGGGTTGTACAAATAAATATTTACGTGAACACGTGGACTATATTTGTTGTAAAATTTCATAAAAAGTTCTGTTGTAAGTTGGGAAACTGAAATACTGAGTGACGAATACCCAACACTATTTCAGTGCCCCGTAAAACACATTCATAATTTAAACTAAATAGTGTTAACCCTTTAACCAGAATAATGTGTGAATACACCAATTCTTGTTAAGTTAATTTTATCGCCGAATCGAAATGGAACGTGAGACAATGCATGTTTGCTAATTTTTAGGATCTTATGAGGTAAACCCATTTAAAAACACAATAAAAATTGCCACTTTCTTTTCACTCTTCGTGAGGCGACGTGCGATAAATTTAGACAAGTTTGCATTCAGAGAGACGTCACCAAAGGTCAACTTGGATGTTGTTCTACTGTAGGTGTAAAATTTAACTATGGAAATCCCATTGCTGGCGTGTTCACCACGGTTGGTGTGTAAAGCTAAAATTGATGTCATAGGCTTTTCATATATAGTACAATCGGAAATCATGGTATAAAGAACAATAATGTTGCATTACTAAATTTGGTCCCACCCCTGCAATTTGAAGGTTTACATTATTTTCTACTTTAGTTGCAGAATCACGTTTATAGAAAATATCTCTGGGCTCATATGAATGCCCATTGAACAGGTTTGCACAGAAGTGACTCATAATAGTCAGAGGTCATGTCTAGAGTTGCTAAAAGGTGAGTGCCAAAACAAATTTCAATTTTAAGAAGTGGGAAACAAGCTTTAATCGTCTGCTCACTTAAATCGCTAAAGTCGACACTTCGTCTTACAAATCCATCCTCTTTCTTAACGAGAACAGGGCTGATGCCCAATCAGGATTTGAAGGACAAATGTCACCCATCGCGATGATTTCACTGAAATGTTCATTTTTCTTGTTCCTCGATACCAATAGACGTTCTCGGGGATTTTTGTCGAAGATGGACCTTAACCCTTTACCCAACGTAACGGCCAAAACCGGCCAGCGCTATTCTCAAAAATCGCCAATTAATTTTCATTATTTTTTTCATTTTTTGTCTCAAAAACATAGGTTATGACCCCTCATAACCTATGTTTTTGAGACAAAAAATGAAAAAAATTAGTTATTCAAGAATTATTTTTGCAAGTGTCGTCTGCTTTTCATGTTAGGTAAAGGGTTAAGACGTTTTTGATCTCAGTCTTAGGACTGACAATGGGAGAAAACGAAACCACAAACCAACAAATTTGTTTTCTCAACAACCACTAATCTACCTGTATTGCTTCAGGGAACCTAACGGAAAACGAAAATAAAAACATTTTTGGTATACTTCAGCGTTTCATCTCGAAATCCAAATTTCAACCACTGATTCTAAATCAAATTTCTTCACACCTGAAAAACGAGTACGTTTTTCAACTCAACTATGGAGGATCCCAACCAAGTATCGGCTGGCTGAAGTTTGTGACCGTCTGTCTGCGGTGGCGCTGACGGGTTATTGTCTTATGGACCGCCGGGTAAAATCAAGTGATCTGTGGACTGAGATTCACTAGGGTCATCTGCGTGGCTTAACTTGTGGCAAATTGACGAAAAGGTTGAACGAGAGTTCAGTCCCGCCTTGATATAGCAGTGTCCCACCCTCTGCGTACTACATATTGAGTAACTAAAATCATTCTCATAGTTCGTGATGTAGTAGAAAAGCGGAGTAACCTACCCTCGGAAGGAGTGACCTTCCCGATTAATCTCAACGTGAATTATTAAGAACCACCTTGTCGACCGTGGCTCACCCTGGCGTCATGACATTGGCAAATTGACCCCACATTCCCCGTAGATATTACTTTTAATCCTTTTTTCTCCAGCCCCTCAATCAGTTTAAAAATACATGTACCTCTTATGTTTTACTCAAATCCATAAATTATTACGTTGTAAGTTTTACACTTTTAGGAGACGAATTACATAATTCCTAGGCTTGATATCGAATCATGTTTTTATAGATAACTACCCAAATGTACAATACCTTCTATTGTTCATGTATAGTTTATAAAGTTTGTTTGTTACATGTAATTACCAATCATTTTTCAATAAATTTTGTTTACACTAATTGTATTGCTTCTGAGATTTTCAAATGTTCAAGTACATGTTCAAATAATTCCACCATGTAGCTGTCATGTTTCATTCAATTTTTGAAAAATCGTTATACTGAATGTCAATTTTGTCAGTATTCTTATTTATTTATTTATTTATTTGGGTTTAACGACACTTTAACAGCCAGGGTTATATCATGTCGGTGACAGTTTTAGGGGTGGAGGAAGCCGAAGTACACGGAGAGAACCACCGAGCATCGACGAGCAGCTGTTAGCTCTCCAACATCCTAACTCTTCACCGCGGCACAGGCAAGGTTAGTTTGGTTGAAGACATGCACACCATTGACGTTCAGTACGCCTTAGTACACAGCGTCATCGTGCCTCCCTGTAGGCAATCGGGGTTATGTGCCTTGCCCAATGAAACAACGAATCAGTCGTGTCAGTTTTCATCTACCATAAATCTCATTACCAACTAACACATGTTCAATAATTTAAGTGGTGGCGCGATGGCTCAGTAGGTGGAGGTGCAGGCTGCAAGCCGAGAGGTTCTCGGTTCGAATCCCACCTGCGGCAACCGCGTTGTGTCCTTGGGCAAGACACTTCACCCCCATTGCCCATGTGGGGGCACGGTGACGCTGTGCACTAAGGCGTACTGCACGTCGATGGTGCACCTGTCTTCAACCAATGCTAACCCTGCTTGTGTGGAGTTGGTATGTTGGGGAGCTGACAGTTGCTCCCCGTTGCTCGGTGGTTCTCTCCGGGTACTCCGGCTTCCTCCACCTATAAAACTGTCGGGGTCATGATAAGCAATCGTGCACAAATATGTGACCTTAAACACCAATAAATAAATAAATAAATAGATAAATAATTTAAGTATCTTCAGAATACGTATTTGGAGTTTCAAATAACGCGGAAATTACCTCCACGTAATTGTGTTATTGTTAAGGGGCAGGGAGGGGGGGGGGGGTGGGAGTCAGTTTGGAACCACAAATACACCATTCAAAATACTGATTGCAAATCTAAAGAACAATTTATTTGAACACAGGACCCACTACGTAATTATTTATTTATTGGTACTTAGCGCTACATCAGCAACTGAGGATAAGTCTTGACCATAAAAAGCAATGTAGTGTAGGGCGATGCTTTCATAAAGTGAAATATATGAGAAAAACATTAGAAATGTACATTATCGTGACATAAATAGCGAGGACAGCAGTGAATAATGATTCCAAAAGCTGAAACGAATACCGTGTTTGTCAACCCGATGATAGGAACAGTTTTCGAAAATGAGATATGGAGAAAAGATTAAAAGCAATTAAAGCTTATTAAAAAGGTTGATTGCTTTGAGAAAAGAGAGAATCTGGTGAGAAGTAATTGTGTAAAATAATTCTCTCCGGGATGGTATACTATAATGTCGCCATCTGGTGTCATTAAAATCAGTACAATCTAATAGAATGTGTTCGATCGTCAACGAATATTGACAGGGAACATAGTCTGGTCGCCCATTACCCTCCAGTAAAAGACATATGTATGTTTTGTATGGCCAACATGGGATCATATTATAAGGCCGTGATCTTTTCTACAAAAGTTACTAGACGGACACTTATCAGTAATAATGGTTCGAACACGATGAGGCTTGTTATTTGTCGCTCTATCACATTCCGCCTGCCACACGGATTTAATGTACTTATTGATATGTGATTTAAAATTATTGAAAGGCCTGTTTAAGTTATGTCTTGCTACACTGTCTGACTTGGTGTTACCGGACATACCAACATATTCAGGCAACCAGCAAAACACGATATCATGTTGGTCAAACATGGAAGTATTCAGCTTCTCACGGAGATCCAAAATAAGAGGGTTCTTCAGCTTGTGGTTTAGTAACGCTAGTAAAGAGGAAAGAGAGTCGGTAAATATAAACAAAATCCTCCTCTGTACATTTCCGATGTTTTCAAGTACTAGGTGTAAAGCTTTGACCTCAGCCGTGAAAACAGAACTTTCATTTCGTACTCAGACTGAGATGACGTGATCACCAGTAGCAAAAGCTGATGATACTTTGTCACGATCTTCAGATCCATCTGTATAAATCTGATTTTTTGCACTATACATTTCGGAATATTTTTGTGTGAACCGCAGAGAGTTTGTCTAAGTTTTTGAGGAAACAAGCACCAAAAAGACAAAAGGTTTCCTTAAATGCCAAGTAGGAATATGCGGTTCACGGTGTTCTTTTATTAAATCAGATTCAAGAGTGGCGGACTTCATATGAGGTGTAATTCGAATGAAGGAATATGTTTCTAGTGTCTGTTAGAAAATTCAATATTTTATAGGGCTGAGATACTCTACTACAAGCACGGTTGGATGGATTAGTCAACTGCATAGAAACACATTGACGTGATAGTTTGATTCTGCTCTTCTCGTGAAAAGGTTCTACCTCAAACAAGCATTGAATCTATTGACGTTCTAAAAGCATCCACGCTAATTCTAACACCACTATTATGAATTGCGTCAAATGGTTTGACACATACAACCTTCTCGCGGGACCTTAAACCACACAACCATAATCTAATTTTGATCTAAGAAGTGATTTATAAAGAACAGTGTTTTCAGCTCCACAATCAATGCTACCAACTACCTTGAGAGGTTAAGTGCCGTTTTACACCTCACTCTAAGTTGTGTGTCAAACAATAAACCTAGAAATTTACTTTCTCAACAACTTTAATGGCACTGCTATCTATTGTCAATTGCTGTTCAAAGGGTTACGTCTGGAACTTACATAATTGAACACCATTCGTTTTGGTCTTGGAGAACTTGAAGCCGTTTTCTGTAGCTCATTTCCGAATTATGTTTAAACACAACTGAAAGTTACGCTCAATGGTATTCATCTCATTCACGTTTTTACTGCTATAGCAAATTAAAACGTCATCGACATACATTGAATAATCTACCATGTTCTCAATTACGCCAATGATACCTTTCATTTTGACAGAAAAGAGGGTAACAGATGGAATATTACGCGACGAACACCCGATTTTTATTCGCGTGGATTAGGTAATATAGATCCAACACGAACTTTGGTGATCCTTTAAAAAAACATTCTATAAAACGAGAGAAATGCGATCTCAAACCCATGTTAAAAAGAATCTTTTAAAATCTCATACTTCCACGTTTTATCACATGCCTGCCCCAGATCAGAGAAGATGAGAACCACAAATGTTTTGGGGCAAAGGCATTTCTAATGAACATTTAAAGTTTAACCAAATGATCCACTGTGCTTCTCTGGCTTCTGTAACCACACTAAACATTCGCAAGTAGAGTGTTCGATTCCAGATACCAGACAACTGGATAATTGATCATCCTTTCCATGATTTTGCACACTCAAATTGTTTATGCATTAGGCATGTTATTACTAGGATTGCAGTGGTTTTTATCTGGCTTTTGACTAGGAATTATTGTTACTTTGCGCCAGAAAGGTGGAAACTGGCCACTCACCCATATTGCATTGAAGACGGACAGTAAAAGTTCGAGTGCAGTTTGAGGGAGATGTTTTAGAAGTTGGCAGTGTATTTCAACGGGTCCAATTGTTTTTGTTTCGTGCAAAGAGTTATTCAACGCTACCGTTGAGAAAGGTTCGTTGTAATCCTCTAAATTGCCAGAGTTAAATTTGATCTTTTTGTTTTTAATGTTGTTTTTAATTTTTATGAATTCAGGATTCCAGTTTTCAGACGACAAATGTTTAGAAATGGTCAAGCCAATTTGTATGATATTTTCAGTTTGTGAAGCGATTAGTGTATTATATCTTCCAGGTGTTGTACATTTGATTTTGTTTCTTCACCTGTAATGTTTGTTAACCATTTTTAATATTTTATTGATGGCTGCGTGTAGGTTAAGTTTAGAAACATACGTTTCCCAAGAAGTTTTCTTATTTGTTTCATAAATCGTCTGGTATTTATCCGACTGATACGTTGTTTGTCTAAAGTAACTGTTGTTGGTGACATATTAACCCTTTGACACTTTTTGTTTCTCTACGAAATCAAACAGCGCGTTGATATTTTGTGGCCTTTGGTTTGTTATTATGTTTCGATTTCTTGAAGTTTTAACCTCAATTCCTATTTTCTCCTAAATAGTGCTCAGTGACAACTATTGAGCCAAATGTTATCGTAGTTTTTAATACTAATATTATCGTGCAGTCAAAAATATATATAAGTCAGCTTAGTCACGTGACCTATATCAAATTAAAGGCGTCGACGAGTGGATTGCGAAAATAATCGTCGCGATTGACAGAAATGTATGTAATATATGTTATGATGAGTTGTGAATAATCAGAGTGCTAGAAGCCACTGTCAGGGCTTTCAAAAAATGAGGATACCAGAGCAAAAGCCAACACTTTCCTTGCTGATATTTCACATTCAGTCAAAAACAAATAATATTTCGTTTATATAAATTTGTTTATTACAAATTATTGGAGAGTGCCTGTGGGCACTCTCCAATAATTTGTAATAATACAAGTTTTGAATAACACATTCAGACCACCAAAAATAATATTTAGCCCTCAACAAGTTAATTACTAATGTGAAAAATATATTGTTATTTGCACTTTCCGACATTTAGAAAAACGTGGAAGAGGCTGAAATCCCAGTGACGTTTGAACGTCAGGATAATTGAAGTCTCAAAGGGTTAAATTCCCGTTCAGTTTTCTTTCGTTCCTTTGTAGCCTACCTGTAATCTATAGCGAACCATGGTTTGGTGAAATGTTTAGGATTAGCAGATGTTTCTGGAATAGCAGTGTTTGCAATATCAAGCAACTCTTTAGTAAATAGAGGATATATAGTGTTTTTGAGTGGATACCAATAATTATCTCATGAATGCCGAGACAAAAGTAGATTTTTCGCGAGCGCTTGCGTGAACGAAAAAAAAAACATTTGTATCGGTCACAACTGAGATAATTTTCGGTATCCACTCAAAAATACTAGATTTTCTTTTTATTATAAGCTGTTAATTCCACTCGTTTTAACCTTGAATTAATGCATGAACGTGAACGGAGTAGTGTATCATTGATACGCGGAAGTGATTTGGTCGATAATCTGAACAGATAGCGTCTTGCAATCTGATTCCGCTGGCGGGGATTACGGACTTTTAGGCGTATTCAAGGCGAATACGTGTTGAATTATTGCTGGAAATGGTCGGTATCCACTCCAAAATACTTGATTTACCCTTCATTATACGTTTTTAGAATAAATTGATCATTTCCAGTGATTTACTTGGCTCGTATTGACCTCGAAGTGATGTTTTGAAAGCCGCCATTCTGATCGATTTCGTGAAAGTCAACATTGCTGCATCTTCACAGTGGGGGATACGATTTCTGTCATTCAGCAATTTCTTCGATAATCTTTTGTTTAGCGTTTAATAAATTGTTCTACATGATCAGCACTATCTACAAAGTTCTCTCTTATGAGTCGTTCAGAACAAAGCGAAGAGAAAGTGTCCCAGCTGGCCTCTTTAAAAGATCTATTGACGCACGCTCTAATCATCCATCAGAACCACACTTTCCAGCACATCACCAAAATGTTTGATAATGTGTATTACGAACAAGCGGAACGAAAAAACTTTCAGCATCGTCTGGGTGTATATAAGCGACGACATGTGAACCATACTGCCATTCGAGTTCGGGAAGGTGAGTGAAACTTCATTTCCGAAATCGTATGTCTCTTCATTTCACATAAACATGAATTAGTGTTATATTGCCAAATTGTACAAAAAGTGTTACACGAAACAAGCTGGGAACAGCCTGCCAGCTTTTTGTGGTGTTTAAATACAGAGACGTTAAGTTTTGGGTAGTATATTGGGAGGACTGAAGAACGTCGTGCTGCCCTTATTGAAATGTACAGCCGGGAGAGTGGGAAAACAGCTCGTGGAAACAGGAGCTACCTTTGCCTGACATGATATCAAAGGGAAAAGTGTTAAACAGGCAGCAATTAAGAAAGTTGAGGAGGCTGGTGTTGGTGCGTGGAACGAAGTAGCGAGAGCATCGAAGTCACCCAGCAGGAAAGGTATAAAAAGTCCAGACCGCGCGAAATCTGCAAATCGAAAAAAAGAGAAGAACGGTTCAGACGCAAGACGTTCTAGGTGCATGATGTCTCTCATCAATCTCCTGAGTGTGCCAATAGCGAACTTGGCTTATTTTCCTTACCGCCAACATAGACTAGTGTGGAACATAGGCAATGGGTGGAGCACAGGAACAGTGGCTCAATAGAATTACACATTGCGGGAATGGGAGATGATTATGGGGCATCAGTTGCACTCGATGCCTACGTGGTCCCGGTCAGTTTATGGACACCTTCCTTATTCAGTCAAATCGATATCAGTTTGAATGAGAACCTGGTAGCCCCTTTCAACAACACATATCACTATAGAGATTTCGTGGAAAAATTGTCGAGTTATGGACCAGCTGCCAAGAAGTCACTAATGCTTTATGGTACAAGGACACGGCCGGACACATGCAAGATCTGAAGAAGATAACAAGGGATTTATTCTTCGAAAGAAATTTAAACAAAATTAAAATCGTGGACATGACGGGAAAATTATTTTTGGACATGATTTCGAAACTCGTTACTTGCTGAATGGAGTTAATGTTCAGAGTAAAACGAACAGAGCCAACGACATTAGGAATAGAACCAACGTTCAACTCGTCACGTCTGAAGAGAAGTCTAGAAAACTAATCGCGAAACCAAATTATCAACATAGAACCATATTCAACGAATATCTAGTGGCCGTACACATGCAAAAGACTCATCCGAAGTTTGACAAACCCTGTTATCTCGGAGAGATCATCTAAGACGTCAGCAAGCAGTTGATGTACGAGTTTCACTATGATTACGTCAAATCCAAATTCGGTTCGAAAGCCAAACTATTGTTCACAGACACAAACAGTCTGGCTTATGAGATAGAGACTGGAGACGTCTATGAGGACATAATGCCAGATGTGAATGAATGGTTCGACACAAGTAATTATGCCAATGATCACCCGTCTAAGATTCCAAAGGGGGTCAATAAAAAGGTGTTGGGTAAATTCAAAGACGAGAGCGGTGGAAAATTGTATGCTTATCTCCTCGACGGTGAAGGAATCAAGTGGTGTAAATGCATTCAAGCGTGTGTGATGAATAAACGCATTGCTATTGAAGAGTATAAAGAATGTTTTTTCGAAAGTTCGATGGTGTATATAAAGATGACTGCGATTCAAAGTGAAATGCATGAGATGTACAACAAAGTAATCAATAAGATTGCGTTGACAGCCGACGACGATAAGAGAATTGTATGCGAGGATAAAATACACACTTTCGCACCCGGACATTATTCTGCGATATTTCAACAACAACAAAATCGAGAGGTCGATGCATGGAGTATGATTGAGGACATCGAAAATGTCGTAAGTTTAAAAAAGAAAGAAGTGAGTTTATAAATTAAAGAAAAAGAATAGAAAAAAAAAGAAAAAAAGAAAACAAAACATATTAATTAATAAGAAGAAAATAAAACACATCCAAAGAGGGTGTCGGCTTACCCAACAAACCCCATCTAACATTGATCTGTTGAATGCAGCAAAAGATTTAAAAATCAAACATGTTCGAGGTGTGTTTTCTAGAGATGCTTTACTGAGGAGAAAAAAAGACGACGATTCGGAATGTGGAATTTTAAATATGGGCGACATCGGAGGTGAGGGCACGCATTGGGTCGTGTGGTTTGCAAAGCGGAATAATAAAAAATTATTATTTCGATAGCTACGGAATCTCACCGCCGATAGAAATAAAAAAACTATTTAACACCAGTTATTTGCAATACCGAGTGAGTGGAAGCCCTCGATTGAGTGTTTTGTGGTCACCTGTGTCTCTACGTTCTCAAGAGATGGTCGGAAGTAGATCACTTTCAGGATATTCTCAACGATTTACATTAAAGGAGAAAGAAAGAAAAAAAAAATTGAAATATAAATAAAGAATATTTAAAAAAAAAATAAAGTTATAATTAAAATAATAATAATAATAATAAACAAAAACAAAACAAAACAAAACATGACAGTCGATAAATTTGGTCATGCTAACGATAATGAAGGCCCCTCTAGAAAGAAAAGAAAAACGGTTGAAGTTGGTGGTGGTGAGATTGCCAACATGGATGAACGATACGTCCAAAGATACAAATCTCGACAAGAACCTTTAAACTTAAACAATAAGAAATTCTACAATCTTCCCGAACCGATCGATCTGTCAGATGCCATGACTAAAAAATATGTCGATAGGGGAGACAAAAATTTCCAACAGATGATGAGAGATTATTACGTGAATAAAGACTGACAGACGATCTCGACTTGAAATCTAAACGAGTGGTGAATGTAGCAGATCCTCGAGATTCGACCGATGTCGCCACTAAAAGATATGCGGACGACGCTCACGGAAGATTCAGTAAACATCTGAGAGATCATTACGTTTCTAAAGTGGTGCAGTCCGAACACGAATTCTAACAAGATAACCAATGTACCCGTTCCCACGAATCCCAACGATGCAGCGACCAAACAATATGTAGACTTGGAACTTAGAAAGAACAAAGTCGACACGTTAGAAATGAAATCGGATCTGGATGCGGGATTCAACAAGATATTGAATCTGTCTCAGATCGACGATGATGACAAAGACTCGACGGTTGTCAACAAAGGTTACATGGATTCTGCCCTACTGGGTTCTCAATCCTATCTGGAATCTAAATTCGACGAATTGTATATGAACAAAAAATCCAGAGGAACCATGGAGGCCGGCATCGACATGGCTGGTCACAATCTATTGGGTCTCGACGACAAACCGGAATTAGCTTCCTGTGCGATCAGCAGATAGTACTTGGACGAAAATACTATCTGGAGAAAGGGCGGTATCATGGAAGGCAAACTGGACATGGGAGGACACGCACTCACGAATCTGCCGGATCCCACGCACATGTCGGATGCCTGCACTCTGATCTCCGTCATGGAAAAGATAAAATACGCCAGACAATTGATCACCGTCTGGGCCGAGGAGAGAGGTGCGTTAGAAGCGGAAAAAGCTGAGTGGGCCTTCGGAAACAGAGACAACGGGCAGCTGCACGGTCTGATAGGATATCCCATGCCCGTGGGAGGTGATATCACTCGAATAAGTCTGACTTCTATGGTCTTGAGCAATAGGGCAGTCGTCAATCTTGTGGTGAATGGTGTGGAATGCGACAAGAGCTACAAAGTCGAAAAGAAGAAGGAACAACACTCGAACACTAGCATTTTCAGCACGCCTCTCAAGGTTCAGATGGGGGACAGGATCAATTTCAAGACGAAAACCAATAAACCCAAAGCTACCACTTCAGTAGTCTCTCTGTTGATCGAACTCGATCCTCTGAACAAATAGTGAAAAAACAAATTGAAATAATTACTTTTTTGTGATGTAAAGGAGACAAATCCCCCCCCCCCCCCCCCCAAAATATAATGGGATTTTTTAAGAGATTGAATATTCATCAATTTCTCAAAATCCAATTATATATTATTTTTTTTTAGTATTTTTATTTATTACTTTTTTTGTATTTTTAAATTTTTTAATTATTATTTCATCGAACGATGGACATTTTTTGTCCATCGGTTTCGATTTCTAACTCTCTATCAGACAGGACTATGGCGAAAGCCTCGGTTCTCCTCATCATGTTCCTATCGAATTACATCTTGATCTGAATGTCTAAGGCGCTACCCTTGAGTCGCTCGCTCTGTTCACTGACGTCGAATATGAACAGGGGATACAGCGATTTGTATTCAGTGGGAGTGATGTTAGGATTACCCATCAATTCCTCTAATCGATGATATTTCTCTCTGAAATCCGCGGCGTCGCCGTATAGTCTGCAGAAATCATTCTTATCGAAAGAGGCGTTGTAATCGATGGCCGGATATCTCGTGGCGTTTAGAAATACCTGCATGTTTCTCAAGATACAATTATTGAACAGGGAAGGATTTTTCTCCGGAGACCCGTCCCTATCGGTTTGAAATGCCACTACAATG
The DNA here is from genome assembly GCA_031216915.1 of Pictodentalium vernedei. Lineage (NCBI taxonomy): Eukaryota > Metazoa > Mollusca > Scaphopoda > Dentaliida > Dentaliidae > Pictodentalium > Pictodentalium vernedei. Next base: position 173,089,983 of record CM062297.1, read on the forward strand.
AATCGTGGTCTTTCTGAAGTAGATTTCACACTCAATCTCCAATCGAAGTGATTGCTGGACAGCGGAATACTAGCTGTGTAGCACTGTCTCATTCTACATCCCACCAGTAATTTACTCTTCGATTCTATGATCTTGTAGAGGCGTACTTTCTCCATGACCGAAGGCCATACGTGTGGAATGAACCAAGATATCTTGTTCAGATGTATCTTACCCGCATCGGCAGTGGCGGTTCTGATGATGGCTTCGTCGTTTCCTTTTCGTATCAACGTCAGATTGTGTTTGAAGCCGTAGAGAATCTTATTGTAATCTTTTGCGAATCCGTATATGTGTTTCAGAGGTATCCTGAATGAAAACGTTCCTTTGGGTCTGGACGTCTTGACGACATAGCCGAATCTCAGAGCGGCACTGGTATTGGCTGGACTCATGTCGGCGACGGTGTCTTTCACCCTTAATTGATTGAATCCTTCAGATATCGAAAAATCGTCTGGATACGTCAAGGGTCCGTACATCGTAGTGGCTTATTCGGGATGAAACACGGATTCTATGTCTTGTCCCAAGAGCATGTATTTTATATTACTGAACAGATGCATCATGCCATTATTGGCTAGAGTGACCACGTCGTCATCGGCATAATCGCTTCCGTCTTCCTTGGTGAGACGTCCCTGTATCACTATGTAACTGTCATTGGGATGAACGAACAGATCTTAAGTCTCGAGGTTGATTCTTATTTCACCGGCATTGTTCAGACTGGTACCAGTCACGGGTTTGTACTCGGCAAGTACTTGAATGTTTTCATCTCTCAATATACCTTCGGTTATATCTAATATATTTGTCATGTTTTTTTTTTGTCTTTGTTAATTCACTTTTTTTTTATTATTAATTGTTTTTTTTAATTATTAATTTTCTTTTTTTTTCTTTTACTATATATGCAAAAACAAAAATAAAAGTAAAGGGTTGATTCTTCAAAATGCCATCTTCTGCAATTCTTGTTCGTAAAATGTTCCAATGATTTCTCTGCTGTCATCTTCGTCATCCTCTAACGCTTCTGTTTTGTAAGTCACTGGATCCATGTAAAATATTTTAACGATCTTAAAGATTTCCTTAGTCCATCGAGGAGTATAACCTTTCTCGAAGAGTAACTTATAAGAAGTGATTCTCACTCGCCAACTGCAAATTTCGGTAGTTTAGACTTCTTATTGATCTTCATACTTTCGGGATAGAGATTCGCAAAGATGCGTTTTTCGTTTCGAGGATCACAAGCTTCTGCAGGCATAATCTTGACCGATCTGTGTTGCGTGTTGTTGTATTCTTCAACCAGTTCGTCTAGGACGCTGATATATTTCTTGGTTGTATTGGCAGTGAAATACTTATACATTTTTGTTTCATTCATGGTTCTATTCCAATGTTCGATCACGTTAGCTTTTCCTTCATTTTCAACGGAATAGAGTTCGACTAACGGACGAACCGACTGTTGTAAAATTCCCTTCTCTTGTCCACCCACAATTTATCCGGTTTTCGAGAAGATGATGCGAATATGCTCTTCAGAGCTTCCGCCACGCAAGCTCCCAATTTATTCTTCAATGGTCTCATCCATCCGTATTTCGAAAACACATCGATGACCGTCAGTATGTATTTAATGCCCTTGTTCTGTTTTGAATGCGATTTCATGTCGACCAGATCGGCCGACCAGATCTGATCCAAACAGTTCACAAACACCCTTCTCCTTCGAAATTTACGCGTGACGGGCTCGTATAGTTTGTTCACGAATGAATTCGTTCATAATACGTTCTGGACATTTTTTTTATGTCCCCATCTGAATCGACGTTTGGTGCCGATCACTTCACCGACTAACGAACGTTCGAGTCTCTCTCACCTAGTTGGATTTGATATATTTCTCAATGTCATCAGCATGTCTTTATCACAGATTCACTTACGAGTCTCGACATCGGGATGTTTAGCATAACACAGATCGTGAGCGTAAGCGACCAAATCCACCCTATTGATCGATTTGCTCCAAGATTTAGGTGTCAGATCTCGATTCAATCTCTTATTTAATTTCGTGCCGAGTCCTGTGGATTGATGTCCTGGCAGATGCATTTTGACAGGTAGATTTTTAATCAATTTATTCGTCAGACCGAGACCGCCTTTGAAGAATTGCATCTTGGTCAAGACACACACTTCACACGTTCCACGAAGCATGGGACTTTTATTTTTCGTCAGTACTTTTTTAACGTTAACCGTATCGGTAACGCTCTTGCATTTGATGCAATACATTTGTTTTTTTTTTGTTTTTCGTATATATTTTAATTTTTTTTTTTTTTTAATTTATATATATATTTAATTTTTTTCTTTTATATATATACATTTTTTCAATCGATTGCTTCTGGTATCTTTTTGGGATCCAACAATTTACGAAACGACTGTCTCACTTCTTCCCTACCTTTTTCATGAGAGAATCCTTCAATTGTTCCTTGATGATCTGATGACTCTTGACTCTTATCTTCGCTTTCATGACTTAGTATTTTTGTTTTTTGTTCAATATGTCGACGTATTCGCCATCCGAAATCCTACCATCTTTCAATGCTATGGAGATCTTATCTGACACGGTGTCGATGTTTGCATCTGCTAAAACACTGATGTTTTCGTGTTTCTTAGCCTTCACGGATAATTTCTTAATGAGAAATTTTCTGATCATACTGGCGAATCCGGCAGTCAAAGCCAATCTCTCTATGGTCAATACGACTGGAAAAGCAATGATGGCGGTCGACAATAGACTTATTCTGGCCATGTTCAAACCCGTAGAGATCGCGATGAGAGTCAAATTCACACACTCACAAATTTCTCGATTCTCGAATATTTCTTGTTGAGCGAACAATGAGATTCTCTCTCACGTCAGATATAATTGAATTCTATTGAATTGTTCGATTCGATACTTCTGTACCATGTGGTTGCTACTTTCTGGCGGTGGTAGAAGAGATGCCGTGGGCTCGACATCCAATTTCTCTAACGATGGATACATTTTCTTACTTCAAAGTTCCATTTTCATTTTATTTTATTTATTTCTATCTCTTATTATTTTTTATGTATTTTTTTTTTACCTCTTATTAATCAATGAAAATTTTTTCAGTGGTTTCTTCTCTTCAACAAGGAATCCATAAAAACGTGATTCCCGTCAGAACATTCTTTTAGTGGTGGTGGTGATCTCCCCTTTTCCAACAAATATTCCAAAACCCGTCCCCTGTCTTCGGTGTTGAGGCATCGGTGTGCTAATTTCAACTCTTCAGATTTTGTAGACTCAGGTTCTCGAGCAATGCAAGACACGAATTACCTCCAACATTTGATTATGTTGTCACATCGTACGCATTCCAGTGCGGGCAGATATGAAATACTTGGTGACGATGTCTTCCCATTCCATCGTGAGACACAAATGATTAATGTGACTAAATTATCTCTCCTCCCAACAGCCGAGGCATCTTTTGTTCAAGACGTGTTGAAGTTGTTCATTCACGCAGATCACGTAAGCTCTACACAACACTCTTTGCAGAAACCAAGCTCTTGATTCCATAATTATATATATACCAAAAAAAAGTTATTGTAAGTCTTAAAAATAATTTTTTTTTTATAATTTTTTTTATATTCTTATTGTTTTTCTATTATTTATTTTTATTTCCTTATATATAGTAGTACACTTTCTATTCATCTCATCATCAACTGAATGAACGAATACTTGTCGTCTATTACGATTGCGCATATTTTTATTATATTTTTTCGAAAGAAGGATTTTATGCTTTTCGTATTCCAATAAAACCATCATTTTTTCATCATCATCATTGTTAGAAAGATACGCTAAATAACGCATAATGATTTGATCCACGATCTATTTGACATCAACGAGTGTAATCTGTGAATAAATGCTACACACTGACAGATGAATTTATCAATATTTTCATCACCACCACCACCATGATCGAATACATTAACGACGTTTTTCGTGTAAATAAACATGTAATAAATTTCCCCATAATTGTAATGTTCTACAAGTTTCAATTTGTATTTTAAACAATCTAGGATATCTATAATCATGTGATCATTTTGGTAAGATCGTAAAACGAACATTGTTTTGATAACAAAAACGTTTTTGTTAACACGTCTTTTAAAAGATGTTTTTTTTCTCTCTCCTTTTGTTTCTTTTTTATTTATTTCTTTTATAAATATATAAAAAAAAATTAATTTTTTTTTTTTTTTTTTAAATATTTGTTATTTGTTTTTGTTATTTTTTTATTTTATAATAACATACCCAGAAGAGGTATATTATAAACGGCGAATTCTGACCGAACGATAAACCTTCACCGATCGGTTCCACATTCTCTCCGGTGTTGAGGTAGAGACCATTTCCGTGGAAAGCATCGCCGCCTTTCCTCACAGGTCCTAGATACAATCCTTTTACCTTCGATGTCTACACGACACATGGCTCCTCCCTTCTTCAAAAACAGTCCGTTTCACCTCTTCTTCAAAAACAATCCTCTACCCATTAATTTGTCAACTCCAGAAGTAGCTAGTCCCGAGAGAGCACCCACGCCCCGAGTTGGCAACACCATCTTCGTGAGAATGAGTAATGCTTTGGCGGCGAGTCCCGCAAATAGCGGTAAGAACAGCCTTGCATTCTCAGATTGTGTCTCAATTGAGCAGGACTCAGTCTCACCGTCGTTCCCATTCGATTATGAATCGCTTTCTCCATCCTTTTGATTTGAGTGTCCAGACGATCTGATCGCTGTCGCCACTCACCAGATATTCGTAACTGAGTTTAAATCTAATGGCTTCAACTCGACGACTCAACACTCTGTGAAGTTTAGCTTTCTGTCCTTCAGATATGTTTACGTTTTTAATGATGTATTGAGTCATATTTGTTATTTTTTTCACTGGATTATATATACATTTTTTTTAATTAGGAATATTATAAGTTTTTTTTTTATTATTTTAAATATTATAAATTTGTCTTTTTATTATTATTATAAACATTATAAGCTTGTTTTTTTAATTTTTTTTATTTCTTATATGTAAAAAAAAAAAAAAAATTGTTTTTTTTCAAATTATATTTATTTTTTTTATTTACTTGATATTTTTTTTGTTCTTCATATCTCTATAAAATCGTATACTCACTCTCTCTCTGCGAAGATCTAACAGATCGCCATTCTGATCCGTCAACGTGGTTTCCATGCTGTACAACGCGTCCAGAATCAAGGGTAAATAGACGAGATTTCGAGGTTGCTCCACGATCTTATAACCCAGCGAAACGTCTGAAAAGACTGAGTAGATCGTAGGCTGAGCGCTATCATCGACGTAACTTCCTGAGATCACGTTAACATTCACAAAAATGCTATTGACCACGAGAATGGCGACCATATTTTCGAATGCGGCGTGACCTCGATACATCTTTTGATCGAAACCCAACATTTTACTGATCAAATCTTCCGCACTAAAATCCACTCGAAAATAATCTTCCAAGTTTAATATCGTCTGTAGAGTACTCGTGTTGGGAGCGAGTCTTATCATCTTGTTTCCGTGACCGTCGGTCTTCAATCTCATCTGGATGTCACTGTTCAGATCATCTATGTCGTAACTCCCTTTGGGAATTCGAATCTCGAACCAATCCACTCCAACGGAATACTTGAACGCGTTGTTCTTTTCGGTGACGTTGGGAAACGAATAAAAAGTCTCGAGATAACCAAAGCCATCTCATATCTCTTTTCCTTCTTGAATTCGATGGAAGGTTCGAATTTAGTCGTGAATCGAATCGTGTCGCAACTCACTATGATTTGATAGGACTGTTTCGCAGCTGTATTCTCGACTATCTGTTCTAATAGGTGATGTTCTCACATTTTGTTTTATTATTTATTAATTAAATATTTTTTTTTTGCATTTTATCGATTTTTTTTTATTTTCTTCTCTATTATTATCAGGAATATAAAAAAAAATCGTCTAATCCGCTTCGATATTTTCCAATGTTAAATTTGCTAGTCAAATTGATCACCATGAACTCGTTAAGTCCTTTGTCCCACACCTTCTTACAAAATCTCCTGAATTCTTCCCTGATCTCCATAGATGTGATTGAGATTCTTGAGATCCTGACGAAAGAGACACAGAAAATTAGCATTTTCCCTTATCGTCTGTCTGGGCAGGCAAAAAAAATTCCGAGACAGATAAAAACAATCCACGTTGCTGTGACGTCCTCGAACGTAATACGATTCGCATAGAATCTATCTCTCCAATAGCAGATCGTCGAAGATCATGAAATTCTTGTTCTCCGACTTCAACTGTCTGGGATTAGGAACGTCGTCGGCATTCTTGTAAAACTGACGATCAATTGATCGCCTTCGCGCAATACTTCCGTATCACCCACAAAATATTTATCGCCTTCTTTACGAAATCCATACATCGGATCATCATCACTATCATCGCTCCATCTGACACTGCTCGAAGCGTCGCTACTATCGACGGTACTCGGATCGGTCTCGATTTCCTCTGGAGTATATTCGGACGGAGTTTTCGGCGTGAGACTACCGGGGTGCGAACCCATCCTCAGAGAACCTTCTCTTATGGGTATCAATTCCTCGACAATCTCTTTCCTCGCTCGTTCCTGAACCTCGGTGATGGGTCTGAACAACTTGGTCGCCTCTCCTCTCAGTCCCATCTCTCCCAATCGCCTGGCACTGTCCTGCCCCTGAATGTTCTCCTTGCTCATTATTAATTCGCGAACCTGCTTGTCCCTTCGCTTCGAATCCCCGACGTGTAGAAACATTCTTTTTATTTATTTATTTCATTTTATTTTTTTCTTTACTGAAAAACAGTTATATTTTTGTATTCTTTTTTTCTAAATGTTGTTGTATATATATTTTTTTTATTTTTTATACAGTCAATTTTTTTCATCACTCGTCTCACAACTTATCATAATATATATATATTACATACATTTCTTTCAATCGCAATGATTATTTTCGCAACCCATTCGTCGACGCCTTTACTGGGGGAGAGAGAGAGAGAGTTCGAACCCACCTCGCGTCGCTCGTCCGAGTCTAAAATAAAATTTGCGGGCCGGTTCGGGCCCACCTCACGCGTTTAGAGTCGACGAGCGATCTCTCTCGCCTCGCCAAGAACCCCTCCACGCCATCGATGGCCGGTTCGGGCCCACCGATAAATTCACCGAATCGATTCGGACTCCGTTTTTCCGCGGGAATCGACGTTGGATCGCTGTCTTCCATCCGCGCCGGTCGTGTCTTTTTGGTGGTATTCTGCCGAAAAAATTCACCTAAATTGCGAGTCCGTTACCTCTGCGAAAAAGTGAGTGTTTTCCCACAGAACGATCGTCGTCAAAAACCACGAGCCCACCTAAAAGTGAATTTCTAAGAAAAGGAATTTTTTAGAGTTTATTGAAATAACGTCCAAATTTTAGTCGGACCCACGTTAAACCGTTAGAGAAATCGACGTCGAACCAACGACACCTCGTCTAACGCCACCACTGTAAAAGCCGGGAGAAAGTGACGATGTGAACGTGGACGTGTCGCATCGAACAAGTCCATACAATTCGATCGTGACGAACGCGATTTGCACGAAAAAACTAAGTTTTTGGTGAGGTACGTGTAGTATAGTAATGGTGACTTGCTGACGACACTTCCGCTTCATGCACACTTTGATAAAATTCAGCTTGAAAAACCTGTTCAACATACATCATATTTCGATATCCAATACAATTTCGCGTGTGTTGACTCATCCACCATAAACCATATAGCTTGACTTCCTGCGGAAAATTGAATTTTACTAACCTCGTAAATCGTTCATGGAAAAAAGTCGTTTCTGTTTTAGCTAAGAAAAGTATTACAACTGAAGTTACTTATGGGCCTAGCTTCAATGACATGTATTCCGCAAATATAGGCACTAGACGCGACTGGATGAAAAAAGTCTTTAATAAATATAAATTTTAATTTTTGGGGACAACCTACCAAGTTACAATGAAATGCATTCATAAATTTGACCTGAAGACTGTGCTAAAGGTTTTTGGGCTTTGGGCTCGGGCATCCATCATGGTTGAATGATCGCAACCAAAAGGGGACATTCTCATCTGGGCATCATCTGAAGTGATCCTACGAAGTTACAATGAAATCCCTTCATAAATATGACCTGTAGACTGTGCTCAAGATTTTCGGGCTTATCGCCACTTATCCCTTTACCCAACATAACGGCCAAACCGGCCAGCGCTATTCTCAAAAATCGCCACTTAATTTTCATTATTTTTATATTTTTTTGTGTCTCAAAAACATAGGTTATGATCCCTCGTTGGAGCTCGTTCCAATGAGGGGTCATAACCTATGTTTTTGAGACCCAAAATGAAAAAAATTAGTTATTCACGAATTATTTTTGCAAGTGTCGACTGCTTTTCAATAAACAAAATATAATCCCGACCGAACGACTCTATTTTTCTATTGCATGTAACCAGAACCAAACCATTTCGTCTTATGGCCACGAGCAGCCAGCCGAGTAGACATCGGATGTCACTGGAAGATTGTGTGAATGTGTTTTGTACGATACGATGAAATAAGTTTACTTTTTGATTCAGACTTTTGACACAATGCGTTACTCTAATATGAGCCTTGCTGTCAAGCGAAGAAATTCACTATTTAAAAATAGTCCAATACGCAAAAATTCAATTCGCCGAAAGAAAGATTAGGCATTTTATGTTTCAACTTCAGGGGTTGACAGATCAACACATTCTTTTGCACTGTACAAGTTTCAATGTTGCGTCTCTTCGAGACCTATTTTACAACTCAAATTCTCATACAATTTGTCGTTCATTAAGGAAATCAACCTTTTTAATCAATTTTAAATTGTTTTAATACTTTTAAACTCTCATCTATTCATATTTGATTTGTAAGCAATTGTAATTAATTAGTTTTGGAAATTTGGCAAATGGATTTGTAACTGCCATTTTTGCACGTAATTATAATGAATTATATTTGGAAGTTTGCTCACGTGGACACAATTTGCCTTCTTTGTTTCGCAGCCAAGTTATAATAAATAATAATAAAATAATAATAATAGTGCGCCATTATTCCCACCTCAGATATGCGCAAAACGCTTCACAAAGTATTTTCAGCAACATGAAAAAGGAAGGATAGGAAGTACAACCCATACAGTTTTGAAGAGTACCTTGATGGCACCTTTGGGGGGTCACTGTTGTTCAAGCTGAGGTCGCGATCTCTGGAGCTGAGGGGAAAAATTGGGAAAGACGGTGAAAGGGAGTGCCAGATGTGTAACTTGGACTTGGTGGAGACCCTGGAACACTTTCTTCTAGAATGCCCAAAGTATCAGTCTAAAAGAATGAGATTCACTGGGAGTATAATGGGGAAGTGGGATGGGAGAATGGAGGACATGTGGTTAGGGGGAGACTCAAAGGAGAGGGTTAATATGCTAATCGGAGAGATTGGGAAGAATGGGACAAGGGATATCATCAAGCAGTTCGTCTCCGAGTGTTGGGAGGAGAGGAGAGGAGAAGCGTGGGAATAGGGAGGCAGTTGGGAGTACAGGAGTAACCATGGCCTTCTCGTCCTAGAACCGAGACAAATCAGCGGCTGGCCAAAGTGTTATTATTATTATTATTATTAGTTAAAACTAGAAGTCCTGTCACGAACTGTGAGTTTATCTAGGCTTAATGGCGCGTAGGAATTGCGCGCAATTCCCATATCGAATGGCATCCAAAACACGGCAGGTTCTCCTGGTCACTCATAGCAAACACAGGCAATGTTTCTGCCATTGGACCTCCGGGTTACCCGGAGGTACATTGGCTGAAGCATTGCTTGTGTACAGGTCATATGCACAGACTTTAATAGCCTTACTATGGTCATAACGCGTAAATTAACGCGCAGATCGACGTGCTATTTGTGCACATGTCATGACAGGACGTCTAGTTTTAACTGTACGTCATCAAAAGAGTTTCTGAACAGAAACATTTTCAGCTTCTTAGTCTAGTCGCGTTTTGTGAAATGAGGTCTAGAAAATGGGTCTAAAAAACTAGGATTTAGTTTAAATAAACTAATACAGAAGGTATTCGATATGAACGAAGTAGCAATTTCCCCAACAACTGAAAAAACATATGAATTCGGAATCGCAAAGTCGTTCCAGAAAAGTAAACAAAACCTGACCAACCGATGTGTCCCGAAAACAGATTTCAAAGTGTGGCCTTCCCCAACCTTATCTGTACAAATAAATTAATAAATAATTGACATATATAAGCAGCGTTGGAAACCCAGCAGTAACAATAACAACAACAACGTGCGTTTTCATTGATTACACTTTTCCGTTGAAAATTAGCGACGTGTTTCAAAGGACCAGACGACGTGCTAGATCCTCTTAACATGGAATTGACGTATACCTTGTGAGTATATAAATTCATAAAAATAACATATAATTTTATAATGGTTGAGGGAACTACAATATATGTTTTTGTTAATCGAGAAGTTATAAGAAAAACCTGAAAGAAGTATCAAAATTAGAATTTTTGAGACCGGCCACGTTCGCTTTTTTGGACTGGCCACGTTCGCTTTTTTACAGGAAAAACTACGAAAACCAAGGAGCAGAAATAGATTCTTAAACATATGGGCATATTTTAGAATTGATCTTCCTATTTTCATATCTGATACATCTCGGAAGGTTATCAATACTTATTGTCTGTGCATGTTACTGTAAAATTTGAAACGTGTCTACCAAGATTTTGAGGACAACTCCTGATGAAGCGGCGCATTTTTCATGCAGACACGATGGAATTTACATTCAGTTTGAAGATATCGCTGTTGGATGACGTTAATCTATGTATGTTCTGCCAGTCCGAATAGAAGGGAGAGAATGTTAGATCGTCCGTGTAACTGGGACGTAGACTAGTCAGCGAAGCTTTCTAGCTGCGGGGAAAGTTCTGAGAGTTGAATATGCAGGGTTATGTGCATACACATGGATATTCTGGGTGAATTTGAAACCCAGAGCACCATGTAGGTGAAACATTACATTATTATACCTCATTATAAATAGTAGTCATTTCACACAAGTTTCTGTCAGCGTCAATGTCCGTCAAATGGAGAAATGTCCTGTATGGGTTTACAAACACAGTTTGCTTGCTAGCTTGTCTCTGGGAACAATTTTGGACAGAGCTGTAGGCCTTCAGTAAGATTGTTTATTCAGTAAACTTGTTCCACTAACTATTGTTTTTCCAACAGCTATTGCACAGTTACTCTGGAGAAAACTGTAAATCCAATCAAGTATTTTTAAGCCAGATATACATTTCCAATAACTGTTGTTTTGTGGGTCATTCATGTAGGCTTTGAGCAAGAATATTAATTTCAGCAGTGCTGTCCCACTCATTACAGATTTGCCTATAACTGTTGTATAATTGAATTGGACAAAACTATGAATCCAATAAAATAATTCTCAGCCCAGCTATTTAGGCGTAAACTGTATATTTTTTAAAATAAATTTCAGTTCAGGCTGGTTCAGGTATACATTTTGACTAACTGTTGTTCAGTGGGTCACTTGTGTTGGCTTTTGGTAAAAATGTCAATTTCAGTAATGCTGTTCCACACATTGCAGCTTCTCCCCAAACTGTTGTATAATTTGCCTTGAACAATAATATGCACACAACTGTTGTATAGTTGCTTTGGTCAAAGCTGTACATCTATTTCAGTTATGCTATGTGTTTCCCCTTATGCTGTAGGGGAACATATAGTGGGATACTTGCAAAGTTCTCAGTCCCCAGTCTGAGAGTTGAATATGCAGGGTTATGTGCATACACATGGCTATTCTGGGTGAATTGGAAACCCAGAGCAGCCATATAGGTGACACATTACATTATTATACCTCATTACACATAGTAGTCATTTCACACAAGCTTCTGTCAATGTCATTGTCCGTCAAATGGAGAAATGTCCTGTGTGGGTTTACACACACAGTTTGCTTGCTAGCTTATCTCTGGGAACAATTTTGGACAGAGCTGTAGGCCTTCAGTAAGAGTGTTTATTCAGTAAACTTGTTCCACTCATTATTGTTTTTCCAACAGCTATTGCACAGTTACTCTGGAGAAAACTGTAAATCCAATCAAGTATTTTCAGGCCAGATTTCCATTTCCAATAACTGTTATTTTGTGGGTCATTCATGTAGGCTTTGAGCAAGAATATTAATTTCAGCAGTGCTGTTCCACTCATTACAAATTTGCCCATAACTGTTGTATACTTGATTTGGACAAAACTATGAATCCTATAAAATAATTCTCAACCCAGGTATTTTGGCGAAAATTGTATATCTTTTAAAATAATTTTCAGTTCAGGTATACATTTTCACTAACTGCTGTTCAGTGGGTCACTTGTGAAGGCTTTTGGTAAAAATGTCAATTTCAGTAATGCTGTTCCACACATTGCAGCTTCTCCCAAAAACTGTTGTATAATTGCCTTGAATAACAATATGCATCCATTAAAATAATCTTCAGTCCAGGTATAAAACTATATATCTTTTAAAATAATTTTCAATTCAGGTACACATCTTCACTAACTGCTGTTCAGTGGGTCACTCGTGTTGGCTTTTGGTAAAAATGTCAATTTCAGTAATGCTGTTCCACACATTGCAGCTTCTCCCAAAACTGTTGTATAATTACCTTGAATAACAATATGCATCCTATAAAATAATCTTCAGTCCAGGTTTGAACAGCAAAACGCTTTCTATAAAATAATCTTCAGGCCAGGTATAGATTTTAAATATAGGTTATTTTGTTGGTAACCTGTGTGTATTTTACATATTTTACAGGTATACATTTTCACTAACTGTTGTTTTGTGGGTCACTTATGTTGGCTTTTGGTAGAAATGTCAATTTCTGTAATGCTGTTCCACACATTGCACTTTTTCCCAAAACTGTTGTATAATTGCCTGGAAAAACAATGTGCATCCTATAAAATAATCTTCAGTCCAGGTATACATTTTAAACACAGGTTGTTTTGTTGGTTAGCTGAGTGTATTTAGAGTAAAAATGTTTATTCTGTAATGTTGTTTCACTCATTACAGTTTTGCCCACAACTTCTGTATAGGTGCTTTGAACAAAAGTGTACATTTTTGCCCACAACTTGTATAGTTGCTTTGGACAAAACTGTAAAACCAACAAATTATTTTAGGAAAGATATACATTTTCAGTATCTGTTGTCTTGTGGGTTACTTATGTAGACTTTGAGTAAGAATGTTAATTTCAGTAATGCTCTTCAACATACTACAGTTTTGCTTACAACAGTTTTGCTCACAACTGTTGTATAATTGCTTTAGACAAAACTGTAAATCCAATAAATTATTTTTAGGCCAGATATACATCTTTACTAACTGTTGTTTTGAGGGTCACTTGTGTAGGCTTTGGGGAACAATGTTAATTTCAGTAATGCTGTTCCACACATTGCAGCATTGCCCAAAAGCGGTTGTATAATTGCCTTGCAATAACTTTCAGTCCGGGCATAGGCTTTGGGGAACAATGTTAATTTCAGTAATGCTGTTCCACACATTGCAGCTTTGCCCCAAAACTATTGTATAATTGCCTTGCAATAATTTTCAGTACAGGCATACATTTACACTAAGTGTTATTTAGTAGGTCATTTGTGTTGGCTTTAAGGGCCTATATAAGTAATGAAATTTTGTTTATTTTGAAAATTCTCACCTCCGATATTCCTTCAATTCAAATTAAATATACACAACATGTACATCAAAATGAAGGTTGGGATGTATAGAACAAGAAACACATGTGTAATCAACTCATAGAATCGACTGTAGGCACCACTGGTTCCTGGAAGTCTGCTGCCGTATTCGCATCAGAACTGATAATTTAATAATATTTCACGAAAACAACTTGTGGCCAAATGTGCTTTACATATCCAAGAACAAAGCTAGGGGATAAAAATTCTTCAAAACACGGCGACAGAGCTGCATTGGGGAAAATGCCAACGCCTTTGCTTTTGTTTACGTGTGGGTATACTTTCGATTTCCGGCGACGTCATCAGACAGAAAAAGCATGTAAAAACAACGCCGTCTAAAATCAAATAATGAAAAAGATCGCCTTCATACAGTATACTGTTATTAGATAGAGATTGCACAGTTGCCATATTCAATGCAAGATATCATGATACCTGTTGAAATTTCTTAGAATTACGATTTTGTTTTTTGATGGAAATTCGTGGTAACGAGTGATTTACGCATGTCTGTCGAACATGGAAACCATTTTCAATAAAAAATGCAGACAGTGTTGTCCTTTTCCAAAATGCAGACCTATCGCTGTTTTCGAAAGTGTTTTGAATGCCTAGCTTTGTTCTTGGATATATGAAGCACATTGGGCCACAAGTTGTTCTGATGAAATATTATTTTATTATCAGTTCTGGTGCGAATATGGTAGCAGACTTCCAGGAACCAGTGGTGCCTACAGTCGACTCTACGAGTTGATTACACATGTGTTTCGTGTTCTATACATCCCAACCTTCATTTTGATGTATAATTTGTGTATATTTAATCTGAGTTTAAGGAATATGAGAGGTGAGAATTTCAAACTAAACAAAATTTCATTACTTATATAGGCCCTTAAGTAAGAATGTTAATTTCAGTAATGCTGTTCTCCATGTTACAGTTTTGCCCAGGACAGTTGTATAATTGCCTTGCACAAAACGGTGAATTCTATAGCAGTAATGCTGTTCCACACATTGCAGCTTTTCCCAAAACTGTTGTATAATTGCCTGGAACAACAATGTGCATCCTATAAAATAATCTTCAGACCAGGTATACACTTTAAACATAGGTTGTTTTGTTGGTTAGCTGTGTGTATTTAGAGTAAAAATGTTTATTCTGTAATGTTGTTTCACTCATTACAGTTTTGCCCACAACTTCTGTATAGGTGATTTGAATAGAAGTGTACATCTTTGCCCACAACTTGCATAGTTGCTTTGGACAAAACTGTAAAACCAACAAATTATCTTAGGCAAGATATACATTTTCAATATCTGTTGTCTTGTGGGTTACTTATGTAGACTTTGATAAGAATGTCAATTTCTGTAATGCTCTTCAACATACTACAGTTTTGCCCACAACTGTTGTATAATTGCTTTGGACATAACTGTAAATCCAATAAATTAGTTATTGGATTTACATTCTTTGATAAGAATGTCAATTTCAGTAATGCTCTTCAACATACTACAGTTTTGCCCACAATTGTTGTATAATTGCTTTGGACATAACTGTAAATCCAATAAATTATTTTGAGGCCAGATATACATCTTTACTAACTGTTGTTTTGTGGGTCACTTGTGTAGGCTTTGGGGAACAATGTTAATTTCAGTAATGCTGTTACACACATTGCAGCTTTGCCCCAAAAGCGTTGTATAATTTTCAGTACAGGCACACATTTACACTAAGTGTTATTCAGTAGGTCACTTGTGTTGACTTTAAGTAAGAATGTTAATTTCAGTAATGCTGTTCTCCATATTACAGTTTTGCCCAAGACTGTTGTATAACTGCCTCGGACAAAACGGTGAACTCTATAACAGTAATTTTCAGTACATGTATAGTTTCCATATAGGGTCTCTTGTTGGTTAGCTGTGTATATTTAGATTGAGCATGTTTATTCTGCAGTGTTGTTTCACTCAAATACAGTTTTGCTCACAACTATTATATGGATGCTTTGAACAAAAGTGTAAATCCTATTAAATGATTCTCAGTCCAGGTATACGCTTCCACTATAGATTGTCATGCTGGTGCATGGTGAAATCAAGTTATACGTAATGCCATGTAGACAATCAATAGATATATAGTTCTGAACCCCTCTACTATTTGTACTCTGTAATTTTCAGTCAAGTAAACATACATAACGCCCAGTCGACAGTTCACAGATATATAGCTCTGAATCCCTCTACTATTTGTATTCTGTAATATTTAGTCCAGGTGAACACCTTCATTATTGGTTGTGGATACATATATCCTTTAAATAATTGTTATAAAGACTATCACGTTTTTTTCAGATTACTGATTACATTATGCTATTGGGAAATACATTGTGGGATACTTGCAGAGTTCTCGGTCCCCAATCGGAAAGTTGAACATGCAGGGTTATGTGTATATACTTGGCTGTTCTGGGTGAACTTGAAACTCGAAACTTGAAACTCAAAGCAGCCATGTAGGTGACACATTACATTATTATACCTCATTATACAAAGTAGTCATTTCACACAAGTTTCTGTCAATGTCAATGTCTGTCAAATAGAGAAATGTTCTGTTTGTGTTTAAAAACACAGTTTGTTTGTTTGCTTTTTTCCGGGAACGGCTTTGGCCTTCAGTAAGAGTTTTTAGTAGCTCAACTTTGGCGAAGCCAAATTTGAGCTTATGCCATGGCCCGTCGTCCGTCGTCCGTCTGTCCGTCTGGCCGTCTGTCCGTCTGTCCGTCAACAATTGGATACGGCTCGGGCTAGAGGCCGTATTTATGACCGATCTTTACGAAACTTCTTGGGTACCTTTGTTATGACCGTGGGACGAGAACGAGTGTTTTTGGGTGCGGTCCGAAATTCAAGATGGCTGCCAGCCACCATTTTGTACCGATGATGCAGAAATCTGTTTTTTGTACAGAACTTCCATATGAAAGCTCTGATTTGAATAATTTTTTGTATGAATGTTTAGTACCATGGGATACATCACATATAATACGGGTTTTTTTCTCGTGCGTAAATTATGCAATTTAGACTAACTTTGATGTTTTTTGGTGTTACTTTTGGTTGCACTGTAAGTGCAAATGCCAATACGGCTCGGGCTAGAGGCCGTATTTATGAACCGATCTTTACGAAACTCCTTGGGTACTTTTGTTATCACCGTGGGACGAGAACAAGTGTTTTGGGGTCCGGTCCGATATTCAAGATGGCCGATGGCAGCCATTTTGTACAAAATGTGGTGCAATCAGATTTTTGCACAGAACTTCCATATGAAAGCGCTGATTTGAATAATTTTTTGTGTGAATGTTTAGTACCATGGGATACATCACATATAATACGGGCTTTTTTCTCGTGCAGAAATTATGCAAATTAGATGAACTTTGATTTTTTCAGTGCTACTTACACACAGTAAGTACATATGTCAATACGGTTCGGGCTAGAGTCTATATTTATGAACCGATCTTCACGAAACGTCTTGGGTACCTTTGTTATCACCTTGGGACGAGAATGAGTGTTTCTGGGTGCGGTCCAAAATTCAAGATGGCTGCCAGTGGCCATTTTATACCGAAATTAGGTCTAATCAGTTTTTTGTACACAACTTCTATACGGCTCAGGCTAGAGGCCGTATTTATGAACCGATCTTTACGAAACTTCTTGGGTATCTTTGTTATCACCGTGGGATGAGAACGAGTGTTTTTGGGTGTGGTCCGAAATTCAAGATGGCCACCAGCAGCCATTTTGTACCAAAATTAGTGCAATCAGTCTTTTGTACAGAACGTCTGTATGAAAGTTCTGATTTGAATAAATTTTTGTATGAATGTTTAGTAACATGGAATACATCACATATAGTACGGGTTTTTTTCTCGTGCAGAAATTATGCAAATTAGATGAACTTTGATTTATTCAGTGCTACTTATACACTGTAAGTGCACATGTCAATAGGGCTCGGGCTAGAGGCTGTATTTATGAACCGATCTTCACAAAACTTCTTGGGTACATTTGTTATCACCTTGGGACGAGAACGAGTGTTTCTGGGTGCAGTCCAAAATTCAAGATGGCTGCCAGTGGCCATTTTGTACCGAAATTAGGTCCAATCAGTTTTTTGTCACAACTTCTACACAGCTCATATTTGTGAACTGATCTTCACGAAACTTCTTGGGTACCCTTGTTTTCACCTTGGGACAGGAATGAGTGTGTTTTGGGGTGCCTTTGTTATCACTGTGCTATGAGAACAAATATTTTGGGGTTCAGTCAGACCCACTCTGGGACTCAAAGATTTTTTTCTAGTTTAGCATCTGACTGTCACCCACCTTTACAATACTTTACCGATACATTTGTTACAGGCAACGGTCAGTATTTATGTACAGACCGTTACAATACTGTATATGTATTTTTGTTATCAGGTCATTACCTAGATGTTTCTCATTGCTGTGTCACATGCTTAATACATGTACATGTCTTTGTCTTGACAAGTTGAGCTACAGTGTCATTGACACTTTCATTTCAGTAATCTTGTTCCACTAATTACAGTTTTTCCCACAGCTGTTGTATAGTTACTTTGGAGAAAACTGTAAACCCCATAAATTATTTTTAGACCAGATATACATTTTCAATAACTGTTGTTTTGTGGATCATTTATGTACGCTTTGAGCAAGAAAATCAATTTTAACAATGCTGCCACACTCATTAGAGTTTTGCCCATAACTGTTGTATAGTTACTCTCGACACGTTTGTATTTGTTCAGGGCTTTATAATTTCATAACCTCCCAACAATGATAGAAAATATACAAATGCGGTTGCCTATACTAATGATACCTAAATATGTATTTGAATCAAATCCAGTCTTGGTCTCTTCTCGATATGGATTATTAACCCAACCCCTCCCCTCATCGAAAACACCCTTACTGTTATACTCATACTCATCTATTTGCCGTGATTGGAGTTATCGGGTCTTACTTGTGCTGTAATTTGCTGTCAATATTAGCAGATAAATAACTACGGGTGCATGTATTATGTTAGTTGAAAATCTACTTCGAATTTGAATTTTGGTCTGTCCTAGATATTAATGCACTTGGCTAACCACCCCCACTCCATTCCATACCTCTCACCGACGCAATTGTTTATCTTTGGTTATATGCAACCAATTCTGCTTCCACAACTCCCACGCTTATCTTCATCCTTAATAATGCACAGTGAAGATAATCGGTAGCCTGGAAAAAACGATGTCACATAACTAAGGAGAATAAATCTCGTTATTCCTTCGTCAGCAGTTGGTTTTAATTGCTTTGTTTTATTTTCGTTTGTCCGACTCCAAATATTGCAATCAAATGGTCAATAAAATCCCACCAATTACAAATCTGATCCATGTAGCGTTTATACTAATGTTATACTAATGTTGTGGTTTACTGATACATGTAGCCAGGTAATCAACTAACACAAGTATTTACAACATGAAAATAATAATAATTTCCATATTAGGTCACCCAGTCAGGTTGGATGTACCACATGCTGTAATACTTTGTCCGTGTAACTAAATTTTCTTGTTCGAGGTAGTTTATTTACGCTTATACACGGCGACCATTTAGACCACGAGTTAGGTTAGACAAAGTAAATATCGAATTTCCCTAGAATTGTTTATCGATATTTACAACGAGGTCATCATCAAGTAATATGTCCCGTCTTGTGTGCCTATACGGTAATTGCATTGAAAACATTTAAGGCTATAAAAAATAGAAATAGAAATTGAAAGTCTTACTCACTGCGTTTGGTGGTGCTGGCAATACTGTTGCCAACGAAGCGGCGCCGAGGGTGATGGTCAGTGATCCTAATGCTAATGGACATTGGACTCGTTGGCCATTAGTATCGGCGGTGTCATTGGGGGGGGGGGGGAGGGAGTAATTATTGGACTAAAATAGCTTTGCTGGGGATTATTTGAGAATGTTAGTAAGCGTGCACCAGTGAACCCTAGCACAGCGATGGTTTATGAACATTCTCTTTCAGTGTTGGAGAAACATACCTTCCTCATCTTCACTTGCTAATATTTACAATGTTTACAGCCTGAATACCTTTACAAATCTTTTTCATAGAAAATGCTCCCACTATTGGTGAACCCTAACCCAGCAATTGTTTATGAACAGGCTAGTTTTGAGAAAATGTTTCTCTATGTGATGCTAGACGCCCTCACAGAAGAAACCTGGTGCTGTAATATTTTAACTACTGTACTTTATTAATTACTTTACTGAACTTTTAAGAGTCCTACGGCCACTATTATCCTCCCACATATTCATATTGAAATACTTAACTGGCTAGATTTTGTGTATTTTGTATGTGATGTCTGTATTTTTGTCCAGAAATGTGCATTACTACACTGATATTGTTTTATACGTGACACATTCTTATACCACACCCACTGATGTATGATGTATTCTAACGATGCCCATAACAAATTCCATTCTAAAAAATTATCAAAACCAGCTTAACTAGTTGAATATTAAAAGGAAAGCTGATCATGATTTATCTAAGAGGTGATCCTTCTCTCAGGCTTGCTGTATCTCACAATCCTGACAACAGCTCACAATTCGTCTTGAAAAATATCAGATTAAACATTGTTGTTAAACCGTTTGGTATCTTTCTGAGTAGTATGGCTATCATCCGGATCCTTGATCATGGCTAACACATTGACATTTGATGAGATACAGAGCAGCAGCTCCTTTGATTTTATTACCCAGTTTAACGATGCAATCACCCATAACGAATCGGCCGAACTGAACGCACCCTATACCATTGAGAAACGAAGCTGCGAATATTATACGCCGGAACGCTTTAATAATGAGATCTCAAAAATACCCAACACACTTAGTCTCTTTAACATTAACTGTCGAAGTCTTAATGCTAACTGGGAACCCCTGCATGACTTAATATGTAATCTTCTACCCGAATCAAATATTTTGGATGTAATAGGCTTAACAGAAACATTTAATATAAAAGAAAATATTACCTACTCACTTGATGGTTACCATCCCTTGACCACACGACAGCGACTTGAGAACGACGACGGTAGGGTTAGGTGTAGGGCTTTTTATTAAAGACAGTATTCCATTTAAAATTCGCGAAGATCTATCTGTGTTTATCCTATCCCACATGTATTTGAGTCCCTGTTCGTTGAGATTGCGACGATGGAAAAACAAATTATTGGAATCATTTATAGACCCAACTCAGCCCCTAAAGCCGACCTTGATTTATTCCTGGAAAAACTATCGAATTTACTAGATATGCTAGGTGACCAAAACAAAACTGTTTATCTTATGGGTGATTTTAATATTGACCTACCGGGTTTCTGCAAACACACAAAAACTGATTTATTCATAGATATTATATTCAGTGCTGGGTTTATGCCTGCTATCACGAGGCCAACGCGAATCACGGACCACTCTGCCACTATAATCGACAATATCTTCTGCAATAAAATCAAATCACAAACATCTGGAATAATTATTACTGATGTAAGCGATCATATTTGCAACATTTTATGTTGACGAATCAGCTAAAAGACATACTCACACCGTACAAACTCCAAAAAGATCATTTAAACAGGAAAACATTAACCATTTCACATCCCTGTTATCCGCAAGTGATTTCTCAAACGTTATGAACGCATCATGTCCGAATGAAGCCTACAATATTCTTCTTGGCATTGTACATGCAGCCTTTGACCACGCATTTCCAGAAAAACTTGTTAAAGTTCCCCTCAAATTTGTAAAGCGTGAACCGTGAATAACATCGGGTCTTTTAAAGTCCTCATTGGAAAAAAACAAACTGTATGTAAATTAAAATTAAAAAACCCAACAATGCAAAACAAATTGAAATACAAAATGTACTGCACCATTTACAACAGACTAAAACGAGCTCGCAAAACAGATTATTATAACAATATACTCCGAGAAAACAAACATAACATGAAAAAACGTGGGAAATATTAAAGAAAGTAATTAATAAATCCAACCATACCCTTACCACCCCATCGACATTCATCGATGATAATGTTGAAATAACCGACGCCGAAGAAATAGCTACTAAATTTAACTCATACTTCGTTAACATTGGCAAAAAACTTAGTGAGTCATTGCCTCCTCCCTGTCGTCTTTTTTCCGATTATATTGAGAGAAGCAACACAGAATCTTTCTTTATCGTGCCAACTATACCACCACACGAAGTAATTCAGTGCACAAAAAAACTAAACCCAAAACCGAGTCGAGAACTTGACAATATGTCCTCAAAAATGGTAAAGGGAATCATATATGAAGTAGTTGAACTTCTAACACACGTAATTAACCTTTCATTCTCAACTGGCATTGTACCGGAAAAAATGAAAACAGCTAAAATAATTCCCGTCTTCAAATCTGGCAATGAACAGCTATTCAACAATTATAGACCCATTAGTATTTTACCGACATCCTCTAAAATACTAGAAAAATTAATGTATGCTAGGTTAACATATTTCCTGGAGGATAAGAAGATAATCCATCAACATCAGTTTGGTTTTAGAAAGGCACACTCAACAATACATCCGGTACTACATCTTGTCAATAATGTCGGCGAAATGAACGATCAGCCAACAAAAGACTGTACATTAGCTCTTTTTCTCGACTTTTCTAAAGCATTTGATACCATAAATCATTCGATTTTACTTAAAAAGTTAGAAGTCTATGGAATTCGAGGGCATGCGAATACCTGGTTTAAAAATTATCTCACAGAGAGATGTCAATCGGTATCATTCAAAAATGTCTGTTCTGGTTTTCTGGACATATCTACTGGTGTTCCACAAGGGTCTATCCTTGGACCGCTTCATTTTATTATTTATATCAACGATATTATAAATTCCACGTCGATGAAAATGTTATCGTATGCCGATGACAATACTGCCTACACGACTGGCAATAACTTGGACGCAATTATCGAATTAGCTAACAACGAACTCAACAAGATATATAATTGGTGTATGGCGAATAAACTTGTCCTCAACGAAAGTAAGACAAAGTTCATCATTTTACATCCACAAGGGGATACTTACTCTATTGGAAATAGGGAAATTGTACTTAACAATTCAACCATCTCCCCTATCGCAAATAACCAAGAAGAAAAATTTGTCAAATTCTTAGGAATCTATGTGGATGAAAATCTGAACTTCAGGCACTATCTTTCGGTTGTCTGTTCCAAAATGTCTAGGGCTATTTATGCCATAAATAGAGTGAAAAGGATTCTGCCACAAAAATGCTTAAAAACATTATATTATTCGCTAATTCACAGTCACATACTGTACGGTATTCAAATTTGGGGGCACCCGCCCTCCACTAGAGCGCTCACAAAACTGCAAAAAAAGCCATCCGAATTATATGCAACAAAAACTTCAATGCGCACACCGACCCACTGTTTAGAAACCAACGGATTTTAAAATTCACAGACCTGTATACGTTTCACGTTCAGCTGTTTGTGCATGATTGGCAAAATAAAATGTTGCCTGAAAGTTTTGAGAATACCTTAAAATATACCAAAATCCCTCCGGTATGGACACCAGACAGTCAGGTAAATTACGCCTAGATAAACCGAGGACTCAGTTTTCTGCTAATCTTCCCATACACACTTTCCCTAGGACGTGGAACAATATTGAAACATTCGTTCAAAATTATTCAGGACCACTATTCAAAAAAACTTTAACTGAATTATTTCTAAGCTCATACCCACTACATATCAACTGTAACAATCCAGTATGCCCCGACTGTCGACCGGAGCTCTGTCTATCTCATCGCTACTTTTTTTTATTGAACTCAATCTTTCGACATCCCAGAAACATAGAATAGATTTTTCACATTATGGAAAGAACCAGCCTAACATATCCTTTATAGTAGGAACATAAACTGACATCCTTCTGGAGAACTCGCTGTTGCCAGGATTGCCTCGATTCTCATGTCTGCTTCTCATTCATTTTTTTCATTTTTTCTTTTCTTTTCTTCGTATTTTTTTGTTTTGTTTTTTTTGTTTTGTTTTTTTTCTCACCTTTTCTTGTTCATTTTTTTTAAACGGGAATGGCGGGAAGACAGCCACTAGTGGCTACGTCATCTCCCTGTGGTGCAATCATGTAGTTGTGAATAATGTTACTTCTATGTATATTTTTGGATTTGATTGTATACATGTGGCACTACTGAATAAAACCATTCATTCATGTATATTACGGACTTTAGATCCAAGTTTGGAATACACAGGAGGTGGATTGTCTGAATGAGACTGATTCAATTAACCTCAAGATATCTAACGATACATATTATTTATCTTACCTCATATACATTTTTGCTAAATATTGAGGGGTGGGGGGCTCCTCGCGGTACGGTCCTGCATTGAGAAATGCTGTTGGAGTGGATGAGTGGGGTATTTTCTCATATCGGGTAATTTAGTTGAAATTGTGCTGTTGTGTGCGTTAAAATGCCCAGAATTTTATTTTCCGGTGAACAATCTTTTTTGTTGGAGAACAAACAATTTCGGCGAATTGTCTCTTTTTAAAATTTTATGTTCCGGCGAACTGTCTTTTCTATAGGAAAGAAATGTACTTTCGGCGAAAAGTTCAGTGTTCTAGAAAAATCCTGTCAATTAATTAGTTAATTGGATAATTTTCAGTGGACAAGTGGTTATTTAATTAACAGGGTCCCTCTGTACTGGCATCTCTGTCGAAAATTCTTCAGCTCTCCAAACTTTAGTAAGTTTATTGTGTGTTGAACATCCACAGGTTTTGTACGCCGGGTCACGTGAGCAGATGAGAAAACGTTTGCATGAAGAAGAAGAAAAAAACCTTCATGATCAGGAAACAAACCGTTCATCTGCCATGTCCAGATCACCACTACCAAGTAGTCCACGGAGCCCAACACCGCCATCCGCTAAACGACAAAAGCAAGATAAATCAGCAAAACTCAACAAAACACAGAAAAAGGTGATATATATGTTTGTTCATTTTGTCCACTATCATTGGAACGGAATCGGGGTTTACCACTAAACGTGTTTGAAACCGTATAAATGCAAAATCCAAGCAACTTATTTTTGCTCTCTAACAATCTTCAAATGATTTCTAATTTTGAATTGCTTCTCGGGAGTTTGTAGCTTGTTGTAAAAATATGAGATCGTCTTGCCACTTGATGATTCAGTTCCAAATAACTGTTTTGGTAAGCTACCCGATGCCCTACCACTTATACACTGAACTACAGTCACCACTTTGGAAACATGGTCAATAAAATTATTACACAGATCGATTGACAGTTGTTCATTCCAAAATTGTAATGAGTAATCCATAAGTTCTGCTTTTGTAGTTGGATTTTTTATTGCCACGTGTACTTTCAGCATGTGCCAGACCATCTCTGTGGGGTTCAGATCTGGGCTTTCTGAAAAAAAATATAACGTGTTAAGTAAGCGGCACCAATTCACATGACTAGTGTTTTGCACCCCCCCCCCCCCCATTTCACGAGATGTGTGCCCCGCAAATCAAAATAGTAATTTTTCCGAGTTTTCAAATTGCACCGATTACATGTACCTGAGCAGTAACCTCCGTCGACTTTGCGGTGATCTGCCTTAAATCAACATCTATTTCAGCATGTTTGCTGATTAGTTCTGAGTAATTATTAATAAATTAGTAAATAAAACTCAATACAATTATTCACTAGAAACATCGTTTCGTGCTTTTCAGTAAATAAGTGCAAAATAATTCAATAAAAAGGAAACTGCACAGCGACTATTTAAATGAATCTGGTATTAAAACACCTCCCGTCAAAATTGTAAAGCTTATGACACCCAGTCACTTGAACAAGCTCATTAAGCTCGTTCCAATAAGTGAACACAAGCTATGTTGTTTAGGCAACTATAGCTCTTTCGGCTGTATTGTGCTCATGTATAGACAACATTATGCTGTTAACATAAAATATTATTCATTCAGAAAAATCATTATGAGTTAACCATGGGCGCTTCGCGGAAAAATACTGTACGACAAAAAATATCAGTTTTTCGGCAGTGTTTTTTCGATGAAATGTCCAAAAGTTCGGCGAACTGTCCAATGTTTGTTCCAATTCTGGCGAAATGTACTTTCGGCAAAAAGTTCAGGCCCTATTACGAAACGACAAATATTTAAATAAATTTTCAAATGGAAGTGACTGCCGCATAATTTGGAATTATTGTGAGATTATTAACTGAGAAACATCATAACTGAAAAAAATATGAGGGAACTGGACTTTTCGCCGAAAGGAAATTGGACAGTTCGCCAAACTCTTGGACACTTCGTGGAAACTTTGGACACTTCGCCGAAAAAAGGATTATTCGCCGAAAAATATCAGACAGTTCACCGGAAAATTTATTTCGGCGAACTGTATGATATTTTCCGGGGAACAGTCTTTTTTCTCGGCGAAGTGTCCAAGGTTAAGTCTTGGTGATTTTTCCGGAAATTATAAACAAGACAAG
Organism: Pictodentalium vernedei; assembly: GCA_031216915.1. NCBI lineage: Eukaryota > Metazoa > Mollusca > Scaphopoda > Dentaliida > Dentaliidae > Pictodentalium > Pictodentalium vernedei. Next base: position 173,116,217 of record CM062297.1, read on the forward strand.
TTTATTTTTATTATTGTTATATCGACATAACATCATTCGTCAATTGATGCAATAACTTTTGTTGTGCAAATGTGACTTTTGTCAGTTCTTGTAGACTCACTAGTATTTCTATCAAAATTAACAGCACTCACTCTAACGGCCAAAACCAGCCATCAAGTGTCGTCTGCTAGCCACGTTGGGTAAAGGGTTAAAATATTGTCTATTTTAAAAACATTATGTTCCGGCGAACTATTTTTTTTTATTGGAGGCTCTCAGTAAATAATTGCAAAATAATTCAATAATGGTACCATCAGATGGATCACACAGAGCATGCTATATAAGCCTTAAAACATTGAAAATTTGGGGCCGAAGACGCAAAAAAATCTGCCCATAGGGCATTGTTTGAGCGGGGTTCCGATTTTTGTTTTTTGGGGCAGTTTTACGGTCGGTAGAAGAGCCGGAGGAAACCACCGACCAGCGGCGAGCAACCGCTAGAGAAGTGACCTTAAAGACCAATAACTAAATTGTGATTCAATTACTTCTAAATAAACAGCGGTGATTGGGGCGTGAGGGATGGGGGTGGGTATGCTGAATAAAACAGGTACGTGTTACGTTCTTACCTGCTGGCCATTTCCACCAGTTTATGTTGTTCTTCTGCATAAACCCTTTAGCATATTTGCTGGTATGTTTTGGATCATTGTCTTGCACAAAGCGATGTCCAGAGGAGAAGTCAGTTCTGAGTGTTGGAAGAAGTACTTTTTTAAGAATTGTATCTGTGAAAAATGTTTTTTTCATGATTCCCTCGAAAATGTAAAGAGGGGTTTTTCCTTTTCGACTGATTCCGCCCCACATGTGCACTTTGAGTGGGTGCTTCGGACGACAACAAATTGGCGCTATGCTTTCAATGGGCCTGTAACATAAAAGTTTATTATCGTGGAGCTGAATGGATGTTTCGACCGTTAAAATCACATCTCTGAACTGTTCATCGTTTGCGATAAGCTCCGTACAAAACTCTTGACGCAAGACTTTATTTTTGTCTTTCACCATCTGGCAATATGTCGGTTGTGTGTCTGCCCATCCAGAAGAACGAATTGCTTTAACCACTGTGGTTTTACACACTCTCATGCCACTATCGACAAGTTTTTTTCTTATTTCCGATGCTGAAAGTGTTGGGTCATTTTCAAGCATTTCAGATATAAAAGTTAGATGAGATGAATCAATTTTATCAAATTCCGTTTTCTTTTGTTTCACACTTTGAATCATTTCTATGGACCCTTTCTGGTACTGTTCTATAATATATCTGACATGTTTTGCAGTCACTGATGGATTTTCTTCTTTGAGGAAGTTTACTATTGCGAACGGCTTTCAACCATTGCTTTGTTTATCGATAACCATAAGCTTTTGCCGATGATTTAAAACGCTAGGCCGTGGCATTTTGGCGTAAATAGGAGTACAAGAACATTGAAACAAATTATAATGAGAAAAAATTATAAGCTGTGCTCTCTGCACATTAACACATAGACACAGCCAATCGGCGAAAGATTGTTTGACAACTAACATAGCTACTGATCATTTAACACATTTAATGTTTTATTGCACCAATTGTCTATTACAACAATGACGGCAGAAAACACGAAGAGCTAATAATTAGGATTTACTGATACAGAAGGCGCTAAAAAATCAAAACAAGTGATTAACTGTCTAAACTAACTTGAACAGCAGATGACTCTTGCAAGATAAAAGTTTGAATTACTAAATATTTCAATTTTCTGCCAAAAAACATCGGTTAAGACCTTGCCTTAAAACTGTATGTTTTAGGCAAACATTTTTTTAGAATGATAAATTTTAAATGGGGACTTATGTTAAAAGCACTGACCGGTTTTTGTCCTTTACGTCAGAAAGGTTTAAAGTCATCTCTTATTGATAACTACAAAAGTTGTCTCATTATTTACAAGATATGATATGGGTGTATTTTCTCTCCTCAGGTGGATTAGTGGCAAATCACTGTCTAATTCTGTCAGTCTTCTAATTTCATATTTTTATTATTCTCCTTTGCAGACTAAAGCCAAGCCACTTATGCTGAGTTACATAGGACGCGTTGAAGACTGGGAAAATTGTTTGGATAACTCTGCTAATAATGCTTTGCCTTTGGTTATTGGCCCGCAACCAAAAGAAAATTTACCTCCACAAACCGAGTTGTTAAACAGGCGACATGTAAATAGTCTCCCTCCTGGCTCATTGGGGAGTGAACCGCTTATTGTGCGTCCAGTTGAAACACAAATGATTCTGGCATCTCCTGTACAATTGAGTAATGCAGCTGTTACGTGTACATTTCCATCTCCAAGTAAAAGACCACTGCCACTCGCACCAGTAGCTGTGATCGACTCCCCACCCAGCCTTTCTTCTATCTTAAGACTATTGGGTACACCCCAAAACGTATTCACTCCTAAGGGTTTCAATATGTGTATGTCACAAGACGACAGGAAACATTCTATGGTACAGAAGAAACTAGACTGTCTCTCAAAGCGTGTGGACGCTATAGAAGTGACCGTGAAAAGTAATAATATTCTTTTGAACGAAAACAACCGTTTGTTGAAACAAATTTTGAGATGCACAGGTGACACAACCATGCAAACAGGAATGATGATAGACTCAAGTTTGAATGGTGATCATGTAGCGACGGAAGAGCACAGACAACGCGTAGAACCCACGGAGGACCCGTTCAGTGATATTCCTGAAGTATATAGGTTTTCTACTGACCACCTGATGGAGTTTGATAAACACGCTTCAGGTTCAGGCAACTTGGCCAAAAACGTATGTGAAAAATTGTTTCCCGAGTTATATGGGCCAGATATACTCCTACTTTGGCGGTGGTAATTTAGCAAAAACAGAGTTGGACCCAATCAGAAAGAAGTACATAGAGAGATATATTCTTTATCTGTATCCTGCTTTAAGTGACAAAGGCAGTTGGAAGGCCATGGTTGTTCCAAAAATTAACGAATCCGTGAGACGTCCCGTAAAGAAAAAGGCCAATTTGAATACACTGCCCGAAATACTGTAAACTTATGTTATTACATGTACCTTTGGTTTCCATGGGTGCTAACCCTTTAACCAACCCCTTCTTTAACCCTTTGATACCAAACTCAAGAAAATGTGAATAGACAATTACTCGTAATTAGTTGTGAACATTTCCACCGTGATTTACCCTATGCATCACCTTTTCTTGGCTTTGGTATCAAATCATGACTGCTGATAGCAGCCATGGCTTGATTTGATATCAAATTCACGAAAATGTGTATAGACAATTTCTCGTAATTAGTTGTGAACATTTTCACCCATAGTTTACCCCATGCACCACCTTTTCTTGGGTTTGGTATCAAATCAAGTCATGGCTGCTGATAGCAGCAAAATCTTGATTTGATACCAAACTCAAGAAAATGTGAATAGACAACTTCTCGTAATTAGTTGTGGACATTTCCACCCATGGTTTACCACATGCTTCACATTTTCTTGGGTTTGGTATCAAACCACGTCATGGCTGCTGATAGCAGCCATGACTTGATTTGATACCAAACTCAAGAAAATGTGAATAGACAATTTCTCGTAATTAGTTGTGAACATTTCCACTATGGTTTACCCCATGCATCACCTTTTCTTGGTTTTGGTATCAAATAAAGTCATGGCTGCTGATAGCAGCCATAGCTTGATTTGATATCAAACTCAAAAAACTGTGAATAGACAATTTCTAGTAATTAGTTGTGAACATTTCCACCCGTGGCTTACCACATGCTGCACACTTTCTTCTGTTTGGTAATAAACCCTTTTCTCAACGTGGCGGCCAATACCTGCCACTGCTATTTTACAAATCGCCATCCTGATTATGTGTTTTTTGTCTCAAACATATAGCGTATCATCCTTTATTGGAACGATCTCGGCAAATTCGTTCCAATGAGGGTTTTAGCTGTGTTTTTGAGACAAAAAAATAGTCATGCAATAATTGTTTGTGTATGATAACCGCGACAAATCAGCGGATGGCCGAAGAGTTATTACGCGTCGTCTGTTTTCTCCATGTGGTTTTGATGCTCATATATTGTTATATGCTCTACCGCTGTCCAAGGGACCCTTCCAACCAGAAGGTATTGTTACACAAAATACGTTCCCAAATAATCGCCCCCAGTATATATTCTTTTACACATCATCTTATTTGTTAAGTGTGTGCTTTTTTCAGCTGCACATGTACATTTCACAAGAGCCCATTTGCTGCGTACTGTTTATATCACATAGCCAGCCACTTTAAATTTCTAAAAGATCGGCAAGAAATACTTTGTCAATGGTATTCAGTGCCTCAAGTATTTAACAATATTAATTAAAAATGTGCTTTAATTTATCATGTACTATTTGGAGATGTTCTTTGTGTACTTGGTAATGTTGTGAAAAATATTTTGTTTATGTTGCAGTCTTTTTGTAAAATATAGAATAAAAATGTAATTTGAAAATTGTTGTTAATATATACATTTTCGAAACATTTTCCTTTCCACTTGGCCAAATTTTACACAACCCCCCTAAAAATATCCTCCTAAGTAAATGTTGGCCTGGGGTAAATGTTGGCCTGGGGTAAATGTTCACTGGGGAATTGTCCGTGCAGCCCGTTCCCCCATTGGCCATTTAATTTTGCCTTGTGGGTTTCTATACGGATAATGCTTACGAGTTTCCGAATTTTGTGCAGTAGTTCATGTATATTTCAAAATATTATTCGAAGTGCTTCAACATAATTATAGATGAGTTTCCATGAACGGGAATAAAAGTAATTCTCGATTGGCAAGTTAATTCAAGTGGCGCCACCGGCTCAGTAGGTGGACGGTATTACCACTAATTAAACTTCAAACGCCAGCCGAAAACAATATTGATTTTTACTAAGCCGCTCCACCCGAGTCCGCGGAACATATTAATTAAGTCCACCCAAAAATGCTGGTATGTCCATCGGCGCAATGGGTGACGGAATGGGTGGCTGTTCACCGAATGGGTGATTGAGTACCAAATCACCTTGTTCGTACTGTATCTATTTTTCATGTTGAACTGAAAATGAGAGGTGAAATTATTGAAATGTCCGATATAAAAAAACATGTCTGTATACAACGAAAATAGTCGACGATGTGCCAAACATCCAAAATATGTTCTTGACATCACTGTTTGCAGGCCAGTCGGCTATTGGGAGTCACGATGATCATGATGATTCTGTTGCTGAGAATAGAATTCGAAATATAGCCCAATATATTGTACATGTAGCGATCGTGAAACATTACGGACAGTCCCATGTTGTTCTGACGACTGACGAAACTGTTCTTCAGATTAATGAACCCGAAATGGTCGACAGATTCCTACCGACATATCTTACCCTTAAGCCTTGGCGGGTCTCATATTGCTATGAATTTCCTGAAAAATATCGATGATCATATGAATAGTTTTGATCTCGTTAATGTGTGATTGAAAGTGGTGTTCTCTTAACCGCAAACATTCAGAATCCACACATTGCAAGTCCTTTGGCGATTCATTGTTCCAGATATGATTTCCTCCTTGACCGTTAATGACTCTGATCTCTCTGACTTGTTGCATATCCTCATGGCCAGCGGCGGACAAAACGTTGATAGTAATCTAATATCGGAGCTCGAACACATCCACAGGTGGGACGCAACCTAACCTATCGGGATATTTTTATGAACAGAAGTGACGTTAACCCTTTGCAACTCTGGTACGTAATATTACGTACGGAAATTGCCGTGCGTTGCGACTTCCGTACGTAATATTGCGCACTCTGACTTTGAACCCGAGCGGCCGCTTTTTCGTTCAGGAAGATGATACTTCATAATTTCATTAAATAGGATGAATGCTAAGTGCATGTGTGTGGTAGACCAATCAATATTTTCAACGTGCAGCCACGAGGCTGCACGTTGAAAATTTTAATTGGTCTACCCCAAATGAAGAATATGGACTCTTCCTGTTGCTGTCATTAAACTGATATGGAAGATACCACCAGGGTTTAAAAGGCTAACGATTTCGTTTGACGTCAAGAAAACCTGATTCTTCGTGACGTTAAAACGTCACGATAATCGGAGTCGGAAAGGGTTAACTTCGGTTTCTGGTGGGGCTTTCCACTCGTGGTAGGCAACCTCTTCAAGTTCATTACAGCAAAATGAGAAGATAAGTGGGATACGCACTTCAACTTTCACTGAAATGTTGCTGTAGTTTTTCATATATGATCACTTGCTCGCTGGGGCCCGGTCTCTGTTGGTGAGATGCGCCAACTTCCACAAGACATTCTGAATGTACATGTATTCAAGTCTGGTGATTTTACAGTTAACAGATAAATCGTGCCAAAAAATCGAACAGATCGATCCAGATCAAGACCAGGAGTGGCTGAATGGGAGTGGGGAAGCGCGCAGTAGTATAATTGGAATCACTAAAACGGGGTCAGCATAGGTGGGCGGACTCTAACGTAGATTGTGCGAACAGCAATTTTGAACGCGACTCATGAATTACTGGGAGAGGATCACCAGGGGACTATCAAAATGTACCGATAGCTCCCCATCACTAAACAAATTACGAATCAATCGGACGAGGACAAACCAAACTCATTGAAACGTTCAACGGATTCGAGGTATTCGTACATGATTCGAACTGCAACGAACTCGAATCGAAAGTTCGAACAAATAAAATCACGGTATTCCCCTCAACCGCGATTCAGAAGGGGTAGCTTTCTGCAAGATTTCGAGCGAGAGAGGTTGTTGATTCCCGAGGGATCACTTCAGCCGGAAGTTTTAATTTACGACCTCATTCTCAAGACTAAGGCTTACATTTTTGATGATCTCTTCTCGGTCGACAAACTCGGGAAGTCTTCCACCGTTCGTGTTGACAGAACTGTCCACCAGGGGATAATAGATTCTTATGAAGCTGGTCGTTCGGTTAACCTACCAAAGATTTTGAGCCGTGACTTAATGCCAGTATCGGCCTCACTTCCTGATATTAATAGCAATTTGCGTACTAACAACAATAAGTTTTGAGGGACCTCTTACCTGCAGAAGTACAAATAAGCAAGGAACTCATTGTATCCAGACCGTCCTGCCTCGTCATCGATGGGCAAGCATTGGTTATTGTGACAAGTAAACCACAGGTGCTCTTGATGATGAACCTATGTTAACAGAGGAGAAATCCATGTGCTTGGTCTGTGATACTCTGGATGCGGAAACTCGTCATGAAGCTCGACATCAGCTATTTTTCAAGCTAAGAAATCAGAAACTCTTCCACGTACAAGCGACGCCTTCAAGTTCCATCTAAATCGTGCTCACTGTCAATGTTTAATCTGGAACAATGCATTGTGAGCGATTTTCGATAACCCCGGCCCGGAAATATTCGGTTGGGAGAAAACTGATTCTGGCTTTAGGCCTAAACTGATGTCGAAAGCGCCAATACCGGTTTCATGCCTTCCAATGATCAGCTTTCATTGCAAAACATTTTGCCAAAGCAACTAGTGTAAATGTCCTCTCTCAGGTATAGCGCAATGTGCCAATGCAGAAGCAGTAATTACATTCATCTAATTTGTTTAAACAAGTAGGAAGGTTTTTCCATTTGAAAGCCATTGATTATATTCATGTCCTTCAATACACGCGTCATCGAGGTGTTCTTAACCTTTTGAACACAGGTGGTATCTTCCATGTCAGTCTAATGACAGGAATTCGAAGAGTCCATATTCATTATTTAGGGAAGTCCAATTAATATTTCCAAGATGCAGCTATGGAATTGCACGTTGAAAATGTTAATTGGTCTACCTCATACATTCACTCAGCAACCATCCTACTTAATGAACTTATGACGCGTCATGTTCCCGGCCTGGAAAAAGGCCTCTCATGTCCAAGGGGTTAGTGATCAATGTATATATATATAAATTCAGGTCAATACTTCATTGCACTCGCTACACCCCATTCCCGATAACAAGTATCCGGAAACCCTTGATATTAACCCTTTACCCAACGTAACGGCCAAAACCGGCCAGCGCTATTCTCAAAAATCGCCAATTAATTTTCATTATTTTTTTCATTTTTGTCTCAAAAACATAGGTTATGACCCCTCGTTGGAACGAGCTCGTCGAGCTCGTTCCAACGAGGGGTCATAACCTATGTTTTTGAGACAAAAAATGAAAAAAATTAGTTATTCAAGAATTTTTTTTGCAAGTGTCGTCTGCTTTTCACGTTAGGTAAAGGGTTAAAGTGGAATGTCATTGAAACGGTAATGATATGTGACAAATATCACGGTAAAAAGGGTAAATAGTGAACTTTTTGTGTCCTGAGTCCGAATCACACTGGCTGCCCGGAAAGTATACCATGTCCGGTTGGGATAAATTTTACCCAGTTTTTTACCCGATTTGCATATTTTATTGTGCTGCTGGTCTGGTAATATTTCATATTCTTTGATATCCCAGAAGTTTGATAGAACATATCTGCATGTTTTGGGCTCATTTCTCGAGGCACGAAATCTCCAAGACTGTAGAGTTTCGACAGTTGCGATATAGAGTGACCTTGACCTTTATATAGCGGTCTCTAGGGGCCACAGCTCGCCGCGAAAGCTTCAATACTCCACAGAATAACACACGTACCGCATTTAAATCGAAATATTTGAGCGGGTGTGAAGAACGTTATCCCAGAATGATTCTCACACGGGGAACCTTCGTTTCGATGAAAATTTGGCGGCCTGTTTAGATCGTCATTTAGAAGGTCAAGGGCGCCAAAAATCGACTGACACCGTGGCTAACAATGTGCTGCAAACCCGACATATGCTAGAATGCATGACTGACGACTTTTCCCAAAATGCCCCAAGAAGATAAAATTTCAAAACATCGCGACTGGTCTGTGTTGATTGAGAGAATGCATACCACTTTTTCTGTTATCGCGTGTCCCTCCTACGCCTTTCAATCGAATCCCAACATCTTCTCGAAAGTGTCGCCCCCCCCCCACCCCACCCATGGAATCGACGTCTCTCGTGCCCAATGTCGTTTGCAGAATGTTGACGCTGGCAGTTATGTTGATGACAGCTCCGTAGTGACCGTCGATCTTCATTCCATTCTGCATGCGTTCGTCCAGATCGACTATGTCGTAACTGCCTTTGGGAATGCGAATCGTGAACCAGTCCGTTCCATCGAAATAACTAAACGTATTAATTTTTCCGTGATTTGGGGAAATGAATAGAACGTCTCGAGATTCGCCAGTTCTATCTCGTATCTCTTATCCCTTTTCAATTCGCGGATTGAATATCGTCATCCGTTCTTGCAAGAACATTGCGAGTGATTCATCGCATTCTTCGAACTCGTCCTGGTGATCAGAGACTTTCATTATCACGTCCTTCGTTAAATTTGCGCTCATGGCTTTTCGCAGTAATTCGTATTCGGGTTGAAAGAGACTCTTGCCGAACACGAACAATCTATCGTAATCCAACCACTCTGGTCGCAACAACAAATTCTTCAACTGATTCGTCGTTCCGCAATTCGATTTTCCTACTATCAGTCATCTTATGCTTCCTGGAAAGAGTGTGTGATTCGATCTCTTGGTCTTCGTTCGTTCCGGGATAGATCTTTGATTTACATCTCGTTGTTCTGTTTTAATCTTTTTTTAAAGTTTTTTTTTTTTGAACAAAGTTATTTTGACATTTTGTTTTTTATTTTTTTATTTCTGTTATCTACAGTTCAATTTTCTTTCCGCTGCTGTTCAATGTCTTAGCGAGTTCCTGTATCTGCAAGGCGCCAGAATCTCCATCATCGCCTAGAATCCCCTCCACTTTCTATGATAATTTCGGTCGTTTATCCGTTGGTGTTATCAACTTCTGAATTAAATCGGTACTCATCTTACCGGCTTCCAAAGCGATTCTAGTATTCACTTCTGTTGCAGCTTTCTTACCAACGTCCATCGCGGTCTTCCTTCCGACCTTCAAGGCGGTCGAAGTGATGTGTTTCGCAACATCACCGGTTAAGGCATGCGACAGAATTCCCTACATCGAATGTAGCAAGCCCGATCCCCCGTAGAAGGAAGATCAAATCCTCTTTTCTTTATCACTAACATATTTTTTCTTTCTTCTTATTTTGTTCTATAATTTTTAATAATTTCTTTTTAAAATTTTATCATTTACTTTTTTTACTATTATTTTTGTTTCTTTCAACGCGTTCGTGATCGATTTATACGTATCTCTATCCAAAACCTTCTGGCTCAATAATTTCTCACTCCCGTATTGCCGGCTTCTGGGCGGACCATCAAGAGATCCAATCTCTCCAGTAGTGCATTAGGATCGAGAATAAATGAACACTTTATTCTCAACCCAAATGAGTTTCACCACGTTCTTCCACTTCGAACCTCTGCTCGCTTTCGGTCTCGTCTCTCGGGAATCGCTGTTTTCTCTTTTGACATTCATCCGAACCAGGAGGTCACCGTAAGTTTTATGACCTTCTTCGTCATAGTCGTTAGGTCTAGCCAGCACAAGTAGATTCCACAGTTCATTAGTGCCTTCGTACTCTCGATCTTCGATGATCAGATCATAGAGAGGTTTCCATCATCCATGTCGCGCAAGCCGAGGACATAACACCATAAAAAAAATCACAGGCAGTAACAGGAATAGTTTTGGACGTTACTTCTGATTTTTTTAGACATTGTCGGAAAATACTTATCGCTATAGCGTAAATGCCGATCGAGGTCGGAAAACGACAAATTTAAATTTCACCGAGTACAAATGAATCAAGGTCACTTATAGATCTCATCGTCCCGAGGAACAAGTTGAAAAAATTGAAAATCCCACTTTAAATACCGGAGATATGACTTCATTTCCGACAGGACTTACCCCTTTCTTTCTGATGAAACCTCCTACCCCAACAACTAAAAAACACCCCACTATAATAATAACACAGGCGTCGAAAGGAATAGTCGTGGGCGGAGAAATGTCCTTCAACATTGTCGTAAAATACTTAACGCTATGACGTTCATTACGATCGAGGTCGGAAAACGTCAGATTCAGAATCAGTCAATTTATTCACAGAAAACATAAATAATGGTTAGAAATGCATATATTTCACAAGTTTAGTAAATAGTATAATGAATGGGGTGCCATAGCCAGATTGTCTACCTGCCACCCCATGGAAGGAAGTGTAGGTGCAGACAGACTGTGACCAGATGGCTGGGGGGGGGGGGGGGGGTATGTGGAACTGGGGCTCTAGTTTCTTCATTACTAAGTTTTATTTGCAGAATGTTATCCGGCACAAAGGCCAGTGGGAGGTAGGTGGTTGGGGATTGATACATTGGTATATTGGTACAAACCTAGCCGCTCTTAGAGATCACTCATCACGTCATAATTAATCTATTACACGAAGTTGAAATCAGTAACACTTATAGTACTCATCGTCCCAAATAACAAGTTGAAAATACTTTGAGGATTCAACTTCAAATGTCTGAGATATTATAGTAATGGCAGGCGGGAATTCCCCCTCCCTTCTGATGACAGCTGTGTCACTAAAACTAAATAACACACCACTACGATAATATCACAGGCGACGAAATGAATAGTTTAGGGCGTCACTTCCGACATTTTTTCTACATTGTCGGAAAATATTTAACGCAATGGCGTTAATGCCGATCGAGGTCGGAAGATTTCAAATTAAAATTCCATTACATGAAGTTGAAATGAGGATCACTTACAGTACTCATCGTTCCGAATAACAAGTTAAACATTTTTGAAAATCTCATTTCAAATATCGACAGGGGTTGCCCCCGCTCCCTTCTGATGGCAGCCTTACCCACAAACCCAAATAATATATCAGTACAATAATATCAGAGGCGGAAAAGGCACAAAACGACACACGCGTGTGAATGGGTTAACCGATGTGGCATGAGTGCCAGCGCGGAAGGATAAAACGAGAGGCCGCAGGCCTCTCGTTTTATTCTTCTGCGATGGCACAAGTGCATATCGTTTAACCCATTCACACGCGTATCGTTCTGTGTTTATTACACGCCTCAGCAATTCATTTGTCAACTATAGAAAAACAACACATTTTATCGCCAACCAAATTTGCGAGGGGAACCCGTGTTACTATTTCGTCCCCTGAGTTCCAATGTGTTCTATGTGCCTACTGGCATATAGGACACATTGGAACTCAGGTGACGATTTTCAGCTATCGCTGGTGATTCAAATTGCAATTGCGTTGCATGGTTTGTAGAAAATTCCATCGAAATTGCGCTTCTATTTAAAAATAGTCCGTCAACGATTACCGTTCTGCACATATGTACGGAACAGATTTTCATTTTACACATGGTTTAGTGTCGCTGTAGATGGGGATTACATAGAACAGGCGTATAAAAAATAAGCAAGTTGAGGGCGTTACTCCAGACCAAAATTAAAGAGCGTCCGAATTTTTTAACGTTTCGTTGTACAGGTTCAAAAGATAAGAGATAGCTGTCTTTTTCTACCTAATGCGATTTTTCTACATTTCAGAAAGTGTTGAGACGACTTTTTTACATTAACTTATAAACAATCATCTTGGCTGTAGCCCATTTGGCAATGGACGTGTTTCGTCGGATGACTTCTGGAAATTAGTTTGCGATTTCAAAATAATCTAGTTCTCTGTTGAAACGCATTTATAAATAGGACTACGACGTTTTCACTGTCATTTGATATTCTGTAACATTAATTTTTTTTCTGATCATTATATCAACAGTGTGCACATCGTAGCATATAATAGCGGCATGTTCTTTCCATTAACATAAAAGTCTAGGAGACGAGATTCACCAATTCTTCCTATGGTAACAATAAAAACTTGACAATTACTGTACAACAAAGAGACAAAGAGGACATTTATTTAGTGTAGGAAGTTTTGACACTGATAGATATTTGTAACGACTGCTTATCTGTGAAGTAGATGCTTCTAATTAGCTTGCCATAAAAGCCAAGTTTCGTTTTCTGACTGTTAATAAACAAAAAATTAAAATTTTTTAGTAAATTTTGTTTCTTAACATACCTACCACAATTGTTTACAATTGGCTGTAACATAAGTGCAAGCCCTACTTCGGAACTAACTCAAGCTTTTAGAATCTTTTCCAAACGAGTTGGAAAAGTACTAGAGTGCAAAAGCACGAAAAAGATCGAAAAAAGGGTCGAGCGAGACCAGCGCTCGAAATTACAGGTACTCTCTCTGCACACCTCTTGCGTTTACCGAGCGCATGCGCAACAACCGTGACGTCAATTCCGTATTTCCGCCAACGAGAAGTTTGTGATTTAGCGGGGAGGCATCGATATCAAAGATATCCCCAAGGAGGGTGGGCCTCCGGTAAACAATTGTGGTAGGTATGTTAAGAAACAAAATTTACTAAAAAATTTTAATTTCTTTTCAACCTACTCACAATTGTTTACAATTGGCTGAATAAACAATAGGAGGAGGTGAATCACATAACCAATACCAACAAGAGTAGCAGAACGAAAGCAAGGATGGCAGAGAACAAAAACTAAAACCTGTAATGAAGAAAGAGAGAAGGCACCTGAAAAGAACAGATGAGAGAAGCGCAACCTCGACAAAAACAATTTAACGAGGGTGCACAACAGCCTGAGCAGCAACGAGAGGGCCTAAAGAATAAAGGTCCTCAGATTGCTGCTGAAGGTGGCGGAGATAAAAGGAGGAGAAAGTAGAAGCATTCCTCCAGTAAGCCGCATTCATAACATCACGGAGCGAAACAGAATTGGAGAACGCCCAGGATGTAGAAATGGCACGAACCTCGTGAGCATTAAGCCGGTTCGAAACAAGATCCGATGCAGACAAGCGAGAATAAGCCAGCTTGATTGCAAGACAGATCCACCTGGAAATAGAATGGGAAGAGATAGACTGCCGCTTAGGAATGAGAGACAGAAAGAATCTCTTCCGATCCCTCCTAATGAACTGAGTGCGAGTAATGTAAGTCTTGACCGCACGAACAGGACAAAGAAGAGGCCTCCGTCCATCTACAGCAGGGAGAGCCCGAATGCAGATGGGAGGAGGTACCGAATCGGGGAGTTGATTCTTAGCCAGAAAAGAGCAATCAGTAGTGAATGTGACACTGTTAGCCTCATTTCGGAAGAAGGCAGAATCAACAGATAGCGCATGAAGCTCACTGACTCGACGAGCAGAAGCAAACGCTAGAAGAAAAGCCGTCTTAAAGGTGAGAAAACGCATGTCGGTCTCAGATAAAGGCTCGAAAGGCGCCCCCTCCAAACAGTGCAACACCCATGCCAAGTTCCACTTGGGTGTAAGACGCAAAACTCGAGGCCTCTTCAAAGAAAAGTGCCGAATAAGTTTGGAGAGGAAAAGATTACGACCGATACACCGCTTTCCCACATAAGAGAAAGTATCAGACAGCATAGACCGATAGCCCTTAATCGTAATAGGCTGGAGGCCCTTGGAGTCAAAAAGAAAAACCAGGAAATCCGCAATTTGAGCGATAGACGGATCACGGTAATTCACATTGTGATCTGAACACCAGCGGCAGAAAACCTTCCACTTGGCGGCATAAGTCATTCCAGTGGAAGGTCGCCGCGATGCAGAAATGCACTCCACTGACCGTCTCGAAAAACCTCTACGTCGGAGACTGGACCTGATAAAAGACAGGCGTGAAGGGACAGGCTCGCCAGGTTGTTGTGATACTTCCTGGGACGACCCTGTGAAAGAAGATCGCGACGTAGAGGTAGACGAATCGGTCGATCGGCCAATAGAGGCCGCAGCAGATTGATCCACACCCTCTGTGGAGACAGGGGTGTGATCAGAATGATCCTGCAACTGCAAGCACGAATCTTCGCTAAAACTTGAGGAAGAATCGGTGCAGGAGGAAAGGCATAGCCGACCCAGCCTGTCCAGTCCAGAGACAGAGCGTCTACTGCAAATGCCAGAGGATCTGGACAAGGGGAGACAAAAGTCTCTACCTGATGATTCCAGCGAGTAGCGAAAAGGTCGACCTGAGGACGACCCCACTGCTCGCAAATCGCCTGAAACACCGACCGATGTAGCATCCATTCGGTTGGAAGGACACTGTCGCGTCGGGACAGGGAGTCGGCTAGGACGTTGAGACGCCCGGGAATGTGTCGAATGGACACCCGAGCGTTCACATCCCGCGCCAACAGAAGAAGATCCCGAGACAGCCGATACATGGGAATCGAATGAGTGCCTCCCTGATTCCGTATGTAGGCCACTACTGTCGAATTGTCCGAAAGAAGTAGGACAACATGGTCCGACAGATGAGGGATCCAAAGCCGAAAACTCAACAGAAGAGCAAGGAGCTCCTTCTGGTTGATATGAATGCCCACATGCTCGCTGTCCCACTCTCCGTGAGTCGACAGACCAAGAGGGTCCAACGTCGCACCCCAGCCCCGATCGCTGGCATCCGCAGTAAGGATGCGGTCGGCCAAAGGAAGATCCAACGGAACACCCTGTGTCAGCCAGGGAATATCTGCCCAAGGGCGGAGGTGACAAAGCAGAGACCGAGGAATAGTGAGTTCCAGGTCCAGCGGATCTACATTCGGACGCCAATGATCCAACAGGAAGTGTTGGAGAGGTCGGACAAACAAGCGACCGAGCGGAATGAGATCGGTCACCGAACCGCAAAGGCCCAGCATCCGAAGGAAAGTCCTGGCCGAGACCGAGGAAGATTGAAGCAGGTCCCGAGTCAAGGCGGAAAGAATCGTCGCCCGAGCCTGGGGGACCGACACTACATTGTGAAGAGTGTCGAAATCCATCCCCAAATGACGGAATCGCTGAGAAGGAAGAAGATCCGACTTCTCGCGATTGACTCTGAAACCCAGCGACGCTAGCAGGCAAAGAAACTGCCGGACATCGAACTCCAAAACAGCAGCATCGTGGTGCCGCTGGAGGATGTCGTCTAGGTAGGCGGACGAAGTCACCGCCGACTGAGTGCGATGGAAAGCAAGCACGTGTGACATCAGTCGGGTGAAGGCCCAAGGAGCCAGGTTCAAACCGAACGGGAGAGCTCTGAATTGAAAAACTCGATCCCGAAACGAGAACCGAAGGTATTTCCGTGACGCCAGATGAATGGGTACATGGAAGTAGGCATCCTTCAGGTCGATACTGGCCGCAAAATCGCCCTGATGAACTGAACGTCGAACCGACCGGAAAGTCTCCATACTGAAACGAGGAGCAATTATGTACTCGTTCAGGGTACTCAGATCGATGACAGGACGAAATTGGCCGTTTTTCTTCGGCACCAAGAAAAGTCTCGAGTAAAACCCCGGTGAAAGGGTGTTCCTGACCACCTCGATCGCCCCTTTGGTGAGGAGATTGTCGATCTCCTGCACCAGAAGGTCCCGACGCAGAGAATCTGAAGGGACCTGAGTCGGAAGGGGCACCCGAGATAAACTGGGGTGCCGATGGAAGGACAGTCGCAGACCGGAATGAATGACGTCGAGGACCCAAGAGTCCGACGTTATCTCTGTCCAACGGTCGTAAAACAGCGACAGCCTTCCTCCGACTGGAGGCGAATCGAGGTGAGAACCTTCACTTGCGGCCTCGACGAGGCCCCCGAGAGGAGAAACCACCTCGGGAAGTGACAGAGTCCTGAGACTTTCCAGCCTGAGGCTGCCAGCGGGCCTGGCCACGTCGGCGCTTCTTATGAGCAGAAGGAGCAGACGGAGCCGAAGGCGTAGCCGACGTCGCCGACGAGGCAGACGCAGCAGCACGCTTGGCGGGCCTGGAACGACCCCCACCCGCAGCAGCAGGTGGGTCAAGCTGTCTCAGCAAAAGCTGGTCCTTCGAATGACGAAGAACTTCGCCACGAACAGCTTCCACGGAACCATGGAACAACTGAGGTCCTACCAAAGAGGCAGACCTCAGAACAGCACGTTGCTCAGAAGGAAGGGATGGTAAAGAATCCAAAACCGCATCCCGGCGTGCCAGCTCCAAATTGGCCGTGTTACAGGCGTGAGCGTGAGTCAAGTTCATAAGAGCCTGTGACAAAACGCGAAAAGGCGCCTGAGCGTCATCAAACTCCCCTGGTGGAAAATATTCAGCCAGAGCAGCGACGACATGGTCCGCGAGAGATAACATACCCAGCATCTCTCGGGACAGGCCCACCATAGACTCAACTACCGACATCGGGAGAACTGCCGACTTAGGCTTAGTCAACCCGAGGGAAGAAGAATCCTCATCCACAGTAGTCATCCCTTGGAAGACTGGTGGAGAGACGGAATCGTAAACACGAAACCGCGATGGAGGCAGAAAGGCATCAGCTCTAGAAAAGAAGGAACCCTTGAGGGCCTTAGAACGCATTTTGGCGTCTAAGCCCTGGAAGGACTCAACCACCTGAGCCGATTGCAGAGGACGCAAAGCCCCGGAGCTAGAAGGCTCAACAGGGTTACGGCGCTCCACAGTGGACCGCGGCCGGACGGTCACAGAAGGCTGGTCGGAAGGTAGAACGTCCGGCAATAAGCCAAAGACGAAATCCAAAGCCTGCCCCAAGACTGACGAGGGGGGACCATCACCTTCAAGATACTCGTCATCCTCCGTAGCAGAGGAGACGTAGCCCAACTCGGGCTGACCAGCAGAAACCTCCTGTGAATACTGTGCAGTATCCAAGGGGCCGGGCGAGACATCTCGGCGACCGACCAAAGGAGGTTGTGCCTCAGGAGGCACAGGGAGGCCAACTTGAGGGTTGCCAGAAAGCAACCGGGTGAGCGCCAAAACGGCCTGGCGCAGGTCACCCTGAGAATCCGTCGCAGCAGAATCGCCCGACGGAGTGTCCTCCCAATGGACCCTTCTGGTAGAAGAACCCAAATCCTCAGAAGAGACCGACGGCGAACGTCGATCGGCAGACAGAATAGGAGCACGGTGAGAAGACACCGGAGGATAGTCCCGATTGTGACGCCCAGGAGCCATCACTGGCCTCTGCGAAACAGAAGGCCCTGCCTGCAAATCCTCGAAAGGGACCGACGGCGCACGTCGATCGGTAGCTGGACCTAGGACACGGTGAGAAGACACCGGAGGATTGTCCCAAGAATGACAGGAACCTGTCATTGACCTCTGCGCAGCAGACGGCCCCAACTGCCTATCCTCTGAGACCGACGGCAAGCATCGATCGACACCCAGACTCGGAACACAGTGAGGAATCACCGGAGGAAGGTTCCGAGAGTGACAGCTAACCGGGGCTGTCACTGACCGCTGCCGAACAGCAGGCCCTGGATGCCAACGTCCCAACACCATCCCGCTAGCCGGCACACTAGCAGGCGAAGGTGGAACAATAAACGATTCACTCGAGGGACGAGGAATCGCTGCCGAAGCGACCGGCCGGCTCAACCGACTAGGAGCAAACCTAGCCAGATGAGACGGAGCAGACAGCAAACCCGCACAGCCTCGCCGCGAGGCTGGGGGAGGCTGAGAACACACAGACACACCAGCAGATACAGCCTCGGTCCCCCGAGACTGTAGACCATCCCCAGAGGAGATGGAAGAGCCACCATCAGACAGAATAGGATCTGGAGTAGCAACCCCCTCAACAACGGTCGACGGTGTAGGAGGCAGATCGGAGAGGGTTACCGAGCTGACCTCGGAAAAGCTCTCAACGAAAACAGACGCCTCAATAGTGACATCCGAAGACAAAGAGACCGCGGTCTCCTCATCAGGAATCACTGAACAAACACCGTCAACAGTTGCAGAGGAGCTCGCCACAGAAGTCAGATCCGAATCCTGTGTGACAGAGTCACCACGTGCACCAGCAGAAATGTCTGCAACGGCACGGCTACCCTTACCCCGAGAACGAGGGGTTCTAGCTCTGGAAAGAACCACCTTGTTAACAGAAGCCCAAAATTTAGAGGACCAAACCCCACAGATACCACATGATTGGGCCTGAGTGCAATTGTTGCAAGTGACACATGTGGTATGGGAATCGTCCACATGTTTCACCTGCAAACAAGAGGTACAAGGAATAGTCTTAGGCATGATATAATTACAATAATCAAGCTTCCCGCCGACGGAAAACAGAACGAAGGTCGTGTTCACACGTGGGGGAAAGGCAAGACAAAGTGTGAAAAGAACAGCAATAATAATACAAATTAACATTAAATGAGAATAATAATTTGGTAGCTTGAAAAAGGATACAATCCAGTAGCACACTAAAGATGATTAATAAGTTGTTCACGAAGAATTAATAGCATAAACAGCACGAGTCACAAAAATTTCCGACCATGAACAATGGCGGAAAATAAAGGAATTGACGTCACGGTTGTTGCGCATGCGCTCGGTAAACGCAAGAGGTGTGCAGAGAGAGTACCTGTAATTTCGAGCGCTGGTCTCGCTCGACCCTTTTTTCGATCTTTTTCGTGCTTTTGCACTCTAGTACTTTTCCAACTCGTTTGGAAAAGATTCTAAAAGCTTGAGTTAGTTCCGAAGTAGGGCTTGCACTTATGTTACAGCCAATTGTAAACAATTGTGAGTAGGTTGAAAAGAAATAACAGACAGGCCCAAGAGCTGTCTGTTGTTTTCGTTTATTATAGGTAACAAAAGGAAACTTTGCTTTAGTTTCTACTGATGATGATGTCATCGTTTTTTTCTCAAGAATTACTTCCTTCTTAGGTTCCGCTCCACCGTTTTCCAGGCATTTCCAAATATGACATGCCATACACTCTCTTCAAATGCAAATATTCAGTAGCTTAGTTATCTAACTCATAACATGTATTACATTTCCTAAATCCACAAAAAACATATAACACTATCTGACTGAGTAGAAATAAACAATCTGAATGTGGGGGGAATAATTTATTGTCAAAGGCCAGACTTCAACCTGAAAAATTGCATGAAAAATGCCGAAACCAGTCATTTTCAGCCACCTAGCAGCCTCAAAAGCAGAGTTTTTCCACCAACCCCACCTACCCACCCCTGGGACAGAGCATCCCCTGTTTCTAAAATGCAAAAAAAAAAAAAATTATATGTTTCCGTCTCATTTTTTAGTTACCTGTCTGGTAACAAACCCCTTGTAAAAATTACATTTTAAAAAAATAGCCAATTTTTCGAAGTCACTGTTTCCCATAATTCATCTGGTAATTTACCCCTATGTATCAGAATCCAACTTTGGGACCAAAACTTCAAATTCTCTTGTCCAACAAAAAGCCTAATGTAATCATATATCTGATACTAAAAACATATCTCAATTTTACATGGCCTTAGTTTCAACATATGCCCTATGTTTAGAATTTCACCCCAGTGCAATAGTGCGCAACTGTGGAGCGGAACCTTAATTGGACCTTCCTCGATCCTCTTAGAATTCCTAAGGAAATAACAAAATTTGATAAAAGGCAAGGATGTTTCGAAATATTTTAGTTATGAACTCCCGACCAACTGGTGGAAACGTGTTGCGTCTAACCCGTCATCTGATCGAGATAATGACCACCTTTGCAGTCACAGTACATGGGAGAGGACCGGACAAAGCAGTATTCTAGATAAAGCGGTTAAAACTGTAACAAATCAAAAAAGAAGAGCCGAAGCAGAGGCTCGATTCGTCGACCTCTATCACACAAAGCGATCGATTTACCACGAGACTAAGAGTTTCGGACCAAGCAGGCTGATTGGTAAATTACTCTTATACCTCGACCTCTACGCTACTTTTACGTTCTTTGATATTCACACACCGTGTATCTCACAACAGATTCAACCCCAACAATATGCCAGGGGCCAACCGTGCCTCATTTGAATGATCTTACGGATGATTACAAGTGACGCCATAGTCACGTGACTCGATGACATCATGCATGATTGTCATCGTGGAGCGCGAGCAGTCACATTGTGACGTAATGCGAAGCGCCTGTTGTTAGGGTGACACGGGATTTTGTCGTCCATTTCCTTTGATGGAGGCCGCCATCTTGTTTTCTATAGTGACACAAGTTTGCTATGAGCCTGGGGGCTTCTTATTAGACAGCTGTATTTTAAGGGTGTATTCGACGATAAGAGTAAATTCACTTATCCTATTAGACCCTTGGAAATGGCCCAAAACACCAAAAACTACATTATTTCGTTCTCCCAGGAGAATCTTCATTATAAGAGTAGCGCGTAGTGCTAGTTTAGGACTATGTGGGTGTTGTTCTTTTGTATAAGGATAATTTTCCAGGCTTTGATTCCTTCAGAATCCTCGTTTTGTACCAAATGCATACACCATTCTAACCCTTACTGCCCATATAATCCTGACTATTTATGGTTAGGTTTATAATCACTAGTCAAATTGTTTCATTTCCCAGCACCTGTACCTACGCATAGAGCTCTATCTCCGCTGTGTATAACTAAAGCCTATATGGTTCTTAAATCTGAAAGACAATCGAACATGTATGGCTCGAACGACTCAATCCTAACTGAGTAAATAAGTTATCGAACAATTAATCCAACAAGTTACTCCTCAAACGACTCTACAAATCAACGCGGAAAAGGGATTCTGTAATTGGGTGCTGACAAACGTTGAAGGCGATTTCATCAAAAGAGGCAGAGAGCAATGAGAGTATTGCTCTGGGAGTAAAATATTATTGCGACTCTTCGTGTTTACTTCAAATGAGCCAAGGAATAATGAGAACAATTGTTTTCAAGAGTAAATGCTTTTGAGACTCTTCGACTCATCTCGGTATTGGAGGATATCTACATGTATTGTGTTGCAGGATACGACTGTAGTTGTCTTAGAAACCTGTCGCTTCTACATCCGGGTACTTCACGCCACATCTAGGTACTTGAAAAGGTAGATGAAAAGGAGAAAATAAGAGCATAAAACATTAAATTCATTTCCTGATTTTGTCACAATAACAGTATGCACTTTGTTCAGTTCCTGTCAAATTCGCAAATCATCTCTCTGAGTGTTATGCAATTCTTTTCTCAGCGTCATGGTGGTGAGATTGATAACCGTCTTATCAATGAATTCTTCTTTCTTCTTGTTTGCCAATTGAATGTCGAGTTCTTTTTCTCCTTAGTTCTTAAACTTCATCTTCACCATCATCATCATTACCTTCAACTTCAAATGAATATACTCTTCCACGAGGTCGTCGAACGAAACTTTTCTCTTTTCAAAGACGTAGTTTTAGGATTCTTCAAAGCTATTCTCCTTTTCCAAACGGAGACGTTCTCCTGAATATTATTGTGCGTTAGATCCTTGCAACTTTTCTCAATGTACACCGTTGTATAAATGTATCTCCCTGACACAACTTCAGGGGAGATGGCTACTCTCGACTGCATCTTTTTGATCTATCCATCCTCGATACCAATGTCCATGAAGGCTTCAGAGCCTTCCTGATGATCGCTGTAGGCACGTATAACGACACCTATAACGACACTTCTTACTGGATCAATAGAATTAACCACTGTTTCCTCGTCTTCAGATTATAAAAACTACTCAAAGTCTGCTAAGCACCAAGTATATCCAACTACCTGTTTTACGCTTTAGTTGAAATATGGTAATGAAAAGTGTATATAGTTTTTATTTAATTATATCTTTAATGATTTAAGTGTACAAATTAAGATTTTAGTTGTGTTTGACATCACTTTTCAGCTTTTGAATACGATAACCATGGACAATGGTTATTATTGGTAAAAGAGGAAACTTTTCAATTTGCCAAAAAGTTGATGGAGCGAAATGGTATGGGTTCAATATCAAGTATGAGACCCATTACTGTTACCTACAGCTTGACAACGCCTTCTCATGCTCACAATCAGTTTCCTAGTGATCCTTTGTGGGATGCTGTTCCATTCTTGGACCAGTATGGCACCAAGCTCCTGGACACTTCTTGCTGCACTGGACGGGCTGAAATTGCAAGCTGCAATTCATTCCAGACATGTTCGATTGGATTGAGGTCAGGGGATCTTGCTGGCCAGTCCATACACTCAATCCATTCCCTCTGTCGGTACTCCCCTACAGCATGGGCAACATGAGGACGGGCATTATCGTCCATCAGAATTAATCTATCACCCACTGCACCTGTATACAATCTGACGTGGACATTCAGGATCTCATCAATATACCGCCGTGCAGTCAATGTACCACGTTCATGGACACAGAGCTATGTACGCCCATCCCTGCTGACGCCCCCAGACCATGACTGACCCTCCACCATAACGGTCAAGCTCAGCAATGTTGAATGTATGGAATCGCTCTCCTGGGCTTCTACATTCCCTAGAACGCCTATCTGTGTGGTCTAGGCAGTACCATGACTCATCTTTAAAAAGGACAGGTCGCCAATCTTCTCTGGTCCATCCAACGTGGTCCATGGACCATTCGTATCGTGCCTAGCGGTGGTTCTGGGACAGCGGAATGCGAATGGTCTTCTCGATCGGAGACCACATTCGTGCAACCTTGCCCGGATAGTCTGCGTCGAAACATTTACCCCGGATGCATTCTGAAGGTTACTGCGAAGCTGGGTTGATGTGGCAAAGCGGTTCCTACGGGCCTGAATGTTCAAAAACCGGTCATCAGCTACAGATATTGCCCTGTCTCTGCCACCACCATGCCGTCTTACTGGTGTGTCATACTGCTGAAACCTTGCCCAGGCTCTGGTGATTACCGTATGGTGTACACCAAGGGCTTCACCAACCTGACGATGGGTAGCCCCTTGCTTCACCATCCCTACAGCCCGCCACATTTCTGCTCCAGACAAATGTCTTCTTACATTTGCATTTGCCATATTCAATCATTAAATCACAAGGGTTTGTGTTGAAATGAAGATTGAATACCATACACATGTCATGTACATGTAGAGAGTACACGAAAACATCATGAAAATCAAGGGGTACATGCTTTCTATGACTATCACGAAAGGTCTGCCTGACAAGAGAGCTAATGAAAACACTGGGGACCATCTCAATACATTCCTCAATCACATCCACCAAAAATATCGCAAATATGTCATACCCAAATTTCACAATGATGTGTCAAATATTTGGTGCTTAGTAAACTTTGAGTTGTATATGCATCTTCTTGGATTTCAGATGGTTTCTCGGATTCCTAATCTTCCATTAGTGGATACTTTCTTGGTAAACAATGGCGACATCATTGCACTTCACCCGCTTTCTTCGACGGCTAGGTCACAAATGACAATTCTGGAACGAACGAATGATTTTGCGCGCCGAAGGGGCGCTGGAACGGTATGGGGAACAAGCCCCTTTCGACCCTCGTTAGCTGTATAATGTTTTGGTTATGTTCTGAGCGTGGTAAAGGAGGCAAGGCGTAGGAAGCAGCTTATCCGAGTTTGTTCTTTAGTCGTGACTTCTTTGGATGAGGTGGCTGTGATGGAGAGACCGTGGAAGTGACGGTTGGAGTTGCTGAGTGATTAGCTGTGTCTGTCAGTTGTCTTTGTCTGTTGATGAATTCCTTCTTCAGTCTATCGATTTCTTCGGATCGTCTGTCCCTTTCTTCGCTGCGTTTATTGAATTCTTTGCATTCAGCCAAAAATTGCCGGGTTTCTAATAGTGCTTTTGCCATGTCTGAATGTTCTTTAGAGGTTGCCTGTGAAGCTGGTGAAGGTTGTTTTGGTGTTAGTTCCTCCTTGTCCTGGCTGTCCGAGAACGAAAGAAGAGGGGAGCGAGGGGTGGGAAGTGGCGAAAAAGCAACTTCCAGTTCCTCCTCAATCTCTACTGGACGTTCCTCATCCAACTGTGCCAGCTGGGGAGCTGGTAGTTGGTTGGGTGTGCCTGTAGGATTAGGAGGGGAACTGGTGGCTGCCTCCGGAACCTCCACCCCCTCACTCACCTCTTTCTTATTATCCAGGAAAGCCTCCAGGCGACGGGAATCCCTGCGCCTGGTTGATGAACTCTTTTTCCTTTTCTTCTTTTCAGGGCCTCCTGACCTCCTCGGGTGAGGACCAGTGTGAGAGGGGATCCTCTCATCAAAGGTACTACCTCTCCCCGAGGAGGGTGGTGTAGTGATGTTTTCTTCTACTTTAAATTCCATATTCAGATGGACGCTCTTGCCTATTTCCTGGATAGTCCAGGAGATGGGACAAGAGACGCCCAGAGCTGAGATGGCTTTCTTTAGACGAGCTGGTAATTCCAGGTTTTCCATTTCAATCAAGGTGTTCACACTCTGAAGTCAGAAGTGTGAATGTCGACAATTCTGTTTTCGGACACGTCCTTTTATAGGCTGAGGATTTCTGACAATACGATGGCGACGGATTTGAGCAACGTCTCTAAAAATCCCCATTTCTGTATAATTTGCCCTCTTTGTCGAAAAGATAGTTTTTTGTCTTTGTTAAAGCTACCCCCAGGGTGTGGTGTGTATGGAATCAGTTGCGATCTATCGGATCTGGTCATATATGTTCCTGGCAAAATCACATATGCATTCTGTCAAATCATCGTTAGCCGTCTTGATTATGGTCTTAGATTCTCGTTGGTCAGCATGAGATAGAAATTGCAATGTATTTGATTTTATGTTCAGTTCTTTTGTGTCAGCCTTTTTATTTTTATTCTTCTTTTGGGGCTTTTGAAACAGTTGCACTCTGTATGTCACTCCATTCTAAACGTTCGACAGACGGGTTACCCAATGACTTGCAGCGATGAACTGCCATGGCGTTAATCTTTGGTGGACAGAGAACAAACGAGCATTTGGTAACGTGTACACCTCTTTATACTTTTCTTAGGAATGAGACTGGATTAAATAGTGGCGAGAGAAAATTACATTTCCTCAACAGACTTATTTTTATATCGATGGAAGTTCCGTCATATATCAGCAGCTTCAGTGCACCATCGTGTTCTCAAAGGGCATGGAACTCATCAACTCCTCGCGGGCTGCTTGCAGATCTTCCCTCTTTGTCCGCATCAAACGCACCGTTCGTTGATTCTCTATTACTCTCTACCATCGAGGACAGGTCTTCAGCATCTTTGTGTGAATGGTCTTCGTGGTTGTACTCCAATATTCTCAGAGCGTTAGTTGATATTTCTTCGTGACAGTAAAAATGTCTCTTTCTGTTGGCAAGTCTCAAAAGGCTATTGGTAAAATATCTGCACAAACGAAAATTCTGCATGTTTTCATTCAACGACGGTTGGACACGGAAGAGCTAAAGGCTGAGCTTGAACCTTTTTTTTATACATTTCAGACAAAGGTACCCTAGGATAGCGTACAGCTGCGGATGCACTCTTGGGTCAATTACTTGCATGGTTCTTTGGCTCATTTGGTGTTTCATGCACGTTTCTCGGCACAATACCCACATAATCCTTTTCACAGAATCCCCTTTTCCAAGGTGAGTCTTAAGAGTATTTACTCCTAGAAGTAATTGGTCTCATTACCCTTCAGTCAAATCGACTAGTTAGAAACCACGCGTATCATCAAATGGCGATAACAACGTATAAACAGAGAGTGTGCCTGAGCAGAACCAAAAATTCTCGAGAGACGCTATGACTAGATAGAATGCCAGGATACCAGGACAGGATTCGTAATACGCGGAAACGAGGATTCTGAAAATACACTCCAGGTCAACAGAATGCACCTTATTATTGGAGAAAAGCGAGCATTCTGCGTGAAATCAGAACTAGACAAGCTAGTCGGTCGGGTCTATTTGGGTAATTCAATTCAACACACACACGGTCATATTACATTATAACCATAATTTCCCATGAATCCGAATTAAGTACAGCCCATTTCTGTGATTTGGGGTGATTTTGATGATTTGGGGTGTTTGTCGACTTTTGGGTAATTATACTTACTCTTATACAACAGAATGCACCCTATAGCACTACTTGCCAATCTAATAATGTTGATTCTCCAGGAATGCGAACACAAAAAGTAATTTTTGGTGATTTCGGGTATTTCATGGGTCTATTTGGGTAATTAAATTTACCACTATGAAATCGAATACACCCTTAGAACGCACCCCGTCTAATAAGAAACCTTCCGGACTCGTAGCAACCACATGCCACTATTGAAACAAGATGGTGGTCTCCAAACCAAATTGACGGCGAAAACGCCTGCAACCAAACAACACGCGTTGCAAATGCACACCGACACCACGTATCAATGTGGTGACTATATCACAATAGGGCCGCTCGGGTGCTGTACCGTGAGAACCACACATGACGCCATTGGGTCACGTGACTATGAGATCTCACATGAGATCATTCACACGAGAAATGTTTAGCACCTAACATAGAACTCACATCAGAGTGGTCGAAAGATCCGTTGTACGTCACGACACCATCCACACTGCCCCTCAACTGCTGAGGGCTGGTCAATGGCTCCAGTCTAACAGATCGAGAGAGAAGTGCAGGATGCGCAGCTCGTTCCTTCAACCTGTGTCACACAAAACGACCGATTTACCACGAGACGAAGAGATCTGTCCCACCAGGGGCCAGTATGATAAAACGTTTACAACCGTAATCCCCCGAATTGTACTTTCTACAAGTGAATATAAATGACGGAAATGAATCATTAGCATTTCAAACGATATGGCAATTTGCCAGCTTGCAAATTGGCACGTCTTTGAAAATGCTAATGGTTCATTTCAATTAGTTATTTCCATAGAAATACAATTCTGAAAAATACAACTGTAAATGTTTTATAGTATTGATCCCTGCAGGTCGGCTGGTATATGGCCCTTATGCCTCGACCGCTACAAAATAATGTATGTGCTTTACAGTTTCAGTACCATCTACTCGTAGCGCTGAGACAAATCTTGAAACGGATCATAAACCAAAACATTAAAAACAAATTTGTCTGCCATGGAACTGTGGACAGTGTGTGTAATCAGTACAAATAAGTCATTAACGCAGAAGCAGTAATTAGAACATAAGTCATAGTGCGACCCTAATCATAGGTGTCTGATTGTATATATATATAATTGTCACGCCCCACGCTGGCATCTTTTCATGTAGATTAATATATTGTATGAAGCCAGACAACATGTCTAGTGAAGGAATGGACTCAAAACGCAATTATTATTTACTCATAAGTTTAGACGTGCCCTAGGGAACTCGTGAAGGTGTATAAGCTTCTAAATGCTGCGGCACAAACACGGTTGGATTCTGGCATTCAAGACACTGGGAATTTGCATTACCTGATATTGGTTTGATCGAGTGACGAATGAACACAAGTAACATAGATTGCTATACAAATAATTTCGAATGTTAAAATATAATATGGTTTAATAATTAAAAGGGAGAACTTCCATGATGTGTCGCATTCGCAGAAGAGAGTAATATCGATCCCAAAAAGCGTTATTATCTATCCATTTATTCGTATATTTCGATTTTCCCTGATTCAGCTCTTCACGATTATATTTGTATGAATTCTCAAATTATCCAATATATAGAGGATATCTAGTGATCTTGAGTGAATACCGAAAATTATCCCATGAGTGACCGATAGAAATGTTTATTTTTCGCGACCGTTTACGCGAGAGAAAACAACCATTTATCTCGGTTACAAGTGAGATAACTTTTGGTATCCACTCAAAAAGCACTAGATTGTCTTTTTATTATACGCTTTTTATAAGAATCTGATAATTCCACTCGCTTCAACCATGAACGAATGCATGAAAGCAAACAGCACATTGAATCATTGATACGCGGAAGTGATTTGATCGATACTCTGAACAGACAGCGTCTTGCGATCTGATTAAGTTGGCGGATTTCTAGTCCTAACATGGCCTGAAAGTTCATAATATACGTTTTTGATTTGGTAATTCCTTTGAAAGGACGTACCAAACCAAAAACTTATATTACGGACTTCCAGACCATGTTTGGACTAGCGGGTTTCAAGCATCAATTCAAGGTGAGTACGTGTTGAATTATTGTTGGAAATGATCGGTATCCACTCAAAAACATCAGATTCTCTTTTCAATATACGTTTGTAGAAAACAAATTATCATTAGTGATAATTTGGCTCGTATTCACCTTGAAGTGATGCTTTGAAAGCCGCCATTTTGATTGATACCGTGAAAGTGAACATTTCTAAATGTTCACAGCGGGGGATCGATATATTGATAGATAGATGTATTTTATTTCACCAGTATTCAGAAAATAAAACACAATTTACATATAATGTACAAATCACAATACAGAAATCAAACTATAAGCTTGAGACCAACAAGTTACTTAAGTATACCGACAGGGAGAGGCATAGTCAGATTGGCTGTCTTCCTGCCTTCCCCTAGGTGACGGAGAAAGAGAGTAAGAGGTAGGTACAGTACGTGGAGAGTGGATTGTAACTAAATCACCCGTGAAGTGGAGTTATCACCCAAAGTATGACTTTCAAATTCTGTACATACGGACATAAACCCGGAGGTCCATTGGCTGGAACTTTGCTTGTGATGGTTATGCTTTGCATAAATTTGCAATTATTGCTCGGATGGAATCTCCACTATGCGGGTGATTTAATGATAATGCACTCTCCATGTACTTTAGATAGGAACAGGTATGCAGAAGAAAGTACAGAAAGAAAATAATGGAATATCAAGACTGAAAAGGGTTGCATTTGCAAATGGTGCGAGTGGTGGGAGGAACCTGTTGGGCTGGTCCTTTCCGGTTCGGCCCATCCCGTAAGGTTCCAAAGGACGGAGCAGACTGGTCGTGTATCAAATGCAAGGATCAGGCGGAACCCGATTGTGCCAGCCAGGACAAGCATACCAGACAAACTTACATTGAAAATGAAAATTAGTAATCTATGTAAGTGAACCTTTTACAATATCATGTTGGTGTTAGCTATTAGAGACTGTAGGGCTTGAAGAGGGGGGCTACCGGTCTGGGGATGCCTTGGGATGGAAGTAGACTAGACAGCACAATCCGGGCAGTAAGGATTTGAGCAATGTATATCATTGCAGTACGATGAAAGGAGCTTTGGAATTAACCTTTTCTTGAATTTTTTTCTTTTGGTAATTGATCTGGTGCCCAGTTCTAGTTCATTCCATAGTTTGTGGAATGCAAAGACGGGTAGATTTTCCAATGTTTTTGTCCTAGTTCTACCTCTATGCAAGACGTCGACTTGGCGTGTTATTATAATTAGTTTGATTATTTACAGTGGAAAAGAAATTCGCAAAGGAGGCCGGAAGATTCCCATTATACCAATCAAACACGAATAAGTAAGAGTGTAGGTTATATAGATCTTTTATCTTCAGAATACCATCTTTGATAAACAGTGGGTCGGTATGAGCATTATATTTCTTATTATTAATGATACGAATTGACCGTTTCTGAAGTTTAAAAAGTCGATCGCATGCTTGTGAGGCTCCCCATACTGGAATTCCGTAGATGAAGTGACTTTGTATCAAAGTGAAATATAGGCTTTTCATGACTTTATGCGGGAGGATTTTCTTTACTTTATTGAGACTGAAGTTAGCAAGAGCAACTTTCGAGCAAATATGTGGTACATGTGCATTATAAGACAGGTTTTCATCAATATTTATGCCAAGGAATTTTACAGATTTCTCATTTTGTCTATTTACCGACCTTGTCAATAATCTGATTATTTATACGTATATCCTCATGGATGTAGTTGGGTTCTTTATGGGATGGATTAACAAGTATATATTTTGTTTTGTTGGGGTTCGGGACTAGGTAGCAGGCAGCGCACCAATCAAATATCTTTTGTAATTCCTGATTGAATTCTGAGACCAGGGGTTCCATCTCCGCCCCGGATTTGTATCCTGTGATGTCATCTGCATACGATAAGAGCTTTAGGGTTGTAGAATTTTGTATATCATTTATGTAAAGAAGGAACAATATGGGGCCCAATATCGAGCCTTGTGGTACACCACATCTCATTTCAGATAAACTGGATTTACTCTCGCCAAACGAAACATTTTGAGATCTGTTTTGAAGGTAGCTTTTGAACCAGTTGTGAGCGTTACCTCTTGAACCATAATACTCTAGTTTTTGAAGTAGTATCACGTGGTTTATGGTATCAAAAGCTTTTGATAAGTCCGGGAATAATGCTAGGGTGGTGTCTTTAGTAGGTTTATTATTTTCTATGGCTATGTATTTTAACAATTGCATAACAGGATGTAATGTACAATGCTCTTTTCTGAATACGTATCGATGTGGAAAAAAGACATAAATTTTATTTAGAAATTTTAAGAGTCTTACAAGCATAAGTTTCTCTAGAAGTTTAGAAAAAACAGGTAAAATACTGATTGGTCTATAATTCGTAAAATTCTTGTCATCACCTGATTTGAAGACGGGTATTACCTTGGCAATTTTCATCCTGTCCGGAACTATTCCCTGACTGAATGAATTATTCATAATGTGGGCGAGTGGCATTGCAATATAATGTATTGAATGCTTAAGGGTGCTAG
Organism: Pictodentalium vernedei; assembly: GCA_031216915.1. Lineage (NCBI taxonomy): Eukaryota > Metazoa > Mollusca > Scaphopoda > Dentaliida > Dentaliidae > Pictodentalium > Pictodentalium vernedei. The sequence goes on from CM062297.1 coordinate 173,147,483, forward strand.
ATAAAACGTTTTCACAGTCTTGGCTGAGTTTAGATTTCATTGAGCTAGCATTCAGGAACGCGTCAAATGATTCATGAGGTTTGGGTAAAAGTTTTGATGTTTGATTACCTATATTTGCGAAGAAATTATAGAATTCGTGCGCAGTGTCATTGGGCGCATGTATCTCTTTTTCATCAAGACTGAAAAACTGGGGTGTACGATTTCTATCTTTCCGCAATTTCTTGGGTAATCTATCGTTTAGTGTATAATAAATGATTAAATCACTCAGTCGCAATTATTGGAATCTATCAACTAAAGCGCACTATCTACCCAGTTAATTATTCTTGTTCACTTATCAAATGCTTATGTGTAATTCTGTGTTTATAATATTTAACTATATGTACTGTCAGCATGGTGCGTTGCCCGTACAGGGCCAGAAATTCTTTATCTAGTGGCCATATGGACTTGGACGCATCGAGATAAGTATAGCTTTATATAGATACAATTTCTTAGTTTTAATATCGGGCTTCATTCCTGACAATACATACATACTACTCAAAGTTTGCTAAGCACCAACTATTTGACACATCACTGTGAAATTTGCGTATGACATATTTGCGATATTTTTGGTGGATATGATTGAGGAATGTATTGAGATGGTCCCCAGTGTTTTCATTAGCTCTCTTGTCAGGCAGACTTTTCGTGATAGTCATGGAAAGCATGTACCCCTTGACTTTCATGATTGTTCCGTGTACGGTCTACATGTACATGCCTTTGTAGGGTATTCAGTCTTCATTTCAACACAACCCCTGGTGATTTAGTGATTGAATTTGGCAAATGCAAATGTAAGAAGACATTTGTCTGAAGCTGAAATGTGGCGGGCTGAAAGGATGGTGGAACAAGGGGCTACCCATCGTCAGGTTAGTGAAGCCCTTGGGGTGCACCATACGTTGATCACCAGAACCTGGGCAAGGTTTCAGCAGTATGGCACACCAGTAAGAGGGCATGGTGGTGGTAGAGACAGGGCAACATCTGCAGCTGAAGACCAGTTTTTTATCATTCATGCCCGTAGGAATCGCTTTGCCACAGCAACCGAGCTTCGCAGTGACCGCCAGAATGCATCCGGGGTAAATGTTTCGACGCAGACTATCCGGGCAATGTTGCACGAAGGTGGTCTACGATCGAGAAGACCATGTATTCGCATTCCGCTGTCCCAGAACCACCGCCAGGCACGATATGAATGGGCATTGGACCACGTTGGATGGACCAGAGAAGATTGGCGACCTGTCCTTTTTACAGATGACCATGAGAGCGATTCAATACAGCCAACATTGCTGAGCATGACCGCTATGCTGGAGGGTCAATCATGGTCTGGGCGGCATCAGCAGGGATGGACGTACAGAGCTCTGTGTCCTTGAACGTGGTACATTGGCTGCAAAGCGGTATATTGATGAGATCCTGGATGTCTTCGTCAGATTGTATGCAGGTGCAGTGGGTGATAGATTCATTCTGATGGACGGTAATGCCCGTCCTCATATTGCCCATGCTTGCTGTCGGCGAGTACCGACAGAGGGAGGGTATTGAGAGTAAGGACTGGCCAGCAAGATACCCCGACCTCAATCCAATCGAACATGTCTGGAATGAGTTGTAGCTTGCAATTTCAGCCCGTCCAGTCCAGCCAAGAAGTGTCCAGGAGATTGGTGCCATGCTGGTCCAAGAATGGAACAACATCCCACAAAGGACAACCAGGAACCTGATTGGGAGCATGAAAAGGCGTTGTCAAGCTGTAAGTAACAGTAATTGGTCTCATAATCGATACTGAAGCCATACCAGTTCGGTCCGTCAACTTTTTAGCATATTGAAAAAATTCCTCTTTTACCAATAATATCCATTTTCCATGGTTATCGTATTCAAAAGCTGAAACATAATGCCAAACACAAGTAAAATCTGAATTTCTGTACTTAAATCATTAATGATATAATTAAATAAAAAATATGTACACTTTTTATTACAATATTGCATCTAAAACGTTAAAACAGGTAGTTGGATATACTTGGTGCTTAGCAAACTTTGAGTAGTATAGTTAAATATACAGATACCAAAGTGTTGGCCAGGGTTGGTAGAACACATTCCGAAAATTTCAAGTCGCTGCATTCTCGAAACAGTTGGTGTATGTCTGAACTGCTATTTTAAGGTCTACTTAGCCAATTTTTGTAAAACTGTTTCGCTGTTAGCCTACTCACCGGTGCTTTCTTTTTTCACTTTTAACTTCTGGAGCGATTATCTAAGGTTTCAGATTGTGTTAGAAAGCCTGGGCGACGTTGTTGGAAGAGGCAACTTTAATTTTGCCCCATCTCTCAAGCCCTCGCTCTCAGTTTTAACTTTTAATCGGAACAACTCGTTCCACATAAAGAGCGACACCAATTTCTCTTTTTGACAAGTCAGTTATGAAAAGAGCGTAAGCTCATGCTCGTGGGGCTCCCATGGGACACGTGCTCGGTTTCTGGACTTTTAAATATGACTGAGTTCGGCTGGGCTTCTAGAGAAAACGTGGAGTCGCTGCTCCGAAAACGTTGGTCAGAATCTTCTGTGCATGGACGATACTGTATTCCAAGTGATAGATACGCAGACGCTGAATAAAAGCCGCACTGGATTGGTAAACGAGCGGTATTGGTTTGATAAAATATTTAGACAGTACTAGACACCTTCTCCTCGATGTGGGGGAGGGGATGGCAGGGCGTAATTGGTCGTGCTCTATTGAATGGCTTCTACATAATTACCCTGCATTTTCTGTTTCTCGAGATAGGTAAGATTACACTCTGTGTTGTTGGATGATCCGTACTTGGCCGTAGTATTCAGTTTACATTGTGTGTGTGACTGTACTGTTATTGCAATGTTTCATCGCCAAGTATAGAGTTGCTAAGCAATTGAATTTATAACCCGTCAGTATAGGGATATTTTTGGTTTCCGTTACAAGCATTGCTTGAAAGCAGAATAACAAGGCATTGTAGGCCCTCGTGGTGATTAGATATGGTTGCCGGTAACACCGCCATGAACCTTCTGAAGCCATTTATGCTCTGTAACACCTCATAATATATCATTTAAAAGTCGAGAAACCGAGCACGTGTCCCATGGGAAACCCACGTGCATGCGCTTACACTCTTGCGGCGTTACTTCAGTATGAAACCAAACAAATTGGCACGTAGTATAGTAATGGAAGAATTTTACCCATTTTGCGAATTCTCCATTTTCATTTTATAATGAATTGAACTGCTTTTATAACTACCTCACTGGAGTCATGTCACAGTATCTCAGTTTGTGATCCTTCCAAGTTTTCCGTGCAATGTTCAGGACATTTTTTCCTTGAATGAACAAAGGAATGAGAGTGTAAACTTGTTATGATCTGCCCGCAGTCATAATCACACCCCTCTAGTACTGTATTGACAATGTGTTGTAGGTGCTACATACGAGCTATTTTTACGTTTAAACTGTGTAAACTTATTTGGCTTTTCCTCAAAGGAAAAGACATTTGTTATTCTTCTCCAAAACAATTCTTTGGTTTTTGGCTTTTCCTGAAAGGAAAAACATTTGTTATACTTCTCCAAAAAAAATTATTTGTTTTTTTTCTTTTTCCAACACCTTGGAAGAGACGATTTCTCAAAGGCTCTCTTACAGATGTTTTTGAAATTTTGCTAATGCATAAACAGATATGAGTTGTAGGTTTATTTGACTTTATACCGCCAAATAAGGGTTCTGATTGCCCCAACACGCCCAAAAACGTCCAAATTTGCACTGACCAGTATCTCCTGGTCCGAATGGGCAGATGACCTGGAATTTTCACAGATTTGTCATAAATATACTTTTCCAAACCCAACTGGTAACAAAAGTTTACAAAAATATTTTGTATGCACAAATTTTCCAAAACATCCAAATTAAGCCTGGAAATCGGACATTGTGGACTACAATCTCGGTACTGTGAATTAGCAGAACACCAGTAATGGACTGAATGGTAAGAATGTAATGTATCATTATCATAAATGCAAAACAAAATCGACTTTATCCGTAATGAATCCCAAATGGCCGCCAAGCACCATCATTTTTATAATTCTAGATCTTATAACTGACAAAATGATGGGTTAACATAAGTTACATCACTGTACTCCGTGTACATAGTGAAATATGACATACAGTACAAACTACATGTGTATAACAAAGTATACCGTTAGGCGATATTTTTGTTAATGTTAATGATGCCATATTTGCGCCATATTATGGCGATATTCCTTTTACATCTGCGAGATATTTTCAATGTGTGGCGAATATCGTAAGACAAACACGCGCATGGTGCGACATTTTCATAACTGTCGTTCGTAATGTTTCTGATGAAAAGAAGAGGAGCTAATACTTACAATACTAATGGACGATCGGAGCCATACAAAGCTTTTCTATGTTAAACGAACTGACGTAGTCGATGCATTTGTTGGTGTCGATGCAATTAAAGTTTACATTTCCCTTGGCCAACTCGGCTTCGCGACAGTTATCGAGAGTATGTTTACATAATTGAGAACTTTATACTTATAAAAGTTTAAATTTCAATTTTTAGATCTTAAGAGTCAAACGAAGAAGGGATGGGGTGAATTTTCATTTCGCGCCCGATAACGACGATATAAAGCAGGAATTGGGGTGATGTAAAATGAAATAAAAATATTCGTGAACGCAACGAACTAGCCTATTTAAATGTATAAAATGAACCTATTACAATTTATTGTTAAAAAAGAAACATAAATTCCCGCGCCCCGCTATTAAACTGCATCTGACCAGACTGATAGCTCAGTTTGGAGTTGCAAAATACCATATTTCCAAATCACAGGTTAAAATCGAGCCCATCTCGTTCGAACCTTTATCCAGATGGACCGGTTGGAGAGAGGGGGCGGCTGAATTGGGGAGCCGAAGGTTTTGGAGTGCCACGGGCGTGCTGGGTAGCACATGTATATTGGGTCATGAAAACCATTACACCCACCCTGTATGCAGTATTACTGAATTGGTAGGTCATGGTCCAGGTAGGACAAGCCAATGGAGAGTGCCACCAAACCGTCGGAAGCAAAGAAGCCAGACGTGCCATAAACGCACCGAGACCCACGCGCCCAAGAAACAAAGTGGGGAAGGGGAAGGATGGCCACGGCCAGCAAGCGACCTCAGGGGCCCGCCGCGGGGCTCTAGGGCCATGATTGTCCCTACCAAGTCCCAATAGCGAGATTCGAGGCGATGTGGCAGTGAGTCCTACTGCAATCGCGTTTCTCGGGACCAGGAGGCCTGAAACGTAAATGAAATCTCAGCCTACAGAGCGGCACTACCAGTGATTTAGCAGGTTGGCGTGCCGGGCCTGCAATATACATAGTGAAAAATATTTTGCTCACTTTTACTTATGACATCCGACCTCCAGTCCTTTTCTGCGTGCTATGTGGACGGCGCGCAGCCTGCAGAAACAGATAAAATGCGTTGTGTCCTTCGGCAAGGCACTTAATCCCGATAGCCCATGTGGGGGCAAGGTGGCTCTGTATACTAAGACAGGCAAGAGCGTCCACCTGACCTTCGAGTTCATAGTAGAAGGCACCAAACCTCCTCTCTCGGATAGAGGTAGTACCTTTCGTGAGAGGAACGACTCTCAAACTGGTCCTCACCCGAAAGAGTCTGGAGGCCCTGAGAAGAGACTGAAGAGAAACACTCGACGCCTGGTGGCCTTTTTGGAAAAGAAGAGAGAGAAGGACGAGAAAAGGAAAGAGCAAGAGGTGGCCGCCACTTCCCCTCCCACCCCAACAGACATACCTAACCAACTTCCGCCCCACGCCCCCGCCGGAACTGTTCGATGCGGACAGTCCAGTGGAGACTGATTTGGGATTGGAAGTTGTCCTCTCGCCACTTCCCGATCCCCACTAGCCTCTCCCTTCAGCATCAAAAAGCCTGGACCTGGACACTATACGAGAAGAGGCCGAACAGCACAGAATCGCAAGGGAACGGCAGGACGAAGAAATAAGGCAGAAATTTGAAGAAATAAACCGGCAAATCAAAGTACATCTGGCAGCACAACAGGCAACACAAGAGGCGCTAATACAACAGCCATCATCAGCAACAACTCCAAACGCATCAAGGACTAGACCATTCCAAGCAGGTCAGCCGGCAAGCATCCCACAAACTACACCTATTGCCACTGCCACAGTCTCTCCAGCAAAACCACATCCTCCCATAAAGAAGCAGAAACGGAATAAGCGCCGCTGAGTACCCGGATACTCTCCTCCTTTACCATGCTCAGACAAGTACAAACTCATATACAGTAAAAGAGGGTAGAAAGGGGCTTACCCACACCGTCGCTGCGCGACTTCGGCGCGCGAAACCATTTGATCTGCATTGCTTTCTGTCATTTCAGTTAGTTTTCCTTTGATCATTTAACACCGTTAGTGCATCGGAATATCGAATCACCGAAATGACCACCCTTTTGATGAACGGATGCACAAACCACAATATTGCCTTTTGACTCTTCGACGGATAATTAGCCTATTTTTGTACGGCCACGGTTAAACAGCAGTACTACATCACTGTTGGAGAAGGCTCTTTGTATATATGTATACATATATTGCCCTATATTGGTCGATTAATTACTTCCCGATCAACACTATTCACTTTGCTGATCACGGACTGTTACGTGGCGAATCGAGGAGAGAGCACATCATCGCATCCAATATCCCCCCCCCCCCCCCCTTCCACCGACACACACACATTTTGGAAAATGATTGTTTTTTTAAATCAATATTTAATTATTTTAATCCCACAACCAACAGAAAACTTCTCGCCCAAAGATAAATTTCTGAAATGAAGCCTTATGTAGGCTTACTGAAAAAAATCATCTCTGGGCCTCGAAAACATAGCTTATGACACCTCTTTGGAACTATAGCTTGTTCCTGTGAGGAGTTACAGTCCATATTCCTTTAGGGGGAAGATGCAAACTAATTAAATTTGAATTTGGAATGACGATGAGGTGGGGGAAGGGGCAGAGGGTGTATCTGTTCACCTATTGTTACTTTTGCGGCAGATGTAGGCTAAATAGTGTGAATGAATCTTATTGAATGCGAATTGCCCACAAGCCATATCTTTCTCAGAATCTACCACGATTCCATGTTTACATTGTACTTTCAACTGAAACTCCGACTAAAACGAACATATTAGGGTACTTTGAAGGGAGGGTGTGGTCAAACTTTTCCCTAATGGCACATCAATTACAAAAGGCACAAACAGAGCATACAATGTTTCTATAAATGAAAGATGGATAGAGTTGAGACTGTCTACTTGATATATTTCATTTCTCGGTAAATATTTGTTTTTTTTTTATGGAAACACACCAGTCATAAACCTGCAACTGCACGATTTTAAATTTTCTTAACGGTAAAAATGCGCGTAAAACTCAATCAGTTTCATCGAACAAGATTTTTCATATTTTATCCATTTTTGTCTAGTTCAAACAGTGTAACTTGACCTCCACCCGATTATCGTATAAGTTCGCGAACATGATAAACTGCATGCTACCCAATTTTTGTAGACAGTGGACATTATTGAACCCATTAATCGCCTTCACGCGATCTCACGAAGGCGGATCATACGAATACGTGAAATGCACGAATACGTGAAAATTGGATACTTCTCGACGACTGTACTTTTGCAAATAAAAAGTGTTTGTTGATTTCGTCATCTCAGCGCGTTCGACCGACAAAATCACAACCAACTAACGCGTTATTGCCATAAATATATCGCGATATTCATATACGAATGTGACGGAAAGAATTTCGAATGTTTGTTTGCTAAAACGGAGAAAATCACAATATGACAATTATGACCCCTTGACCCCCAGTTGGAAGGGGGCTTTTGGATGATGTCTCCCTGTTTTAAAATGAGTTTTTTTCATATTTCAAGTGATTTTTTGCCCAAAAAGAAAGAAATTCACAACGACCTTTAGCATGCGTATTGTGACCCTTTTACCCAGTTAGGGTGAGGGTCACTTTGGGTGTTTTTTTCTACTTTAAAATAAGTTTTGAAGGATTTCAATAATTTTTAGCTAGAACAGAAAATCACCATATGACCCTTATGACCCTTGAGGGTAGGGGGGGGGGGGGGCTTTCTGGACGATGTTTTCCTGTTTTAAAATGAGTTTTGTCATAATAAAAAATATTTGATGTGCTTTTGTGCCAACAACAAAAAAAGAAAGTCACCATGACCCTTATGATCCATTGACACCAGTAGGGCGAGGGTCAATTTTATGCAAAAAAGGAAAATTCGGCGTACGCTTAATGACCCTTTTACCTCAAATGGGTGAGGGTCCATTTTAGTTTTGAAACAATTAGTTGGCTAGTCGTTACCGACGCTGATATTGCCCAACGTCGATCTGGATTCCGAGTAGTCTGAACATGTAGTATTTCCAATACAAAAAAACATTCCAACGTAACACAATTCCGACGTAAGGTCAACTGTGGAAGGATTAAACCGATTGTCAGTTGATCTGTTCAGCGTATGAAATCAACAACAGACTTGGAGATCACAGTTGGTCTGAAATTTAACCGTGTTGCGTCGGCTCCTTCGAACTCGCTGACAGTGGTCGCACTGCACGTTCCTCAACGCTGTTAACGGCAAAGTTATTTGAACTTGTCTCTACACAATCAATTTTGTTTTGAGAGAGAGATCGCCATGCCATTTATTATCAACCGGCATGAATAAAGTGAGCATTCAACATTGTGTAAACACTTGAACCAAAAAAAAAAAAAACTCGGTGTGCACACCTATATGTTCAAAGACGTAGAACTGCAATTTTATAATCAGGGGGGATATTTTTATTGGGACAAACTTGTCGGTCGAAGTTTAGGTACCGGGTTCATAGTTATTTTAACCCTGCAATTAACTCTTTTGGCGCGACAGGCGACTAAAGTCGACAGACGGCAAACCGCGTAAAGGTACTGCAGGTGTAATTTTAGCCAACTGTGTGTGTCCATTTCCAAGTGCTTTTAACCCTTTGCCCAACGCAGACGACATCAACATTTATTATTTTAAATATCATTTTTTCAATTTTATCAAAACATGTCAACAAAACCATATCATGTGACCCCTCGTTGGAACGAGCTCGACGAGCTCGTTCCAACGAGGGGTCGCATGATATGGTTTTGTTGAAATTGATTGAAAATATTTTTTTTTTCAAGTGATGAAGTTGCATATTACGCGGGGGGGGGGGGGGGGGGATGCGGCCGATTCGTTGGGTAAAGGGTTGAACAAACATACGTATTCCTATGTTTCATGCACCATTTATGTCCTATCCATGAACAACGATATCGTCCCTTGAAAGTATGAAGGTGCCATTTATATATATAGCGGAAATCATTTGAAAAACTGTCAATGAGATCATTAGAACATCTTTTAAAATAATAACGCTTTAGTCTAACAACCTATACTTTTTGTAAAATTCCTGGTGAATATTAGGCGCTAAGAATTCTGTTTCTCAGATTATTCCGCGCCAAAAGAGTGAATCAACCTTTCATATAACGTCAGGCTACATTTAAAGATATCGAGTTGAAATTCGTGGCCTACGGTACTTTTACCCGAAAGGACGATATAGTGGGTCCCGATTGCGTTTGCTGTTGCCTTTGTGGTAAAACCTCCAACCACAGTAAATCTGGGAAGAGCTAGCGGAATAATAGTGAGCAGCGCAGGGACATCGGGTAGCTGTAAATAAGTGTGAGTTTGTCATAAATTTTGTTTGTATTGTTTGGGGACCTTCGCACCAATTTCTCTGGAAAATCAACTTTAATTTGAATACAGGTGTAATTGGATTATTGCCAACTGATAGACAACCTCCCAATTCTGAGTCAGGACGTTTACTTGCCAGGTATGCCGCCATGTAAGGCTCTGCCGTATTCGCCTCGCATGACGCCAGACCTGGCAAGTGAACGTCCAGTAACTCATGACCTGTCAACCCCAACGGTGACCCATTGTAAAATTTCATCTTTTTATCAAATGCAGTTTCCTTTGCTGAACTATAACTTGCCACTTGGTCCACATTTATACTGTCAGATATATTTATTTATTCGGGTAACTTTGAAACCCTGAACTCGAAAATCGGTTTCAAATTCGCAGTCAAAGTCCGATGGAAATTTTGGTTTACAAAGAACTAAAGGAGCGACTTTTACTAATAAAATATTTTGGGTCGACAAAGTTGTTTTGAGTTCTGTAGAATTTCAAGTGATTTTATGCGAGGTTTGGGTGGATATTTCATTTACCGTTGTGTTAACCCTTCAACCAGGACAATATTCGTATGCACACCTACATAAGTTCAGAGATACGTGGCTGAAATTTTGTACAATGCCCTCAAACGCGCTTAATGTTTTTGTACGCCCGGAAAAGTCTGTGATTCTACAGAATCACTCCTCTAGATTTCTTTTTTTTCCTCGGAAACATAGCTTATGATTCCTTATTTGACGAAAATAGTAGTGAAATGAGAAGTGAATTCGAGGGAAATAAACCCTTTATAAACGACGAAAACAATGATTAAAATGGTGTTTCAGTTATCATTCTGCAGCTCTGTATCGTTGCATTCTTATATTATTACCTAACATATCTCTACAAACGCAAACCACTTCGCGTGGTGGCTCCAGGTTGGTTTATTTATAGCAGAGAAAATGGGGGGGGGGGGGGGAGGTTCTCAATCAACGTTGCTTTCTCAATAGGCGGTGGAGGTTTCTAGTATTGTCCACCCTTTATCCTACAGGAATAACAGACAATACTTTCACAACCGTTTCGGGAATGGAATATTTGACCTAAAACTAGGCCTCCCCCCCCCCCAAAAGAAAAAAATAAAAAAACAAAAAAAAAACAAAAAAACAAAAAAAAAACATATTTCATGAGCCTACAATTGAACTAGCTGAACATACAGTGTTTATGCAGAAACGTTTGAAGGTAAAATTAAAAAATGAAAACTCTTTTGTAAAAAGGTTTTACTGGTTATGGTCGCCACGTTGACTAAATGTTTTCAAAAGTAATTAATACATCGACTTATGCCAACAAGGGTGGGGAGAGGGTGGATTCAGATGAAACAACGCTTTTTAATGGGTCAAACGTTGCCCATTCCTCCCCATGCAGAATGGATTTTTTTATGCTGCAAGCAATTCCAAAATTTAAGAAAATGAAAAGTCAATAATTTAGTACTGGAACGATATTGATGAGCCATTATATGTATTGTTGAAAGGATAGGAGAGACTCCGCAGTCCGAATACTGGAACAAAGCACGGTCGATTAATCGACATCAAGCATTCGATTAACACAGAACAATTCTTTAGAATACTGAAAGGGATCTTGTGTTGTATAAACATTGACCATTGGCGACTGCACGCATTTCAGACGTCATCCAATCGGTGACAGTTACCAGGAAATATGCACTGTCACAACTCGGATTAAAAACAACTGTTGCCGATAGTCTGTTGAGCTGAGACTATTCCCCGGATAACATAGCTGCAAACAACTTCTGCATTACGACTTCCATCAACAAGATCGTTAGAAATACAGCCAAGGCAGCCACGCCTGGCGGTCGCAAACTTTTCCCCAGGTGACTGCGGCGCCTAAACCAACATTCCGTATCGTCCGCATTACGACTTCACTCAGGTGAGTGTTAGTTACTTTTAACGTGGAATTATTACCCTGAACATTACACATTAAATTGTAATCCGTATGTTAACATTTCTGCTTGAAACAATTTAACCCTTTCAATACGCAGACGATATCAAAATTTATTATTTTTATCATTTTTTTAAAAATTTTTCACAACATTTCAACAAAACCATATCATGTGACCCCTCGACGAGCTCGTTCCACCGAGGGTCACATGATATGGTTTTGTTGAAATTTTTTGAAAAATAATATTTTTTCAACTGCTCAATTTGCATATTACGCGGGTGGATGCGGGTGATTCTTTTGGTAAAGGGTTAAGCAAAAGTTGGCACGGTCTATTAATAGACAATGCAATAATTTCTAACTGGAAACAGGATGAACGCTAATTTAATCCCAGAGCCTATAAGGTTGTATGATTAACTAATTAATGACCCTTCCCACAAACGAACGACAGACTCGCCAATTTGGTAGGATACAGGAGTGTATAAAATGTCACCTTTCAATGCGTCCGTGTCAACAACAGGGAAATACTGACTTAGCAGACTGATGGCATGATTCCCTAAATTTACGAGTACGTTGTCTGTAAGGCTGCGTTAAAAAGATGCATTAATTCAAGACGAATATACGTGTTGGATTATTCCTGGAAATGATGGGTATCCACTCAAAAACACTAGATTTCATTTTCAATATATGTTCTTAGAACAAATTGATCATTTCCAGTGATAATTTGACTCGTATTCACCTTAAAGTGAGGCTTTGAAAGCCACCATTTTGTTTATAGATATAGAGATGTACGAGAAAATGATCATCCCAGTGCTTCTGTATGGGTCTGGGGTATGGGGTATGACCAATAATAAAATAATAGAAACAACTGAATTATGGTTTTTAAATTTCGTAATGAATCTAAAAAATCCACACCATCTGTATTTCTATACGGAGAACTTGGCATGTTCCCAGTATCTTTGAAAATTAAACTTAGATTATTAAATTTTTGGGCTAAACTAATAAATAGTGAAAGTACAAACAAACCAAAGAAATAAAAAATTTGAATGGATAGGGTATACTAAAAAAAAAATTGATGAAATGGAAATGCCAAATTTGTGGATAAGTCAAGACATAAATACACACTGGTTCCATGAAGCAATTAACAGAAGATTACAGGACCAGTATATCCAAAATTGGTATTCGACCTTAAATTCGTCAACGAAATACGTATTTTACAGGGCAGTTAAAAGTATTTTTAAGATGGAGCCTTACTTAAGAAAAATCACATTTGAACAATCTTCCCTGTTAATAAAATTTAGAACTCGTAACCATCATTTGCCTGTTGAAGTTGGTGATTGGGAAAATACCCCATACGATGAGAGAAAATGTGATTTATGTAAGGAAGGATTAGGAGATGAGTATCATGTGCTGCTAGTCTGCGACCAATTACAATCACTTAGGAAACGATATATCGATAAGTACTATTATAAAAAGACCAGTATGTTCAGACTGACAGAACTATTTGCAAATACATCTATAGAGAAGCTAAAAACTTATGTAGATTTATTCGTGAAATAAATAGAATCCGAACATTCTCGAGTGTTTAGCTCTTTCCCTGCCACCTGATAAACCCTCTCAGTGAAGGTCAAACTGCAACGGAAACCTGGCAGTAATTAATTATTCTCGAATGGGGCATGGCCTCTGATCCCTCATTGGGGAGAGCTAGACGAACTCACCCCGTGGAGGCTCATGGGCTGGGCTAAGAAAAGCCTTAACGTTGCGCCCCTATCGGTGCTCAAAAGAATATTTATTTATTTGTTGCAAGAAATAAACACCCACCCCGCCCCTATTTGTAAATATGTGAATACACTCCATGCTCGGGCATGCAGGCTCACGCGGCTATTAAATAGCGGCGAGTCCCTGCAAGCGGCGAGCATTGATGGTGTTCGCACGATACTGTAAACAATAGATACTCGACCACACTTTGAAGTCAAAGAACCTCTGAAAATCATAAATTTATTTTCCACAGTAGAACAACTGCGCACGTGTTATTTGTATTTGTGTGTGCTTAAATATCGTCTTACGCCATTGTATGAAAAAAGACAAATAAACGAATTGAATTGTTTGATAAAGTGAAAGTAAAAATTTCACAGTGGGGGATACGATATCTATCTTTCCGCAATTTTTCCGATAATCTATCGTTTAGCGTATAATAAAGCAGGCTATTATCTTAAAGAAAATATAAAAGAAATATGTAAAATTCAGCAATATACACTTTAGTGATGGAACAATATGTAGTGATAAGCAATCATGAGTAATAGTACATCTAGTATAACCCTTGGCCTAACACGAAAGGCAGACGACACTTCAAACAAAATTATTGAATAACTAATATGTTTAATTTTTGCTAGAAAAACATAGCTTATGACGAGCGCGTTCCAATGAGGGGTGTTAACCCTTTACCCAACGTAACGGCCAAAACCGGCCAGCGCTATTCTCAAAAATCGCCTATTAATTTTCATTATTTTTTTCATTTTTTGTCTCAAAAACATAGGTTATGACCCCTCGTTGGAACGAGCTCGTCGAGCTCGTTCCAACGAGGGGTCATAGCCTATGTTTTTGAGACAAAAAATGAAAAAAATTAGTTATTCAAGAATTTTGTTTGCAAGTGTCGTCTGCTTTTCATGTTAGGTAAAGGGTTAAGCTACGTTTTTGAGACAAATAATAAAAAACAAATAAGGAAAATTGAATAACGATTTTTGTGTATGAGAATATGCTGGACTTGAGGTATGACCTTAATGGGGGCTTTCCACATAGAGCTCGTGACCTCATACGATAGAAAAGGGACGTCCAAAAGCACTGGCGGTTTTTACCATTATTTTGGGTAAAGAGTTAATTAATACTATGTGGATCAACTTGTTGAATAGACTCGTACTCGAAATGAATAAAAACAATTTAAAATTTATAAAAAAATAGAATTCCTTAAGAAAATACAGAATGTCGTGTGCGTATGCATTATGAAATATATCTCTAAGATACACTACGTTAATATACTGCAACCGGTATGACTAAAATCCGTAAAGTGCAACAAAATATACATGTATTCTACTGAGGACATGTGCTGGCGTGGCACAAATTCTGGTCGCTAATTACCCTAAAAAAGGTCTTGTATTTTCCGAAGAGTACATCTTTATGATCAGGATAAAAGTTTCCGAAGAAAGTCAAGCTCTGAAGTCACTAGTCAAATCCTATAATGAACTTGACGCCCTTCTGCCATGGAACCAGCCTAGTACTTAACTTACGGTTCACTTTCAAAACAAACTGAAATATTCCAGACGATTGGATCAAAAACGGTATCCTATTTCGCAGGATCAGTTAGGAGTCACACTTACGGAATCATTTCTTAAATGTCTCTGTTTGCAAAATCCGTTTTCAGGGTATGAGGATATTCTGGACATGAAGTATGACCTTTATGGGGCTTTCCACACAGCACTTGTGACCTCATACGATATAAAAGGGTTTTGTCAAAATCAGTTATTTGTTGGTTAGGGGAACTGGACCTTGAGTGTCACACAATGACAAATGTTTCCGAAATAGAGAAGTGGGGGAAGGGTGTCCCATCATTTCAACAATCTTTGGCGATGTGGCGGGGGTCTTCCCGGGAAAATGTTATTTTTTACTGAATAATCACATTTTCGTTGAATTTGCGGAGTAAATATCATTATTTTGATAGACAGATAATCGAGACGATTCGCCGTCCCTCCGTTTTATGGGAAGAGCGTGGAAATGTCGCCCTGGTGAGACATGATTGAGTTAGAAACCAAAACAAATGCGCGTACCAAGGACGCCGCTTTTGTGACGTCGTTTTGTAGATTTTAATCCCACCCATATATATTAAGTTATTATTATTTTTAAGGCGAGTAATTTACCGATAACTAGTATGGGTTTAATGCAGCTCACAAGACGAATGAGTGCTCGTTTTGCTAGCTGCACAGTGTGTTGGTTATCAGTCAAGATCAAGCAATTGCAGGTCTTGTCATTGTGGAGGAACGGCGTCCCCCAACCCCTCAGGAAAAGTACGAAAATGTTTCTGGTGTTCCCCCAGGAAAGCATCACTCGACTGCCAAGGCACGTGATCGTTTAATACTCAGATGTAAACGCCCATAACAACTTTCTGGTATTGTTGTGTTCGTGAAAATACGGGTTGCCTCAGCCCTAGCCCTACCCTCACACACACAAACCATATCAGACAATAGCTACGGGACTGTACAGAGGCAAGCGTTTGATTGTGGCTGTTTATGAAAAATACCAAATGATTACATTAACTCGATCGGGATATTTTTAACTGGTGTATTTAGTATATGTCCCATTTCTTGGAGCAAGGCTTAGTATCCTTTTCCGAGATGTGAAACAAATGATGTTTTTTACAATTCATAACATCTTTGATTTATTGAATAATTTCAATGAATCGTGTAGGTACAATTGGTCATTTTCCGTTAGATGTTGATTGATTAATCCACGGCTTAAATGGATTGAGATAACCTTCGACTTCCCTTAATGCCTCATAAAGCAGATTGTCTGTTTATCAGGCCATTTTGTTGTAAAACTGCATGCAGGCGGGCTTTTTTTTATTTGATTTTTTATTTTTTGTAATTATTTCTTTGCCATCAGAAGTTCATGTTCTTGGTTGTTTTTTGTCTTAGGCCTCATAATCTGCAGTCCAGAACAGCATGGGCGGTGGTGTATTTCGTGCCTTGAGTGCAAATAAGCTTTGCAATGCTAAAGCATTGCAAAACCTTGTTGCACTCAAGGGGACAATTTATCAATTTTATTAACTTGAGTAAAATATCAGACATAAACCATTTAATTTTTATTTTTTGAACTTTGCAATGGTCATAAAAAGTGAGCAGGCAGTAGCCAGAAGGACCATGCGAGAGGGCCCGAAAAACAGATTTTTAACTTTTTTAGGCCTAATATTTTTCATTATTTTTTTAATAAACCTTCAACGAAAGCCCTTTATATCGCAGTAAACTAATTCAATCGCACACACACGGTTTGCTCAGATTCCGTAGGGGTGAGCAAACCGGATTGAGAGTCGGCTCAAATCGTTGTTGTAGACTGGTGAGGTACTAAGGCCTGTTACCTATACGTACGCGCTACCGTCGACTCGAATTAAATTGAATTAGATTTGTCTGAAATCCGTGAAATCTTATTTGATGTACACGGAAGCACTGCCGTCGAGTTCAATTCAATTGACGCACGACCGCAACTCACAATGTTTGAGTCTGCACACAGATGTTATGTGATATATATATATCCATATATTATAACAGTGTACACGAACAGGAATACATTATAGTCGACGGTGATGCGATGTCTATAAGCAACATGGATTTAATTTAAATTTGGGAATTTGATTCAAATTTTGAATTCGTCTGCGGTTCGTCTACTCGCTTTTAATGGTTATATACGTCGCAGTACTGCCGAATTGGAATTAATTGAATTCGACTACGCTTCCTGGGGGAGGGGGAGGGGTGGGGTGGTAGTGGATTGATATCTCCTGTCGAATATTTTTTCCCATTCGGGACATTCTCTTGTTGATTGAAATATTTAATATCGATTCGCTCTTTTCAGTAACCATGTACTTTATTATCATATTAGATGTGGTACTTGGACTTGTAAAATACACTCTTCAAATCAGTGCGGTCTGTATAACCAGATTCGGCCTGTCCAGTTTGTACCAGTTTGGAGTGCTGGGGCCACTAATATAAAACTTTTACAATTGTATTTTCTAGAATTGTACTTTCTAGTTATGACTTCAAATGGGTTGAAATGATCCATTAGCATTTTCAAAGATTTAGCAATTTGCCAAACTGGCAAATTGCCACATCTTTGAAAATGCTAATGGATCATTTCAACGCAGTTTGGCAAACTTCCATAACTTTTAAAAAGCTACTGATTCATTTTAGTCAGTTATACTAATAGGTATATATATAGAAAATGTAATTCTAGAAAACACAGTTGTAAAAGTTTGATAGGATTGGATCCAAGATCCAGTTTGGTTTGATGGTACGATATGTGTTAAGAAGAATGTGAAGAGAAATAATTTGGAGAGAATCTACGTGTGGCAATTACATTTATTCCAACTTTAGGATGTACGCTGTGTCCATAGAACGTCACTGATATGTGCGGCCTACCATAGTTTTGCTTAAAAAAACTACAAGTTATTGAGGTGATGCAAACATGACCCAAAATAGCAGATTTTCTTTTCAACTAACGAGTCATAAAGCATTTATAATTGTGATATAATGATACTATGAACAAAAATAATGATACAAGAAAAATGAAAACTCGCCAAAAATATGGTTTTGATTTCCTTCAAACTTTCCCAGCACAGGTTTAAATAAATATCAAAATGTTTCCATTCTGTACCACAAAAATGGATACTGAGACCGTAAACTATTTTATAATTTAAATATCTGATAGTCTCACTTTTAAAGAGCATTTTCGAGCCAGTTATTCTCATTATTGTGCAATCCAGCCTTTACAGAATTTATACTGATAATTCTGCCTTTTTTATAGAGTATACGAGCTGAGACCTGGAATTTTAATATATTGTGTCGTGAAAGAAATAAGACTAAAATTTGAGTAAAATTGGTAACGATGCTGGTATAAACAAACACCAACCATCTATTAATCATGTAAATGTGATGGTTATATGATCCAAAATGGCTGAACATGCGATTTGTTTTCAGAGAAAAAATGACGATTTATCAGGGACCACGTATATTTTATTTTAAAGTAATGAGTCAAGTACCATCATTTTATTTTAAAGTAATGAGTCACGTACCATCTACAATTATGACATAATGATACTATGTAAGAAATCTGGATAAATAAAAAATTAAAACCCATCAGAAAAAAATGTATTTTGGTCTTCCATTCTTTCCATTAAATGTTGTCGGTTTAAGGTGTGCGGGGGGGGGGGGGTGATTGCAGGTTGACTCATCAGAACATGTGACCTGAGTCAGACTGGTAAAGCATGCTGTCATAAACAGTTCTCCTTAATGAATAGCATGGCACTCGTCGACATGGTTAACAGAAATATCTCATTTCTCATCATTCCAATTAACCCTTTACCCAACGTAACGACCAAAACCCACCAGCGCTATTCACAAAAATCACATCCAATTTTCATTTTTTTCACTTTTTGTTTCAACAGAATAGCTTATGACCCCTCATTGGAACGAGCTCGTTGAGCTCGTTCCAACGAGGGGACATAAGCTATGTTTTTGACGCAAACAAAAAGAAAAAAAATAGTTATTCAAGAATTTTATTTGCAAGTGTCGTCTTCCTTTCGTGTTAGGTAAAGGGTTAAAGAATGGTTTGAGTTTTTGCGACTCAATTATTGTAGTGTGTTGTCTTGTGCAACTGTTACCATACTTTTGGAAACATTTAGATACTTATTAAGCCTGTGCTGGGGAAGTTTGAAGGAAATCAAAACCATATTTTTGGTGAGTTTTCATTTTTCTTGTATCATTATTTTTTTAAATAGTGCCATTCTATCACAATTATAAATGCCTTATGACTCGTTAGTTGAAAAAGGCAGCTATTTTGGGTCATGTTAGCATCACCTTAATAACCAGGAGTTTTTATATATATCCAGGACAAACTGTGTACTTTCATCGGAAATCTAGTCAATGTCACGGTTGATCGACTCTCTCAATAATTGGTTCCAGACAACACTCCTCTTATTATTTATTTACTGTTTTCCGTACCGGTACAATGATACATAACATTTATACATAGCATTACACATACATAAGACAATGAATAACAAAGGAAAGCGAAGAGAAATAGTATAAGGGTATGTGAAGAACAATAGAAAGTATATCCATGGAGGAGAGCACACTCGCAGTTGGAGACTTCCTTAACACATTAACAAGAAGATGCTCCTTGTTAAAAAATTATCTACGGTATTTTTGTCGGTCCCAGAACAGTATAGCTGCGATCCAAGTCAGGTTTGAGAAAAACTTGCAACTAAATTCTCTGGAATGTGATAATCTTCGCGCATTAAGGGGTCGTCCAACCTAACTTTGGTCAATTTTTTTACATTTTTCCCAATGCCTCAGAAACAGATAAGAAAAGTAAGGAAAGGCAAATTATATATCAAAATAATGAGTAAAGTCCATAGAAAAGGTACATATAATTTTTTTCAGGAAAAAAAGTGAATTTTATGATTTTGAAGAAGATTAATTTGCAAATGGCATAAGTAACGAACCGGTAAAACCACAAAATAATCGGTAATTCGAAAGCCTTGTCCTCAATATAATGATAACATACTACAGACTCGGAGAAATCATTTTTTTTGACACACACTCTGGTGGGTTTTGACGTTTGAATGTAATAACATCAACACAAATTTTTGATGTTCCGGATGTGGCCATGTTTCAACGATGTTTTTCCGGTCATGTGATTACGATGTGGTTCTTGCAGAAATACTCAATTTGGGCAATCGTAAGAATGCAAGGACGTGATCACGCCCTTTATTTGTTCGAGACAATGTATGAGCGGATTTGCAAACAGGTGACAGCAAGTACTTGAGCTGTTAATGTCATAACTGCAAAATATGGTTCGAAATTCCCTCTCGCGTTTACAGGCCGTCTGAACTTTTTTGTTGACAAAAAATCTGAATTATTGCGCACTAGAAAGACAACATGAACCACTTGTAAAAAAAATAACCGAGTGTATAAAATCGGGACGATACACACAAAATAAGGCAATATTCATAACAAAGTAAGCAGAATGCTTCAGAAATCACTTTTTCACGAAGTATATTCCAAGTGACCTGGAACTATATTGAGCGTGTTAATTTCCCCCTGTCGCTGCGAAGTTATTTACTTCCTAGTAACCATGGAATTTGAAGGCGGGTATGTTTGATGTCTGCAAAGGACCGATTGAAGATGGATTGAAAATGATGCATTCGTGCTTTTAAATAAGGTGCGCTTGGACGATGCTGAGAATTTAGTTTTTTCTTGCAATCAACCATAGTAATACAAGCGTCGATCAGTGTCTTTTATGATCGTTTTACACTGACAAATGTGACAAATCTCCTTCACCGGAAACCATCCCCCAATTTGCATATCACAATAAACATAACCGCTGTCACGGAGTGTCAGCGTGGCCGTGTGGTCAAAACCGAAACGAATTATCGAATGCACGGTCCATATTAGCTGCAATTGGCTTTTAAATAAACAAAATATTCGCAATTTCTTCATTATTCATGCCGAGTTACTTTTTAACCAAACCACATGCCTTCAGTTTCGTTTGTCGGCATCAAACTGATATTGTTTGTGGTAATTAAATAGTACGAGAAGGCGAAGGAAGCCAAATATTTTCCATCATCTATTAATTAATTCAAATTGATAATTTCTTTTATTTTACTGAAATTATGAATTGATAAGGTGGGTGTATTGCGATTATTATGCCCCAGACCTGGAAGTTGGAAAATCAAAGGTGCATCTAGGGCCGTGCAGTGGTGACCTGTGTCCTCTTAGTCTTAGTCTTACCCATTCATCATTACATGTACCAACATTCTCCCTTGTATCTCAACCATTGCTACTCCAATGTGAAGGATATTTGGTGTTGTGATCGAGCATCATGGGGAAACAATGCCTGTGTAGCTGCTGTAGCATGTGTTTCATCCCACATTTTTTCAGAGTTGTAGTACTTTTTCACTCTTTTGAGTTAGAAAATTTTGTTTATAACTAGTTGATTTGTTACAATTTGTTGCAAAGTGCCTGCTAATACCTTCAATTGTATTACTACAGAATTTTCTTATGAAGATTTTGTTCCTATTATTTATCAAGCAACAACCTAATGAATATTCTGTATAAAGCCACCAATCTGATGTTTGACACTTTTATCGGAGCTGTTTTGAAGGCTTATGGAACTCAAAATGTTGATTATGGCAGGACTTTTCTTTTCACCCATTAATCGATAAATTAAGTGTTATAGTTGGAAGTAAGAAGCATGAAAGGTCCAGAACTAAAACTCTAAAAAGAATGTTTTGCAATGTAACATGATTTTTGCAGATACACTTATTTGGAGGGTTACCTGTCTGATAGTGTTTGGAACTGTGTGGCCAGGATCTTCAAAAAGAAAAAAAAGTTAAACTTTGAGAATAAAGGCATATGCCTTGAGTGCCGGAGGTAGAGTCATACAAGGAAGAGAGCCCCCCCCCCCCCCCCCCAGAAAATTGTTTGTGTCAAATGGAGTTCACTTGTCATCTCTTGGGGATTGCTTTGTGTACTGCGTTTTTGAAAAAAATATGTGAGACCCTCTGGATGTGCCCTTCTGATCTCAATATGTCAATAAGCCTCTTTGGGGAAAGTACATGCAATAATGGTTATGTAAGGTTGATTTGATGTGTTTTGAATAACAATGTACTTTTAAGTACATTAGATGGTTTATTGCAGTGACAGGTTACAGTTACCCTTATTTCTTCTCCAACAGATATCATGAGTGTATTGGTGTCCAAGAGTTAAACAAAGCTAATATACTTATTGATAAACCAGCCAAATTTAACAATTTAATCACTATCAAATTGATGCATGGGATAAAAGGGGTTACAGTGCAAGGGGTTTGTAAATATATTTATTCAACTACAATGTATGACTTTGCAGTGTATTCTACATAGGAGAATATCATATTTTCTTTTCAAACCATTACAGTAACACATACATCTTTATATTTGGAGACACTCTTTTGCCCTTCCATACTTCTTCTGCTGGACTCCTTCAAGTTGACCTTTGTTGAACTCCCCAAATCAAAACATAAACAAAAGAAAATGTCTGCCTTCAATCAGTGAGCACTCCACTTATAACATTTGTTCTCAATCTTTATTACTTTCATGAATTAGGAAAATATTTCTTCGAGTATGTACTTAAATGTTTATAGAATACAGCTGTTATTTTATTTTGAGGTATTTTATTGTAAACATTTTGTTCTCTTACTTATGCCACAGCAGACTTTCAGGTGGTGCTATTTTCACACGGCAGCAGTTCCATGGCAAATTTCAGTTTCCACATGTTCTATGTTTCATTCCAAGCATTTTGGTATATAATGTATTGGGGTTATTCATTTTGGGCCTTTTTTAGACTTGAAAGAAAATTACATGAAATTTGACCAAAGTTAGGTTGGACGTCCCCTTAACAGAAGGCGAGAACAGAGCGAATTTATTTCCCAGCAGCTATTTATATGTGTAAATTTACATGAAACTGCTTTTTAAAGTTCATTTTCATCTTAATTTAAAGAGATAAAATTCCGCATTTGGGGTGTTGCCATTATGCTGAAGTCAACAAATCTGTCTACATTCTTTTCTCCATTTCCGTTTGTTGCTTCGCTTGTTCTACCACTTGCGGGGCATACTTTCTGACTTGTTAAATTACCTAAGGGCCCATGGGGATTGAACGGCGCTGGAAGTCATTGTGTACGTATGTCATCACATGTGGTGTAATGTCATGGTCATAACTGCCAATCAAATAAATCACTTTATCCGAGGAGTTACTACTAATTAATGTTGGTGTGACATTACGTACGTACGTAAACAAGCATTCTCTATTTGGTGTGTACAAGTACAAGGGACACTCCAGAACCAAGTGGATTTCATCCTCTACGAGATTGGTGCAGGTCGGTCAGAATCTTCGATCTTTCGGAGTTGGGTGCTTTCTGTGCCTTCCCGTCTCGATTGCTAGACAGCGAGCACTGATGCGAAGTTGCGTAAATGATGTCCTAATTTCCCTGTTAACCTTTTCTAAGAGGAAGTTTTCAAAACTGAACGATTTGTTGGAAGAGGCTAATAAATTCAGTTTATTACATGCGTAATAATCAAAACATAAACAAAAGAAAATGTCTGCCTTCAATCAGTGAGCACTCCACTTATAACATTTGTTCTCAATCTTTATTACTTTCATGAATTAGGAAATGATTTCTTCGAGTATGTACTTAAATGTTTATAGAATACAGCTGTTATTTTATTTTGAGGTATTTTATTGTAAAAATTTTGTTCTCCCACGCACACGCACACACACACACCACGTGGAATACCGAGACTCTCACTTCTTCCGTATCGCCGTGAACAATTTGTTTTTGTTAAAGGAAGATTTATTCTCCCACACATGACCGAAGTGTAAATTACCGAGGACACGTCTGATACAGAGCAACCACGATAGATACCCTAATGTCGTGTTCTCTCTGAGTCATGCCTTGGCAATGCTACCTTTGTCACTTTCATCAAATAGATGAAACCAGTATTTGATTGAATGCATAATGATTGATACATCCAGTGGATAAGCCCAAACTTCACCCCTTGCGGCCAAGGTGCTGGCATATTTACTTAACCTAGTTCATGCTTTATGTACTTAGCTTGGAGGCTATTGTAACGGTTTTTGTCCAGTTTGTCCATTAGCTCCATATCGCTGTCAAACTTCACCGCCATGAAGGGCTATTGGTTGTATCAATGACTGGAAGAGTTTCCTAAGCTGCCTTAGGGTTCATAACACCAAGTGGAATTTTTTGTCGGAGGGTGAAAATAGCCTTCAAACCCTTTTTTAGAAAGAGATTCGAAATCAATTTTACCTGTTGATTTGAACTTTACTCCCTGGTATTTGTATGTTCGTCAAACTTCAACGACTTCATTCTGATAGTTGAAAGGAGGACGCTGAGTCCTCCCACTTTTCGTAAATATCATAGCTTTTGCCTTAGCCGTATTCAGCGTCAATCTCTTCTTCTCTAAATATGGGCTCAGTCTGTCAA
The DNA here is from genome assembly GCA_031216915.1 of Pictodentalium vernedei. Lineage (NCBI taxonomy): Eukaryota > Metazoa > Mollusca > Scaphopoda > Dentaliida > Dentaliidae > Pictodentalium > Pictodentalium vernedei. Next base: position 173,171,957 of record CM062297.1, read on the forward strand.
GGCACAGCTGAAGACCTTCTGACGTTTCCGACAAAAGCACCAAATCGTCAGCGTAAATAAGACACTGTACTGGGAGGTATCCCACTAGCGCCGGGGCACACTCAGAGCCGAAAATGTGAGGAATATCATTCACATATGAATTAAACAGTTTCGGGCTGAGAAAAGACCCTTGCTTGACGCCGATCTCAGAGGGAAACTGCTTTGTCATACCGGCTGGCAACTGAACAGAGAAATTTACTGATTGGTGCATATCAGCTAGAACCCTAACAAAATTGCCACCTAGCCCATATTTACCTAACTTAGTGAAGAGTCTTTTCCGGTCGACTGTATCGAAGGCCTTTTTGAGGTCTACGAAACATCCGTATAGTGTTTTTTTCCCAACGCAGTGTATTTCTCTGTTATGCGGCTAAAGGAAAAAATGTGATCTGCGGTTCTACACGATGGGCGGAAGCCTATTTGAGAGGAATGGATCAATTTGTTAGACTCCAAGTATTTTAGAAGATGGTTGTCAAGAATTTTACAAAACAATTTACTGAAGCAGCTAGATACCGCGGTAATTGTTTGTATCATCCGGGTCCCCCGCTTTGTAGAGTGGTTTAATAATATTTTGGCGCCACTCGTCAAGCAAAGCAGATGAATTCAGGATTGAATTAAATAGTTTCAAATAGTATGATAAAAGGACTGGTATTGAGCACTTTATCATTCAGTTTGTTAAACAATCCAGCCCACATGACTTGTTATTTTTGAGGGAGGAAGCGGCCTTTGTGGCCCTCTTCGAGCGTGATATCGTAGTCGAGGTCCGTTTTCTCCATATCAACGTCTGCCTTTAGATTGGAGTGTCGCCCGTCACTCACTAATACTTCAAAATGCTGTAACCATCTATTAGGATCAATAACGCTAGCGCGTCCATCATTTTCCGTCGTTTCCTCAAGTTCGTGAAACGTAAGTAGTATGTCTCGTATGTTTCAGGGCCCATTGGCAAGACCAAGGTGCAGGACCTCGAAAGTGACGTCATGTCACGTGACCCAGTGGCGCCATGTTGTGTTGTCATGGTAACCCGCGCGGGCGGCCATGTTGTGACGTCATCCACATGGTGATACGTGGTGTTAGTGCGCATGCACAGCGCGTGTTGTTAGGGTGATACGTGTTTCTGTCGTCCATTTTGTATACTGGAGGCCGCCATCTTTGTTTCTATGGTAGGACGTGATTGCTATGTGACCTAAAACCTTCTTATAGAATAGGGGTATGTTAAGAGGGTGTGTTCGATTGAATAGGTGTATTTTCCCGACTCGTAGAATTACCACAAACAACCCGACAAGTTATATTATTTCGAATTCTTTCAGAAATCTCTGCTTCTATCTATATATGTAATAGTTTTCGTCAACCCGACCATGTTCCTTTGTTCTAGAGTATACTCCAGTAGCTAGAAGAGCCTATTAGTTGGAACAGCTTTGCTTATTATTACTATATTTAGCTATTCTGGTCTATTCTTGCTAGTTCTGACCCTATTCCAAGTAATCTTGTTGTTTCATTTATCTAGATATATAATTATAACTAACCAATCACATTGCTTGATTTCCCATAACCTGTACTTAATCGTACAGAGTTATCTCCCCTTATTACAACGAAGTTGTATCCGATTCTCATCACCTCTATATCCAATGGCAATATCCCCGGGCACCCCAATTTCAGCACCCCTTTTTGAAAAACATATGACTTTCGGCACCCCCTTTTTGTCATATGTGCTTATGTGAAAAGGCACAGTGTGACACAATGTGCCCTAGCACATTGGCACATGCTTTATGTGCCGATATGCGCTTATGTAAAAAAGCACAAAGTGACACAATGTGCCCTAGCACATAGGCACATACGGGTATTTGAGGATACCCATGGCCTGGTATTGTATTATTTAAGGATACCTATCTAGGATACCTTCTAGAGAATCCCTTTTTTTGTCATATGTGCCTATGTGAAAAAGCACAATGTGACACAATGTGCCCTAGCACATAAGCGCATGCTTTATGTGCCGATATTTGCTTATGTGAAAAGGCACAATGTGACACAATGTGCCCTAGCACATAGGCACATACGGGTATTTGAGGATATTTATGGCCTGGTATTGTATTATTTGAGGATACCTATCTAGGATACCTTCTAGAGAATCCCTTTTTTGTCATATGTGCTTATGTGAAAAAGCACAATGTGACATAATGTACCCTAGCACATGCTTTATGTGCCGATATGTCGTTCGATATGTAGTCTTTTTAACTTGGGTGGACTCTTGTCTTGAGATCTCCAATGAGAACTATCTGCCCAATCTTACTATAGTTTGCAATCTCCTTTTCTATAACACCAAACGGGCCAGCGCTTCGGCCTTATTCCCTGTATATAACATAATTTACTGGAGGAAAATAGGCTACACACACGAATATATCTGCCGGTAGCTTAAAAAGGTTTTGACATACTTTGAGCCAAATGTGATCGTTTGAGTTTACTTTTTCGAATAGAACTCCATTTACCAGAGATTCACGGACAGCGATAGCTAAACTACCGTGTTTTTTGTTACCGTGATTTCCGAAAAAAGCTGGTATTCTGGTATGGTTATACCCACGTCCGTATTTCCAATATCAGTTTCCCCCAAGACAAACAATATCACGAGTTAGGTAATTAGCAAGTTCTGGGTTTACCAGTTTGCAGCATCTGTCCTTTCCTATTCTTTCGAAAATCCCGTTGATGTTATAGAAACTGAGAGACAAAGTGTGTCGGTTCATGTTCAATTAATTTGTATAAACACAAACCGGAAATATGACTAAAAAATTATTTGTAAACAGATAATACAATGATATCCAAATACAGTGTTTTACCTTCGGCTTGGTACTCCCAGTAGTTTACAAAGTTCCTGAAGTGAGTGTTCATTATTGTTCGAAGCACGTGTTCGCCTCGGAGCAGAGTTCATTGTCCGCTTTGGTTGGGTATCGGATTTAGAGTAACCTCCGCGCTGTATCGACTTTACTGCACTCCCCCGTTTATGTTGCCTTTGTGGAGAATAAGACCTGTTGGGCATCTGTGGAGTCTGTAGTCGAGGTGCACGTCGTCGAGGTTTATGCAGAAGACACTTTAAAGAGGCTATTAAATTTCCAGCTGAGTTTGTAGTACCTTTTCTCCAAAGATGTAACTTATCTTCCTAAAAACATTTAGTGGAAAAAGTACCTCTGTATACTAAAGTATTGTTTTCACACAGAATAATTTTTCACGGTCGCACAAAGCTGTAGAAAGTCGGCTATGAAAGACAGCACCCCCTGCTTAAGCCAAGGGTCATTTGTATCGTCATTTGGTGTTACTAGTGACACAATTACATTATCTGTCTTTGATTCCAAAATGCTTATGGTCTCTAAGAAATTGGCAGATTGTTTATAAATTGACATGAAGTTACGGTTGCGGAGGTCATTAATTCCGACATGGGAGATCACAATGTGGCAATTTTCCATGGCTGCTGCCTTTTGTCGGAGTTCGTCTACCGTGTGAGTCTATTCCAAACTGTAATCGGTAATGAACTTCGCGAATAGTTTTTCACCCTCAATGTACTTACAAACTTTCACTTCTTGTCCGCAACTACTCGTGTTCACAGCTTGAAGGTCAGTGGAAAAACGTAATGTGTTGTCAGTAGGTTGCGGACTCAAATCCCCTGAAAAGTTTGGAAGTTTACTCACTTCTGTTAATTTCTAAGCAATAGTATCAGTGGGTTCTCTGGTGTGCGCGCTAGGAGACTTAAAAGATTGAGAATCGTTGATTGTGCCCAATGATTTAGAGTCACAGAGTGAGCACAAGGAGGTCTTCTATGTAAGAGAATGCACCTGTTCGGTTAGTGTCTCTACTTGTTTCTCCTTTTTGGAGAGGTTACATTGCAAAGTACCGATATTTTGGTCCTTTTCAAGAAGAATTGCTTGGAAGTTCTCGCACTTTTTTCCTAAACCAACAATTGTCTTCTTCAGCTGCGATGACAGATACGCCACCTCGTCCTTACAATTGGAATTCAGCTTATGTAGTTCGGCGTTGTGGGCTGACTTCAACCTGTCTATGAATTGCCCATGGTCCGTCTCTAAGTTCGGATCGCCTCTATGGTTCGGATAGCTTGTTGGTGTTCGCGTACAGTTTTTACCGTGTCGTGGTTAACATTCCGTTGTATGTTGGTGTCATTAATTAATCTCTCCACCTGTTACGTAATTGAAGATTCCGCAGTTGTTCGACATTGCATTTCTTTTAGAGCTGATGTTATTTGAGACAAGGTCGTTTTAATAGTCATCATGCTATCTTCCAATATGTGTTGCCTTTTAATTTGAAAAACGCTATCACTGTCTAAAAGTTCGCGTGAATGTCCCCTGAGAGAGTCGGCAATTTCTTCCGTTGTTGAAGTCTCAAGGGATTTAACGATGGAACACACAGACTGCACAGATGGTGATTTGGGGCTGATCGGAGGCACACTGTTACCATTTACAATAATGTCAGAGTTTTCTGGAGACCACCGTATAATATTTTCATTCTTGTCTATATTCGAAAACACTTTTACAATCTCCAAAAGAATTGGGAATTCATCCTTACGCCAAGTCTTAAATTTATCTCCTTACACGGTGACAAGATGTGCGTTTAGGAATAGACGTACTGTGAACAGTATATCTTCCTCATTCTTGATTTGTAGATATATGCTGGTGATATTATTGTCAGAGTCCGGCTCATCTAACCACTCACATTCGTAAGCTTGTAAATTTCCAACCTGAATGAAATATCGAACACGAAAAGCTTTGATCCAAGCCAATATATTTTGGGATCCGTTCTTTAGCTTGTAGGAAACCATTTTGGCTGGAAGTAGATAAACTTCAGGGTCAATCTCTTCATACAGTGCTTGTTTGCTTTTACTTGTAGATGTATTCTTTGGCAAGTCCGTTAAAACATATTCCCTGAGATGGCATATTCTTCATATGTCGGCAAGAGTATATTGCCAATACCATCCATGGTCTCTGTTTTTTATGCAAGCAATCAGCAATAAGGTAACTTTGAAGTTCCAGGCTTTCTGGTAAAACACTCCTGTGGTTTTCTCTAGAGTATCAATTTTCACAGGAGCGACTGGAAAACACGTCTGTACTCGAAGAATGCTAATACACGATTGACTGGGTATGATACAAATTGTTCAGTGATGACCACATTATGAAGAAAAGTGGCAGGTACAGTTCACAGGACGTGTTTGTCTGGTATGCTAAAATATTACAATATTTGGAACATTTTTCTTTGTATGCAACTGGGGCAGTCGAAATGCAATTGATGGACATAGCCTAGAGTTCCTGGGATTCTATAGTTGTCAGCACAGCGGTACTTTAACGGAGCAAAAAACTTTCTCAGTAAACATGACTGAAATGCAGCAAAATACTTTGGAGACAAAATCTAGGTGCCGCCTCACTAACCCGGTTGTTATTGTTTCGGTATACAGGTATGGTCCTCATTTTACCTTCAAGTTCCACTATATATGAAATACAACGACACTGTCTATCTTGTACCAGCTTTGCGCACTCCCCATCTTTTCCTCTTTCGGATCAAGAAAGGATAACTATTATTGTTCTCTATGTCTTGTTCACCTTTACCCCCTTTCGACGTATCCTGGGAAAGAGGGGTCCAGTATTGCAACAAAGTGAACTTAATCTCAATCATTAACTCCCAATAAAGAAATCATGGTCATATCGTGCCACGGAGTTGTTGCACGGGTGGAGGGGGGGGGGGGGGGGGATTAACTGAAGCCTCAGAGTAACATGACGTCCCTTGGCGGAGAAAGAGTGGCTGCTGCAATGTTTTAGCATTGCAGTGGGAACCCGTTTCCTCACAAGGAACAATACGAGGTCTTGGTATGCACAACTCGTATTCCTATGTTCAGTCAATTTAATTATGACAATGTACAGTGTCATTTCTCTTTTTATTTCTAAATTATGAAACCAACAGTATCTTTATGTAGATATGTTATTTGTACCTCATGTAACCATGTCGGGTTGATGAATGAATAAATTTGAATTGAAATGAATTGGTAAAATGTGTGAAGATTAGGCAGATCAAAAGGAGGCGGATTATAGTCAGTATCTATTAGATTTGTTCGCTTAACTCAATTCGTGTTCATTACCAACAACCAACCGGATAGGTGAGACAGACCAGATGAACCCATAAGTGCAGTATATTAATTAAAAATTACTTTATAAAAATACACTAAAATCCAGTACTGTGAGACGCACAGTCCGAGTAGTTTAGTAGTCCAATTTCTCAAGCTAGAAATATTCTTTTGAAATGTTCAACCGAATTGAGTATTTTTCTGTATTTTTTTTCCTGGGTGTAAACTTTCCCCAAACACTCAACTGCAATATTGTGGATTCCTGGAATGATCGAAAGTATGTCATCTCGAATAAATTAGAGTGAGAGACAGCTTTAAACAAACTCAACCTTCTCTGCCGCCCTTCTATGTGGTTTGTGTCGCTCACTAGATGTACCGGTGCAAAAGGAAGAGCAATAGCCCTCCGTATCGCGCACTGAACTTGTTTATTCGATTATCCTCGTACAATGTAGAAAGGAAGATGACTAGGAATTATGCATAACTACAAGAATTCTGCTCTTTGTTTGCTTAGAGACGCGGGCATACTTCTGGTAGTACTGGTGCGGAATTAAGTGAAAGTCTATCGTACGATCGTAAGTTCGGACTCAGATTGTTGTGATTACTGAGAGAACTACGAAGCCCCATCAACCGCAAAGTCCCATCAGACCGTGGCGTTTTGTGATTCCTTACCAGACGATATCAGACACAGGCTCCAGATTCTGAGTTCAGGTTGGTTACCTCACAAACTTGTCGTGTTCAGCACAACGAAGACCAGTTTACCTGGTATCTACGATTTTTATTAAACAAAATGTACATTCTCACCGCGACTACTGTTGTCTCTGGTATGTATAATACAACAACGTTCATTCAAGACCAGTGGCGGTATCCATCTTTCTACTACCAGGTGGGTTCGTACTCGTCAGGAGCCCAGAGACAACTTGTCTATACACAAAGAAATCGGTGCTTATATCCACCAGATTTCCGATGCCAAACCTGATTACGTGACTACCAGTTAGGGAAAGCCCCGTGACGTGGCAGTCGCCATTGTTAGACACTTGTGCAACCATGCAGACTGTCGGCAGTCTGCATGCAATCTATGGAGTGGTTGTTCCACAAACACATTCCGCCGGGGTTCTGTTAACCGTGGGTATTGTGTGGTAGAATTTACAATTCTGGAACTTCAGCATCATGTGATCCGTGGGTGTTCTGGGAGTGTGATTTATGGGTTGATGACAGCTATGACAGTTCAAGTATTACCAATTTGGAGATTTCCGCCCGTGATATTTAACAAATAAAACTCGACTACCGGCGTTATCTCTGATCAGTTCTTCCACCGAGTGTAGGTCAGCCGAGTGTAGGTCTGAGTATTTCTATACTCTGTCTGTTAGTTTATCCAATTCTATGCACATCAGCTTTAAGGAAACTTGGCAATAATATGAGTCCCATTCAAACTAATAGAAGACTGTCCTTTTACTTCTATAATTTTCATGGAAGACCTATAGCTCTACTTTCGAGCTTGATTCCACTTCACAACATTCCTCCCTAACCAAGGATCAAAACCCAGAGGCACTTGATAGCACAGAAAAGAAAGCGCTTAGCAAAGAGGGAACACGGGGTGAATCTACGTAGGCATGTCATCACATATCTCTATAGGGAATGGATGCCGCTCACTAAATGAAATTATAGTGCACAACCTGTTGTGCTCATACTGCAGGAGTTCCTCCTCCTGCATACCATTTGTACCACCACGTACTTATACTGCAGGAGTTCCGTCCTTGCTCGTGATAATACACTATCATCGTTATTTTGTGCTTCGGCCATGTTATGAAAAATATAATAATAAAGCACTTTAACCAATAAAAACTAATAAACCAATATAACTGTAATAATACTTCAACTGTACGTTAATGGGTCCTCATGGCTTCAGGATGAGGAAGTGATATCAAAGTTCTATCTTGATTCAATAAACGTTAATAATTACAACTCTCGCACTTGAGATGGCACTCGATAGGATCGGTAAATCGTACTAGGTCCTGTCCTAAAATTAAAAACGCAACCATTGAAACCAGGATGGGTAACTTTATACAAAACATAATACTGGTTATGTCTTGGCAGTCCATTAGTTCTGAATCAAGCTCGTCTTCGAGCTCTTGAGTTAAGAAACTTTCCCCATGTGTTGGCGCAGACTGGTGGCGTCTTACAGACCACCTTTCGTGAACCAGTCGGTTCAAGAGTACTCTGTGACTATAATAATGTCTGGAATTATCAATTCCAACTGTCGCGTGCACTAAATCAGGACAATTTAAAATATTGAGCACTTGAGATCGACATTTAAACATAATGCGGAATGGGTTAGTAGAGTCATACGAATGGACTTTTTCTCTTTCTGTCTCAACTGTGACTGAAATATTCTGAAAATCATAGTACGCACATCCGAAGGTATCGTCGAATGTGAAAGTACGCTGGGATTTAAAATACTTCAGTCATAAGTATTAGGATGAAAACGTTATTTATAACCGAGAGTGTTTGGCCAGTTCGAGGGCAAATGATAGGCGGAGGTTCACCATTATTCATGTACTGATAAGTAGCATATTCCCAGGGTAATGGGTATGTAGAGTCTACAAAGGGAGTTAGAGAAATTACATCCCGATAACTCCATTGGCTCTCTGCCTCCTTATCCGTTTGACCCCTACAATGATGCTCTATTCCAAGGGCTTAACTTTCATTACTATCTACTGTGTCACTACCACTTGAGTCACTCATTGTACTAACTGAAAACACAAATAAGATTGTTCACCGTTAAAACGTTATATTAATGTAAGTCAAGAGTTGCTGTCAAGGTGTTGGAGTCCTGAGCACGTAAGCTCGCTTGCACTGTTTTCACATTGTAATTAATGACGGATACAGTTGAGATGGAGACGAGGACGTTTGAGGCTGGTCCTGTCTCACTTTTGTCCTTGTCATTCAATCTTTCACTAATTGTCGCATCATTGTCACTACTTTATCAGAAGGAGAGGTCGTCGGAATAGTTGTTGATGTCAATTGTCCCATAGTCGTATAGATAGGGTCATTTTCTTCAGCATTAAATGTAACATTAGACATTTCACACACATCAGCAGAAAAATTAGGAGTTCTCTTCCGTCTATTCTTATATCGTAAGATTATGTGGAGTAATTTAACATGGCCCTTCGCTCTAAGACAGCATATCAATAGATAAATCCCCAACATTAAAAATAAACATCCCACAAAATATGCCCATCTCGGTACCTCAAAAGGCTCTACTGGGTCTAACTGCATCTTATCTAATTCTTGTAGTAGGTCATCCATTTTTAATTCATCCAGGTGTTGTATCGACCGTGGAATCACAAAGGTCGTTATATTTACTCTTTTAAAGACAGCTTGCCAAATTTGCCATTGAGTCAATGAGAAATTGGGCAATACTGCCTTGGATACTAGACGATACATAATGTTATCTCGGCGATGAAAATAACTATTCAATAGTAGTTGGTGGCTAGTCGCAATACTCAACGGATTCAATTCCAAGATACCGATCAGTGGCGTGATTCGGCATGGTTTCGGGTTCTTACATCTTGGACATGTAATCGAGAATCGCAATGGTACATCAGTAGTGATATACCAAAGTCCCTCCTCAATACGCGTCACAAAAGGTAAATCCAATGTTCAGTTTCGCATCAGTTGTAAATAATTTCTTCATCTCAGGTCACATATTAAGCAACAGAGCTAATAAGCAACGAGACGTGGTATGTATCGTTCTCACTGCTCCTTTCAAGGGGCAGAATCATTTCTTATTATCTACACATTTGTCATGACCTAATTCTGGTATATAAAGCATTCTTTGTTTGCCTAAAAGTAATGTATCAGCTTCCAACTGATAAACTGCTACCAATTTATTTGCGGTTGTTGATGCTTTTTGACTCACATTTATAAATGGGACGGGTAAAGCTTGCACTTTGAAAATTTCAAACTGAAAATTTGTGTTAATCAAATGAACTTTTACTAGAATTACTAGTTTATCATCGACAAAAATCATCACAGTTGTCAACAAATGATAATATTTCTATAACTCTTTCTATCCTAAATGTTCGCTAAAACGGACGTCAACAAGGTAGGGCTGACGACTTTGGGTGATAACTTCTCATCTGCAAGCACATCCATTTGCTCATGCAGATCATCCATATACTTGTCTGCTGTTATTAACATTAGTTCAACATGATTCAACATTGTCCCAAGTCGATGAAAGGAATGCATAAAGTGCTCTATAAAGGTCCATTGGTTCTCATGATCCGACAATACAATTTCCATTTGATCACGCAAAAGAGATACCATCCATGATAAATTTACTATAAATTCTTGGTTCCCTTGCGTTAGTTTAATTAAGCTAAAACTTTGCTCCAGCACATGTTGCAGCATGGCCTGATTTACAGACAGTCATCTTATATTTTATTCATTCCCTTCAAATCAGATTCAGTGATGGTCCCAAACAAGAAACTCATTCTTTCACCAATGAAATTTTCTAAACCTCACTTATTTCATGATGAGGGTGTTCGAGACGATTATTTATGAACCTGACCTCCTGGTACATATTCACTAAGATTGAATATAATGCAAGATTAAAAGTATTGTTTCTAGTGTTATTCTTGTTTTGTTCAAATATTTTCATAAAACATGTATCAAGATCTTGATAATATTGATTCACAAATCGTACATTACTGGCAACCCTTTTCATGTAATGTATGAACGGGGTCACCTCGGCCACATACATTGTTGCCCATTCACTGTCAACCATATAAATTTCTTTTACTTTTGTAAAGATGACATTATTTTGGATTATTGTACTTCCACTAACTGTTAATGTCAATAAACTTCCCACTAATCAATTTAACAACATATTGCTCCTACAATGAGAAGGAAGACACGGATTAGCATCATGAGTGATTCTCAAAGCTGAGTTCCAAATACTCTCTCATTTTATCAAATTATAAGTCAATATGCTTTAGTCTCGCACAACGCAAATCCTATCCTCCCTCACAGTTAAACAGCATTTTCTAATGTTATGTTTTTCCTCCTTTTTTACTCCTGGGTGCTCCAGGGTTTGTAATCTATGCTTCGGACTCCCCCCCCCCCCCCACCCCTCTTGAAGGGTCGCTCTAATGTTATCAATTATGTTTCCAATCTTTTCACCATTTGACGGACGCACAGCAGGCTGTACATCGATCAAAAGAGCTCTAACTTTATTTCTTTGATTGATACTGCAGTCAGAGTAACACTCTGACTCAGAGTTAGAATCTTCTGATTGCGATTCTACTCTTAACATTTCTACTTTCTATCAGTTCCCGTGCTGATGTAGAATCTTGAGCAGCTTTCTTCTGCTCACGGAATTGTCTTAATCTCTTATGTAACTCTCCTATGGGTATCCCTTCTTCCTCAGAAGATGAGTTATTTCTAACTTGTCTTTTACTTCTGATTAGAGGAGCCATAGTAATAGGCTCCTCGTCATCACTACTGCTACTACTTTTTCTATCTGCTTGGGGTGGTACATATCTTTGCTTGCATCTCACTCTAACTGGGTCAGGCATTTCCCACTCTTGGGGAGCCAAACTTAAGTTTTCCCCATGACATTTGAAAAGTCTACCCATCATTTGATCTCTGATCCCATAACTTACAGGTCCAGTTTTTTCAATAACTCGAAATGAGTACTCCCATTTCTGTTCTTTCCCCTTTTGCTGACTGTCTCTATACATTTTGGGATCTCCTACATTAAAAGTAATCTGTTTCGCCTTCACGTCTCCAAGACGTTTTTGTTTGTCTACTCTTTTCTGTTGAGTCATTTGTTGTCTCACGAATGCTTTGTGTTGTTCTTGCAAAGCTATTTTGTGGGCTTCTTCTCCCACATACATTTGTCTGGGTTTCAGCACTGTGTCTAATGGAAGAACCACATCCCTGGCATATAACAGATAATAGGGCGAGCACCCAGAGGACTCGCTTCTATTAAGTCTGATAACTGCCAGTGATTGATTCAAAAATAAATCCCATGTTTCCAATTCCTTGTGAGACATTTTTGCCAACACGTCATTTGACGTTCAGTGAAATCGTTCCACCTTCCCATTCGATGAAGGAGGTAATAAGAAGTTTTCACATGGTGAATCTTTAAGTGTGCAGTCAAATATCTCATTATCTCATTGCAATTCTCAGAACCATTATCAGTTAATAGTTCAAGTGGACATCCAAATCTTGGGAAAATTTGATCAATCAACAAAATCGCAACTGTTTCTGCCCGCTTATCAGGGACTGGAAATACTTCAGGCCATCCCAAATATAAGTCAATGAAAGTAACTATGTACATATTTCCAGATAGAGTGGTTGGAAAAGGTCTACTCATATCCAAAGCTATTTTCGCAAATTGATAAGGCGATCTATCTGCTTCTTGCATAGGTAAAGTCACCTTTTTAGTATTTCTTGCCCTGCATGTAAGGCATTTTTCTACATACTGGTAGATGTTTTTGATATAAATCAGGCCAGTAGTATTTCCTGCTAATATTCCAGTACACCTTGTCTATTCCCAAAATGCCCCAAGTTGGCATGGTATTGCCAGAGTACGTCACCCTGCAAGTGCTCAGGAATGTACAACCTCACCCTGGGGTTGTCATCAGTAGCACTGGTGTAGTACAATATTCCCCTTCTCATTAAGTACCTACTACTTATGTTAGCTGAGGTATTATCAATCAAATATTTCTTCTGCACTTCCATTAGTCTAACATCTTGTGCTTGCTCCACCTTCATGTCTAATGTCTAAGTCTTTGTAATTTATTTATTGAGGTTCCGGGGAGCCTTTCTGTTCAACATTGACATGTGCATACTGTTTAGTGTTAATTCTATCACTGTTTATCAATCCTACCCTTATTGTTATCTCAGTTTCTACCTGATCCATCTGATAATCTGGATCTGCATTTGCAATTCCTTCAGGTAATCTTGACAGCAAGTCAGCACGGGTGTTTGTTTTCCAGGTAAATATTCAATTTTGCAATTATAACTAGCTATTTTCAACGCCCACCTTTGAACTTTTGCATTGTTTTGGGGTCGTTTCAACATGTATTGTAATGGAGAATGGTCTGTTTTAATAACAAACTCGGCTCCATGCAAATAATTGTCGAACTTATCCAATGCATAAGATATGGCAAAAGCTTCCTTTTCAATGGTTGATCAATTCTGTTGCATGTCACCTAATTTGTGTGACAAAAATACAATCGGTTTCTCATCTGGTACACCTGGAATTTGACCTACCTCACCTTCACAAGATTGAGGTAACACTGCTCCCACGCAAGGATGAGAAGCCTCTGTATATACACTCTAAATTCGACTGGGTTGAAAAATAACCCAAATGGGTTGTTTTGTAACCCAACCATTGGTTTCTATTTCACTCCACCCAACACTGGGTAGAAATAACCCAATTCAAGAGGTTACATATTTTAACCCATTATTGGTTTAAAAAAAATAACCATAGTGTAGTAGTCATTTGGGGTTGAAAATTGGGTTGAAAATTTCTACAAAAAAGTGGTTGTTTTTAACCCCAAAGATGAGTTGATGTAACCTAATTTTGTGGTCATTTTTCAACCACAAATTAGGGCTAAATTAAACAACCATATAATTGGGTTAACGTTTCAACCCAAAATTTGGGCTGAAATAAACAACCACATAATTTAGTTACCACTGACAGGTTTCTGGGTTGGAATTGGGTTACAAAAATGTACTCAAAAGTGGTTGATTTAACCCAAAAATAAAGATAAAGTAACTCAATTTTAGTCAATTTGTTCAACCCATAATTTGGGTTAAATAAACAACCCATTGAGGTAGTTAAAATTATGTTGTTTTTTGGGTTGAAAAAGTTGACTTTCTAAACCAATTTGGGTTGAAATACCTATTTGACTCCCCTTTTGGGTTAATAAACTCAACCCATTCATTAGTTGAAGAGATATTTCAACCCAAATTGGTTTCTATTTCACTCCACCCAATTTGGGTTGAAAATAACCTATTTTTCTGGGTCGTTTACACTGGGTTAAAGAAAATAAATCAAAATATGGTCAGAATAACCCAAAATTGGACTGGGATATTATTCTAGCCCAAACAATGGGTTACTTTGGAATATTATATTAGCCCAAATAATGGGTCACTTTTACCAGTTACATAAGTTATTTTCCAAGGTATTCTGCTTGACACTTTTAACCCTTTACCCAACATGGATAAAAGCAACACTGCAAAAGAAATTCTTGAATATCTAAAGTTTTTAAGTTTTGGTATAAAAAACATGTATGTCCCCTCATTGGAATGAGCACAACAAGCTCAGTCCAATTAATGAGTGACCATAAGCTATGTTTTTGAGTCAAAAATAATTTTAAATAAAATAAAGTCTGAATGTCGATTTTTGTGAATAGTGCTGGCTGGTTAAGTTAGGTAAAGGGGTAATGACAGAGAAGTTTATAAATTTAATACGGCTCACTCCTTTACTTTCAAATGGACAATCCTTGCATGGACTAAACCACCCAAATTTGAATTCATCCCCCTCTCTAAGGAATTTAAATGCCAAAAATAAGATTTCGACTGATGGTGCAAAAAACAATTTGAAAATGTATCTCCCTCCCCCCCCCCACCCTTCCCCTGTACCGGTAGTGAATTTACTAACAGGAAAAAACAGTTGCCTTTCAGATACTTATTTTTTAACACAGCCCAAACTGGCCTATTCAAATTTCCTGTGAACTGATATTAGAACATTACATCCCTGTTAACTGAATAAACATTACAAATGCCAAACCATTTACCATACCTTCATTACAAATTGAGCCTCTTATCCCTTTACCCAACGTAATGGCCAAAAGTGTCTGCACTATATACATGTACAAAAATCGCCATTTGAATGTTTTTGAGTTTTCAATTTTCGACTCAAAAACACAGCTTATGACCACTCATTGGAATGAGCTTGTTGAGCTCATTAGAATGTGGGGTCATAAGCTGTGTTTTTTAGACAAAAATTGAAAAATGTTTAGTTATACAAGAATTTAGTTTGCAAGTGTCCTCTGCACCCGCATTCGGTAAAGGGTTAAATAAAAAACCTTACATTCTGTTGGGTTATTACTTGGATGAATAGCGAATTCCCAATATTGATAGACATTTTGGGGACCTGCATACATAATTCTGACATTGAATCTATTGTATCTTGTTTGACAAAGCTCAATTAGCTCTGTCAAACAAGATACAATAGAATGAATACTTAATTTATCATTAGCAGATAGGAAAATGACCCAATTCCTGTTAATTGCATACTCCTGTTAACTGGAACCTAAGGAAGTGTCACACCAAATGAGAATTCTCAGTGCTGTGTAGTTTTGGAGATATGCTGCTTGTTTAAAATTCTTTCTATTTGAGCTTCTGCAATTTCCACAGGGCAGCGGGTGATTTTTTGTTTGTTTGCATAAATCAAGTATTTAATACCTCCTACCAAATTTGCTTTATATTGGCCTCTCGGTTTTGAAAATAAGAATTTGGGGCAAGGCCAAAATTGATGCCTCTCCCATTACCACAGCAAATATTGCCCCACAAACTTCATTTGAGCGATTTCAAATTGTAACCCCCAAAAAGACGCTGTACACCAAGTATTAAGTCATTGTAGTCACTGGCTCATGAGAAGATTTTGTAAGATTAAGGCCAACTTTGGGGGTGTGGTCCTACCCAGGAGGGGGAGGTAACCCATGTGAACACATCTGACTTGGTATTGGAGTCGGACAATACCATTTACCCAACATTTGAAGAAATTGGACCAGCGCATGCATGGTTTTGGGGGAAATGTCATAAACATGGTGTTACAGTACAATATACGGTAAAGGGGGGTGACTATAGATGAACTCACTTCAGTCACTTTACAAGATGATCTAACAAAGCCATAAAGTTCATCAAAATAAAGAGCAGTGGATTGAATTTGAAATTTAATATTGTTTACCACTTTATTTTCAAAGTGGACAATTCTTGCCTGCACAAGATTACATACAGTTAAAACTAGAAGTCCTGTCATGAACTGTGTGCTTATCTTGCCTTACCTGCACGTAAGAATTTCATGCAATTTCGATATCGAATTACACAAATTCGCTAAACATCAGACCAAGCTGTCAAACATCTTTGAGATTGGCAATGTTTTAACAAGCTCAAATGCAATCAATATGAAGTACGGAACAGGAGATCTGTTACAAAATGATACCCTTCACCCAAGGTCAACACAACTGGCCAAAACAGCCAGCACTATTAACAAAAAGCTCCAGTCAAAATTTATTACATGTATGTTATCAGTTTTCTGTCTCCAAAACATAGCTTCTAACCCCTCATGGGAATGAGCTTGTTTAGCTCATTCCAACATGGGGTCATAAGCTATGTTTTTATACACAAATTGAAATTTTTTAGTTGTTCAAGAATTTATTTTGCAGGTGTCATCTGCTACCCATGTTTGGTGAAGGGTTAACCCTTTCCCCAATTTAATGGAAAGAACTGACCAGTGCTGTGAACACAAATCTCTTATTCAAATTTTATTATGCTTTGTTTTTGTTTTCAAAACACAGCTTGTGACCCCAAATCGGAAGAAGCTCATTGAGCTTGTTCCAATGAGGGGCCATACGCTAGGTTTTGGAAACAAAAATTTTTATTTTTTAGTCACAATGAAAGTAGCTCAAATAATTTTATTTAGCATTGAGAGTGAATACTTCGTGCTGCATTTTGTGCCTTGTGTTTTTGACTAAGAAAACAACAGTTTGTGTCAAGTCAGCTACACCATATCGGCCTGTGATATTGAACATACATTATAAATTGTTCAAATCCCCTGTGAAGACCCTCGCAATTGTATATACTACATCACTCGCTTTCTATGATGTAACCAATACTTAGTACATGTATTTATGCCATGCATTAATTTGTTATATTTTTTTCAATACCACCCGGCCCTATTCCATTTGTGGGGAACCCGTCTCTGAGAGAGCTTTCCAACAATTGATGCTATAACATGGTTAATGGTTTATCATTTTGGATATACTTGCTGAAAAAGGCCCTGGGTAAACAGAAAATAATTTATATATATCTTCATTAAACAAGGTTCTTGTATCATTTGTTGGAAAGATCTCCAAGAGGATATTTCAACAAATGACACCATGACCTTGTTTTATCAGCACAAAAATCCAATAATTGCTTATGTTTGGAAATTTCTGAAATACATTACTGCATGGTATCTGTTTTGGAGCATATTAGCTTTGGAATGAATGAATAAAGAACCGTGTGCCAATCAATCACCAGAAGTCCATTTCCATAGGTAAATAAGGTGATATCTGTTTATATCACCAATCCCAACTGGTACAATTTTACATGATTGATGTTGTACACAAAAGTGCACTGTAGTAGGCGAAAGCAGACACTACCAAGGGGAACCCTGATATATATGAACACCCACAGAATACAAAATTTTTATTGATTTAATATATTGCTGAGTTAACAACTTCTCTGAAAAATCAATACAATGAATCATTTGTAAAAGGCCATAACCCCCCCATGCAAACTGATGTCAATATAAATCAGTCTGGTATCCCAGGATATATATCAAAAAATGGGAAATAAAGCAATTCAGCACAGAAACCTTATCAATGTAGTGGATTCATGTTTCAAATATTTATGTCTTTGGCTTTAAGCGTCCAGGATTTGCTCACACGTTTTGGAAATTTTATGTAAAATATGTGTAGTATATGTGGTCAGCAGACAGTCTCGTCCCTCAATGTAACATTTTAAAAACATTTCTTCACAAAAAAGTACACTTAATTGTTACTACAAGTAGAAGGCATTTTTTTCAAAATTCTCATCAATTTTGAGATTAAATAACCATGATCTAAGAAAAGATACGACAAAATAGTTTCTGGACATGTTTAACCATAAGAATATTCATCTGTGTCAAACAAAGACAAACAACAACCATATGTTTTACTTTCAGGATTCAGGAAAACGTCATTAACCAACAGCTCTATATCTTATAAATTGGAAATAAAGCAGTTCAGTAACAGAAACCTCCTCAATGCAGTGGATGCATGTTTCAAATGTTTTTTAAATATATCTTTGACTTAAGTATCCCAGATTTTCCCACACAATTTGAGAATCTTATGAAAAAAAGTTTATATGGTTACTAGCAGCGGACAGTCTTCAGTCCATCTTTGTACACCACTCACTGTTGACTATAAGATTTTTTCCAATGTTATGCATCATCAAATGGTCAAGAAAAACACCTCACTGTTCACATTCCTTCCTTTGCAGTGCTTCTTTCACTCTCTTCTCAAGTTGGATTAAAGTTCCAAACTCCAAGTTTTCTTTTCTGCAAAGGAGAAATTTAAAATAAAAAAGATACCAGTGGAACAACATGTACCCAACAGGGGCCATAATTCATGCAAACATTTTTAGGGCCTACCCCATATTTGAACTTGACCTGTATTTTGTTGTAATTGAACCACATACCAAGTTTGAAGCTGATCAAAAAACAAATACTAAAGTTACTGTTCGGAAACCAAATATTTGACACATTCAGACGACAAACAAAAAACATTCTTGTATATGTGCAACTAAAAATTTCCATTTTTTGTCCCCAAAACATATCTCATTACCCCTCAATGGAATGAGCTTGACCAACTTGTTCCAATGAGGGGTCATAAGCTACATGTATGTGATTGAAACAAAAAATGGAAATATAATAAAATTTGAGTGGCCATTTTTGTGAATACATGGCATTGGCTGGTTTTGGTCATTATGTTAGGTAAAAGGTTAACACAGGTTAAGTTAAATAAATCTAGTGACTCAAATGAACATAAATGTACTCAAACAATTTTTAATTTTTAGTCCTTTTTTCACCCAATATGATTCTTATTTGGTCCCCTATCTTTCTTCATTTTCACCAGGTTGGACTATCAGCCCATCATCAAAATACACCATTTGAACTAAAGTCTTAAAATTTTGCCTCAACTGTAGAAACTTTGAGTTTATATTTGAGAATTTGGAGGTAATTTATCCAGAAGTTTGCATA
The DNA here is from genome assembly GCA_031216915.1 of Pictodentalium vernedei. Taxonomy (NCBI): domain Eukaryota; kingdom Metazoa; phylum Mollusca; class Scaphopoda; order Dentaliida; family Dentaliidae; genus Pictodentalium; species Pictodentalium vernedei. The sequence goes on from CM062297.1 coordinate 173,191,186, forward strand.
CATGTATTTGAAATGTTTTACGGTTGCTTTGAAATCTCAGTATTCAATACTATTCATTATGTTGGCATATAAGATTCTACCTCATACTTACTAGTATATTCAAACCAATATTTTTATTAACAAGTGCAACACCAAGGTTGGCTATGCACCCTCCCCCCCCCCCCACCCTCCCAATTGCCAAGAATGTCCATATCCTGAATTCAATCATTGCTTATGCCCGCACCCCAAATTTATCATCCAAGACAACTTGTTCTCATCACATGGTGATAGAAAAGGTGCCTGAGAAGTTTTGTGAAGATTGGTACATAAATACAGCCTGCAGTCTGAGTCGTACAGTTCTACACAACTAATATGTACAAATATCACTAAATGGGTTAAAGTTTGTATAATCTGCATAATTGATACACGAGAAAATGAAACAATAAATATCTTATCTTATCACCATTAAACCATATCACCAACACTAGTACTGTATACAGCATGCCATCAACTATGCCCATGGGTCCTATTGGGACACTGATGCTCCCACTTTATGATAGACTTCAGTGATTATAAACAGTTTAAAAAAATTGTTGCCATTTGTTGGACCAACCCCATATTAAAACTTGAGCTGGATTTTGTTTTTTGACTAAATCACATACTGAATTTGGAGTTGATCGAAAAACAAATACTAAAGTTATCGTCCAGAAACCAAATATTTCACGCATTCTAAGTCCAACAGGGGCCATAATTCATGCAAACATTTTTCAGGCCTAGACCTTTTCATCGGTGCAGAATCGGTCTCATTCGCACAGAAGAGGACATCAAACTCGGTCGCATTCGCACGGAGCAGATTATCAAACCCATTCTGCGCAATTGCGATTGAATTTCCTATTCCGCATCGATGAAAAGGTCTATTCGTTTCGGCGCCATTACCGGGTTATTGTTTTTACTGTTTTATATTTAAACAAAAACATGGCCGATTTTGAAACCTCCGTCGCCGCCTCACGAGTACACAAATGACGACGATTAAAGGATAAAACCTAATTTGGATTAATAAACTCTGCCCAAATGTAAGGAAATACGTGTACTATCGATTGCAGCCGGTAATAAGGGTGAAAGCTTGATATATATCCCAAATTTCGAGTTTTGAGTTCCCATAAAAACTTGATGGGAACTTTTTCTATAGGATTGAATGGGAAGAATCTGAATGTAGAGGGGTAGCCACTACGTTCGGATCGCTGAACTAGCGTACATGTACCTCCAAGTAACCGCCGGCCGGAATTAAACTTTATTTGAATGGACTGCATCTGAATGCAGTGGGCAGTCACAACCTTCCAATAGCTGAACTATATTTGAAATAGAATTTAAAAGTACCCTTTTTCGATCACATAGCTCCAGGATACGGTATTATTCTGATGAGGTGAGAAACCAAAACATTACATTACAGGCAGAGGCCGTGGGTCCAAGTTTGGACTAGTCTTGGAACAGAAGTTACAGAACATCCCAGAGCCCTTTCAAATTGCCGAATGCCCCCTGTATTTTAAAACCTATTTCAATATTTCAATTTCAATATTTTGTTCTGTGTGGTAAATTGACATACCGTTTCTGTGGCTGAAACAGTGAAAACATTTGCATCGCCGCCCCATTAATAACGGTCACATCTTCACACTCACCAAACTGATATGTGTCGAATTATTGTAGATACTACCTTCAAATGTTTGCCTTGGTTCTGTCAAATTCCAGTCTTTCAACAGTTTTTTCACAATCACTTCCTGGTCGGTCAGCCAAATTTCTGTAGATCAGCATGTCTTTCGAAATAGACAAGAGCACCAGTAATAAAATACAGCGTGGACACGCACGTGTGAATATGTCCAAGAGACGATGGACAGAATGGCGGTGATAGGAAAGATTGTCTTCTTTTTTTTCTCTTTTTCTTTTGGTGCGACGTTGACGGGAGATATCACATGTTTTGACCGCCAAGTGAATGATGCAGAAGTCGATGTTATTTGTGGCGAGGTTTTCGAATTTGAAAATGCAATAAGCCAATTTTAGAAAAAAATCCATTTGAAAGAACATTCCCTTTTATTTCCATATATTTGAGAACTTTTATAAGCTTCAATAAATTAAATAATCCACAAAATACTTAATAACATTTATACAAAATAATATGAACCAAGTTCTCAAAATTTAACTCAATTTTGGGTTTAAAAGTCAATAACCCATTTTTTCAACAAAGTGAAAAAGTCAATTTTGTTCAAAATGACCCAATAAACAATCCATTTTTACCCTACCTTATGGTTGGGTTAAATTTCAACCCAGTCGAATTTAGAGTGTAGGACGTAGGGTTTTCGTGGGTTGGGGTATGAAAGGTGTGCTACTTGTGTCAAGCTTTCCTTCAAGCACTCAAAAGATTTTTGATGGGCTTCTTTCCAATGAAATCTAGCATGCTTTTTGGTGAGTCCTATCAATGGCTGTGCTATCTTGCTAAAGTTTCGTATGAATCGTCTATAGTATGAAACCATTCCCATGAAACTTCTAACTTCGGTCACAGGTTTTAGAGGTACTAATTTTCTTATGATCTCGACCTTTGTGGGTTCCGGTTTGATACCATCTTGGCTTATTATGAAGTCAAGGTAAGCAGTTTCATTTTGAAAGAATGCGCACTTTTTAGCCTTTAGTTTTAGCTTGTGTTATCTCAGTCATTTGAATACCTGTCAAATATATTCAATGTGTGATCTTACGTCTTTACTAAAAATTAAGACATCATCTAAATAGGCAAGCGAAAAGTATTCTAGTCCTTGCAGGACTATAGTCATCAGCTGTTGATACTCCCTTGATGCGTTTATTAAGCCAAATGGCATGACATATAACCCTTTGTGACTTGTGAATGCAGTCTTAGGTCTATCAGCTTTGTCCACATTGACTTGCCAATAACCCCAACTTCATGTCAAGTGTCATAAAGTGTTTACAGCCATTAAGTAGGGTAAAAATATCATCAATCAGAGGGAGCGGCCTACATGTAGCCTTGGTTACTTGATTGAGCTGGCGGAATTCAGCACAGAAGCATCTTGTGCCATCTTTCTTATCCATTAAGAGACAAGGAAAGCTCCAAGCACTGTTTGAGAAATGAATTATGCCAGCTTCAAGCATCTCCTGGATCGCATCACCCATAATTTTTCGTTTTGTAAGTGGTACCCTATATGGTCTACTTTTAATTGGTTTGGCGTCACATGTATCAACTTCAAGGTGACTGTGTCTGTTTAGGTTAAGTCCTTATCACTTTGAGCAAACAAATCTTTATTCTCATTAATTAATTTCATAGTTACATCCCTTTTATCAGCAGGTACTTCAATATCTTTATCATCAAGTTCACTCTTTTGTTGTGGCCCATCAGAATTTAATTTTCTCAAAACTTGTTCCATTTCTACTAAGTTTTTATCCTGTACTACAGGTTCTACTTTTCTTACAATACAGCCCCTCTTTAATGTGTAATGTGTGTTAGGGCTATTCACTAACATCACAGGAATATGTCCTCCATTGTTACTCACTATACTATGACTAACAAGTAAGCCTGGTTGTTCAGCTATATAACCTTGCTTTAAACCATGATGTTCTAAATAATCAGAGTCAAAAGTCGAGCGGGCCCCTATGGCCTTCGCTGCACAGACACACGTGGTCTGAGGTTTAAGTTCAATTTGATTCACCAATCTAGTCAAACAACTAACATGCAAGTCTTTTACTATCAGTATAAGCTGTCCCTGTAATTTTCTAAGTTCAAAGTAAATGTTCACCCCATTATCATTGTTCCAATCTAAACCAAGTAATACACTTCGATTAAGTTCATCTAAGACTAAGAATTCATGTACCTCAGAAATTCCATTTATCGAAAAAAATAAAGTCTCGCTTGTCCCCTGGGTCTAACATCATTTCCAGTCACTCCATCAGTTCTAGGTAAAGTATTTCTGTCTCCCAATAACTTTGGCCTATGCCTCAAAATTTTCCAAAATTATGTGCTAATACAAGAAGATTGAGCTCCTGAATCTAATAAAGCTCTCACTCATTGCTTCCCTATGTTTATCATGACACTATCCAAGATACCAGTCCATAATTAACATGAACTGCTGGTGAGGAACATTCTTTATGTTTATCTCAACCTCCTGTTGCTACAGGAAGTTGTTTTAATTGGTTTCACACTCCATTTTTATTGATTTCTGCATTTTGTTGAAGTTTTGGTTTCACTTCTGTTTACAATAATTTTTCCAAACTACTTTTGGTTTGAACCTCTGCTGTGATATTTCCTGTTTTGGTTTCAGTAAGGGTTGAATGTTTACTTCCTGCTTTGGGTTTCGATTTCCAGGGGTATTCCCCTGTGGTTCTATCTGCATTACTGGTTTCTAATTTTCTAAAATTTTCTGCTTTTGACTTTCCCTATTCTGTGGATGATTCTTGGGATATCTTTCATAATAATAACTATTTTTCTTCATATTTTCAAGTTCTATTGGACTGAAATGTTTTTTTCCGGTAAAATGCGGGTACAATCTTTTGTAAAATGTGTGCCCTGCCCCCATTGTGGACACCAGTCACACATTTGTAATCCCTTTACATCACCGGGTATAGTGGTTCTTACTTACTTCCACATTTTTCACACTTATGGTCTGTCCCAGGGTTAATTTCAATTGGATCTATCTTTACAATTGGGGTGGGGTCCCTCCTTGTTCTAGCAGTTGGCTCAGCAATTGGCTCTAGAACAGGTTTAGCTGTTATTTTATTGCTAGGTTTTGGGTTAACATTTGAACCAGAGCTTGAAATTATCTTTGTTTTACTGCTAGACTTTATTTGCTGCCTTACTTTCTTAGCTTGTTGTCTATTTGTTAAAGGGATAGTCCTTAATTTCACCTTACGATTTTTAATATTATGTCCCCCACTATTACACCTTTTAGAGTAATTTACCAATTTTCCTTGTTTTACAGAAGAGGTTATTATTTGTTGGACATTGAGCCCCTGTTTTATAGGTTGCCTGTTCCTAGGTTCTGAATTTCTAGTATGCCTATTCCCAATAATTTCACTGTTTTGCTTATTCGCGTACATTAATGTTTCAGATTTTACAGTTTGTTGACTTAGTGTCCTCGCAGTTGACCTGGTTTTGAACGTTTAGCATGCGGATTCGAACCTTTCACATGCACTAAATTATGTACCTGTCCCATTTTTCTACTATTGTATTCTCTGTTATGTAACTCATTGCATGTATTATTTTGTGATGATTGTTTTCTATCAAAATTCTGATTTCTACGAACATTATTTTCTGATTGCTTACCAAAACTGGATTTATCAGCATATGGGTCATAAATAACAAATAACAATGGGATAATTATTTGTATACTGCCTTTTACAATTGTGAACAGAATAAATAGAATCTGGTCTTATTATCTCCCTGCACTTTTGACATTTTCTTAGGGCGACTGTATTGATTGAGACTCGACCCTTTACCCTGCAAGGGCCGAGCTTTGCTCGTTTAAATTAACTCTGCAATACCCTAACTGACCGCAACGAAAACAAGTTCCTGAACAGAATCTAGTCTGTCCTGCACCATCGGCATGAGTTTGCTGTTGTTGGGGTGGGACCAGCACCTCTACTGTTCTTAGCTGTCTCGCGATTTTCACTCTGCAATCGCGTTTGTGGTGGCCTTGTCTCTCACATAGATGGCAAATGAGTTTGGGGTATTGATTAACCCTCCGCTGAACAAACTTTTTATTCTGATACTGTGGATTTTGATATCTCGGTTGACCTTGCCTATACTGCTGACCCTGCCGAAACAGTTTTTGAATTTGATAATTTTGCCTTCCCGTTGTCGCTAAATGTACGCGATTTTTCCGTCGCGTCCCATCAATTTCCATGGGGACACCAACATTCCCCGGACTGTCATCCTTTTTCGGTTATTCGTAGTTTTGTACATCTCCTGCTTCTCCCCGGCCTTTGGGTTTGTTTCACACATGCCTCAAATATCGCCCTAGCCACGGCCTTGTCGAACATCTCGGGCTCTTTTCTGATTAATTTCAATTGTATGTCGGGCTGAGACAGTCCGTCAGTGAAGTAATCGGCTAACATTTTCTGTTCGGACGCCCCGTCTATTTGCTTACCGTACACGTCTTTGGCGAGATCGAGTAATCGTTCGCCATAAGACACAATGGTCTCATTTTTCTCCTGCGTCATATGGCGGAAATAACTTCTCGCCATGCTTTTGCCAATTATTTCTGAATATCTGCCATTGGGCTCTTTCTGGAGCTCTTCCCATCGTACCTCGGGGTTGTGTTCAATTTGCCTCAATATAAAATCGCTTACCACATAATCGCTGGTTTGAGCAGCAATGAATTTTCTTTGTGACGGTGGAATGTTGTTAATTTCCCAATATAGGTTCAAGCTCTTAATCCAAGCCCGATAGTTTTTTGGGTTCCCGTCAAATCTGGGGATATGGGCGTGAAGGGCCTGAGTTAGCATCGCTTGACCTGTCGAAGCTGCATTTCTGCTACTTGCCAAAATGGTTTGATGCATTTTTGTGATAACCTGAGCGGCTGTGTCCCTATTAGATGGAGCTCGATGATCTCACGTTCAATATCCTCCCTCGTTTTCATGTTCGCAAGCTGGGTTTGTAATTCTACAATCTGTAAATTAGGGGCATGAGTTTGTTCCTGAAAAACGTTTGCTTGATTCGCCTTTTGTTCTTGCAAAGCACGATCGTGTGTTTGCATTTGCTCTTGCAGGGAAGCTCGTTCAGCATCCAACAGCCGCTGGTGACGTGTGGTAACGTCGTCCAGCTGCCGCTGCATACTCGGATGTTGCTCACCTGCAAGAGCCTCCGCCCGCTGACGAATAGCAATGCCATCCATTTTTCAACTGATAATATGTGAACAATATCAAAATGTTACACTTCCAGTTTTTGTTGGCTGTTTGTTGTTCCACCGCGTTCCTCCTTCCTCGAATTTGCACTTTTCGCGAGTACTACACAAATTTGTACTCTCGCGCACTACTACTAACGCAACACTATTTCCCGTTCTATTTTGTTCCGTTCCACCACTGCGTGTTTTTGCTTCACCACTGCGTGTTGTTTCACCACTGTTTCCGTTTCCACCACTGTCTGTTACCTGTACGGTTGTAGATACTGCTGCAAGCTCTTGGAGAGAGCGCAGTTGCGTCGCTGGCTGATGGTACGTCGTTGCCTACGGGTACATGGTTCTGGGTACTGATTTTTGCAAAATCTGCAGCCACGGCACCAATATAAATATATGTCTGTTGCGGAATTAAGTGAAAGTCTATCGATCTACGATCGTAAGTTCGGACTCAAATTGTTGTGATTACTGAGAGAACTAAGAAACCCCATCAATCGCGAAGTCCCATCAGCCCGTGGCGTTTTGTGATTCCTTGCCATACGCTATCAGACACAGGCTCAAGATTCTGGGTTCAGGTTGATTACCTCACAAACTTGTCGTGTTCAGCACAACGAAGACCAGTTTTCCAGTTATCTACGATTTTTATAAAACAAAATGTACATTCTCACCGCGACTACTGTTGTCTCTGGCATGAAAAATACAACAACGTTCATTCAAGACCAGTGGCGGCATCCATCTTTCTACTACCAGGTGGGCTCATACTCGTCAGGAGCCCAGAGACAACTTGTCTAAACACCCAGAAATCGGTGCTTATATCCACCAGATTTCCGATGCCAAACCTGATTACGTGACTATCAGTCAGAGGAATGGTTAGGAAAAGCCCCCGTGACGCCATTGTTAGACACTTGTACTACCATGCAGACTGTCGGCAGTCTGCATGCAATCTATGGAGTGGTTGTTCCACAAACACATTCCGCCCGGGTTCTGTTAACCGGGGGAATTGCGTGGTAGAATTTACAATTCTGCAACTTCAGCATCATGTGATCCGTGAGTGTTCTGGTAGTGTGATTTATGGGTTGGTGGCAGCTATGGCAGTTCAAATATTACCAATTCGGAGATTTCCGCCCGTGATATTTGACAATTAAAACTCGACTACCGGCGTTATCTCTGATCAGTTCTTCTACCGACTTCATGTCAGTCGCGTGTAGGTCTGAGTATTTCTATTCTCTGACTGTTAGTTTATCCAACTCTATGAATATCGGCTTTAAGGAAAATTTTCCAATAATATGAGTCCCATTCAAACTAATAGAAAACTGTCCTTTTACTTCTATAATTTTTATGGAAGAGCTATAGCTCTTCTTTCGAGCTTGATTAACCTCTGTGGGCCCACTTCGCAACAGTACTGAAACAGCAGTTTGTTTGTTGTTTGAGAAAAAAGAAAAAGAAACCCAAACAATCGCTGGTTTGAGATCAGCCCCAGCGTGTTATCCTTAACGGTTACAAAAAGGAAGAAAATCCACCAATATGTGTTTTTGAAAGCTATGAGTCATCCACCAGCCTATAAGGTAGAGAGGATGCTGAGCCTTGGCCATTTGGACTGCCTTCAGGGAAACAGATGACGCGGTGGTGTGAGGGAACCGCCCCCCCCCCCCTCCCAAAAAGGGCTATTATATCTTTATTAAAATCTTTATTTATTTAAAATGTGCACTCGTCCCAGCCAGACAAGCTTGTTTGTATTTTGCATTTTCTGATTTTACCCATGACCTCTTCTACGCTTATTGGTTCGGTTAATTCATGGTCCTCCCCATCTTCATGCCTTTGGTCGAAGTTGGGTTCATTATTCACAATGCGACTGAAAAGATAGATACACAAAATATCTATCCAACTTTCATGTGATTGGATTTGAGTGGCGAGGGACGCATCCTACACCCACCCCAGGTCTCGGGTGATGGTATTGGGGTGCAAAAATATGTTAAGATATTGTTTACCTACTCTCTCTCCCCACCCCCCCCCCCCCCTCTCTCTGTCTCTCTGTCTCTCGCTGCTTGACTGCCTACCGGCCTGCCTGCCACCCTGCCCGCCCGCCCGCCCGCCCGTCCCAACTATTTATTAAATAATGATTTGTTTTATTTATTTTATATTTTTTGGTTGGGGGGGGGGGGGGGTAGTTCCAATGCCTCTCATGGCAGTCAGTCTTATGGCTACATTACCATCAACTCTTGCTGCTAACGATGTAACATGTTCGTGCAGAAGGGAAATAGACGTGTAACGAAGGAATGACAAAACAGTGTAAGGAACAATTAAATTATCTTCTGAACCATTTATTTCTTTATTCTAGTTTAAAGACGCGGTCAACAGTCGAAGCTCATACCGTGTCGGATAGTTTCACGGGTGGAGGTAGCCGGCTTGCATGGAGAGAACCACCTCTCAGCACCCAGTAACTGTCGGCCTATCTAGCTTACTACCACTACCAGGCGTACCATTGGCTCGCAATACACGTTATCACACTGCGCCGCTGAACAGCAGTTGAGATTAAGTTTCTCGTTAAAAGGATACAAGTAACGCAGATTAATCGGATCAGGGCTGAACCTTAGACCTTTAGATTAAAAGTGCAACCGCGATCACTAACCATTCTCAAGCGTGGATATGCGTGCGTGCGAGCGGGCGTGGTTTACCCACCCCATCCAAGATGATGGCATGGTTGTGTTAAGATAAATATGTAGGAATGCACAGTGTAAATGGTATTATGGGTAATAAAGAGCCAAACTTGCCTTGGAATAATATTAGCAAATGTGGTAGAGAAATGTAGAAGAACTCTTCTCCCGACACCCATTTAAGTAAAAATACATACACCCTGTCTCTCCCCCACACTCTATAAAATCAGTTGGGTTGAAAAGTAACCCAAATCAACTGGGTTGTGCGAATATAAACCCAATTAGGTTCGTATTCGCTCAATCCAGCTGATTTGGGTTGATATTTAACCCGATTGATATCAGTGTGTAGCTTATCGCTTAATACATGTCGGCCTATATGTTGCCCCGGACCGTCGTCGCTTCTGACGACACTGAATGTATGAATGGAGAGGGAAAATTATGTATAGAAAAATAGTGACCAATCATAAGAATAATTAGAGATGAAGTTTATTTGGTGTGTGTTTTGTCACCGGGGGAATGCATCATAAATGTGTTAAATGGATGTCCACCTAGGACTGACTTCAGCAACAATTACCATGGTCCCTCTTCGTTGAAAAAAAAAATAGTGTTTAATCCTTCACCAAGCGTAACGACCAGCACCCAAAGTACTGCGCTAAAAAAAACAAGAGAAAAACTATTATTATTTTTATGAACTCCCTCATTGGGACAATTTCGTTAAGATTATTCTTAGGATGCTGCCATTATGTAGATGCAATTTTTCAGTTATGAAGATGCCGTATTTTATTCATGCTGGCTAAAGATTTTACAAAGCGTTTGGTATAGAACATAATTCCATCAGATCAATGGTAGTACAGTATTCGACGTGGGTAAGAAAACAATAAAACGGTATTTGGCGGATATGCAACTTGAGCCAAGTTCACAGGCTGAACGCGTTCATATTCAAAGAGCTAGTGTTTCTAGAGCAATTCGATTGACACAAGTTGTACCAGTTTTCAGCGCAATTTGATGTGTTTTGTACGCGCGATGAAAAGAGAATGAATTGTCACTAATACCACTGAAACACTCACGAACTGAGGTGCGTGGTACTGTTCACCGGGACGCTATCTGTTGCTACTTGTGATAGATTACAAGGAGGATAAACAATCCTTTATAGAAATGTCACCCGGGTTTTAATTGAAACGATTTCAAAGGCAGTGAGGTTTTTTCTGTTGGAAGATTCACTCTGGGAGTGTTTCAACTTTCCCCCGCGCTTATCGATGCTCCCATTTCATTTCTGATTAGCAAAGACCCACTCGTAAACGCAAAAATACACCATCATCACATTATTCACTCATTTGTGGGGTTCCTACAGCGTGGTTTTCCACAGGAAACTATTGCTTCCCTCAGGCAGCAAATCTTCCTCGTAAATTTATGAAAATTTATTTTCAAGCCTTTCGATTTGAGTAAGAAGGGATGGCGATAAACTTATTTTTCAATTTTAATTGATTTAATTGAATTTATTTAATAACAATGGCAGTGCCCTGTCTTATTGTTCCATTTTGAATAAAAAAAAGCTGCTTTGAAAGTTTATCATCTACCCCATTGTCAATTTAACAATGACGACTCATGTCTTGATCATCGGTGGGTCACGATAATCCGCTCCAGTGATCAACCTACAGAGACGACACATATTAGTATCGACTGATGATATTGATTTTCTTGGGAATTAATTTCTTATCGTTAGTTAATTTTCCACTTCAAATCATTACCGTCTATCCTAGTTACACTTGATTAGAAACTTTCTACCAGGTCAGTTACTCTTTTCAAGCAGTAATGAGGCCAAAATAAGTTTAAAATCTGTTTCTCATGACCCCCGTATTGCCCTTTGGGCGGCCGCATTCTCACTTCTTATAAACAATGCAAACTCAAAAAAAAATAAAAATTAAATGGTTTATGTCTGATATTTTTCCCATATTAATAAAATTGATAAATTCGTCCCTTGAGTGCATCAAAGGACAAAATATACCACCACCGATGCTTTTCTATAGAATATGATGCCTAAAACGTAAAACAAACCAAGAACATTAACTTTTTCTAGCAAAGAAATAATTAGAAAAATAAAACAGTGAAATAAAAAACCGCCCGCCCACATGAAACTTTACAAAAAATGGTCCTAGAAACAGAAGATCTACTTTGTGGAGCCTAAAGTTTACATTTTTAGTGTAATGGCAACGTATGGTCAAATCTCCAGATAATTCACTAATAGACGTAAAATCGGTGCCCAAACGGGGCGGCTCCAAGAGGCTAACGATATTCTCAACTTTCTAAAATTTGATCAATTTCTGTCATGAATTACAAAGCTTACGACCCCTCATTGAAAGGTGTGTTTATTGGCCAAAAAATAAGCTTAAAGCTTAAAGCTACGGTCCCACCAACGTGCCTTCAACCCTACGTCTGAAAATGGAAAAAAAAACTTGTCAAAACGTTGAGAAACGGTAGGGGAGCGTCAGTTGTACTTCAACAAGCGAGATGAGACGTGGAGATGATTGCGAGCGTAGGGTTAAAATTTTAAACTTTTCAAGAGTTTAAAATTACGCCCCAAACGTGGCGTTTGTACCCGGTGACTTTCAAAACTTGACAAATCGTAGTGAAAGCGTAGCCTGTACTTTACATGCGTACGTTGTACTTTGTGAGCATAGCCTGTACTTTTCAAACTTGACATAAACGTAGTGGATCAGTTATGACAAACAATAATTTTCCCAACACCTACTCGGCGTTTCAGAAAGTAAACATCACGTTTCACAAAGTAAGCATGAAGTTTTAATCTACGCTTGTAAAGTAAAGGCTACGTTAAGTAAAAAAGTACAGGTGAAGTTTCATTCCAAAACTCTATTTTCTCCACGTTTCTCTACGCTTGGTCCACGTTTGTGAAATTTAAGTAAAGTACAGGTGGCGTTAGCATCACGTCTGTGAAAGCACCTGCCAGGCTCTCATAAAATCCATACTTTGGTCTACGCAACAACCAGGGTCGCACCCAATGTAGCCTCTCAGCCCTAGGCCTTGGTTCTTCCCTCTGTAACACATTCACCATCTGGATGGCATTTCTAAGCCCCTCTTGTTGTATATGCATAACAGCTTGTAACACACGTCCAACTTGTATCACATCATTTGCCATTTTTCACCAAAAAATGTAGAAATCTCAAAAATATTTTTGGGTATTCCGTTGTATTCTTTTCAGCATCACATTCACAAATGAAATGTCATCGATAGTTGGCGAAATATATATACTCAGGGACCAAGCGTCACCAAACTTGGTGCAAACGTGAGGGAAAAAGAAAAAAAACATTTTTTTTTTTAAAAATAAACGTAGGATTGACGTAGTATGTACTTTGGAAACGTACCCCAAACGGGTTAAACGTCAGCTAAACGTACATTGTACTTTGCAAACGTCTTAAAACTTGGGTAAAACGTGGAAAACGTAGGGTAAACGTAAGACGAACGCCACAAACTTACACCTAACGTACATCGTGTGTCAACCGAACGTGTGAAAACGTATGAAAAGTCTGAAGAAACGTAACACTTACTTTGCAAACTTCACCCTAACGTGACCCTAACTTCATGAAACGCGCATGAAACGTACAATCTGGACGTAGAGTAACTTCAAGCGAACTTACATCTTACTTTTTAGACGTAGACATGCGTATGCTAAATCCACATCTAGCGTTAGCTTAACGTAGATACCTACGTTTCATCAAGTTTGAAATGAAACTTGGAGAAACGCCAGATTTAAAAAAAAAAAGAAGATAATTGATGAAACGCCGACTAACGGCCAGCAGCGTCGTCGGTGGGACCGTAGCTTTACGATGACAAGTTTTTTAATTAAACCTCTCGTGTACCACACGGCTTCACTGGACAAATAATCAGTAATTCAGATGAAGATCGAGGTCACTCCATCTTAGTTCAAATCATAAACTGACTTGTCATTTAAACGACACTTCATTGGGAACTTCATCTGCTGGTCGTGCGAAAAGTCTAGGAAAATGAAACAGTTTGCAAGTCACTCCGTTGACGAAAAGGACAACCACAATTCAAATATTTCTCACGTAGTGACGCTACACGGTAACACTTGATACTGGACCCGTGAACCTACAAAAAACTACGCGTGCTCTCGTCAAATGAGTGGACGTGGATTTTAGCCTCATTAGAACATAATCTGTGTGTACATACAGATTATTACAGCAGTCTGTTGATCAGGGGTCTTGGAGTTCGGATGAGCTGACGATACCAGGTCAGCAGTAAGCGTTTTGTGTGATCTCGTTAACCCGGTCGCGTCAAAGACTGAATATGACAATCAAGATTAACTTACTGTTGTAATAATGTGTTTATTATTTGGTAAATCTATACAAAAAAAATAATTTGACGATTAAAATGTAAAAAATATGGACGTTTGCGGTGAGTGATATGCGGCAATGTACTCAAGTTTTTATTTTGCGTTTGCAAAACTGAACGCCGGTATCGTCAGGAAAGTCATGATATTCTCGTTTGAGACGGGTATTATACAAATTTTTAAAACTTGATGTTCACGTTTTCTGGAGTCAGAATTGATGGGCAAACTACTGTGGTATTGATCACATAATCGTAGTAGGTACAAATGTAAGTACATTACCAGTACTTGTAAGTGGTAAAATGACTGCCCACAATTTATTAATCTCTTCAGTCATAAAAAAACCTCGTGCCGCATACCTCAGTAAACGAGATCTCGTCTATCTTCAGATATTAGGAAGGGAGGACACCTGTTTACTTGACTATAACATGAATTTTCCTGGCGGATCGTATTAAGCCTTTACCTGACACGAAAAGCAGACGACACATGCAAACACAATTCTTGAAGAACTAAATATTTTCATTTTTTGCATAAAAAACACAGCCTATGACCCCTTCGTTGGAACGAGATCAGGAGCTCGTTCCACTGAGGGGATCATAGGCTATGTTTTTGAAACAAAAATATAAAAAAAATAATGAAAATTGAATGGTGATTTTTTGAGAATAGAGCATGACGGTTTGGGCCTTTATGTTGGGTAGAGATTTAAGCTCTCAAGCCACATGTCAAATTCTGTAAAAATTCGACAATGTTTGTTTACCCACTTTCTGTGAAGTTTGCGAGCAGACCATTGTTAATATAATGTGATATCTCTTTGCTCACAAAATATGCAGTTGTTCGTTTGTGTTCCAATCACAGATATTTCGCCCATTAAATATCTAATTCATCTTAAACACATCAATATTTCAATAAAATAGTGGAACTAGAATGCGTAATCATAAACCGGCCGCTGTGATGAGTCTTCATATATAATGTTTTGTCAACAAATATGTCTTAGAGTAGAGGCAGCAATGATTATGTCAAATTAAGACTAAAATTAACTCTCGACTGAGAAATATGTTTTGCGTCGATTCAAATCCAATTTAGGTTTATGGTATTTATAGACTCAATCGATAGAGGATATCTAGTGTTTTTGAGTGGATACCCAAAATTATCTCATCAGTGACCGAGACAAAAGTTTATTTGTCTATTCGCAAGTGCTCGCGAAAATGACAATCCGTCTCGGTTACGAGTGAGATAATTTTTGTTATCCACTCAAAAACACTAGATTTTCTTTTTATTATACGCTTTTAAAAGAATCGGATAATTCCATTCGTTTTAACCTTGAATTGATACATGAAAGTAAACAGGCATTGAATCACTGATACGTCCGAAGTGATTTGAATTTCTATATCTTCAGAGTGGGGAATACGATTTCTATCTTTCCGCAATTTCTTCGATAATCTATCGTTAGCGTATAATAAAAAGGGCTATTCCAGTTTGTTGGGAAATCGGTTCATATTTTTGACCAACTGAAATATTTCATTTGATTGACTCTAAAAATTACGATGGACTCTTTAAGGCCTAGACTTGTTCCAAGCAATAACAACGTCAGGTCCATTTAAGGATTTGACTGGGGTCTTGAGGTCATGTTTTCAAGCGTGTCGCAATTAGCTACGGCAATCTGCAGTTTCGTCGTAAAAGCAGTGACAGAGTTATCTGTTCTACCATGAGAGTTCCGGTTGTCACGATTAATTCTTCGGTCTGGACCGACTCACATATAACAAAACTAGAAGTTACCTGTGACAGTTTCTTGTGTGTAAAAACGTTTAGATAATAGCACTCTACCAGACTACTACCCTGTGACACAAATTAATTGGAGGTAATACGACCTCCAACCAACACATTCGTCCCTCTACAGGATTCACATCCAGTTTGTTCGCCCGATCCTAGAGCTTCCAGAGCATTTTATCAGTTGCATTTCGATGGTGGCCAGCATTTTAAGCTAATTCCCATCCAGGTACGAGTAACGTCATGAACAGGTGTACTGGTGTCCACTCTGCCTAGTGTAGATAGAAACAAGTGTTCGCCCAGCTCATGTAGGGTGTTTCTGCCTTCAAGTACACGAGTGAGGGTGGGGATCAGTTTTTTCCGAAAATTGTGTGGGACCCACAGAAGGCCCACATTGATTGCCAATCGGTCCATATGCAGTAATAAAACAAATTATGGAATTACACAACTAGATGTTGCTTCTACTAAGAACGATTACGGCTCATGTAGGGTGTTTCTGCCTTCAAGTACACGAGTGAGGGTGGGGATCGGTTTTTTCCGAAAATTGTGTGGGACCCACAGAAGGCCCACATTGATTGCCAATCGGTCCATATGCAGTAATAAAACAAATTATGGAATTACACAACTAGATGTTGCTTCATACTAAGAACGATTACGGCTGCTTGAGTGCATGCATTTTGTTTATGCCACCCCTCAGACAGCCATTAATAATACCCAGTTGAAGTAAACTGTATAGTTAAAAATAAGCGGACAACATTAGAAAAACATTAAAATATATAATATACAATGTGGACGGTTGTTGTTTGAAAGTTGAAATTTATGTTGCCAAACGTAAATTTTGTTAATAAATATTAAGGATATTTATATTAGACGCATTACCCACATAACCAAAATGATATGAATAAATAATAATAACAAGAAGAAAAATACCAGAAGACCAAATGCAACATAATTTACGCATACCTGTATCAATATTCGGAAAGGACTGAGGAGCAATTGGCAATAATGACTTCACGGACGTTTCTTACCTATTCAGTGAATTGCAATGTAATATTTTACACACACCACTTTCGCCTCATAAAATCGTTTTACATGTGTATTCAAAATTTTCTGAAGAAACTTTTTAAATTGGAAACAATATTTATCTAACAATCAAATTCATTTTGGCTTGAAAACCACGAGAAATGTTATAAATCACATAATGTGTTCCGATTCCATATCATATAAACGACTCATTCTGATTCCGTCTCAGAAAGACGACTCGTTTCCGTGAATGCAACGGGCTATCATAACAGGCGCATGAATACATTTTATGTGCGTTCCAGTGAACGACTCAGCTGATCGCTTACAAAGCAAAACAAAATTCCTTTCCACTAGCGACAGAACTATTAAACAAATCCCCCCCCCCCCCCCCACACACACACACATTAAATAGAAACTGCACAATTAAATATTGCACACTTGTAAATTTGAGCGTATCATCATAGGAAGTGACAACGAGAGTGAATAATTTTACAACGCAATTTTTGAAAATTTGCGATGACCGAGTTACTCATTGTTTGTTAAAGTGCACAACAATATTGTTCCATAAAATATGGGTTTTTGTTTTTCTCGCCCATCATTATGTCCAAAAACTGTATTAATAATTTAAGAGTTAGTCTGTTTTATGTGACAAAATTGTTAGATAAATGAATCATCATGATAATGTGCATGTCCTGTGATTTGCATCAGCTTCTCGGTGGTGTCCAGAATGGGATCCTAACTCGCCGGCAAGCCGGCTTGTTGAAATCTCATTCTGGACACCACCTCGAATCTGATACAAATCACAGGACATGCACATAATCTGTATGCATCATGCATCCGTTGAGTGCAGCAGGACGCCATCTGTACTCTTTCCATCTTGTTTTGGTATTTCGTATTCGATTCCGTCTTTAATTACTCCATCTGTTAATTTTCCTGACCATTTTCGAAATACGTTTTCGTGATTGGATATCCACATCCATGTTTTTACGTAAATATGAATGTCTGCAATGACCCAGAAATATGATACTTCTTGTGAAAGCAAAGTGTAGAAATACTTTGTTTGGCAGTTCTGTACACCATTATGAAGCGTGGAGAATATAGGAGATCAGCATCTCCGATGTTATGATGTATGCCCCTCTCACGTGGCCCGTGCTTACAAAACAAATCAGACGTGGAACATTAGCAGTGCATCAAGTCTCGTCAGAAAATGGCTGACATAAACTCGAGATGCTTGATTCAACGGTAAATAAATCGATATTAGTATATCAATTGTGTTAACATAAACGTTTATAGTAAGTATTAATGGTAATATGAAAAATATTGTAAATCTGAGTGGAAAACTAAACTCTCGGTACAAAAAACATACATATTGAAATGAGACTGTGCATTGATTTAAATAATTATTGTCAATACCAGTCATTTAGGAGTTCTGATTTAGTAGTTAGTCGTTTGGAAAGAAGTGAAATATGAAGCGTCCATCGTTCTCGACTCATTTTGCTTCACGCCCGTTTATTGTTTGTTTAGACGGTCAGGTTAGGGAAGCATATGTCATCCATATGAAGGATGCCGATAAAGTCAATAACGCCATGAGAGTCTCAGGGTTGACGTCTTCTGGAACGGGAATTACTTATAGTAAATCCCTCATTCAGATTGAGGTTCACAGAGGGTAAATGTAGTGATGCTACCTTGCTGTGCAGGGTAGCATCACTAAATTTACCATCTGGGGACTAAAGTTTGCAGAAGACAGTCTGGCTGTTTTCTGGCTTGATTGGAATGAGCTCGTTCCAATGAAGGATCACACGATATGGTTTTGTTGGCATTTATTAAAAAATATATTTTCTTAACTGTTCCATTTGTAAACTCTTTGGGCGTATGTGGCCCATTCCTTGTGTAAAGGGTTAATATAATATTTTTGATACCTTACTTATGAATAAAAGTACCGAGTAAAGCTTGCCAAATATCGAATCAGATAAGCTTTCCAGCTATGTTGCAAGAGGGGTCTGTTAGAAAAGTCGAACACCAACCTTTTTGATTTGCTGTGGAGCTTCTATATTTTTGTGTTAGGCTGGAAATGTATTCAGGATGCTACTGTTCCTGAGTTCAATTGTTACAAAGTTATTGGCCGATAGGTGCGCGGAGGCTCAGTGGAAGACTGTTGGACGTCTATGCTAGAGGTCCCGAAGTCGATTCCAATCCGGAACGACCCGCGCTTTGTCTTTGGGCAAGGCACTTTATCCCGGTTGCAGACATGGGGGCACGATGACGCCGTGTACTGAGGCGGACTACACGTCGATGGTGTACATGTCTTCAACCGCTGTAGCCCTGCTTGACGGGAGCTTGAACAGAGTTAGAATGCTGAGGAGCTGTCAGTTGCTCGCCGATGATTGGTGGTTCCTTCCAGCTTCCTCCACCTGTAAAAATGTCACGGTCACAATTAGCCATTCTGCATAAGTATGTGATCTTAAACACCAATAAATAAATAAATAATAAATAAATATTGGCAGATATTATTATACAGGTAAGATAATGCACTCAATCTCTAAATCCAAAATATGACAAACTTTGAGTATCATGGTGTTACTTGAATAACATTACTAAAGTTTAATAAAACGGAGATTTGAATTAATTGTCAAAGGCTCCCACCCCCGCTGCTCAATATCCCAACTTCACTACTAAAGAATGTCTTTGTTGTCCCAAAGCCCAACGGCTATACTCTATAATTATCATTCGGCAACATGTATAAATAACCATCGGGTCTTGAGCCATCCCTGCCACCAAGACGATTGCACAAATAATCAAATTATATATTCGTATGCAAGAACAAAGCAATTGCTCAGTGCATTCTGTAAATAAATTCCTTAACCACACCAATTTGGTAAAACGCATAGGACTAATCATCTGTGCAATTAAGCAGACGAAGTTTCAGTTGTCTTCTCCCTAACAAGCTTTTTTTTGTTTTGATTTTTTGATTTTTTTTTGGGGGGGGGGGGAATGGGTGGTTGTTTTTTTGTTTTTTTTTTTGTTTGTCTTTGTCTTCCCTTTTTCATTATGCTTTTACCCGATTTTCTAGACTATCTCTCTCTCTTCTCTCTTTTTTTCTCTTTCTCTCTTTCTCTCTCTCTCTCTCTCTCTCTCTCTCTCTCTCTCTCTCTCTCTCTCCCTCTTGAAAATAACTTCTTTTGTGTATAATGTTTACATATTGTTATATTTTGTTCTACCTTTTGTAATCCGTTAGTCTTTGTACAGGAGCGGAGGGTTTTCTAAGTGGTCAGCACTTGTCCTCCAATCCTGATTTGCAGTGTCGAATGGCAAATAAAAATCTGTTTAATCTAACAAGCTTAAATCCAAAATACATGAAAGTACTTAGATTCAAGCGAACCACATTTTAAAGAGTAAGTTTTTCAAACATTTGCCAAACGGGTCGTGGATGGTCGCAACGCTTGATTATCTGCTATTGTCACTGGACTCTATACAGCTGGATTGCTGAGGCATGCATTGTCCACGAACAGGAAAAGTATCCCGCCTTCCGACACCTTGAGTGTGTAGGTTCACTTGTTCCTGTACATAGGCAATATTCATTTATTTATCCCGACAGTTTTCGTTTTTCGAAGCCTCGGAATCACCGATTGCTCTTTAACCCTTTACCCAACGAATCGGCCGCATCCGCCCGCGTAATATGCAAATTCAGCAGTTGAAAAAATATTATTTTTCAAAAAATTTCAACAAAACCATATCATGTGACCCCTCGTTGGAACGAGCTCGTCGAGCTCGTTCCAACGAGGGGTCACATGATATGGTTTTGTTGAAATTTTTTGAAAAATTTGAAAAAATGATATTTAAAATAATAAATTTTGATATCGTCTGCGTTGGGTAAAGGGTTAAAACGTTCATTTTGATGTCTGCGAAAAACGAACATGTTTATGAAGTCCCTAATTTTCATGTCAGTGTAATTGGAATATTCGCAACATATTTTAGTAACTACTGGAGGAAAACAACTGCCGACATTGGAATGTTGATGCTGTGTTATTAGTTCGTATTAAAAACCGCCAAAGGCTGTTTGTTTCATAACCGCTTTCGACAAGGTGTTCGTGAATGGAAATCCAAATGCACAGAGGTGTCGGAAATCGAAAATGGGAATACCCACCGATCTTGTTGACCCCCCAACCCACCCCACCCCGAAAATCAGTGATGGTAAATGAAGAGATTCGTTCATTTCGAATAGTAAATAATTTAGTTGAATATACCTTATCAAAATTATGGAAAATAATAGTTTTGTCCAAACGGATTCAACTCCATGCTGTATTTGATGACCAATTTATACATCTTGTTGGAGTAACAGAAATCATCGGTTTATATGCATGCGATGCATCAGCTGCTGTCAGTTGTTCGATACTGTGGAAGATGTATTCTACCACGTGCCGTTTGCCTTTCGTCAATTTTAAACTTAATTCTCGTCAGATAATTTGAGTTGTTGACCTATTACAATGAAGTTACGGAGAGACAAACTTCGAAATCACGTTCGTTTGTTAATACTAGAAATATACATAGTTTTGATTGTTTTAAGCTTATTGATTTTACTTGGATTGGCGAACAAGTTATGCAGCTCATATGAACGCTTCTGCTTGGGTCAATGACACGCAGATGTGTGGGGTGGTCTTCAACTTCGCGGCCTCGCTCTTCCCGAATACTACGAAGGTATTTTTAGTCTGCACGGAGTGCGTCTCTCTCCGCGCAGATGACAGGCATTTTATGTCCCCACCCGATAGTACGGCACGCTGTGACAGCATCGACCCCACAATTGATGCTGACAGAGTGATCGAATACCTCGAGAACTTTCCCTGGCCGAGGATTGATCCCAGGACCTCTGGCACGAGAGACAAGCGCACCTGTTTACTCGGCCACAACTCTCTATTTTATTAATTGATAAATGTACTTGATTGATACTTGATTTGAACGACATGTTGATGACATTACTATCCGACATTAACCCTTTACCTAACGAATCGCCCGCGTCCGCCCGCGTAATATGCAAATTCAGCAGTTGAAAAAATATTATTTTTCAAAAAATTTCAACAAAACCATAACATGTGACCCCTCGTTGGAACGAGCTCGTCGAGCTCGTTCCAACGAGGGATCACATGATATGGTTTTGTTGAAATTGTTTGAAGAATTTAAAAAAACATATATTTAAAATAATAAATTTTGATATCGTCTGCGTTGGGTAAAGGGTTAAGACTCAACACAGCCGTAGTATTATAATTACACCGCTTAGATCCACATTTTATGTTAATATCGTGATGTTTTCAAGGCGCACTACAGTTGAAACTAACAGTCCTGCCACTAACGGTGGGCTTATCTAGGCTTAATTGAGCGTAGAAATTGCGCGCAATTGTCATATCGAAAGGCATCCAAAGCACGGCAGGTTCTCCTGGTTACTCATAGCAAACACAGGCAATGTTTCTGCCAATGGACCTCCGGGTTACCAGGAGGTCCATTGGCTGAAACAGTGCTTGTGCCTAGTCCATATGTACAGAATTTGATAGCCCTAATATGGTCATAACGCGTAGATTAACGCGCAGATCGACGTGCTATTTCTGCGCATTTCATGACAGGACTTCTAGTTTTAACTGTAGATACATATTGGTTGGAATATCTATAACAGCGATTAGAAAGAATACATGCATATCTTTGCACCATCGTGATGATTGTGATTAACTTTATTTATTTCGAACAGAAGCAGTCGCGGTAACAGCGTCACAGAATCGTAAACCAGAGTATTCAACTTTCAATACTTATGAAAATGGAAATGAGTATTTAGATTTTTCTGGGAGTGGTCCTTTTGGTCGTATTTCCACTTTTCCTATTTCTTCACAAACAAAGGCGTCTCTGCACACAACAATCATTGACTTTCGCTCTTTTTACCCATATTCCCATGCTATCTCTGCACCCACAACCTCTTGTGTTCGGTTCTCGCCAACGTTGTCCAACCTGTCTGAGAGTCAGAATCCTATTGTAATCATTTATACGAAAGGATAGTTGGCAAAATGAAGCTCCTTTCAGAATATTTATTTGAAATTTGAAAATTCTACAAACAATATAATTTTGCTTAGAGAGTTTAAAAATGAAAACGAAATAAAAAAATACATGTAAGTGTAAAACTTGATATTTATTATTCCTTCTTTCTTCAGCAGCAACAACAAATTGTCAGTTGGGGGAACAAAACGCCATCTGCAATGCATTACAGATGATGACTTGTTTCAATCATGTGACAAAATGAAGCCGTCGCTATAACATTTTGAAATGCGGCCTAATTCTTTCTTTCTTTCTTTCTTTCTTTCTTTCTTTCTTTCTTTCTTTCTTTCTTTCTTTCTTTTCTAAGCAGTTTCTTTCTTTATAAACAACCTCCTGACATTTGTTTGCAATTTGCACATCTTCACCAGCACCTCATTTCTCTCCGTCTTCACTTCTGTCCTTGCTGGTACCTCAAATACCTTAATTCATTCTTATGTTTTATATTTGAATAAGACATCTGGGCCAAAAGGGAGTAATTTTCTGAAATTTTGTTGCCTCTTTCTTTATTTTTTGTTTACTGCTGGCACTCAGCTGGATTGGGAAGTCAGTTTCAAAACATGGAGAGATGGCGAAGGGGACCAAAAACAAAGAATACCATAAATGATTAAGTGTAGTTAAATGTAAAAACATATTTTTAGTGCAATTTGTTTGTTTGTTGCTAAATTGTATAGCACCACTCATTTGGGCACTACCTTGCAGAAAGAGGTAATGGGTTATTTTTTAAAATACAATTATGAATTGAGGATGACAAAAGTCTAAAAGAACGTGTCCCTATATCCCGATAAATTCTGTCTTTTGATTGGCCAGAATGTCTTGAGCATGGAAAAGGGTTCACCCAACAAGGTACATGAGAGCGTGCAACATCCAGAGTATAAGCGAACGGGAAACATCGGGGGTATATGATTTAAACGAAATCTTTCCGCGTTTGCTCGCCTCCAGATAAAAAAATGAACCAAAAAACCTGAAAGTAGTCACAACTATCATCAGGTTTCCGACAATGCGATCATATTTTGTCGTTTTAAATTAAATTGTCGTATAATTAAAATGAAACAACGTGAGAGAAAAATAAAATAAGAGCAAATAATTCGTCCCCTGAGAACCAATGCCTTCCATGTGCCAGGAGGCACATAGAACACATCGGAACTCCGGGGACGATATGTGAACAAAATACTTTTTACTCGTTTCCTTAACGACGCAAGGGATGAAACTCTATCTGTTTTCTTCTGCGCTTGTAAAAACAAAACAATCGCGGAGCTTGAGAAAGGCGTCCGCAAATTTATTTCCACACAAACGGGACAAAACGTTATCCCCGCCGACATGTATGGCATATGGAGATTTAATACTCGGATGTCACTTTTAAACATCTCGCCTGCGGCTCGGTGTTTAAACATGTATGGCATATGGAGATTTAATACTCGGATGTCTCTTTTAAACATCTCGCCTGCGGCTCGGTGTTTAAACATTTTTGGCATATGGAGATTTAATACTCGGATGTCTCTTTTAAACATCTCGCCTGCGGCTCGGTGTTTAAAAACCGACATCCAGGTATTAAATCTCCATATACCATACATGTCGGCGGAGATAACTTATAATGAACTTCTTCGATCTATCATCGGCAGTTTTTAACGCCCTGCTAGTAAGCTTACAGCCACGTCTAGTAACTCCCATTGCATTAAAACTAACTGTATAATAGTACCCACACTCCCAGTCGTTCCCTTTATTGGCAATGGTAAGAAGAATCGCCAGTTCAATCCATAATGACATTTGTTTTAGATACTATGAGGTATGATTCTTTCCCCAGAATTGCCCATTATCAAACGCGGCTGATATGGCATCAAACTAGGTTGCTATGACGCCGATCTCGGCTGATATGAATCAAGGTAGAGTTATCCCCTAAGGCAAGGCGTAACCAGTTTGTTTACATCGAAATGTTCACAGTTAATCATCGAACGCAATCCGGAAAATTTGCGTTTCCGGATTCCTCATAAACTAAAATTCAGAGTCGTAAGCGGAGATTCTTCGAAGTGAGAGAAGTGGCAGTTGAGTGGGAAGCCGAGTCGTTCGGACAGCTGAACTAGGAGTAGGTGAAGAGAAGTCTTTGGACTTTGTAAAAGGAATGAGAAACAAGATCACCGTCGGTCACTGTAATAGATCTTAGAAATTTTGTAAATTTTGGTTTGAGAAATAAAAAAGTTATTTTTTGGTTAGTTTCATATCGGGTAAGATATCAGTCTTCCGATCTCAGACTGATATAAAGTTACAGTACGTGGAGAGTGGATTATAACTAAATCACCCGCGGAGTGGAGTTGTCACTCAAAGTATAACTTTCAAATTTTATACATATGGACACAAAACAAAAGCAATGTTTCAGCCCATGGACCTCCGGGTTTAACCCGGAGGTTCATTGAAACCTTGCCAGTGCTTGTTATGCTTTGCAACAAATTTGAAATTATTGCTTTGGTGGAATCTCCACTCTGCGGGTGATTTAGTGACAATACACTCTCCACGTACTGTACTTCGGGCTGATTTGCCTACTGGCTGGATTAGCATTCCACTACAGTTAAAACTAGAAGTCCTGTCACAAACTGTGCGCTTATCTAAGCTTACTTGTGGGTAGGACTTGCGCGCAATTGCCATATCGAACGTCATCCAAAGCACGGCAGGGTCTCCTGCTTACCCATCGCAAACACAGGCAATATTACCCGGAGGTTCATGGGCTGAAACGTTGCTTGTGTATAGACCATATGTGCAGAATTTGATAGCCTTACTATGGTTATAACGCGTAGATTAACGTTAGCTAACGTCAATGTCGGGGTGGTGTCTCAGGGACACCGGGGATTAAAAAGACCCGCCCGAGGCGGAGGCGAAATATAGGTTCGCCCTTTATAATCTGTGCCCCGCATCCCCAATCATCCTCTTACTTACGTACCTCTATAACCAAACAGTTGGATCAAATCAGGTTTACCATAGAGGTGTCACGATTATTCATTTTCCTGTCGATTAATCTGTCGAGATAATCGATTATAATCGAACAATCGTACCCAGGTGACCTCTAAAGAGTATGAAGAAAACAAACATACTCCGGACAAAAACGAGTGTCACGAATATTCCACGACAGAGTTGGGAAATTTTGTTTGAAATGACTCCTTGTGCGGTTCGCCTTGCATTTTTAACTGTCTGACTATTACTAATTTCTCTCGCAACTGACGAATAAACAGAGACGACACACACCAAGCAAAACATGTAAAATTTCACAGAGATGTGTGTCTGTGGATCAAATATTCCTTATCGTTTCCTTTTTCATCTTCATCAGCGGCCTCGTCATCTGATTGAACTAAAATGAAACAATTCATGCACAAATGCTGATGTCAGTGGTTTCTGTAAGAAAGTATATAGAACTTTACAAGTATGTATACACTTATCCACTTATAAATTAAGACCCAATGAATGACGTCTCCATGAAACCACACTGTCTGTCGTCTCATGTGTCCGTCAATTAAACCTGATTTTTGCTTCGATATACCATGTATATATAGAATATACCCATAGTAGCTTGGTGTACCAAATTGTCTCCACGAGTGGTGAAGTGGTGTTAACTGCGAGCCTTTGGCGCGCGGTTAACACCACTTCACCACGCGTGGTAAACATTTGGTACACCAAGCTACTTTGGGTATATTTTATTTATACCATGATCGTCAGATTATTAAGAGTCGCTGTTATTTTTTCTCGATTTTACTGAGCAGCAAACGAACAAACTTGCGAATCTGTTCTTGATGACATGAGCATCGGTAGGCGGTACTTCCGCTGTCAGTTTTATCATCGAAACAAAATGGAAAAAAAGAAACAGAGCCTTTTTCGTTTTAATAATATAATAACATACTATTTAGAGCTATAGGTGCTTTACTAACATGAGACAACGCATGTTTGTTAATGTTTGGTATCTTATGAGGTAAACGTAATTAAAAAACGTAATAAATAATTGTCACTTTCATTTCACTCTTCGCGAGGCGACGTACGATAAATTTAGACAAGTTTGCTGCATTCAAGTCGACGTCACCAAAGATCAACTTGGATGTAGTTCTACTGTAGGTGTAAATTTATACCACTGAAATCCCATTGCTGGTGTGTAAACCACGGTTGGTGTGAAAAGCTAAAATTTATATCATAGGATTTTCGTATATAGCAGAACAGGTAATCATGGTATAAATACTTTTGTAATGTGTAGTGCAACAACTGTGGAACCTCTTCCAAAGGTTAAATTGTCTCAAAGAGTTCCTATGCTGTGTCCTTACTGTGAGAGAAAGAAATTTGCTCCCGAATCTCACAAATCAGTCGACAACAAGGATGTCAATAAAGAAGTGAGTAGGCTTAATACTCTGAGTAGTAGTAACGAAAAGTTTTGATATTAATAAAATGCAGACTGTTCCATCAGGCCTGACTACGAAGCCCCGTCTTGAACATTACAGTGAGCAAGAAATGGAAAATACAGAGACTTTCATATTCAAAACTCCACCCAATGCCAGTTCTCGTTCCCTTCGAAAAGGGTCCGAGAAGAGTATCAACAATATGAAGAATATCGCACCGCTACTGCACAAATCTGACTGTTTATGTGTTTTTTATTGCTTTTGACCTCTGGAAAATGCCACCGATTGACTTTAATCATGTTGATGTTTCGACTTGTTGCAAGATATTGCTTCAATTATAACTGAAGTGATGTTTTATTAAGCCCTATAAATATGCGAATAGGATTAAGAGTACCCGGAGGTAGAAGTGTTAAGTTTCCCCCAAGTATGAAACAAATATTAGGTGTATACAATAAGGCGTGGTTAAAACCTAGAACTTATCAAAGAGATACGTCTTTTACGCTATATCCTGGTTCATTGCGATTACATTGTAAACGTATAGATACCTACGAAACGTATTTGAACGGTAACCCTACGAATCGGTTAAAATTCATACAGTTCGGGGGGAAAATTTTGGACAAGACATTACATTGTGTTATGTTCAGCCTATCTTTAAAATAACTGACGAACGGCCACATATCAACACTCGAGTATTCATTAAAAATGGAGGAAGGCACACAATTCTAGAATGAGTTTCATTTTATGAACGAGTTAGACATTAAAGACGGACATTAAATGCACTCTAAAACCGTATGGATTGAATGAATACGCTCATAATTGGATAAGTGCCCACATACCTTCAAATGTAAATAGATTTGTTTAAGTGCGCAATTGGATC
Organism: Pictodentalium vernedei; assembly: GCA_031216915.1. Taxonomy (NCBI): domain Eukaryota; kingdom Metazoa; phylum Mollusca; class Scaphopoda; order Dentaliida; family Dentaliidae; genus Pictodentalium; species Pictodentalium vernedei. Next base: position 173,219,172 of record CM062297.1, read on the forward strand.
ATTCTAGATTGGAATCATATTACGACATAAATTTTTATGTATTTTTGAAATCTCCCCTAGATGGGGAGAGAAAGGTATATCTGATCAAGAGATTTTAAAGCGAAACTGAACGGGTGGCTGGGCGATAACTTTTATGAAGGAGGCAAACAGATTAATCCCAAGCCAGACTTATTTAAAAATAAAACAAAACTTCTCTTGAGGTTTTTAACCAGGCTGAAATCTCAGGGTTGATCTTTCACCTTCAATCATAATATCCATTTTCTCATTTTTTTGTATTATGGTATCCTTCTCGATAATAAGCAGAGGTAATACCGAGGACATTATTTCCAGAACAATTGTCAATATTCACTGGAATTGATACTTCTCCGCCCTTTATACCCTTTTAGGGGCAATGGGTGTGGGGGTTTACTGAGGATTATGTACTGACATAACCATGAAATTGCGAATTAATGCTGGCGACAAAGCTCAATGAGTTGGAGATACTCATGTGGCTAAAGCTTTTGGAAATCGATTCAGCATACTATTAGATTTTCAATTAATTGACCAAACTAATTTCTGCCCATCGACATTAGGTGACAGACTTTGCTTTAATTAACCTTCAGTCCGGCAAACCATATTATGGAGACAGAAGAAGCCACTGCAGCTGATTCAACATAAAAGGTATCTGGAATTTCCTTATAATTTGAAAAAGTTAATATCCAAGATCTCGCGAGACAAGTCAGACAGATATACTCTGATACTTTATGAACAGACACGCCGCCATGGAGTACTTTCCCTCAACAAGGAAGATTCCATATGGAACATACACGTTAATAAGCCTGCTAGGGGCATGAAAGGGGTTCTGATACTTTTTAAAGAACCATATCGGGCTCACAGTCCAATAATCCCAAAAACCGAGAAGGTTGAAATTACAATTGACGGTTTGCCAAATCAGTTTTTACAGTTCTGGTATGCTTGATCAAAGGGAGGCAATGCATGGATATATTAGAATCGATTCTAAAATTCAGTGTGTTGATATTGTTTCAGACAGAACGTTTTATTCTATACACTTTGGTTTCTGGTTAAATTTTAGAAGTATAAATGATTGTGAGCTTCACGGTACGGGCACAGCAATAACTGATAGTATACCTTTACAGATAACTAAAACACAAGAAAGGCAAGGAGATTTAAAAGCATTTATTTCTATAATAAAAGATATAGAAAATAGAATATTACAAAGCATTGTTTGTTAAAGGACCACATTCTGCAATATGTGTAGGCATGACAGCCTGTATGAAAACCGTATTTGCGCTTGACTTACTTGAGGGTGTCTTTAAAGATGCATTTAAACACATAGTAATAATATGCCCAACAACAGATTACAATGAGGTGTACAAACATCCATGGTATTGGAATGATGACAGTGTTTATATTTGTCGTGACAGTGAAAAATTACATTATTATGTAAGATTGTTTTTCAATAAGTTTGCAGGTGAACCGACGTTAAACGTAATAGATGATTGTTCAGTATCAAAATATCTAACACAAAATAAAGACATGTTATCAGAACTAGTATTCTCTGGTCGTCACTCCAATCAAAGTGTTTGGGTGTTATCACAAAGATATCATTCTGTACTTAAAGATCTGAGAGAACAGAAAAGATAGGTTGTTTTATTTCATTGTAAAGATAGGGATTCATTCGAGGACTGCCTAGATGGAAATGATGTATTAACTTCAGAGGAAAGAAAAGCTGTGAGAAAGAAATTAGCAGCAACTAAACATTCAAAACTCGTTATAAAAACTTTACTAACCTGCTACTTTTAGGATATTTTTCTAAGGTTTGCTAAAACTTTACTAATGTTTGCTAAAATTTTGCAAAGCAAAAACATTTTATGTTTTAAAATTTATGTAACAAAATGTTTGATTCGATTATGCTTTTTATTATTTGCTGTTACAATTTCATATTATTGCTAGCATTTGCTAAAATATATTTATACCATGATTACCTATTCTACCATATATAAAAAAGCGTATGACATAAATTTTAGCTTTATACACACGCCAGCAATGGGATTTCAGTAGTTAAAATTTACGCCTGCAGTGGAACTACATCCAAGTTGACCTTTGGTGACGCCGACCTGAATGCTACTTTTCTAAATGTATCGCACGTCGCTTCGCGAAGAGTGAAATGAAAGTGGCAATTATTTATTACGTTTTTAAATGAGTTTACCCCATAAAACGCAAAAAATAACAAACATGCATCGTCTCGTGTTAATAAAGCACCCATAACCCAAAATGGTATGTTATTATGCTATTAAAATGAAAAAGGTCCTATTTCCTTTTTCTATTTCGTTCCGGTGATAAAACTGACAGCCGAAGTACCGCCCACCGATGCTCATGTGAACAAAAATAAATTCGCACGTATGTACGGCTGCTGCTCACTAAAACCGAGAAAAAATAATAGCGACTCTTAATAATCTGACGATCATGGAAAAATAAAATATACCCAAAGTAGCTTGGTGTACCAAATGTTCACCACTCGTGGTGAACATTTGGTTCACAAAGCTACTATGTGTATATTCTATATATTAAACTAAAAAAAATAGTTTACTTTAAAAAGCAAAAAAGTATATTCCAACTCGAACTCTATTAGGAAAGAAAAAGTGCAATTAATTATGTTAAGAATAAAGATGATGAGTGTTTGAGATGGGCTTTACGCTCGTGTTTGTTTCCAGTTGCACAATTTCCACAAAGGCCTTCAAAATTTCATGTAGAAGATGGACTTAATTTTGATGGTACAGATGCGTCGAGTCCTATATCACAGATTGATAAAGTAGGAAAACAAAATAAGTTAGCTATTGATGTGTTTTGTACTGCCTCATCTGGAAAAATAATAATTCATAGAATTAGTAAAATGGATGATAAAAGAATAAATTTACTACTGATTCAGGATGCAGATAAATATCATTATGTTTGGATTAAGCATCTCAATCGATTGTTGTATTATCAAAGTAAACACAAAGAGAGAAAATTATTCTGTAAGAGATGCCCGCATTGTTATTCACGTGAAGACTTTCTTGAAAAACATAAACCAGACTGTAAAGGTATTGGAAGAGCCTCACAGCGAATTGAGATGCCAGAGAATAATAAGTTAAAATTTATGGACTTCCATAAACTGTTAAAAGTTCCATATGTTATTTATACTGATTTCGAGGCTCTCACTATTAAGGTCGAAGGACCAGAATGTGATCCAACAAAGAGTACTACGCAGGAAACTCAGAAGCATGATGCATGTGATTTGGATACATAGCAGTCCGAAGTGATGGTAAATCAACCCTCCTGTAATTTTTGAGGTAAGGATGCAGCTGAGGTTTTTATACAGAAACTTCAGAAGGAAGAACAGGAAATAAACGATAAACTTAAAAGACTCAAGCCAATGAGGATGACCAGGGGTAACTGCACTGCCTTTGAAAACGCAAACGAATGTCATATATGTTATAAACCATTAGCAGATGATATAGTTCGTAATTATTGGCACATCACAGAAAATTTCAGATACCTATAGTATTACACAATCGGCGTGGTTATGGCAGTCATTTGATAATACAGGCTATTAGTAAAGTAGATGGTAAATATCATGAACACCAAATAATACGGAAACACAAATATCATTTTCATTAGGACAGTTACGATGTATTGACAGTTACCAGCATATGGGGTTTGCACTAAGTAATCTTGTAAAGGCAAATGACCTAGAATCTTTCAAGATAACCACTAAATGTGAAAATCAGATGATGCAGAGGAGTATTTACCCCTATGAAAATATGGATAGTTGGGAACGATTTAATGATAAACTTCCAACAAAAGAAGAATTTTATAGTAAATAGACAGATGGAGACAAAGTAGATGAAGATTACAAACGTGCGCAAAATGTTTGGACGACCCTTGCATGCAAAAACCTGGGAGATTATAATGTTCTATATCTGAAAACTGATGTTTTATTGTTAGCTGATGTGTTTGGAAATTTTAGAAAAAAAACTTGCTTAGTGCAGTATGAGTAAGATCCGGCAGACTATTACGCAAGCCCTGGGTTCAGTGGGGATGCATTACTCAAAAAGACAGGAATCGAACTCGAAATGTTAACAGATTATGATATGCATTTATTTACCGAAAAAGGACTTCGTGTAGAAATATCAATGTCCACATGCTGCTATGTAAATAATCAAAAAAGTTTCTGATTATGACCTTTCAAAGCCTATAACGTATATTCAATATCAATATCCTAACAAGCTATATGGATGGACAATGAGTCAGCCTTTACCTACAGATAATTTTAGGTGGGTCGAACCTATTGATCTGGAAATTCCAAACTCCTCAATTCTAGAGGTAGACTTAGAATACCCAACAGAATTACATTCCAAGCATAATGACCACCCATTAGCCCCTGGACGTTTGGTTGTGCAACAAGAATGAAAGTCAGAATATCTGATGGAAGTTAGGAGTGCACAAAATGAAGTTTAAAAACTGGTACCTACTCTACGAAACAAGGAAAAATATGTTATACATTATAGAAATTTGGAATTATATTTATCACTGGGTATGATACTCAACACAATTCATAGAATCTTAAAGGCTGATGAGAGTCCATGGATGGAATCATATATCAGATTTAGTACTGAATTATGAAAGAAGGCACACTTTTATTTTGAAACAAATTTATATAAATCGATGAATACTTCAGTATTTGGAAAGGCAATGGAAAGTCTACGCAATCGAGTAGATGTTAAACTAGTGCGTTCAGCTGAGGAAGACAGAACGAGAACACTTATAGTTAATCCATCATTTGCACGCGCAACAATATTTGATAATGATCTAGCTGCAATGCATATGCCTAAAAGTAAACGTGAGCTAAGTCGCCCTTTTTTGTTGGTATATGAATCTTAGATTTTTTCTAAGCATCGTATGAATGATGTGTACTATAATCAGTTCACGAAAGAATATGGTGATAAGTGTTAATAGTTGTACACTGACATCGAATAGCTTGCTTTTAGAAATACAAACTGAAGGTATCCACGCTGACATGGTTAATCACAGTGTACTCAATATCGAGCTCCATAAGGAACCATGGTATCAATCGGTACGAGATTTCTATAGTACGTTATTTTTCGTATTAAAAAGAAAATCCTCGAAATGCACTTCAAGAAAATCACATCATGTAAACTTGTTATCCTGAGTTAATTCCATTATTGACAGTTAAAAATGATGAAACATCGAAAATTGATTATTCTTGCATAAGACCTGATTTAATGTCAGGACAGTGTGAATTGCTCAAAGTTCTCAGCTTGAGCATTTGTTTAGCACATATTCAATTCCCAGAATAATACCATATGATAATAACAACCTGATAATTCTATCATATATATGTTGGCATTTCAGTTACTAGAATCAAGTTTATGCCCCTTCTATGACTTCGTTTTCAGAATTTTTCTCTGTAGTGGATTTTCCACGTCCCTGGGTAGGTCTTAAGTACGGGTGCACCTGTCACCGATTTTGTTTGTGCTGTACATAAAATAGGCAAAGAATAGATTTTTATTTATTTATTTATTGGTGCTTAACGCCTCGTCGGCAGCAAAGGTTATATCGTGCAGAGAAAACGACGGAAAGTAAAACACATCAAGTAAAAAGATTGAATAAAAAAAGAAAACAATTACAATGCATTAATTTGTTTATTTATAGGTGTTTAAGGGCACATATTTCTGCACAATGGCTAATCATGACCACGACAGTTGTACGGATGGAGGAAGTCAGAGTGCCCTGAGTGAACCAGCAAGCAACGGCGAACAACTGTCAGCTCCTCAGCATACTAACTCCATACCACCGTGCCCCTACGTGAGCAATGGGGGTGAAGTGTCTTGCCCAAGGACACAACGCCGTTGCAGCAGGCGGGGTTCGAACCCATAACCTCTCAGCTAGCAGTCTGCTCCTCTGACTAATAATTGCAACAGAAATATTTATAGGGAGGAATGATTTGAACCGTAATGAATAATTAGACAAGAGAAGTCGTCCCCTGAGTTCCAATGTGTTCTTTGTGCCAGTAGGCACATAGAACACAATGGAACTCAGGGGACGAAGTGAAAACATTATAAATCAAGCTGATGATTTGAGACTTGAAGAGTGTAGACATAAATAATGAAAATATTTTTAAAATGTATTAAAAAGGTTGATTACTTTCATAAATAAAATAATTTTTTTGTGGGCTCGTATTATAAAACAGATCTCTCAGGGATCCCAGAGTGAAATACTGCCCTCTGACATTATTAAAATCCTTTCAATGTAAATGAATTTGCTCCACTGACAACACCTGCTGACAAAGAACAAACTCTGGTCGCATAATATCCTCTTCCAAAAAGGAAATGTATTAATCTCCTGTGACCAATATGACATCGTGTAATAACTAAATGATCTTTTGTACAGAGATTACTTGACGAGTAATGATTAAACATATTTCGTAGAAAGTGATGTAGCTTGTTATTTATTGATCTTTTCCCACTCCGTCTGCCACACAGACTTGATGTATTTGCTGATATGTGGCGTGTAATCATTGAATGAAATCTTGAGATCAGTGATAGGCTTGTTTAGAGCCTGTTTTACTACTCTGTTGTAAAACCTCGACAATTCCACTGTATTATATTGTTTTTTGTCGTTTATCTATAATTGGTTGGTGATTGAGATGATGAGGGTACCGGCGAAATGGCCCCGGTAGCTGTCATTGGTGATTTATACCTCTGAGACCTATTCTGAGACAGTGAACATAGTTGCCCGAACATTTTGTCGATGCTGTCACCGACGTCCATTAGTTCAAAACCCTCAAATCTATTTCGGGTGACAGGATCTTGAAGAACTTTGGCTGTTCATTTCAGAACTGTTTTTGTTTTTGTTTATCTGTTTTCCTTTTTTCTGATAGATTTTTTTTAATGTTTTCTTCTCTGACTCGGGTTTTGCTGCCTCGATTTTTGTGGGTCTTTTTTGGTTGGATTGTCCTTCTTATTTTGCTGGAATGATTTTCAGTTTTCAATTTCTGTCTCCTCTGGCTTAGATTATACTTGTTCGTGTTCACTATTGTGTTGCCCTTCAAGCGTTTCTCGTGCAGTTGAACTCGTTTGTGTTGACCTTGGCTGGATTGTGTGATTGTTGCTTCCTATGGCAAACGCCTGTAGTGAGGTTGGAATTGTTCCCTTGAGCCAAGTAAATTCCATTTGGCATACAACTGATTCAGTTGATTTCTTTTGCTTTAAAGTTGAGGCATAAGATGAAATTGACGAATTCATACATACCAGGCATTGATGGTACGATGTCCCCGGCCTCTTTAAATCAAACCTGTTTCTCGCATTTTATTTTCTGTATAAGTGTTTCTTTCTTCCACAGTGTAGTCTTCAGAAGATGACATGTGATTGCCCTGGTAGTTGACACATTCTTAAGGTGTTGTTTCACAAGATCCTTCGTAACGTATACTGCATTTATAACATATTTAGTTGCCACGATAAGTATTCTGCCCCTGACCAAACTTTTGACACCTGAAATGTCGTAGTGGATTTGGAATGTAGAAATCCACCCCGACGTTCAAGTGACCATTTTTAATAGATTTTGGAGGTCTGGTGCCATCAAAGGTGCAGATATATGAATTAGTTTAACTATTTGCTATCTTTTTCAATTTTCACCCGTTTTACTGCCGTTGTTTCTTGTGTTTTGAGTTCACTTTCTTTCATGTCAGCCAATTGTCTAGTTCTTACGACTCCTTTGCTAGTATTGGAGATGTTATGGTAATCTGTCTTTACATCAATATCAATAAGTTTTCTAAGGTGCGAAAGATAATGTACCTGGACTTGTTTCATACACTGTATTAAAATATCACCAGAACTTATTTTTTAACATCTTCTACAGTTCCCGCAATGCCTTTGATGGCTTGTTCGAGACCAAACGGGACTTCATTTTTAAAATGTTTCTCGGTAGTGAATTTCCAACATAGTTTTTTGGTACACGCATTCGATATGACATCCGTGTAGGCAAGCAAGGGTGGTAGATAACTTTTGTATATGATTTCTAGGGATTTTGTGGACTGACGGTATTTGAAGATTCCGAGACAGTTTATCACCTGACTTATGTTTTCGACGTGTTTGTTAAAATGAGTATCCCGTGTGCCGTTGTTCTGAAAACATGGAACTAACTGCTCATGGGTTTGTACTTCACACACAGGTTCGCTATTTAAGTACAAAGGGTGCGTGCGTCTTGTATTGTTTTACGCGTCATATTTATTGTTACAGTTTCTGAAACCTACATTTCAGAGTTTAGCCCGCTCGTTTGAGATCGTTGTCCAGCATCTCCCTTACAATAGTGTTGTTTTCAGCATTTATATTGAAGCAGACTAGAATGAACTTGTTCTGCTGAATCATTTATTTCTACTATTCAAAAAAGATAGGGGATATTTGATAAAAATGAGATATATGAAGAAATATATTTATATTTTCACCCAAAAGAGAGTTGAGGCATAGCACTGTGATATCTGGTGAATAACTTCAGCAATAGTTGGATGTCTGACAACCACACAATCCACGCACTGAGCTATAGAAGACATGAACAGTTAGTTAGGGAATTTAACACATTCAGTCCAAGACCTCAATACCTTGTAAATCCTCCTCGGCTTGCGAGACAAGCGCGGATCCGGCGTGGCATCCTCCTCACCAAACGTCCAATATCAGCTAGACTGATGTAATTCCATTCTGTCTGCAGTACATCGATGAACTCCTGGACATTGGCAGGGAGCTGTTGGCATTGTCATAGGCGTCTGCCAAGCATATCCCAGACGCGCTCGAATGGTGAAAGGTCTGGACTTAGTGCTGGCCAAGGGAGTATAGTGATGTTCTGCTCCTGGGGGAACTCTATAGCGACACATGGCCGGCGTGCTCTAGCATTGTCAACTTGGAAAATGAATCGACGACCGTGATGTCGCGCAAATGGCACCACTTGGCCACCTAACATGTTGTCATGGTAGAACTGCCCTGTGACACGTCCTTGAATGACATGTAATGCTGTTCTGCTTGTCATTGTTATGCCTCCCCACATCATAATCGATCCATCACCAAAACGATCGTGTTGCCTAACGGTTACATAATGGTATCGTTCGTTCCGCCTGTCGTGGAAGTCGAGAGTGAACCTCGATTCACCGGAAAACATGACGTGGCTCCACCGACGATTGTCCCAGCGCTGCCATGCTCCTCAACAATTACACCTTGCTGCGATGTAACGGTCAGTCAAACGCGGAATTATTCGAGGTCGGCGGGAGTACAAATTTCAACTGGGTAGGCGATTTCGGATAGTCTGGTCACTGACTCGCACATCTGTCGCTCGGTGCAGCTGCTGTCCTATTTCTGACACACTTTGCTAGCGGTTACGTAATGCTGTAAATCGAATGAAACGATCTTGGTTAGCAGTTGTTGCCCTTGGACGACCTGACCGATGTCTGCCATCAACATTGCCTGCCTGACGGTAGCGTGACCACAACCTACTAATCATTGATTGAGTAACGCTACGAATTTGAGCCAATGCAGTCTGTCTGTTGCCAGCTTCCAACATGCCAACGACACGTAAACGTTCGTCAAGTGTCAGTCTTCGCATACCTCAAAAGTTACGTTTCCACCAGAAACTATTGATGAACGAGTTTATACCAAGAAAAGAGCAATGAGACATCCGAAAAAGCCCGCCTAGTACAAATGAAAATTTCAAAACGTACCCCACAGACATTAATGCGGCACTCGTGCAAAAAACTTGCACGAAGTTTTCGAAAGCCGGCGACATTCATGATCCACACTAAACTTGGTAATATATTGATGTAACTAATCACGCGTATCCAATACCATTTTCCGAAAATATCAACATCAGTTTGGATATCCCCTACTTTTGTTGAATAGTAAAGATGAGAAACAAGAGAGGGACGCATCGTTGGGGGACACCGGCATTGATAGTTTTACTTCTTGATTTATGGTCATTATTACATAATCTCTGAGTCCTATTTTTTGAGGGAACTGCGGAACTATGACAGCAGTTCACCTTTGAGTCAAATAGTGTGCAGTTTGTGTAACAGACATCCATGCCATACACGATTAAACGCTTTAAGTTCATTTATAAGTTCAAATGCAAAAGTTCATTAGGATTTTCCCTCTGTTGTTTTTCTACAGATTATTATTTTTTTAATTTTACACATTTTGTCCGTACGATTCAGAAGCCATTTTCACACTCAGAAAGGAGCACAAAATCTTAAAATGTACCGCAGCGGAGTATTCGATTTAACCCTTGATTCGTCAGAATTGGCAAACAACTGCCAAATTGGGGTTTATCTCGAAACACGCCTTGTAGATGTTTTTTAAACATTCATCATTGCTAGACCTGCCTGTGACACGACCATTGATACACAAGAGATATTAGGCAATTCGTATGGTAACCCTCCACAGGCTGCCGAATATCTAAATATTGATGAAGTGGGCTGTTTCGAGCCACCACATCACCCAAACGATACACGAGAGATAAACATAACTTCTTTTATTGGAAGAGGAATTCACCGAGGATCATTTTTGTAAGTGATACGGGTGTTCAGAGAACCAAGCGTTAACCCGCTTTGGACTGGTTAAACAGCATTACCCCCGAAAAGCTAAAAAATTCATGTTTCCCGTGGATATCTCTAAATGAGTCTTGAAGATTTGCAAGAAAAATTGGTCACTCCCACGTCTTGGTGTGACATTAGAAGTTGCATAAATAAAATATTCGGTCAGCATTAGGTAACCCTCCCTGGGTTGCTAAACGTAAAAATTGTGATAAAATGGACTGTATTTGGACACTAACAGCACCCACTGGGTGTACCACCGAGAAAGGTACCTTCTTTTATCCAACGCAAAATTGATGGGGGAAACATTTTTGTAAGTGGTAAGGGTATTTAAAAGTCGAAGTCTTAACCCATTGTGGGCTGGTTAAAGAAAGATACCACTTAAAAGCTTAAAATTCCCATTTTCTGTGGATTTCTCTAAAAACAACTTGTAGGTTTTCAAGAAAAATTGACTATTCGCAGGTCTTTGTGTGACATTACAAGGTGCATGCACAAAATATTCCGGTGAGCATTTATTAACCCTCTCCCGGCTGCTAAATATCGTAATTTTGTTGAAATAGGCTATTTTCGGACGCGCACAGGGCCCAATGCATACTCGAGAGATAAACATAATCTACTTTGTTGGATGTGGAATTCACCGAGTACCAAATTTGTTAGTAATAAGGGTATTCAAAAAACAAGCATTAATCTCTTTTGGGATGGTTAATAGCAATAACCATCAAAAGCTTAAGACAATCATGTTTTCCCTGAATTTCTTTACAAACGTCTCGTAGGTTTTCAAGAGAAAATGGCCATTGATAGGTCTTGGAGTCACATTACCAGTTGCATGGATAAAATATTCAGGTCAGCATTTATTAACCCTCCATGGGCTGCTAAATGTCAAAATATCGAAAACAAATAGTCTGTTTTTGGACACCAACGACATCAAATGGGAATGCCACAAAGAAACGTAACTTGTTTTACTGGACGCAAAACTGATAAGGAAACATTTTTGTAAGTAGTAAGGGTATTCGAAAATCGAGGTCTTAACCCATTTTTGATTGGAAGAGGAGATATACCCCTTAAAAGCTTAAAATTCCAGGTTCTGTGGATTTCTTCCAAAAAAAATTCAAGAACAATTGACCACTCGTAGGTCTTGGAGTAACATTACAAGCTGCATGGACAAAATATTCCGGTAAGCAGTTGTTAACCCTCCAGAGGCTGCCAAGCATAGACATTTTGAGAAAATGGGTTGTTCTTGGGCACCCCTAATGTGTATCTGCGAAATAAACATAACCTCCTCCATTGGAAGTTGAATTCAAGAAGGATAATTTTTGTAAGTAATGAAGGTATTCACAAAACCAAGCATTAACCCGTTTAGGGTTGGTTACAGAGCGATACCCCTCAAAAGGTTAAACAATCATGTTATCCGAGGATTTCTCTAAAAACATCTCGTAGATTTTCAAGAAAAAATGGCCATTCTCAGATCTTAGTGTGACATTACAAGTTGTATGTACAAAATATTCCAGCAGGCATTTGTTAACCCTCTGTAGGTTCCCAAACATCAAAATGTTGATAAAATGGGCTGTGTTTGCGTACCCACAACACCCAAAGTTAAGAGGAGAGATCAACATAAGTGGAAGTAGACTTCACTGAGAATTATTTTTGGAAGTAATAAGGGTATTCACAAAAGAACATTTAACCCGCTTTGGACTGGATAAACAATCATACCCATCAAAAGCTTAAAATTCATGTTCTCCCTGGAGTTCTCTGAAAACATCTTGTAGATTTTCAAGAAAAAATGGACATTCGCAGTTCTTGGTGTGACATTACAAGTTGCATGAAAAAATATTCTGTTAGCTCTTGTTAACGCTCTACAAACTGCCAGACATCAATATTTTGGAAACATTTGTGATAAAATGGACCATTTTCAAATAGACGCAGCACTTAGACAGGTGCCCGAAAGTTCTTCGATGTCCGATATCTTCGATGACATGAAAGAAAAGATAATACATTTTGTGAAAATGTGATCAACGTGAAAAATAAAGAGGGCAGCCAATGCCTCCCTCAAATAGGCTACCGCGGCTGCCAAAAAAAACCAAAACAAAAAAACACGCGAAGAGACCGTCGAAATACGTGGAGGCTTCTAAGAATTTAGATTGACCAGGAATGAATTTTCCGTCTTTGCTACGCGATATCGATCATTTGGATTTTCGATGGCCATCAACGTATTGGGATACGACTCGAAAAAAACGTATTTTCTCTGAGATTAGTTTGCAAAAAATCGCGAGAAAAAAATCAATTTATTCTTGATTTTGGAAAACGACAGTCAATATTACTGTTGAAACAAGTGCATGAGTTGATTACTGTCGGCACAGACTACCAGACTCGACTTAGAGACATTTTTTCTGTTTCAACTGTCTGAATTCCTTCAAACGTAGAGAATCACTGGAACGTCACGATGAGCATTGCGACTTAAACCAATGCGTTGCCGTCGATATGCTTAAACCTCACAATTACATCAAATCCATACACCACAACAGAAGACAGAGAGTGCCTTTCGTGGTGAAAACAGATTTCGAATATTTCACGGTGATGATGGGTTCGTGTTAGCCCGCCGATCGTCAGAGTTACACTGAAAACTATGAGACGCACATACAGTCGGGATATTGTTTCTGTATGCAGTGTTCGTTCCAGGAATTGACATTCTGTGGGTCCGTACATACACATATGTCACATCTGCAGACTACTGTTCACCGACAATTCGGCACCCGAATACAAGAAAGTGACAGATCACTATCATCACACGAGTATATTTAGAGGAGCCGCAAACAGCAATTGTAATCTAAAATATCAAGATGCTAAGTTCTTTCCAGTTTAACCCTTTACCTAACATGAAAAGCAGACGACACTTGCAAAAAAAATTCTTGAATAACTAATTTTTTTCATTTTTTTCTCAAAAACATAGGTTATGACCCCTCGTTGGAACGAGCTCGACGAGTTCGTTCCAACGAGGGGTCATAACCTATGTTTTTGAGACAAAAAATGAAAATATTTTGAAAATTAATTGGCGATTTTTGAGAATAGCGCTGGCCGGTTTTGGCCGTTACGTTGGGTAAAGGGATATTTCGTAATCTGTCGCGTTACGACAGTCATCTGTTCGTGAAGAATCTCGGTAGTGTCAGCAAATGATATATAAACGGCATTGCGAAGAGCGATGTACATCACATTTCTTTCATAAAATGGATAGTCATGGACAAGAAGAATAAACACCATGACGGAGAGACGTTGGCAGCCCAGAGAGAAATACGACAAAGAAGGTATCAGTTTACCTAACAAACCTCTGTCTAACATCGATCTGTTGGATGCGGTCAAAGCATTGGAGATAAAACTTTTCCGAAGCACCTTATCGCGAAGCGCATTGCCTTGAAAGCTGCTAGACGGCAATGAATTGAACGGAATCTTGATTCTTGAATCTAGTCGATTTGTCGGGCAATGATACTCACTTGGTGGCATGGTTCAAAAATGCGACAAGAAATTATTATTTCGACAGTAGGGCATTTCACCACCCGAAGTATTGACGGACTATTTAAAGTCGTTTGTCTATTAAATAAAAATTATTACTATTATGTGGATGTACAAAATATGTATCCGAGTCTGGCTCCAGGTTCTAAGGGCAGATCAGGACGAGTCCAAAAGGAACATGCTTGTATCCGGCCCTCTGATACAAATATCTGTATCAGAGTGTCGGATACACGACAGTTGCGGAGTTAATACAGACAAAATACATGTTGATTGTAAGATAAAATACGGAACGTGTGCAACCTTGCGAACAATCGTTTTGATTTTCAAGACATCCTCATTGATTTACACTGAGAGAAAAAAATGTATAATATATAATATAAAAAAAATATATTATGAAAAAAAATATTAATTGAGCAGAAGGCAGTCGATATATTTGGCAGGACTGATGAAATTGCGAAAAAAAGAACGATTGCAGTCGAAGGCGATGGCGGAATCTCTGTTGCATACTTGAACGATCATTTCGTACGGAAATACGAACCTCGAGAGGAACCGTTAAACATGAATAATCACAAGCTTTATAACCTTCTCGAACCGGTAGATCTCAGCGACGTCGTAACGGAAAACTATGCCGACCAGAGAGTTGCAGATTTCGAGAAGCGCATGAGCGATAAGTACGTGGATAAAAACATGGTTGACGATAAAGCCTTGAAATCTAAATGTGTCGCCAATTGTGCTCGTAGTAACCGCCGAGTTTTCACTCTCCGTATCGGTCTGTATTATGACTAGCTCGGAAGGACCCGGTGGAAAGTGCTAATACTGAAGAAGAAGAGGAGGAGGTAGGTGACTAGAGATTGGAAAATAAGGTGTATAACTATAAGTCTGATCAGAAGGTATGTAACCATAAGTAAGATCATAAGGCTCATAAACGGGAGGTCTGCATCTAGATGTCATGCTTTCTATAATGAGTTTCAATACTATGACGATCTCTTTTTTTTCACACGCCTGTTCTTTGAAATCCCCATCTTCAGCAACACAAAGCCGTTCGGAAAATACAAACCTGTTCCGCACATGTGTGGAACGGAAATCGTTGACGGACTATTTTTATAAAGAAACGAAATTTCACTGGAATTTTCTACAAATTGTGTACCGCAATTACAATTTCAATCCCTAGCGATAGCAAAAGTCGCCCCTTGAGTTCCAATGTATTCTCTGTGCCAGTAGGCACATAGGACACATTGGAACTCAGAGGACGAAAGAGTAAGATAAGTTCCCCTCGCAAATTTGGTTGGCGACAAAATGTGTTCTTTTTAGTGATAATTATCAAATGGATTGTTGAGTGTTCTTCTAATAATTGTTTTATAGGATCAAAGGCGTGTAATAAACACACAACGACACGCGTGTGTGAATGGGTTAATCGTCACTTGTGCCATCGCGGAAGGATAAAACTCGAGGCCTGCGGCCTCTCGTTCTATCTTTCCGTGCTGGCACTCGTGCCATATCGATTAACCCATTCACAGACGCGTGTCGTTCTGTGTGTTTATTTGCTCCTGAGTGTCTACCACGGGCTTGAATAACTTGGTCGGCTCTCATTTCATCTAAATGCCGCCTTTTCGTTTCGTCATACTGTTCTCATAAACATCGCATGCTCGACATTTAAGGTTGTTTTTTTTATCTAATTTGATTTATTTTTTCTATTTAATTTTATATTTGTTACATCGAAAATCGCATGAAAGTTTTTTTTTTTTTTTTTTTCTTTTTGTTGTGGCGATGGCGACGTTAGTATTCCCCTCATCACTATTCCTGGCTTCCTGACGAAGGACGAGAAAGTTTTTATACTTTTCCAAAATTTGCCCATTACAATAACACAAAGCAAAACGGCGATAGTTGAAAAAATACAAAAATGACGGTGCTGTCTCTTTACAATTCTTCAGAATTTCCCCACTGGATTAACACTGAGGAAAATGACGAAAATTGGAAATTTGAGGTATGCCGAGGGCCTAAAAGGAGCAAAATAAAAGAAGGAATATCGCCTTCTCTATAATTCTCCAAAAAATTCTCATTGGGATAACACTGAGCAAAAAAAGGCGATGATGGGAAAAAAATATTTTCGCAAATATTTGAGGCGAGCGATTTCACTACTTTACAGATTCCAATGAGAAATTTGTATGGTACAAATGGTCTCCGAGATAGCCCACTTCGAGTTTATTTCTTTTTATTTTCTAAAATATTCCCCGTTGGATTAACCTCAGTCAAAATACCAGCCCCGGCAATAATGAGCTGATATTTCTTTTAGCTGGGCTAGAAAATTCTCAAGCGAAATTAGCATTGCTTCCAAGCTTAATTGTTTAGTGGGCTACAAATGAATTTTTGCTGGGCTAGAATTGTATTTTCACTTCTACTAACATTTATTTAACAACAGTCCAAAAAACCCCAAAACATCCAAGAAAATAAATACTGTTCAGTTATATGATGAAATATTAATCTTAGTTACCAAAAATATGCTAGATTTTGGACGATAAACGCTTTAGGCTCACATATATACATGAACCATTTACACTCACCGCAGCGCGTTTAATTTTAGAGTATGACGAGTGCCATTATCAAGAGTAAATATCGGGTAAAGGGCAGTTGCTTTTAAACAAAAGGGTCGAGGTTTTGGGGGTTATGACTACATACTTTTCCAGATCGTATATTCTGCACCACCTACCGTTGATAAATAAACAAATTACCCAAGAAGGTTTTTGGATCGACATTTTTTATTTTTATCAACTCTTTGCTCAACACGAATAGCGAACGACACTTGTCAGTCAACAATACTGGACTATATAAACACATGTTCAGTTTTCACCCCCAAAACGAATACTACTGAAACGAGATCCACGAGCGCGTGTGGATGAAGGGGTAATAAGTTATATTTTCGAGGCAAAATTTGAGAAACAAAATAATTAGTGTCCCATCCAACTCCTTTTCAGTTCAGTTTGGCTTCTACAAAATAACTTTATACTTTCAGATGTATACAATGCTGAAACAAATGACCACGTTTCTGCTGCTGGTAAGAGTGTATGGAAGATACACGGAAGAAAATACAACTCCCGGCATTCACATTGCCGAGAAAAATTCTGACTCAACGAATCAGATTATCAGTGCTGCTGTATTGGAAACTGTCCATATGAAAAATGGGATCGACTGCACAAGGAGATGCGCGCACTCTGATGATTGTGTGTCGTTCGTTTACAACCAGGAAACTCAAAGTTGCCAGCTGCACTGGAGTGGGTTGCACAACTTGTCGGATGCTTATTATTCAGTAGCCTCGGGATATCAACACTACAGGGTAAAAGGGAGAGGTGAGTAAAAGGACGAGTATTATTTGTGGATTAAAATTTTGTTATATTTTTACATAGTAATTTCAATTCAATGACCAGTGCTGTACCAACATATTCAACATTGTACACAAACATCCCGTGTTCCTGCTCTGGGGCATGCTTAAAAAGCCTCATTCAGATCAAGTGTTTTGTTTTCTAAGCCACTTACTTCGTTACCACATTTTAAGACAATACTACATTAGCCTACCTGGCGGCCCCAGAACACTCTTTTTCATTCTTGCAGAGAAAACATACAGTTAAAACTAGAAGTCCTGTCACGAACTGTGCGCATATCTAGGCTTAATTGCGCGTAAGAATTACGAGCAATTGCCATATCGAATGTCATCCAAAGCACGGCAGGTTCTCCTGGCTACTCATAGCAAACTCAGGCGATGTTTCTGCCAATGGACCTCCGAGATACCCGAATATGTTCACTTTCTCGAGTTTCGCAGTATAAGGAGAAATATATGTATTGCGGGTACGGTAGTTAAGGGGTTAACAGCCTTAACGGCAGTGTTTTCACACGGTAGCAAGTTGATGTACCGGCCGAGTGAATACCGTGTTATCAGGCACGAGATTTATGAGTTCATCACGCTGAGTGACCAGTTTGTGCTAATGTTGTGTTACTCTGTCATTTCTAGCCATATCACCGCAACGGTTACATGTTTCATTTTAAAACGGAAAGTGTAAGGATGGAAGTCGGCATCCTGACCCTGAGATCTATTTTGCATACTCCGACTACAGGTTTCCAGAGTCGTTTGCCACAAATAGGCTTTTATCTCTGGTTGTTCCTGGGTGGCTTGTTGACCGAAGAGGGTTTTTTCCAAGAAGTTTAACATGCTTGAGTATTTTCTCTGTTGATATTTGTGTACATCCAACGATACATGTCAACCTTTCATTTCTGTCACAATGAAGATTTCACACGATATTTTGCATATTTAATGTCATTAAATATGGGTATCATGCTAACCGTTCTAGTGTGTACTCGGCTACTTGCAGTAGATATTTATTATCGTTTTACACACAGGTGTGCTATATACCTATCCTAGTATTATAAGAAGTATACACTATACGTACAAAATTTGACAGCCTTACTATGGTCATAACGCGTAGATTAACGCGCAGATCGACGTGCTGTTTGTGCGCATGTCATGACAGGACTTCTTCTTGTTTTAACTGTTTGACTGAGAGAGATGTGCGGAATCGGCATTTTGAGTTCGGTATCAGGTTCGGTAATCTTGGTGGGTATTCCGTCGTATTGTTTCGATATTCGGTATCGGACCTTCCCGAGATTTGCCGATAGTTTCAAAGGGAAAATCACACTTGAAAAATACACATTTGTTTTCGTATCAATCAACCACCGCGCCACAAATGCTACTGACAATGAGCTCAATATTGGTATTTTTTGCTAACACAAATTATATCTGCATTACATTTGTGACTTGTTTCAAAATCACATTAACCTTTAATCCTTTACCTAACATGAAAAATGAAAAGCAGACGACACTTGCAAATAAAATTCTTGAATAATTACTTTTTTCATTTTTTTTGTCTCAAACACATAGGTTATAACCCTTCATTGGAACGAGCTCGATGAGCTCGTTCCAATGAGGGGTGTTAACCTATGTTTTTAAGACAAAAATGAAAATATAATGAAAATTAATTGGCGATTTTTGAGAATAGCCCTGGCCGCTACGTTGGGTAAAGGGTTAAAGGCCCATTTCAGGCTTTTGTGATCTCAGAGCATGTGCCCTCAACATACTATCATTAGGTTGGCCTACTCATATAGTCAAATCATATGGGCGGTGATTACAAGACAAGTCTTAACAGGCAGCTTAAACTTGACTAGGAACAAGTACAAAACAACTGGACACGCACAAGTTGTAGTCCAGTGGGAATTCGGGATAATTGCCTAGGCCCTCATGGGTAAACAAACCTGAACAGAAAACCAGTCATGTCCTTCATGAAAATTAACACTTGCTATCAAGCATCAACAAGGCCTCATAAATAACAAATGTAGGAAAACTTGAATACAGGAGTGTTTGATGTTCAATGATTTGTTCGGGCGTTTTTTGGTATAGTCGTAATATTGGTATCGGATCGGTTTTTCGAAATATTGCCCATCTGTAGAGGCTGAGTTTGAATGCTTCCAGTCTAATGACAGATAAATGGAAAACAACTAATAAATAGAAATCATCCTACATCTATTTTGGCCCCACAAATACCCTGAAGCCATTGCATCTGAGTTTGGATGAAATGGCCAATCGCAAAATCGTCAGGCACAAAGCGTCCGATGTTTTAAACAAAGCATTCTATGCTATTCGACAGTAGGTTCAATGCTGTTGCGCAAAACACCACGCGTGGTGAGTTTGGAACGGACGTCCATCGGGTTACAAGCATGAATTAATCCGGTAATGGCGACAGACAAGTACAGAGCGAGTTGGAAAAGGTAGGACCCCGTATTTCAAAAGACATACCTGAATTTCACTACTTAAGGGCGAAATTAGTAATTAATCTCAAGCCCAGCGAGCAAAATAGAGGCGAAGACGTCCAAAATGTTTGCGTGCTTGAGAGGAAAGTCCAAACATGTGCATTTATCATCAGTGTTTGAAATGAATAGAACGCTTTCCTAAATTTGCAGCACTTCTTTCATCCTCGATTTGTCGATTAAACGGCTGGCAATCGGCCGAAATTCAAGAATAAGTCAAACTTCTAACTAAATGTCTATTAATTTAAATACATTTTTCGACGTCATGCTCCTTGAATGGTTGCATCCATAACCGGCTCTGAACGATCAAGCGAATGGTTACAGGACATGAACACACTATAATTGCAACCCCCAACTTGACAAGTGACCATTGTAATCGTTAGCGGTCTACTGAATCAAGTGATGAGAACCTGGGTTTTCACTTGGCCTATTTTCAGTCGCTGAACGGCGGGATAAGTGTTAATATTACAGCAATCGAATAGATTAACCAGCAATATCCGTAACTAATAACCGAGAACTGAGGGATGCACCGACAGTAATGACCAACAGTGGCCTCGTATTAATTCAATATACCGATACTGGCACTCCTATAAAACACTGTCTCATTATAACTCTGTTGAAAGTTGAATTAAGCTTGTAAAGGCATTGACAGAGATATAAATTTTCCCGACGAGATGACCAATTGGGCGGGTCACTTTCCACGGGTGGGCAATATTTCAACGGACGCAATAATATTATATTCCAAACACTAGTTATAGGAGTAATCATCGAAAATTTAATTAATCTATTAATCTAGGACCTGTTATATCCCAGTGCTTCGTCAATTAAAATTTTGCTGATGATGATTTTTATTACCTGGTAAACACATGTGTGGAAATCACCACCCAAACGTTCATTTCGACCAGTCCACGGCGGCAATCCTATATGGGGTTATAAGAGGCAGATGCTGGTTCATGGTGATGCCATTTTTATTCCCATGGTTTTGTCTGTAAAGATCATTTTGTTAAAAGTAAGCTCAATAATGTTTAATAACAAGTGAATAGGGCATCAAACAGCCCCGGCAAAGCTCATAAGGTCCGGTCTCTTGGGACGAAATGGAGATGTCACAGAAAAATTAATAGAAACATTTCTGAAGATTCTGGATTGGTTTATTCAGCTGCACACACACACTCTTCGGTCAGTTCTCCTTAAGAAGGCTTCAAGGCAATAAATTTGTCAGCAACAACTTCACAACAGATCGGGATAGTTTTATTGTTTTCTGACAATTTTAGGTTTTCAGTTGTTTCACTACAAAAGCACCCCAACTCAGTTACTTTAGTTTTACTATATTTTTCAAATCTTTGATCATGCCTGACGCCTATTTAACCGTTTCCGAGC
This sequence comes from Pictodentalium vernedei, assembly GCA_031216915.1. Classification (NCBI taxonomy): domain Eukaryota; kingdom Metazoa; phylum Mollusca; class Scaphopoda; order Dentaliida; family Dentaliidae; genus Pictodentalium; species Pictodentalium vernedei. Next base: position 173,240,536 of record CM062297.1, read on the forward strand.
GGCCCCTTTGAACTCTTCACGTTTCTCTATCTTAACTGAATCTGTTCATTACTACCCTTGGTATGTTTACTAATCTTCTGCTTCACTATATAACATTCCATTGATAACTGCTGCCACAGCTTTCTTGTTTTTACTGTGTTCACCTATGTTACTACTTGCGAAAAGTCTGTATGTTAAATTTTAGCTTTTAACTCCACTATCGGTGTGAAGCTTCCACTGTGGTTAAAACGTTTTCAAAGGGTATTCCATTACAAACATTTACACCTATAATAGGAACTATTTCTGGACACAAAAATTTATCTAGCATAAATAATTATTCAGTCACAGGGGAATCTAAACAGGAAAGTGCTCAAGACTGTTAAGTACCACATTGATATCAAGGATAAATGCACTTACCTCAACAATCAGTAATCCAGTAATGTGGCTACGTTGTACCCCACAGTATGCACTCGCATTACCGCTGTAATATAACTGTTTAACTCTCTCTGTTTATCTTTTGTATATATGTATTCTGTGAAATAAATAATCAATCAATCAATCAATCAATCAATCAATCAATCAATCCAGATTCAAATGTTATTCAAATCTTGTTTCGTAGCAGTTCCAGAACATGCGAAATTGCAGAAGTTCCGAGCAACAACGTCGTTTCCAAGCCTCAGGAAAGTGCCAACACACTACATTTGTGTGTGGCGACTTCCGAATGCTAATGAATCCGAAGAATTTGCTGAGTACCTTTTTCCATGAAAACCACATACAAATAACAAACTTTACCATCAATTATGGTACAAAGAATTAAGTAGCTGTCTGTTGTAAGCAATGTAATTGATTTTCGAATTTCGAAGGAATGGTTTCTTGGGGACAAAACAAAACATAGTTCCCAATGTGATAACAAAAACACCGTTGTTTTATTTTTAATAAATATTTATTTTCAAAAAATTCATACAGCAATCCAAAGCCCCTTATTAAAAATTCCATCTGATGAAAAATATTCAATGATATGAGGCTCTGGAGTATCACTCACGCCTGTCAATATGTATTCATACGCACGTTACGGCTTCTCGTTCAACTGACATGTGGGGCACACGAAAAGTGTATTGCGATAGAAAATATCGTTTTTTCTCCATTTTAAGTGACAAAGTCGAATATTTATCAAGAGCATGGTATAAATAAAACAAATAGGTACTAGGGCCGGCAAACCAGATCTAAACCACTCGTAGAATAAGGCTGTTAACCACTCGGCAGAGGCTTATGCTTAAAACCTTTATCCTACTCGTGGTTCAAATATGACTACCGGCCCTAGTACCTATTTATTCGAAATTGCTTTGGCTACTGTACCAAAATTTGGTATATAAGTATTTAAATCTAAATAAGTATTACCCGAATAGAGCGTTATCGCGGACCCTTAATAGAAAATCTGCGTGCGTCCTTGGTTACGATTGGTTTACATTAATCTTAATGGAACATTACACAGCTTTTGAAACGGTTTGCGAGAGACGCTGTACGTGTCTATATACGAAAAGAAGAAACAAAACGCATCTCAAAAGTATAATTATTACATTATGGAACCACATAGCTTTTATGCGCTTATATCTGGATCACTGAAAACATTCAAGCTGGAACAACAAGCAATTATAACTGTTAAAGCGCACAGACGCTCCAGAATGTTGAACATGTACTCGCTCAGTTAGTTTATCCGAGTATTGCAAATGTTCAAGGCAGTCGCATGCAGGTTCAACCAAAAGGCAATTTTTATGAGTCAGAAAAAGAAACCAGAAATTAAAATGGTAGCTAGCACTTTACTCAATGCACACGATATCACAATTCAGTATTTTAATTATTTTTTTTGAAACATATTTTTTAAAAATGTCAACAAACCATACCATGTGACACCCCCACTGGACCGAGTTCGTCGAGCTCGGTTCTCTGTGAATTAAAATGATATGGTTTTGACAAATATTGTGGAAGATATGTTTTTTTCCACTGCTCAAATTGTAAATTATACAGTGGATGCGGCAAATTCGTTACGTCAAGCGCTAATGAAGTTTTTAAAGTTGGGAATTGTAAAATAAATCTTTCAACAGCATCATGGTTATGTACAAAATGTTGTATCAGAGTCGAGCTCTTCTTTTAAGGCTATATCTCGACTAGTCTTTGACGAGCGAAGACATGGCCTTAGAAATAAGAACTCGACTCGATATTTATTTATTTATTGGTGTTTAAGGTCACATATTTATAGTTAAAACTAGAAGTCCTGTCATGAAATTCGCATAAATAGCACGTCGATCTGCGCGTTAATCTACGCGGTATGACCAAAGTAAGGCTAGCAAATTCTGTACATATGGCCTGTGCACAAGCAATGTTTCAGCTAATGGACATCCGGATACTCCGGAGGTCCATTGGCAGAAACGTTGCCTGTGTTTGCTATGAGTAATCAGGAGAATTTGGAGGCCATTCGATATGACAATTGCGTGCAATTCCTACGCGCAATTAAGCATAGATAAGCACACAGTTCGTGACAGGACTTATAGTTTTAACTGTATGCACAATGGCCAATCGTGCCCGTAACTCGCCTCTGATACAACATGTTGTACATAAACATTATAGTAACAATATATATGCACCGTGGCGTTATTACGCAACAATCAGTCAGAGTTTATGACATCGAACGCTGATATCCTGTTTATGACCCATATAAAGTTACCTAACACCCTTCACCACCTACAGAAATTGTTATTTCTCCTGTATGTCATCTAGCCTGTAAAAGTTTTAACCAATTTGAATTTTGGCATAATTGGTGCATTTGTTTGCAAATGTTCCTCTCTCCACAAGTAGGGAACGAGAATAAGTAACTTAGTTTGTATTCTTTCCCATAGACTGGGTTTTAAGAAAAAGGAAAATGTCATGCTTCTCTGTTTAAAATTTTTTTTTTAAATTGTGTCTTCATAATTTTTTATCGAGAACTCCCTATTAAGGCCTGGCTGTCCCTTATTGCCCGAATTTACAGCTTGAGAAAATCGACATCATCAGTAAACCTTTCAAAGTGTTTGAATCTTGCCTAACAAATTGACAATAACATGTCGTCATACACTCAGATTCCTCTCATTGGAAACACGTGGAGGCAGGTGTATTACAAGGATTTATATTCGACCTTCTTGCTTTAAATTATCTATTTAATGATATAAATGGAGATTGTTCTTGTAACGTTCGGCTCTTTGCAGACATCAAGTCCATTAACTTTAAAATTACAGATAATAGACAGGCAACATATTGTTGTGAATAATGACACCACAAAAAACGAACAATGGCCAAAATGACTAGTTGATAAAATGACTCTAGTGGATATCAACCCTCAAACAAATCAAAGCCTGGTAATTTCTCGCGTAAGTACTAAGGTAACCTTTCCTCGCCTCAACTTGTCTACCACATCTTTTGCTGAGACGGCCACCACAAATACACGATGATAGTCCTCCATAATAAGGATCACGGTATAATCTCTTTGCTGGGACAACTGTGAGATGGCTGAAAAATTCAGCTTGTACTTGAAACAACACAAATCGTCAGGACTGGTAAAGATTTTTGGTAGGGGAGTATTAGTACGAAACTGCTTTATGCATACAAAACTCGATGGGAACACAAAACTGAGCAGTACTTCAAAGTTTTCCATCAACTAGTCCCAAATTACTTATCCAATAATTTGATACCTCAACCATCATCACTGTCCAACCGGCAGGTGGGTCTCTTGGTTTGCTGGCTTATTTTATCAATGGGGAGAAACGCACTGAATTGAATCGTTCCATACCGCTATGGAATTTATAAGGTAGCATTCGCAAAAATCATGAATGTATAATATCCACCAAAAAGGGTCTGATCTCCCAACATTGGGAGGTAAAGTAAATAGAGACGGAATGCGACAAACCAGATCACTTTACTATGATAACGGTCTGTTTATTACATGCCGTTATGGAAAATCACCTTTTCACAGAGAAATCAATATAAAACTGGTTAAGAACAATATTAGAAATTCACGTTACTCGATAGTGTTTATTCAAACAAATGAAGCGTACCTAGAAAACGGTTGCTAACCAGGGCGGACTCGGTTGGTGTTCCACAATGCCGTCCCCGTTCTGAGACCAACCATCTGGTAAGGAATCAGAGAACCACTCAGTTTGATCCGGCGATCAGAATAGGATGGGTAAAAACACTGCATATCACGGATAGAAAAAAATAAAACATAAAAATATATACACTAAAGTTTGAGATAATAATTTATTATGTTGCCGAATGTGATAGAACGTCTATGTTTCTGTTCTCAGACTCGTCCACGTAGTTGACAACATATACATCCTCACTTAACAGTTTCTCGCAGATGCCACGTGAAGTATTATTGGCAGTGTGTAAAGATCCAACACTGATGATTATCTACACTCTGTCAATGCCCACTAAAACGTTATGTCGTTCTTTGCTTGGTGAGGGAGCAGCTGTTCAATTACAATTGTACTTGCACCCCCTCCCCCCTCCTCCCTTGGACACTTTTGCCTTTTCCACTGACTGCTTTAGAATAGTTTCCATTTTCCTTAACTTTTATCCCACGACTGAAAGATGAGTAAAAACATTTTTTTGTTGTTGGGGGTGGGGGGTAACCCTCTACCCAACGCAGACGATATCAAAATTTATTATTTTAAATATCATTTTTTCAAAGTTTTCAAAAAAATTCAACAAAACCGTATCATGTGAACCCTCGTTGGAACGAGCTCGTTCCAACGAGGGGTCACATGATATGGTTTTGTTGAAATATTTCGAAAAATAATATTTATTCAACTGCTGAATTTGCATATTACGCGGGTGGATGCGGCCGATTCGTTGGGTAAAGGGTTAATGCACTTCTTAACAAACTTATTTACAGTGTGTAAGTCTCGCAATAATTCGTAATATTTTGGATGGAGATAGCCTACATAAACATAATGCTTGCTGCTGAATCCAGTTGCACGTCTTGTATTGTGCAATATTCATGTGAGTATTCCTTTTTTCTGTAAATATCTATTCGCAATGGACCGAAATAAAATTGGGTTTGCACTAAATCAGGCATCGAGTATGCAAACTAAACTATTGTCATGTCGGTTGGTCAAGGGTCCACAAAAGGTCCGAATAAAGTACCCCAAAGCTCCGGCAAAAGTCTACAGAAGCTCCATGTTATAAGCGCCGAATCGTGCTCAATTTATTACACGTGTCAATTTGTTATCAAAAGTCCAAGAAGAGACACACCCAACAATCGTGTCCTCAATGTTTCGTTGTTTACTGGGCTTAAACCGTTTATCAAACATGAAAAGCAGACAACACTTGCAAACATAATTCTTGAATAACTATTTGTTTTCATTTTTTCTCTCAGAAACATAGGCTATGACCCCTTATTGGAAAGATCTGAACGAGATCTTTCAAAAGAGGGATCATAACCTATGTTTTTGAGACAAAAAAGGAAAAAATAATAAAAATTAATTGGCGATTTTTGTGAATAGCGCTGGTCAGTTTCTGCCGTTACGTTGGGTAAAGGGTTAACGGTACTTTCAACAGCCAGGATCAGATCGTGTCGGACAGTTTTGCAGGTGGATGAGGCTTGTGTACCCTAAGATAACTGCCGAGCAGCGGCGAGCAACTGTCAGACTCTTCAATTTACTAAATCTCAACAAGCAGAAGGATGGACGCATAAGTGCAAGTGCACCGTCAACGTGCGGTGTGACATAGTACACAGTGCCACCGATGTTATAAATGTTACTATACTATCCAATGAGAAAAACTGTTCCAAAACAGAAGCAAACAGGTTCTGCCCTTTGAACGGCAACACAAGCACAAGTCTCCGCGTTATTGAGAGTGCACTGTCGCTGAATTTCTGACGTGTGTGATCCTGACGAAATTGTTGTAATCCTTCGATAATAATGCTCTGACAGTCCTTCAAGTCAGACAGCTTTCAAACTGTGTTTTCGAGCATGAGACTCTAAAAATAGTACGTCCCTTTTGTACCACAAAGGGTTAACCCACTTTACCCTTGAGAACCCATATATTTGCCAAACCATGACCAAAGGGTCTAAAATGAACGAAAAACCTCTACCCCAGACAACGAATTTACAAGCAAATACAGTTTTGTCAGTTAGCACGAGAAAGTGTTATTCGGGGTTGTTAGGAATCCTTTACACAACACGTGCAAAACCGTTCCTAGGAAACATACCTCTGAGCGACGTTTGAAGAAAATATGAAAACCTACCTTCGATGTTGTTGTCCAAATCAATATAACCGCGCTTCCTAATATATATTTTAATACTTTGATCATTCATAACGTCATTAAATAGGATGTCTGTTCAGTAAATGTGTGGGATGGACTAGCGGCTGCACGTTGAAGATATTGATTCGTCTACACCAAATCCCAAATAATGAATATGAACTCTTCTAATTGCTGTCCTTAAACTGACATCAAAGATACCACTAGAGTTCAAAGGGTTAAAAACAATAATAAACGAAACAGGTCGTAAACGAAAGCAATTCTTTAAAATAATTATCGTACAAGCAATGTTTTCATGTACACAACTGTTCAATTGTCACAGACTTATAAAGAACAACAATTTCATTCAAAAGATATTTAACATTAGTATATTTTTGCATAATGAAAATTTTGATTTTGCCAGATGGTCAATTTGTATTTTTTTCGAATTGAAAGAAAATGTTGGCATCCGAGCACCACCAAGTTTTCTGACGAAAAACATAAAAACAAAACATTTTATTAAATATGATTTTTTTCCCCAAAATTGCCTATTCGTCCACTGAGTTCCAATGTGTTCTATGTGCCTACTGGCACACAGAACACATTCCAACTCAGGGGACGTATTTTCAAGCTCAACTGATATAACCACACACTCGGCTGACAGGACGCTCATCTCCGCTGACAGGAACCAAGCAAGAGTTGTTCCCCTTGATGCGTTGTTGCAAAACGCAACACATGAGTTAACATTGAAACCGTTACTCACCGGACGCAATCGAGATAGTTGATAGTTTATACATTATAATGGAGCGGTCTAAAGAGCAGTTTTTCAATGACGAGGAATTAATTTCGGCAATGAGTGTGGACTGTATGTAGGGATAGATGAGAGCAATGAGGTGCACAGAAAATTCAACGCAAACTTAAGATCCAGAGTCGTGGAGAGGAGACTCGTCGAAGTAGAGTGTAATCAATTGATAATATCTTTTGCTCAATCGATTTGGAAAATAAACAATTCTGGTCTGTTTGTGACCATATGACCAAGGAAGAGGACTGGAAATGGAAACCATTCAAAATTTATCTGTACTGTCATATTTTAGCAACTGTCATTAGGTGTACTATCATAGAGGTGACATCAAAATTATTGTTTGACAAATGCAATAGACGGCATTTCAAAAGTTGCAACCTTTCCAGTGGCAGGTGCAGAATTTTGTGTTGGGAGGGGGAGACACAATTCAATCAAGGGTGCTGCTACGATCGGGGAGTTGTGTGAAAAGTGGCCATTAGCGGGCGAGCACCAGAGGGAGGTGTGTCACAGTCTCGCTATGGGTATCTCTGGGGAAAATATGGAAAAAATGTTGGGAAATGGGAAGTCCGTGCGGCTGTCCAGTGGCATCTCAATAGAAGCTTCCAGTTGTGTACATTGTAGTGGATGTACAGGTGTAATTGCGGATAATACGGATGTCCCCTGGTGTCGATCGTCATAACAACAAGATATAAGAATAAATGAAAGGGCACGTTTCCTGATCCGCATATGCTTGTTTAACTGATTAGGCGATTTTATTTAAAGATGAGGTGTTAACCCTTTATCCAACTTAACGACCAAACCAACCGTCGCTATTTACAAAAATCGCCATTCAATTTTCATTATTTCTTTCATTTTTCTGTCTCAAAAACATAGCCGATGCCCCTTATTGGAACGAACTTGCTGAGTTTTATGGGGAAGTGGGATGGGAGAATGGAGGACATGTGGGTAGTGGGTGACACAAAGGAGAGGGTTAGTATGCTAATCGGAGAGATTGGGAAGAATTGGGTACGGAATGTCATGAATCAGTTCGTCTCCTGGTGTTGGGAGGCGAGACGAGGCGTGGTAATAGGGAGGCAAATGTGAGAACAGAGGTAAAAAGGGTCTTTTTACCTGAGAACCGCGACAAATCGGCGGCCGGTCAAAGTGTATTATTAATAGATTTCTCATCACCAAACGTCATAGGTGGGAGGGGTTCATGCATTGATTAATCCAACAAAATATTAAATAGTGGGGCGGACTGCGCTGCCTACGACACAACCAAATCTCAAGGTGGCGTTAAGTAATACCTCCCAAATTGATGTTTCATGGCGTGTTCGCGCTTACTCTGTGACTGTTGTCACAACGTAACAGTGTTCGCATCTTCAAAGATCAAACGAAAACCTAGAATGGGATCTCGTAACGCGGTATTTACGTTCCAGTCTAGGCACTTGTCTTTTTGTCAATAATAACTAAAATATGTTGTAAATAATTAAGTTCCACTGCCGTGAAAATGTGCACATCATCAACATATTCCCTTTTCGTTGAGAAGATAATAAATTTTACTACTTTCCAAAGTGTGATTTACTGGGTTTCCCGGTTTGATTATAAACGATAACTTGACAAGTGAATTATGCAATCAACAATTGGATCATGCATCCGTGCGCGCAAATGAAGACGCTTTGCCGTGGGTGTAATGGGGACTTCATTGTTTTTTGTTTTTCAACCCTTTACCTAACATGAAAAGCAGACGACACTTGCAAAAAAAGTTCTTGAATAAGTATTATCTTCATTTTTTGTCTCAAAAACATATGTTATGACCCTTCATTGGAACGAGCTCGACGAGCTCGTTCCAATGAGGGGACATAACCTATGTTTCATAGACAAAAAAAAAAATGGAAAAATAATGAAAATTAATTGGCGATTTTTGAGAATAACGCTGGCCGGTTTTGGCCGTAACGTTAGGTAAAGGGTTAAATAATATAATTATCGTTAATAATGGAAAGTAATAAACAGAGTAATCGCTTGACTGGACTGGTTAAGTGAAATAATTCATTCGAGGCGAGGGACTATATTGTAAAACACTCGTGCGCATTCGCGCACTCGTGTTTGTATAACGTCCCTCACTTCTCATGAATTATTTCACGAAACCAGTCCAGTCAAGCGATTACTCTCTAAAGATTCTTCAAAAAGGTATCAGTGGTTGCGCGGCGACGGAAACTTGAAAACGTTTGTTGCTGTTACTGCTGCTGCTGACGAAATTGCTTCTTCTAATGACCATATTCTGCCACATTTAGAATTCTTCCTACCAAATACACCCAACTCATTAAGGGAAGCGAGAAAGCAAGCACAGAATTGAGTAAAGAGGTTATGCAACATTTCCTGCAATTGTCACTCTGAATACTGTAAGAGGTATTGACAACTTACATATGCAGGCAAGCCATTCACTGGCGTCTAACATTGAAGCAAATACGATTCCTTTTCTGTCTTTCAGAGAGGGTACCCATAGACTGCTATGACATATTGCTAAATGGGAACAAAACGAGTGGTGTTTACAATGTTTTCCCATCAGGCTATCCGCAAGCTGTTTATTGTGATCAAGATACAGATGGTGGTGGTTGGTTGGTAAGTATATGATATCACAAACTTTTAACTTGAAGTAACATATGCAAAATGAAACAGCATACAGAAATGTCTAGTTAACATTGTTTCAAGGTAGATTTTATTGATCGCCTAATCCAGAAATTACAACTGCCTTTATTATACCTCATCTACAAATGCCATGCTAATCCACCATATAATCCCTTTAAGCATTTCACAATGTTCCACCCGCGGTGAATAATGCCGGTCAATAATTTTTGCATTTTTACCCGCTTCAACCGAAAATTCCGGACAAGCTAGCGGCGACACCCGACACATGAGCGCTTGCAAAACTGCAAAAGAAAGCCACCCGAATCATATCCAACACAAAATTCAATGCACATACGGACCCACTATTTAGAAAGCACCGTACCTTAAAATTTACAGACTTGTATAAACTTCACATTGATCTGTTTATGCATGATTGGCATAATAAAATGTTACCTGAAAGTTTTGAGAATAGCTTTAAAATATACCTAAACCCGTCTGGTATGGACACCAGACAGTCAGGTAAATTACGCACATGTAAACCGAGGATCTAGTTCTCTGCTAACCTTCCCATTCATACTTTCCCAAGGACGTGGAACAACAATGAACCGTCCGTTCAAAATTATCCAAGATCACTATTTAAAAAGACTATAACTGAACAATTTCATATTCACTACATGTCAACTATAACAATCCAGTATGCCCCGATTTCAGGTCGCAGCTGTTTATCTCATCGCCACCTCTCTCTTCAGTGCAATCATCATCATGTCGTCCACTGGGTTCCAATGTGTTCTTTGTGCCTGCTGGCACGTGGAGCACATCGGAACTCAGGGGATTACATGCTAGAAAACATAGAAAAGATGTCTCACATGACGGAAAGAACCAGTCTAACATGTCATCTGCAGTATAGAAAAAAAATACCCTCTTACTAGTGAACACGCTGTTGTCAGGATTGCCTCGATTGTCACTTCTGCTTCTCGTTTTTTTTTTCTTCTTTCATTTTTCTCTTCTCTTCCTTTCTCTGTTTTTTTTTCTTGTTCATTTTTTAGTGGCTACGCCATCTCCCAGTAGCACAGTCGTGTAGTTCTGAAGTATGCCCCCTCTATGTAGTTTTTTGTTATTAACTGTAAACAGGTTGTACTATTGAATAAAATCAATCAATCAATCATGCTAATACCCCATATAATCCCATTAAGCATTTCACAATGTTCTACCCTCGGTGAATAATGCCGGACAATAATTGTTTGCATTTTTACCCGCTTCAACCGAAGATTCCAGACAAGCTAGTAGCGACACCCGACGGATTGTTGTACACGCGTGTGGTGACGTAGTTTCTTTACCAAACGACTTCCGCGTTGTGGAATAATGTGAACTTGGAAAATGTCCGCAGGAAGATTTGCCGATATTTGTCAGTCTGAAATAGAGGAACTGCTAGAAAATAAGGACACTAAATGCACTAAACATTGTCATTCGCTTCTTTCCCTGTTAAGAATAAGGAAATTGGGTTCCTCTTCAACATATGACTCTGAGACAATAATCCATAAATAATTATATCTTTATTCAGTATAATAAAAAAATAATGACTGAGCTTGAGGACTGTCTCCGCTAGGGACCATTATCTCCCGAGGCGTCAGCCAATCCACATTGTTACCCTCGAGCCCAGTCGTTATTTTTATAATCTTCCATTATTGGTTGACAAAAGATGAGCGAAATAGTATTCGTGAAAGCAGTATTGGCAGAGTATTAGAGCTTAGCATTTATAAAGCAAAAATAGCATTCTGAACACGCCTCGGAGGCCTTGATGGAATTTAACAAACGTGGAATGAAATATAATCGAAGTCTCTTTTATTTATTTTTAATCGTTTGTCCATTTTTGTTTGATGTTTGTTGGTATGTTATTTGATTGTATGCTATGCAGTTGCTTTTTATCCTCGGTCCCAAGGATGTTATCCTCGAAAAGGTCCAACAAATTCAAAACGATGCTTATCGAAAAAAGCTGAAGGAGTAGCATACAGATCGGCAAGAATTTTCAATTGGTTGAAGAAATGTCGTTTAGTAAGCATTTTATTCTTGGCGGTTTGACGATTGAATCAGTAAACGTTGCAACGTGTTCAACATAAAAAAACTAGTCATATATACGGCACAGTTGCCGTGGACTGTGATGTCCACACATGCGTTTACTTGGTGATAAAAATCATCATCAGCCAAATTTTAATTAATGAAGCACCAGGTTGTAAATTAAACTGTTGATGATTATTCCTACATAATTTGTGTTTGCAATCTAATATTATTGTGCCCGTGGATATACTGTTTACCCCGTGGATAAACCAGTCCAGGGCGGCTGTCCTATATCTCATCTAAACACTTTATATCTTTTTTTATAATCTACTAGATATTCCTAACCCTTTAGAAGTAGATGACCTAACGCCAAGGATCCGCCAAGCCAAACGTAGGTTGTAAGAGGAAGGGAAGCGGGTGTACGGATAAAGATATGAAATGCAAGGCGTATCATTAGAGCAAAGTAACATAGTTGTAGTGCCAGACCTGGGAGTCCCTTTAAATTCCGACTTCGAAGACTATTAAAAACAGACAAGCGACATCACCGATAATGTTCAATGGCCTATCATTTAGTTTTATGTAATGTCCCCCGATTTCATTATATATGATTGGTCGCGGTGAGTTTTTAATAACTCCATCAATGATTTTCTCTCTATTTCGTGTGCCTAAATATTGATTCCATTTAATACAATGCTGATGGTATTTCATAAACTAATATTTATTTATTTATTTATTTATTTATTTATTTATTTATTTATTTATTTATTTTCTCTCTTACTTGTTACTTTTACCTTAATATAAGACAAGTTTAGACGATGCGATTGGGACACAGATGTTCAACCGACTTCAATTCGGAAAGTATGAAGAGTGATACCAAAAGTGAACGCTACGCCAAAGTGCATTATCTTGTTCCGTGAAACTCGTTGCATTAAATATGCATCACTGCTGGGAACTTTTCAGCTTGGACAGTACCGGAAACTGCACATTTCTGTTCTGAAACAGACTTTAGGGGTTTTCTGAAGAAGTTTACAGGCGTTTGTCATTTCTGTACTTCGATAATCAGTCCCTTATGTGCTTCTAACGTCCGTGGGTTGTCGAATGGTTTCCACCAGGGATTCAGATTGATCGATAACGATATTTCTGGATTTTTTTACTCTTTCATGACATGACATATCACGGTATCAAGGAAACGTTGTCTTGCAGGTGTTTCAACGGCGACGAAATGGATCAGAAGACTTCTACAGAGGATGGAATGATTACGAACAAGGCTTTGGAGATCTTGATAACGAGTTTTGGATAGGTAAATATGTAACACATGCCTCAACGCGAATATCACACTCGTAGCGAATTATGTATTTAACACGTCGACATATGATAATCGAAGAATGCTGTTCCATGTGCCGCGAATGTCGCAAATATAGTGAATTAAATGTTACCCACATCGTAGTCAACCGCGGAGACGTGAAGCGAGCCAAGTGTTAGCTTTCGGTGTTGCTATATTACCCGTTGTTCTGTTGTTTTCCGAACAATATTTCTACAACTAGTCAAACAAGAGTGGTAAAATTTGTCACAAGAGTAGGATGTAGTGCTGCAAGGTACAATTGAGTCTACAGGTATATCTTAACGGGATCACGTTCCACAGAATCCTCTTTTTCCAGCATTTGTCATCTTTCATTTTTCTCTGTCACCTAATATGGGATCCGTTCAACCTATTATGGCATATCCCGACTACCCTAAAGCTCTGTTTGGTCTTAGCTATCTCTGACCCCACTCCTTTCTCACCACCAATCAGAATCTTCCATTTCCTGTAATCCGTATCTGCCCCGTATAGACTTACCTCCTTGGATAAAACGAAGTCCTGTATGGTTCATAGGAACAAGCTCAATCATAAACTGACTGGAAATCAATCGAGCCCTGACTGGAAAGGGCATTTCTCGAGCAACTCGAGTCTCGTCGAGCAAATAAACAATCAAGTAACCGCCTCTAAGTGTAATTACTCGTTTGACTCATGGACGTGTCTCGACAAAAGGGACTCTATAACAGCAAACGTTTCCCAAACGGATATTCTCTCAGTGGAATTCTGTAAAAAGGAAACTATAGTGGGATTTCGTAAGTTAGAATCCAATCTCCTATATAGCTCGTGGGAGTCTTATCATAGACTTCCTCTATGTATTCAACTATCTATCCTATGATCAGTTCCCTTTGCAATTGCCTATACCTGGAAGAACCTTCCTCTACTAATGGTTTGTACCATGGCTACCATCAAATGTCCTATGATTAGCACCTATTTTATTAACAATTACAAACGTCTTCCACCGCCCTTGCACCCCTATTGATTTGTTGATTTGTAACACTACAGCAACCTTGTTAGCCCCCCCCCCCCCCCCCTGTCGCTATCGTGATAACCTGACGTCCGTTATCCTCTCATCCGGGTATTTGACAATACGTCCTCTGAGTTCCAAGGTGTTCTATGTGCCTACTGGCTCATAGAACAGATTGGAACTCGGAGGATGAATACGAGATCACGATGGCTTCAAGTCTCTCATATCTGGGCATTAAAACACCACGGCCGTGGCACCCCACTTCCAGTACCACAGCCGAACAACCGCTGACTTTCGGCATCCCATTTTTATCATATGATGCCATGAGAGCCATGCGAATATCCCCTAGTGGAGTATAATCTCTCATATCCTCATCTGTGTTTTAACCCTTTACCCAACGTAACGGCCAAAACCGGCCAGCGCTATTCTCAAAAATCGCCAATTAATTATCATTATAATTTCATTTTTTGAATCAAAAACATATGCTATGACACCTCTTTGGAACGAGCTCGTCGAGCTCGTTCCAATGAGGGGTCATAACCTATGTTTCTGAGACAAAAAAATGAAAAAAAAATTAGTTATTCAAGAATTTTATTTGTAAGTGTTGTCTGCTTTTCATGTTAGGTAAAGGGTTAAATACCGCGTCTCATGGCAAGCCACGTTATGTACACCTACCTAGCAACCATTGACCTTCTACACTCCTTTTCATTGCATGAGGCCATGGGAATTATGATCATTTGAAAATACCTCATTGAGTTATTATCTATCATTGCTCATATACTCACCTCGGAAAAAATAGATTTTGTAACCACGGATGTTCCATAGAAAATATTCTACAGAGATTCAGTTGATGGGATTGCAAATCGATTTCATTAGCGACCGATGCAGATTAAATATAATGTGTCAAAGCGTGGAATCTTACCTGTGGCCAATAGATTGAAGGTCATGGCCACTGTAACTATATATAGGTATTTTTTGGTTTCCATGCAATAATCTTAGTCTCATTTTAATACGAATTGCTATATATACTTTTTCGGTTTCGGTTTCGGTGCAATAACCTTAGTTTCATTTCGGTACGAAACTGCACTTCATACACATTTTGCCTTTAGGTATCGCGGAACTAAATATTGAAATTAGAGTGAACCGCCTTACAATGTTGCACTCGGAAATGACGCAATCTCTAAAAATAAACAGCCTTGGGAAAATCTATTGTTTCAATAAAAGTTTGATACATTCTTTTGACATCTTGCATTATTGTTGGATATTCCTGACAAAAAAGAGGGTGATTTGATGACTTTTGGACCTAAAAAATACAATATACTTTGTGCGTGTGTTTGTGGAGAATTCCCTGAAAAATATGTGCATGGGCTATACTTGACAGAGATATTTGAATGCCAAAATTAAAGTGATGCGATCATATTTTTTCCACCTGAACGTTATAATGGTCGGCTATGGAAAACTATTTAGTTATGTGATGCCTTTAGGGTGTCGTTGAGTGAGATTTTTGTTTGGCGTAATGGATTAAAGGTCAAGATAACTTTTACTATAAATTTGGTTCCATGCAATAAGATAAGTTTCATTCTACGACCGAAGTTATGCCTTCATACACTGATTAACTATAAGCAGTCGATTATTGGTATTGTATCCGGAATAGAAAGGTCAAAGATTAAGTTCAGTGTTAATACAAATAGAGATTTCACGGGTGGGCAATGTTTCCACGGATGCCTGATGCATTAATATTAGATTTCAAACACTAATTACAAGAACAATAACCAAAAACTTAATAAATGAAGCACCGGGTACCTTCCGGTGCAATATTAATTAAAATTGTGCTAATGGTCTTTTTTATTACCAAGTGAACGCATGCGTGTAAATGACTGCCCACGCGCGGAATATGACCAGTCCATGGCGACTGAACTGTATATACTATATGAGAAAAGTAATATTTTCCAAATGAAACAAAATACTGCATTTTGATTGGCTAAGAGGTACGGTGTAACCTGCAATCCATAGTGAATTTTTTTACACCGTGTTTAACCACGATGTAAACAGAAGAATATACAAGAGCAAGCTGTATGGCTAAAAGGTACCCATTTTTAATTATTAATTCATACCTTCTGCTCGGTTATGTTAGAACAAAAATAAAAATACAGGAAATTTAATATTTATGTGCAATAATGACATCAATATTTCTCTGGTTTTATTTAAGAAACTTGCAAAGTACAAATTTTCTGTCAGTTTTTGCACACAATGTAGGTTAAAGTATTAAGTACACCAAAATTCTTGGAAATAAATCCGTTATCCTTGTGTTTTCCAGGGTGTTTGGAAATTTACACCGGTTTGGGAACTCATACACACTTCAGCTTCGCCTCAGGGTGTATGAGTTCCCAACCTGGTATAAATTCCCATACACCCTGGAAAACTCGAGGATAACTAATATTACCTCGGAAAAAGAGTCTCTGTTCACAAACATGTTCATACGTGACTGCACACATTGACGTCTGTAAGAGAAGAAAAAAGAAAAGTTTTAAAATTTTTCCATTCGTTCAATGGAACGATGAAAGAGCACTTTTAGCAAAGAAAATATTTTTCATAGATAAATTCAAAGCCCAGTTTAAATCGAGCCTAAAAGGAATTATTCTGTCGACTACGAACACAAACCCCCATCCACGCACCATCACACCATGGAGGTATACTTCCAAGAAATTACATAGCGTAACTGCGGGGTTTTACAGGGTTATCACAGCATCAGTTAGAGTGCGACACCCTCATAATGTCACAACTACGCAGTATGCCTGCTAGGTTCATTATACATACAATGGTATACTCAGGCGGAACTATAGCCTTTTGCAAGATAAATTAAGGATTATTCTGTGCTGGTTCAATCCTGCTCTAAATATCTAAATTATATTTCATTTGTTTGGGAGTAGAGCTCCCCGAGTACGTGTACGTGTGTGTAGGGGAGGAGGGGGTGGGTTAGTGGTAGACATGCCATATCCACGAAAAGTCTTGTTGTGGAGTTACCTTGTTTATTCACACAATACTTGTCTGACATTTGCCCAATGGGTATCGTAACACCTTCTGGGTTTTCTCCATCTAGCAACTCCTGATTATAAAAACCTTGTTTTACACACAACTCTCGACAGCAGCCAAATGTTCATTTTGAAGATTGTATGCCATTATTCAACTGTGACTAGATTATACGATGTCCAGAAAAAGGCAAAAAATTTACAAAACAATCACTCCAAATCAAAAAATATGACGTTAAAAAGGATAAAATATTTTCAATATACAAATACCAGGATATCAGGAAAATAGGACAATTTTTAAGTTTTGTTTCCCTTAACGACTTGGACGTAACCTACACCGTTGGGTCCAGACCATTTGCAATAGGTGAACAAGGTAGTACTGTTTTCGAAATAGTTAAAAAAAATACTTTCGTTGTTTTTGGGTTTTTTTACCCCAGGGCAGGTGCAAATGCAGTAGAGAAGCAAAACACAACACTCAAGTGATTAAATCGTTGCATCACAGAAAATACTATTTTATTATATGTTAGCCTGTGAATTATCGCTAATTATCTAAAAGATAGATATCGAGAAATATTCCTCAGTAGCTTCCTAAATGTCGTCACACGATGCCGCCTAATGTCGCCTTGGAGGAACGATCAGCTGATCTTTGTTATTGTTTTGAGACGTACGCATTTCTCGTCGAATTGGGCTGAATATTATGCAATAAAATGTCTCGTAGCATATAATCAGGCAGTATCTGGAATTATCTCCTGAGTGTGTGAATACAATACTTGTATGGGGCCAGGAAATATAAGTTTGTTTCAAAGAGCGAAAAGGAGATAAATTTCAAGAACCGATTCTTAATTCGGTCTGGTTCGAAATCCGTTATCTGATTCGACTCGGGATTGGATTCAATAACACTAAAAATCACCATTCTAAAACGCAATGACAATGATGAAAAACAAAGCCAATAAATAAATAAATAAATAAATAAATAAATAAATAAATAAATAAATAAATAAATAAATAAATAATTAAATAAATAAAAATACCATAAAATAAAACCAAATGAAATAAAATAACCCCTCCCCCAAAACATGTACATTTTAGCGCCTTTTACTCATTTATTTATTCACTGGAGTATTTTACATTAATTGAAAAAATAACCGTTTCTTGTCGATTAGAAATAAAAAAAAATAAAAATTGATAAATAGGATATGTTTGTTTGGACTGACCCTGCAATCCAGACGGGAAATTCTCATCAAGGAGGCTAGACAATGTATGATCGTTGATGTTGTTGTACCTGTGCATGTGTGAGGTATTTAAGGCCTTGCTGGAGAGTCGTGTATACTGTGGTAGGTCAAGGTAAGAGTTGTCCCCGTGGTGGTTGGTGCACTGGGGGACTGCTCTGAATCATTTTGGATAATAAGTTGAGTATTGGGTTGGTACAGAAAACAGTTATGCTTGGCATAGCTCAGTTTTTGAGAAAAATGTTCGGAACAAACGTCGGGCGAGGTTCATTTTTCGAGCCGGGGGTGTTTGGGAGAGCTACTTGTTCTTAGTGAGAGGACAGAAACACCTCTTGACCCCAGACGTCTTGTTGCTGCTATCCAGGCTAACTACGTAAAGTATGAATGCACAATGGACGCAGAAAAAGCAGAAAAACCGTGCTGCGCAACGAGGCACTTGTTCATTCGAAAATGTAAGTGGATAATGTTTAAACAACCATGTGCGAGCAGTCACACTGTCGATTCTTTTATCTAACGACTCTTGGACTAATTAGATGGTGAGTTGTTTCCGGTGCTTCGAATCGTTGGTGGGGCGTTTTCGGTTATTCAGTGTACCTTCATGGAACGGAACGCCCAACAAAACCAAGTAGCATGCTCTATAGCACTGCCTGCGAACTCATAGTAACCACGTGCCACATTAGAAACTAAGATTCTAAGCATTCAGCAAATAAAATTGGCATCGAGATTCGAGAGTCCCCCTTACACAAACAACACGTGGTGTGCATATGTACTACCATCAACTATCATCTGGTTATGGAGTCATAACATGTGCGCTAACATGGTCTACCCCCTCAACACACGAGACACACGCCATGCAAAGCGATATGAGGTCATGACGATCAAAAAGGTCCTGCTCTAAAATACTATTTCTATTCAGTGAAGTGCTTCATTGGGTTGAAATTACGGACCAAAAATCAGTTATGTGCATAATATGGTATTTTCCATATACACATGAAAAATTTCCTTCTTTAAATTTCTTCAGTAAGTCTGAACACAACAGGTCAAGGTATCTAGATTTATGTATCCAGACATCTGGACAGGTGCGGAGGACGCAAATAAGAACCACTGTACACAGCATACAACAATATCACCAATTCCACGACCACAGTATTGTTTTTCAGGTGAAAATCTGTGGATTCTTTTCTTGATTTGTTCTCGAACTGCTCGCGACACACTTGAACCTGTTGATGGGATTCCTGAGTCAAGAAGAACAAAAGACACAAACACCTTAGATTTAATGTTCGAACATGTATTGTCAACAGCCTGGTGATATTCAACCGGATTGTGACCATGCACACGGACAGTTATTTGCTAGAAATGATTTTCCTTCTCAGACTTGCCTATTACTCAGGTCGGTCCGATATGACTTCGACCTCTGCTGATATGGCGATGATCTCGGCCGATATGGATCAAGGTGATCCTTGATACGGCATTGGGCGAAACTAATTTATATACACTGAACTCGTTCAGCGTTCAACGCAATCAGAAAGATCACCATTATCAACTTTCCAGGCATAATGGAGTTGTTTGTATGGTGACGATGTATGTTTTCAATGCAACATAAGTTTCAGAGTTATATGCGGAGTTTTGGCGGTTTTGGTAGAAGAGAAAGTTCAGTTTCCCGAACGTCACGGCATCTGCGATGGGGAAGCCGAGACTCTCATATAACTGAACTGGATGGAGAGGAAATTTCGAACTTTGTGACAAGAATGTGAAACAATAACACTGTCAAATAGCTATTTATTTATTTATTGGTGTTTAATGTCACATACTTTTGCACAATGGCTAATCATGACCGTGGCAGTTTTACGGGTGGAGGAAGCCGGAGTACCCGGAGAGAACCACCGAGCAACGATGAGCAGCTGCCAGCTCCCCAACATCGTAACTCCGCACTATAGCACAGGCAGGGTTAGATTGGTTGAAGGCATGCGCACCATCAACGTGCAGTACGCCTTAGTACACGGCGTCGTGCCCCGTGTGGACAATCGGGGTTAAGTGCATTGTCTAAGGACACAACGCGGGAGTCCGAATCGATCGCTCAGACGGTCACCCATCCGAGTACTAACCGGGCTCGACGTTTCTTAACTTCGGTGATCTGGCGAGAATCGGCAACCGCAACGCCACCGCGCCCCCTTCAAACAGCTTTGTCCATATATCCCAATATATCAAATCTTTTGATTGGTCAGAATGCCTTTGACAGACAGCCGTGGCAAAGGGCGCACCCAACATCCAAGTTATATGAGAGCGTACAACATTCAGGGTATAAAGACACACGAAACATCGGGGGTTTATGGTTAAAATGAAAGATGTTTCCTTTCGCTTGCCTCGATATAAAAATCGAACCCACAAACGTGAAAATAGTCACAAATATCAGATTTCTGACAATTCAATCATATGTTTCTGTTATAAATTAAATAGTCGAATAATTAAACCAAACAACTTGAGGAAAATGAAATAAGAGCAAATCTACCAGCAAAATCTTACTCTATCTGTTGTAAAAACAAAACCATTATTCACGAGTTTGGTCCAATTGATTGAGATACGCGTTCACTATGTTTGTAATGTGTTTCAAACGGGATAAAAACGTTTTCTCCGCCAACATGTACGGTAGATGGAGATTTTATACCCGGATGACTCATTTAAACACCTCGCCTGCGACTCTTTGTTTAAAAACCGACATCCAGGTATTAAATCTTCGTATACCATATATATTGGCGGAGATAACGTGTAGTAACATATCTTTTGGGGAACAGTTTATAATTATTGTTTTGGTTCAATGAATAAAGAGGTGATATCATGGTTCGTTTCATTCCGGCCGAGGTATTAGCCCTCGGAAATTTCACATCATCTTTCGTTCTCATGGAGTAGGTATCTCTGCCCATATGAAACTAACCAAGTGTAACCGCACTGGGATAATATATAAACAACTCAGATGCAGTATAGGTTTAACGTGGATTCTTTATTCCACCACAGAATGTTCAAGATGTGAAAAAAATACCAATAACAAAGAACCCTGAAATTGACAATAAAATAAAATAAATACTGGGCATACTACACAGACCTGATATAAAAAAATATGCTGGCTGTGAATTCAAAAAACTGCACCGATTGCTTATCACCAAAACAACCACTTTTGTTGACAAACACCAGCTGGCACACTCAGCTTGAAAGAGCTCAAAAAGATTCTTCCAGCTAAGTGTAGCAATTGGTGGATGACAGGAAATCATAAACAAATGGTGTACCTAAGCACAACAATCCTGCTCGACGAACAGCAGCTGGCACACTCGGCGGGAACCAGCTCTGTGAGCTCATTCCAGCCGAGTGTAATAGCTGATGCATGCCAAGACACAGAATGCGTGAAAACATAGTATGACGTGCCAAACGATCCAGCAGCAAACGCAACTATCCAAACATTCACTTATAATGATAAGTATTGTCGTCACCAAAAACGCAAGAATAGGTGACACAAGTATGCCCCAATATTTCCCAAACTAATAAATTAAACAATGAATAAGTATTGCACACTTACAATGTATTACACTAAAATGTATTTTCAATATACACCCCATATAAATACAAACATTAAACTGAATTTCAACACAATGCTTTACCCTTTCAAGCTCTACTAGCATGAAGTAGTCAACCCCACAAACACCTGAAAGTGGCAGAGATAATTTAATCCCTCAGCCCCGGAGGGTTGACGGATTAAACCCAAGTAATGCTTGTTCTAGCAAATCCACCCCTAAAATATAAAAGCAGCGAAATAGCTATATATAAATATATATAATGCTTACCCTCAGTGTGACGGGTTCCTGTGCCTAAATGACAACTAGGCAGACTGTGGCATTCACATACAGGAGTATCTCGAAATCTACATAATAAAGAAAATCATAGGAGTGATGGATAGAAATAATAGTATAAGAGCTGAAAATATTATATAGCCTATTCACAGTGGCGAGGGATCAGCTATGGTCAGCCTAAGCAGACCACAGCGGATCACCCGCAGTCACGGTGAATAAACAACTAAACATAATACAAAAAAGCACACCAAAACTGCAAACTACTAAAATACAATAAATTATCCGTTTACTATAGGGGTTCAATGACACTTTTAAACAGCCAATTATATACGTTGGAATTTTGAAATAGTGCGTACGCTTAACAATAAAAGTGAGCTAAATAAATATTTAAATCAATATGTTCCAATATCGGAACCAGCTCGTGGCCATGGCAGTCAGGACAAAGTACCAAGCATGATACTTTGTTCAGGCTGCCAGCCCACTCAGAGAGAAAACTTATAGAAAACTAAGTAATTAAATACCTGATTTTATGCAAAAACTGTTCCTATCCACTCCTATGAAATTCCTGGAATATCCATGAATTTCCACAAGCCACAGACACAATTATATTTAAATTAACACTCTTTTTATTTATGAATCGGAACACAACCACATTGCAAACAGAGAGAAAGGAGAATGCACTGAACTGGACACTGCAGATAACTGCAGACCTTTCTTGACCAATGAAAATCAATTACCCATAACAGTACTCACTTCATGACTTTCATGTGTGAACTCAGAAAAGCCAGTGAAGTTCACAATCAACCCATATTACTAGAAGGAAAGATTAACCTTCTACATACTGATGTGGCTGAAATAAATATTAATACTGTGTGTAAAACTAGTAAAATATTAGTCAGTGCAGATTTAATTCACTGTAACTAAACACAAACAGGAAATAATGTTTTATACATAGATAAATAAAAATAAGACCAACCCCATTTCCAATACTGTCACACAAGTAATAACCTGTAAGCGCTGTGGTTAAAAAACGCGACCAGTTATTATCGATCGTACCCTTTCTGGGTCCCGATCTGTTCGATGTGTTCTGCTCGCTTTTGTAATTACAATACTCAAACTTTCTAGGATATATTTACTAGTTTTGAATTCTGCACCAGTGATACTTCGGACACAACGCACGTGTATAATAAATAACTACCGTTTATTATTGCAGTAATTTGAGATGCTCAACAGCACTTTCATCTCGCCAGGCATCAACAAAGGGTTGTCTGGGAGCATTGTTCATCCTACCGTTCAGAAAAAATCATTTTTTGTACTCTAACTTATCTTTTCCCAAGAGAAGGGTCATTGGCATAGCCCATCAAATTTACAGTGTTCGAAACAAATCAAATACATGAACCATCATCAGGTGTACTTTCAGGGAAGCAACATAGCTTACGATCCTCAACGAGCTCGTTTCAATGAGGGGTCATATGCAATTTATTTTCTACGCAAAAACTGAAAAAAAAAGTTAATCAAGAATTTTATTTGCAAGTGCCATCTGTTTTTTGTTTTACATAAATAATTAAACAAGTAAATGAAGTACATGTAGTAAATACAGTACGTCATCTATGTAATGTTCAGGTTGTTTCTCTTCGTCAAAGCTATCACAGATAATACAAACTGTTAGTATTTATTTTATGTTATTTTATTTAATTATGGTGAAATCGTTCTTAATATTAAAGTTTTATTTTCAAACATAAATGCTTGTTTTTCCGTCGTAAAAAAATCTCTCGACTAGCAACAGTTGGCTGTCTTTAGAAAGTGACTCTCAACTCTCCTGAAACCAGCTGAAGTTAGGCGTAAGCGCAGCGCAGACGTAATAGTTCGACAGCCGTGTTTGAGAGGGTGGGATATGGGTTTGGAAATCACAGTCCAGTTTTCAACCAGATCGAATTGAAGGAAACGAAAATAGTAGTATCGGACCGAATTTCATGTTAGATATATCATAACGTGTTACATGAGATATGGGGATATTGGTTCGGATTTAACAATAATGTCACGAGCAGTACTTTCTGCAATTGAAAACTAAATATGTTCAAGGTATGCACTGCCAATGCTCTTTAGAAGTTTTACGAGTCATTTGTACATTTAAAAACAAGTTGGATAAATATTTATCTGTGTCGTGCAAATTTAAGTTTTTCTCATTTTTCTAGGCAATGAATTCCTGGCAAATCTGACTTCGCAAAGAAATTACAAGTTACGTATAGACCTAGAAAGCTTTGAAAATGAGATCCGTTTTGCTCAATATGGATCTTTCACCATTGGACCTCTATCTACAAATTATCGTCTAGATATTAGCGACTACGAGGGAACAGCAGGTAATAAAGTAAACAACTGGTAAAGATGTTAAAATATATTTCTTGCAGCCATATATCAAGAGGGAGGGGTGACATGTAGCAATACATAACAAATCACCAAACTCCACACATTGTACGATTTGTCAATCCATTCGGGAATCATTTCAACTAAGTTCATTCATTATAATGTTTCCGAATGCAATATCAAAACGTCTGGACCACGCGCTCGTGCAAACAGTCAAATCCTGTGAGGAATATGACACTTATATGACTTGGAAGCATCATAGACTTTATATAGTCCATCGCCTATGTTTCGATTTACACGTCTGGAATACTTCAGTCGATTCGCTTTTTCTACCAACTGAAATATTTCAGACGACTAAATTTAAAAAAATAACATAAAAATCACTTTCTGTGAATCAGTGTACGGAATGTTTATCACTCGAGAATCGACTTGACACAATCTTGAATGACTTTACCAATACCATCATGGATGGCGACTAGTCACAACAGTCGTTTTGTGATTATGCCGCATAGTTTCACGACTTGTATTAATATCTTCAGGTTAAATACTTAATGATAGCGATATCTATAACTGGAGCACAAAAGACTCTGTATATCGTTGTTACTACAAGGAAGTCACATTACATCAAAACTAATATCCCAAAACAACATCAGAATAGGTCTGACGGCCCATACGTTTGCTTCGAGTCATATTTATATGCAATACAGTTGTCGTGGACTTGTCGTAATAGGCACTAATATCCACGCAGGTGCTTATCAAGTAATAAAATTTATCATCGGCAAATGTTGTACCCGGTGCTTCATTAATTATTTTTTTTATTATTCCAGTAATTGGTGTTTGGAATCTAATATTATCGAGTGGGTGCAAACACTGTCAACTCCGTGAAAAGTGACCAGTCTATGCCGGCCATCCATACGGCATAAGTCTGAAGGCCCGTGAGTTTGCCTCCAGTCAAGTTTATATAGTGTTTCTCGCCAACATTTAGCTGCTCTGGTGACAATGCAAGGTACAACTATATCCACCGATAATGCAACTGCTAAGAATAGAGAGCTGTGGTAGACATTAGAATGTTTTATGTACAGTACTGTAATCGTAAAAGTGGTCTATTTTCCCGATTATATTGCGATTTAGTTGCTACTCATTCACACCAGTTGATTGGGACTTCGTGAATAAAACACGATAAAAAGTAATCAAGAAAAACGAAAGTAGCATTTAGAATACAATGGTTTAGCAATGGTTTAGGAGGTAAAATTCTAAAGTGTTGTGAGCAGGGGGTGCACAGGGGGCGCTAAGAGGGCAGACAGATAATTTCGCCCAGATCGTAAACCAGCCGTGATCCGAGCCAGGGTCTCTGACAGTTTTTATGAAGATGATACTGTAAAGTATCAACAAAAAGTTCAGTTGAGACTTCATGGATAGCGAGGAATATCCCTTAGTGGCTTTTTCTAAATAACGTCACGCTTCAACATATCACTTCGCCTTCGATACTGTAACCAGCGATTCAGTACCGCTTTACCAGCTGTACCAGAAGTCCAAGCTCATCCAAGACGTTCTGAAAATTCTATGGATGAAAGACTAGATGTATAAAAATAATAACAAAATAATAAAGTAAAATAATTAGATGTTGATCGATTCGCCCAGGAAGATTTTGTTTTCTTTTTAGATGGGTCGGCCCACTCAATTCCAGATTCCTTGAAATTTTCTAAAAATTAACATTAATGGAAAATATGAGAATGTTCTCATTTGCAGCATTATAATTATTAAATTTTATCTGTGAGTTGAACAAATAGTTGGCTAAATTGTCGTGTGGAAGTTGGGCTATTTTTTTACCTTTTTGTGATTTGGTTGTTGCAGGCTTGAAAGAACGATCTTAGCCTTTGTTACTGGTTTGAAACGTACGTGTTGCAGTCAAATCGGGCTGAATATTGCGCAGTAAAATGTCACGTAGCGTATAATAAAAAGACAATATATGCAATTTTAATGAAAAACGGGAATTATCTCATTCGTGTAGACCTGCAAATATTATTTTTCAGTTGCGCAAGCGCTCGTAAAATATAACACTTTCAGGTCCACACTCATAAGGTAATTCCCGATATTCGCTAAAATAGCGAAGATATCCTCTATTTATTATAAGACTTGACCAATTTTTGGTGTTCATCGTGAGTTTACGCGGAACATGTTGCTATTCTGGGCGTAATTTTATTATCTAATGACGAACGAATTCCCGGCGTTATTGAGAACTTCTTGCCGAGAACCACCGAACATCGGCGATGAATTGTCAAGTCTCAACAGCTTACCAATCAGGCACAAGCAGGATCAGCATTGGTTGTACGGATGTACACCGTCAGCACGATGTACGCCTTAGCCCAGGACATCCCGGACTCACACCGTGGTATCAAGTCTCTTGCTCAAGGATGCGACGCAGATACAAGATTTCAGATGAAACTTACATTTTTCGATCTGAAGTTTTATTTATTTTTTTCATATTTTTGGTGCCTGGCCTTTCCCTTTCGACAGACATCAACAATTTTGAGCTTGTCATATCAAACGTGGTACCCGTCACAGGGCGTGAGACCCACGGTGTTGTCAACCATTTACATGGCAAACATTATATATTTCTATGTAGGTTTATTGGGCCTCATCACTCAATCCCCACTCTGAAAGGCGAAATTAGGAAGGTATTAATTCATTCAATCAAGCCTAGAAATATCTTTTCAAGATTCAAATGTCGCCATGAGGTGCAAAGATTGGTTTATGTTTGTCAAACTCAGCTTATCACTATTTCTTCCTAAATTGCAGGTGTAAATTCGGAGGCATGTTAAGTTCACAACATGCCTATCATGTGGTAAAACAGTGTAGGTAGATCTGATTTATCGTTTTTGAAAGCTCTCCAAAAGAGAGATAGATTTGCAATAAATGAAAATCAAGAATTTGAACACTCCTACTGAATTTGGACAATGTTTTTCGTTACAAGCTATTATCAAATTTCAAGAGATTTTACCTGACATTTTACCAGGCACATGTTCAAAATCGCCTGTCAAACAGTCAGGGAGCGGTGGGTGGGGGTGGGGGGGGGGCGGAAGGGGGCGCCACGAAAAAAAACCTTCAGTCATAAAGGTTAGATTTTGCTTGTGCCCGTTTGACATACATCAACCGTCTCCTGCATGTTTTACCCCACTACTCAACCTAACTGCAATCTTTAATTTCCTTCTCCAAAAATGTATTTTTCCTTAGTAATGGAAAAGCGCAAACATTTCAACGATATTTAAAAAGATCTTTTGATAAACTATCGCCCTCTAACTCTTCTCAGCTGTTTTAAGAATGTTTTCGAAAGGTGTATATCCAACCGGGTCACTGCCTTTCTCAAAGCCTGTGCTCTTTGACTCCCCTGCAATCAGGTTTCATACCAACCAACTCCCCAGTACTTCAATTTAGTAAAACCTACAATACAGTCATCGCTGCTTTAGATGGCGTGGAGGATATAAGGTTTATTTTATTTTCATTCGTTTTGTTCCCCCAAAACAAATCGCTATCCCATTCACACTCGTCGAAAGGTTTATTCCACTTCGAGCGTCGTGTTCCACTCTCAGCGATGACGGACTATTTGTTCACATGCTTTTAATGTAACCACGGGGTAAATTATAGTGGGTTGTTTTGAGAAACAATTACGGCGTTCCCCGATGATCCATGTGATCTATTTTTTAGCTCATTTGACTGCAAGTCAGTGTGAGCTATTGCCATCATTTGGCGCTCGGCGTCCGTCGTCTGCTAACTTTTGCAAACTTGACTTCTCCACAACCACCATGCAAATTTCAAACATATATTGCACAGACCATCTATGGAGTATACCATTTCTATTTTGTTCAAATGAAGCAGCTGCCATGTCCGTTCTCTGGTTAATGTCCCAAAAGCTTAAAAATCTTTAAAAGTCTTCTTCTCATGAACCACCAGAGGGAATACCTTGATATTTAGTATGGAACATCACTTGGTGTTGAAGATTAAGGTTTGTTCAAGGAAAGTTGGTAGGCCAATATTTGGGCTCTCTGTGTGGGCATCTTCTTCTTGGGCTCCACCCAAAATTTCTATTTCAAGAACCGGTCGGCCAATTTCAACTAAAGTTGGTATGTAGTATCAGTGGGTGCCAAATAATTGATTGATACCCGAAAACAATTTTTTCACAGCCCCGTAGCAACTCTATGAGCTGAAAACAGAACAAAATTCAAAAGCCCATATTTCCCAAACCACACGGAACAGAGAACTGTTTTTTGGTATGAAGCATATTTAGGACCAGCGACAATTGCCACTGGTTCTATTAGGGTGCCCGGAAGAGAGTATTAAGAAACAATGATGAGTCGGCATTTTTGCAGCAAGATTTCCCTATACAAATTGTTAGAGTTTCCAGTTTTATCTCTTCAATCAAATTTTGTCAACATCAACTTGTCAAACACACATGTTGTTTGGTTTACATAAGCTGCAGTGAATGAAACTAATCCTTTTAACCCTCCCAAGACTTCCATAAGTGACAGAGGAAAATTGATCTGATTCCTGTATTAATATCTTTAATTTAACCCTCTCAAGACTTAAAAGCATTTTCCAAAGATTTTATTTCACGTTGAATCCTTTCAGTGTTATACAGATATGTTTTTTTTTTAGTTTCTTGGAAACATTTATCTGATTCCTATATAATTGGTTACAGTTTCATCCTCTCAAGACTTAAATGTGTTTTCCAAAGATTTTATTTCTTGTTGAACCCTTTCAATGCTGTACACATATGTTTTCTTCTGGCTTCTTGGAAACATTTATCTAATTCCTGTATGAATGTCTTTAATTTAACACTCTCAAGACTTCAGTGTGTTTTCCAAAGATTTTGTTTCATGCTGAATCCTTTCAATGCTGTGCATATATGTTTGTTCTGGTTTCTTGATAACATTTTGCTGATTCCTGTATGAATGTCTTTAATTTAACTCTCTCAAGACTTCAATGTGGGTTTCAAAGATTTTATTGATGCCTTGATCAAACCTTTTCAATGCGGAGCACATATATGTTTTGTCTGGTTCAAAATATTTTACCTCCCAAAATAAGCCTCCATAAATTCTCCTTCAGTTTTGTTTATTTTTGATGCTTTAACCATTTTCAGAGAGACTTGAATTTACCGGTGGCAGTAAAATTCTGTTTTTCTAGTTTAAAATTGTTTTTATTATTTAAAATCACTGGGACAAATTTATTCATTTATAGCACAGACCACTTTGGAGTAAACCTTTTCTCCTTTGCTCGAATAAAACTGCTGCCACCTTCAAGCTGCTGGAATTTACTCTTCTGATTTTTCCACCCAAAATTACTATATCGCTTGAAGTGGGAGTGGGGTTGGGGGTTAATGCTCCAAAAGACTAAAATGCTTTACAAAATCATCTTTTTATAAGCCACTTGCAATAATGCTTAGATTTCCTGTCTGGAATTTACTTTAATGGTGCTGATTCACTTTTTTCAAAGAAACTCAGTAAGTCAAGATTTGGGCTCCCAAATTTGGGCTACACTCTCTATTTTCAAATTCAATTTACAGATGGTAACCAAATTTGTCATGTAGTATATAACTGGGTCATAAGTATTTTATTTATGCCGGATTGTTTTTTGGGAGGGGTGGGGGTAAAGAGAAGCACAGTAGTTGACAACAGAACAAAAATTTCGCTCGGTTGTTATTTTTTAATATTTCACAGAACAGAGCTTACTAGGATGCTTTTCTAGGATCAGCAGAAATGAATGGCCAAAAAAGTTGCCTCTGGTTATGTCATAGCAAATCAAACAATTGTTCTTTCTGCCGATCCCTTACTGATATACTCATCCCTTTTGACAACTTGAGCCAGGGGAGCGTTTTAGGCTCACTTGAGCCTCTGGTTTATTGTATCAACGATATTATAGATCACATTTTATGCAGCATTTGCTTGTTTGCTGATAACGCCGTGCTGTACCGTATTGTAGAGGAGCCGGCTCTTTCCTCCGAGCTATTAAACAACGACATATTAAAGGTTGAATCCTGTTCTAAACAATAACGTCATCGCCTTCAACAAAACAGAGCAGTATCGCTTATAATTACCCGTAAACAATTGGAAATTCCACACCCATCTCTTTAAATGTCAGGCATATAATTTAACCCTTTACCGAAAGTAACGGCCAAACCCGGCCAGCGCTATTCTCAAAAATCGCCAATTAATTTTCATTATTTGTAAATTTTTTTGTCTCAAAAACATAGGTTTTGACCCTTCGTTGGAATAAGCTCGTCGAGTTTGTTCCAATGTGGGGTCATAACCTATGTTTTTGAGACAGAAAAAATGAAAAATAGTTATTCAAGAATTTTGTTTGCAAGTGTCGTCTTCTTTTCATGTTTGGTAGTGTTAATGAAGTCCAAGACATCAAACATTTGGGTCTAACTCTACATAACCGCGGATTTTACGGGGAACCACATTTCAGAAATAACCATGAAGGCATAGGAACGAATAGAAATACTAGAATTCTCGAATTCAAGAAATCTAGAAGTTCACCTGTTTCACTTGAATTTACTTAGCACTGGCATAATCAGCCAGAAGTCAAGCGGGAACAGCTCTCTCTCTGTTATTCCATTGAAAACTTATATGAAACCGTATCTAATACCTTTTTGGGAAGTACGTTTACGTTTTTCCTGCAAGCACAAATGATCTAGGGTTAAGCGAGAAGTCTATGGAACAATAACAACCACATTAGGATATGGTAACTGCACTCGCTTATGGAAAGAGCTTCACAAAATGGTTTCCTAATCCAACAAAAATCTTAAAAATGAGCATTTGTTTTGACAAAACCAATCTTTCTATCGCCAGGACAGGTATTAGCTGAAACGTTACAAATATTCTCGACGGGTGATCCTGCAAACAGATGTGCAAAGATGTTTCAGATATTCCAACAACACCTGATAGGGAAACACTAACAAAGTTGGCAAATGTTGTGATAATTACCTTAAATTGACAGTATGCCTACACGAACTGCCATAACAACCCAGGGATGAACTTTACATAATAACATATAACTGCAAAGATGCCTCGGATTTACTGCAAGATGAGATCTCTGACATTTCCAAATGGAGTAAATGGATACTCAATCTTACAAAATTCCTAAGAACAACATTTTTTAATAGAATTCCTCTCCATGCACACTGTACATGCATAGTGTTAAACGTTACACGATGACTTACAAGAGCAAATATTCACAACAACTGGTAATGCGAACCAATATACAATGTGTTTTCGGATTTTAATTCCAACTGTGGAGAAACAAGCCAACATTGTCAAACTGGGCGAGAAATATCCTCTGTTTGATGGTATGACTATTCAAGCTCGCTTGACGGTTTGGGGTTAAGTCTTGAATATCAACATATAGTGCAAAGTGATTGCACTTACATTGCAGCATAAAGCTATGCATAACGTTTGGTGCTCTCGCATTTCTCAATGGAAACGAATGAGTACTTAAATTTTTAAAAATTCTCCACAAAAGGCATTTTACCAACACGATTTGTCTTCATGTGGCCAAGACGGGCATTGGGTTAAACTACACAATATAACTTACAACAGAAGTCATATTATGCAAACTGATGTGCAAAGTGTTTGCAGATATTTCATTCAACACCGACGGAAAACATAAAACACATTTTTGCTAAAAATCTCCATTTTTGACAATAATTTTATTCAAGTTAACATTACGGCAAGAGTTAAACTTTTCACAGTAACGTATACCAGCAAACTTGTTCCACGTACATGGCTACATAAAGCAATACACGGCAGTCAGTCCTTTCGCGTTTCTGAATGGAGAAATGGACACATAAACTTATAAAATTTTACAAACAACGAGCATTTTACTGACAGTACTGATCTTCATGCTGCTAGGACATGGATTGGGTGAAACTTTCCAATATAACTTAAAGCATCAAATATTGTAAAAATGTGATGGTGCAAACAGATATGCCAAATGTTTTCAGATTTCCCATCCATAACTGATGAGAAACACTAGTCAAACTTTGTGAAATATCGCCATTTTTTGACAGTACTATTACTCAAGCTTCCAATTCACCCCGAGTTAGCTTTTTCATAATAAAATATAACAGCAAAGTTGTTTCCCTTACTTTGCTGCATAAATGTATACATAATATTTAATAGCTTCACATTTCTCAGTGAAAAAAATTAGAGCTTAAGCTTACCAAACTCTCAAAGATGAGCATTTTGCTAACAGTATCAATTATCATGCAGGTATAACAGGCATTGAAGTATACGTTAGGATATAACTCAGAACAACAAATAGTCTTAACAGGTGATGATACAAACAAATATAGAAACTGTTTTCAGATTTGACATTTGTAACAGATGGACATTAGGAGGTCCATTCTTGTCAAATGTTGCGAAAATAATCATTGTTTGACAGTAATATTTTTCAACCTACCATGATGGCCAAGAGTTAAACATTTAATAACATATAACAGCAATTTTGTTTCACTTACATGCCTGCACAAATTTATAAACAATATCTAGGTCCTTTCTCCTTTCTCACTGGAGAAAATCTATGCTTAAACTTACCAAATTCTCAAAAGGAGATCGTTTTGCTGACTGTACCGATCTTCATACAGCCAGTGCAGGCATTTGCTTAAACTTTATAATATAACTTACAACAGTAAATATTCTCGAAAAGTGATGATGTGAACAGATGTGAGTAGAGGGAAATTGCTGATTCGAGCACAAAATCCCCGGGTTAGAAACTTAGGTGTTTCCTTTCCATTTTTTACATTAATTTCTCGATATGAGCTTTAGACTTCTTGTTAAATGTGCTCGTATACAACGAGACGAAACACGACTTTTTTGAGTCAGAAATCTTATGGGGAAATCGAATCGCCGAGAATGACACTACGAGGATCTGTCCCGTCTTCGCAATCGAATCTTGGAGATGGCGCAAAATAAAAACCTTAGAAAATTTCGAGCACAGTAGAGAATTCATCGAATTCCCCAATGGGATGGCGGGAGAGATAAGCGCAAGCGTCCAAGGCCATTTCGGGGATTTGCAAAAATTCTCTCGAAACTGTTTCTCAACACGTCAACATCAATTTCAAAGTAAAAATGTATCATGTGCGTTAATGTGCGTCAATAATTTACATCGAATATCTGTCAGATCCTGCAATTTTCCGATCTGACAGTTTATATCCAGTGTTAAAGTAATGGGGAATATTTGATGAATATGAAAAATCAACGTTATCTAATCTTTTCTTGGTCGGTAAAATTACATCGTTAGATATATATCCCATATGGGGTGCAAATAAACCAGTCACCAGACAGAGAATGTCCATCACGGTCATTCCTTGCGATCCTAACGTACTGCTGGAGAGACTGGGTCTCTTGATGGCGAGTCGTGGAGCCGGTAATACGGGGGTGAGATACGAATTGGTGAGCATATCCGACGAATTGCTGACAGAAGTTTTTGGCAGAGATACGTATAAATCAAGTATAAAACGTTGAAAGAAGAAAATAATTTAATAGTGGATAAAGTAGTAAATAAACAAAAATAATAATTACAAATAATCATTATACGCTAGCCTGTGAATTATCGCAAATTATCGAAAAGATATTTCTCGATATCTCTCGACTAGAAAGATATCGAGAAATATTCCTCAATAGCTTCCCAAGTGACGTCACGCTACGCCGTGGTACGTCGCATTAACGGAGAAACGATCAGCTGATCTTTGTTATTGTTTTAAAACGAACGCATTTCTCGTTGAATTGGGTTGAATATTGTGCAATAAAATATCTCGTTGTATATAATAAATAGACGGAACCGCACAAGCGTTTGAATGGGTTAATGTTTATCGCACGAGTTTGGATGGGCGCAATAATACCACGAGAGGCGAAGCCTCGAGTGGTATTCTGCGCCAAACCAAACGAGTGCGATAAACATTAACCCATTCAAACGCTTGTGCAGTTCTGTATTTATTACACACCTTCGCAAATTTCTAAAACAGGCCTTTTACAGTAATACTAAGTGAGAATTAACCTATCCTTCTGAGAAGTAAAGGAAATAAAATAAGACAAAAATCCAAATTATTCTTCACAAGCAGGAGACCAGTCTTATTGTTATTTCGTACGCTGATTGAACTTTCATTCATAGTTTCAACTTGCAGATTGTAATGCGTCACCACTTCGATCGATGAAACACTGTTCGTCTGAAATACAGTTCACCGTCTTTTTGTGCCTCAATTTTACAGCGCGAATTCTGAACGGTTGATGTGATCCCCACCAAAAAAGTTACCACACATTCACAAAAAACAATAGGTGCAAATTCGGAAAATCCATCAATGAGAAATTATAAAAAAAAAAAAACTCACATGCTTAGCTGACTTCCAAATTCCCTGCGACTGTTGTTACTCGACTTGCTGACAGACCGGTTAAGATTTTAGGCAAGATTACAGTAGTCATTGTCAATTCATCCCACGTAAATTAAAATCATATCCTTATTGTCCAAGAGAAATTATCGTATTGTTCACAATTCCTGCTCAACATGTATTAAAGTTCGTGTTGTAGCCTTTAACAGGGGTACAAAATCCATGCGAATTCAAGTGAATATCGACAGGCAATTTGTTTTGGATTTGGTGACCTAGAAACTTGCTCGCGCAACGTCATTCATTCGAAATGACGTCACTCATAGACGCTTTCATATTCTGTTTACATTGTTCTTTAGTTTGAACTGTATGTGAGTCATTTCCATCTCATACTTTAACCCATCGGGTTATTTAGTCAGTCAGTATTGTTCACGTTAAGAAAATAAATTAGAAAGTTTCTTTTGATGGTCGGACAGTCATTACTACATGAGTTTCTTCAGAAACAATATAAACGCAGATACTATAGACTGCGAACATCCACTTTACAACATCAAAATAAATGACCCATCGCATCGAAACGGGCCCATGTACTGTATCCCCCAGAAATATGACTGGTTCCATTCTTACATTAAAAAAGTGCCAAAATCTGTATCCCACACGTGTGCAATAAAAGTTTATTTTTATCACACATCCTACAATGCCGTGGACAAACCTTAATTTTAAATGGGTGTGTAATAAAAAGAACTCTCTTTCAGTCAGTAGCTGGAATTATCTCGTGAGTGTGGACATGAAAGTTTTGAAAAATAATATTTTCAGCTCCACAGGATGAATTGTGTTCAGAAACTTCCTAAATGACGTTATGCTTCGGCGCATGACGTCGTCTTGGACGTCTCCTTGAAAGAATGATAAATAGCTTTTTGTTATTGTCTTGAAACTATTTGCAGTCGAATTGGGCTTGATACTGCGCAGTGAAATGTCACGTAGCATAACAAAAAGAAAATCTACGATGTTTTAGTGGGTGTCGAGAATTATCTCTTTCGTGTTGACCTTAAAGTATTATTTTTTCTTGTTCAAGCCCTCGTGGCAAATAAAACGTTCAGGTCCACTCTCATGAGATAATTCCCGATATTCACTACAACAGCGTATATATCCTCTATTTTTTAAAAAAAGTAAGATGAAAGAAAAATAAATGTTAGAGATAAAGAACCTAACATTTACGAGATCTTACGTCTACTGCGGATCAGGTTTATTGAATGTGAAGATGGGATTTCTATCGTGCGCCTTCACGGGCAATGTGGAAATATAAGAAAGAAAAAAAAAAAGATATGGTACTGATACAAAACAGATAATTTATAAGATCTTTGGTCTTCGACGGATCGGGTTTGCTGTATTCTATGATAGCAGTTCTATTACGTTACCACTTCGAAGATGTGGCGAAACAGATCGCATTGGAGGCAGGAAGTAACACCATGATGAACATAGGTAAGAATGCCGCGACGAAAGCGAATACCATAATCGCGTCGGAAACCGGCAAGAGGAGTGGTTCACTTCAGAATTTGATGAGACCACCGACTAAACAACTGAAATTGTCATCGAAATCGGAAGAGATTCTAGCATATATAAATCTTGGAAACTTTAGGGGTCCTGATATCTTGTCGGTACGAGAACTCGATAAGATGTTGACCAGCAGCGGACTAGGATTGAAAATGGTTCAAAGAAAGAAAACTGAAATATATACATCAGAAATAAAAAATAATAAAAATAAAAAAAGCATCATGTTTCGATTATATATATTTTAGTAAAAAAAATAACAAAGACAAATATATTTTTTTCACCTGATTTTTTTTTTTTGGGGGGGGGGGGGGTGCATCCTCTATAAATTTACACGAGTTCAGTATCAAAGTTCTCCTACTTTCCAGACAAGCTGCCCTGCTGGGCTGCGACTCTTGTCTCGCTGACTAATTGACCCATAGTTGGGGCAAGGCTAGTGAGTGCTAAGGTGTGTCCACTCACCATTGGGCCTATACACTGCATATTTAGTGCCCCTGCTGCTCCACCTTTTTATCGTGGACTACTAGATCCCATACAGTTTAGCTTGGAGCCGTGAGATATCCAGTATCCGTGTGGTGCCACGAGAAGGCACTGTATGAGTCTTGGATGTAGAGAGGCTATATACCATTAGGGAAGACTTATACACTCGGCTTCCCTTTCGATGAGAACGGCCTTCTGGCGGCTCAAGCTGAAAGCTAGAAACTACAAGCTAGCCATACTACACTACATTACAGCACTAGTCACGTCACACAATCCTTGTGGTAGCTATGACCCAGATCACACAAAAGAACAAGCAAAACGATGGGTAGAGCACCTCAAAGAAGTCCTGAATGGCCCTGACCCAGAAGTACCAGCCAACCTGTACCATGATATTGATATTAACACCAATCCCCCAAGCACAGAGGGAATACAATACGGCTTAAGGTACTAAAATGGTAAAGCGCCTGGTATTGACTGCGTCCATGCCGCCGAGATTCTAAACGCAGACCCAAAAGCACCAGCCAAAGTACTACACCAACTCTTCAATACCCATCTGGAAAAGCCATTCCTGCAGACTGAATCAAGGGTTTTATAGTCAAGCTGCCAAAGAAGGGGGAGTTACGTGTTTGTTACAACTGGCGAGGAATAACTCTCCCCTCTGCACCGTGCCAAGTCTTCTGTAAAATCCCACTGGAAAGAATAAACAAAGCTATAGACAAGAAATTAGAGAAGAACAGGCTGGGTTTGGAAATGGCAGGGATTGTAAAGACAAGATATTCCCCTGCGCATCATCATATAATAGTGCATAGAATGGCATCAACTTTATTGATTTCAAGAAGGTGTTTGACAGTTTTACAGTGACACGTTATGGAAGATCTTACGTCATGCGGATTCCAGCAAAACTATGCACCTAGTATAGCAAATTTGAATGCAGTAACATCCTTGACAACACCATCTCAAACCCTTTGAAGTGATATCTGGAATTAGACAAGGATGCATTATGTCGCCTATTTTGTCCATAATAGTAATAGACTGGGTACGATGAAAGGCAACATCACGCAAGAAAAGAGGCATATCCAGTGGACCATGTTTAATCAACTCGAAGGCCTTGACTTTGCATACGATCTTGCAGAAATATCATCAACAGATACACAGGTGCAAGAAACGACCACAAATCCTACAACCTGTTCAAATTAGTCTGGCCTAACAATCAATGTTAACAAGCTTGTTTTGTTGCTCTTTGGTACACTTTCATGCAACGGTTGAATACAAACTCCACTTAAATGTTTTATATTTCAGTGAACCGTTTGAAAGCATTGTACCAAAATTTGACAATCGTACGACATTTTTACATAAAAAAATAGTTTTAAAATACATGTTACTGTGTGAACATTAGTGAATAAACAATATTGGAAAAGATCTAATGTTATAAGCATTTCCTTTTGGTCTTTTCAAAACATCGGCCACATCAATACTTTTTACTGTGCGGGGAGACAAGAGATGAATGATACCTGTCAACAACAGCCAACTGTTGTGGTAACTGTGTAAGCGACATTGGTGATACGTTAGCCTATACCTGTTGAGAATGACAGTCTTTTAATTATTTAAAGTATATGTAAAATGTGCGGTTCGATGAAAACTCATTTCGCTAAAAGAGGTAGAGGAGCGTTCGGCAGACTCATTAAAGTTCTTTCATTCGAAATGCATCTGGAGGAACATTGAAATGGCACAAAATGGAATAAGAGATTGAATAAAGACCTGACTCCAAAATCGTTCAGCAAACCCATCAATAAAGCGGATCACGCGGCCTACAGTCACAATCTCTATTACCTGTCACATCTTTCTTGAACAGGAACAATATGTCCACGTCTATAATAATTCCAATCGGACTTCGATCGCCTTGAGGAGAGCGCCCCATTTCAAGCCTGGAGCTTTGTAATACCAAGCTGGATCTGGTTCATAATGTCGCCAACATACGTCTCTAAAATTGTCTAAAACGTCGGCCAAGAGAACGATACAGATCTTGCTAATCAGAGACATTGTGTCAAACATTTTCCATGCTTTTTGAGCGTGCTCATAGTCGACGACGGAAGTTGCAGCGTCGTATAATTTCGGAAAAAAAGATTTTTGGAAGGTAGAATTGTCTCGTCGAATCTATGCAAACCGTCCATGTAATCGTAGGGACAGACTCCTTTCTTCAATATGTTCTCCAATTGGCGCTCATCTCAAAAGTGTTCGGCCGTAATCTCGAATTTCTCCTTCCCTAAATTGCCGACTAGTTTCTCGAGACTGGTCTATCCATGAAACATATATCTCTCTTGGCTTGTGACATCTGTCCGTCTGTTGTTTTCTTCTTGTTGTTTACGTGTTTATGACTTTCCATTTCCCGAAGAGTGCGTTCTTCTTTAGACTTTGCGATGCAGTTAAACACCCTTTGCTGATACTACCGAGATTTTTCACTAACAGATGACTGTCTTAACCCAACACATTATGAAATATCACTGGAAAAAAATTAGCATCTTGATTCTTCTGCTTGCAATTGTTGTGTGTGGCTCCTTGAAATTTATCGATGTTGTGACTGTGATCTCTCACTTTCTTGTATTCTGGTGCCGAATTTTCGGTGAGCGGTAGTCTACAGGATGTTACATTCACTGGCTCTCTGATAGTCTTTCGCTTGCTTCTCTGTGATGATCATCTTCTCGGGAGTTTTGAATTGCTCGGGTAATGTTTTGATTCGAAATAATTCCAAATCATCCACGAACTTTTTCGCCACATCTTCATCGTTCGACTGTAGATGTACGGACACGAAGAACGACGATCCTCGAAAGAACATTTTATATAGAAACAATATCCCGATGGTATGTGTTTCTGGTATTTTTCGTTGTAACTTTGATGATCGTCGGGCTGAAACTCATCTTCACCGTGAAACATTCGAAATCGGTATAACCCACAAAAGGTACTCTTAATCTTCTGTTGTGACGTATGATTTTGATGTTAGTTTGAGGTTTAGGCATGTCGACGACAACACATTGATGTGAGTTGCAATACTCCTCATGACGTTCCAGCGAATCTATGGAAGGAATTCAGACAGTTGTAAGAGTGAAATCTCTCTTTCTGATGTCAGCTAGTCTGTACCGACAGTAATCGACTAACGCACTTGATCCAACAGTAGCATGTATTTACGTATTCCAAAATCAATAATAAATTGATGTTTTTCTCGCGATCCTTTTGAGAACTTATCCGCAGATGAAATATGTTTTTTTTAATCGTCCTCTCCCAAGACGTTGACTGTAATCGTAGGATATCGATTTTTGAAATGATCGATGTCACGTAGCGGCATCGGAAAATTCTTTCCCATCCAATCTAAATTCTTAGAGAAATTTAAAAGTAATTCGCCGGTCTAAATATTTCCAACTGGGTGAGTTTTTGTTCATCTTATTTTACAAAATCAGAGAAGGAATACGCAAAATATTTTTACATTATAAATAAAACTCTCTATGTTAAGTTAGTTTTTGATTAAAAATGAAACATCCTGTTGTGGGATAGATAATATTTCCTTTCATCGTCAACTTCTTCTCTTTTCATCTCGCGTGGCCGCGGAAAGTTTTCACAGCGATTTTTAATTCTTCTGTGTGTGTGTTTTTTGGGTTTTTTTTAAATCTAGCTACACAAATATCTCTACATTTTACCGACAAAGGAAAGTTAAGACGACATTGGTTCTTTTTTCGTCTTTTCAATCAGCACCTTCTGGGAGTTCATAGCAATGTTTTTTATTCCTCTGTCTTTTTTAAAATCTAACGATATAAATTTACCAACCAGAGAAAGTTAAGACGACGTTGTTTTGTTTTACATTTACCAAGTATTCCCCACTAATTTAACACTGGATATAAACAGAGAGATCTGAAAATTACGGGATCTGAAGGACATTCGAGGTAAATTATTAACGATCTTTAACGCCTTTAATACATTTTTAAAATTAAATTTACTTTGTGAGAAACGGTTTCGGGGGAATTTGTGCAAATCCCCGAAACAGCTTTGGAAGCTTTCGAGTATCCCCACCGCCATCCCGTGAGGGAATTCGTTGATTTCTCGACCACGCTTAAACCAGACAATCCCGAAAATTTTCAAAATATTTTTGAAGACTTTCTAAGATCTTTCTTTCGTCCAATCTTAGAGATTCAATCGCGAAGACGGAGCAGGTATTCGTAATCACTCACTCCGCGATTCGATTTCCCATCAGATTTTTGACTCGAAGAAGTCAACGTGTCGTGTGTCGACTCGTGGCATAGAGCACACTTAACGAGAAGTCTAAAGTATGCTCATATCGGACATAGACGAGTTCTAGAGAAAATCGCGAGAAATCACTAAAGTTTCTAACCCGGTGATTTGTGCTCGAATCGGCCATTTCTTTTTACTGATATGCAAACTGTTTTCAGATTTTACATTCGGAACTGATGGAAAACACAAGCAAAAACCTGTAACATTTTGGAACAAAATCACGATATTTTGGTAGTACTTCCGCTCAAGCTGCGATAATGGCTCCGGGTTGAACTCTCCATTATAACATATAACAGCAAAGTATTTCCGCTACATTGCTCCATAAAGCTGTACTCAACATGTAGTCCTTCCCAGCTTCCTAAAGGATAACATAGGTGCTTGAACAATCAAAATTCTCAAGAAATGTATGCTTGTCTGACATTACACATCTTAATGCTGTACCTGAAGAGGTATTGAGTTAAATTTTATAACGAAACTTACATACCAAAAATGTTTGGTAGCCAATGATAAACACGAAGATGCAAACTAATTTTCAAGTTTTCAATTTGAACTGGTAGAAAAGTGAATGCAGAGTTCGCGTATTTTCATAAAAAATTAGATGGTGCTCCAATTCAATCCACCAAACGCGGACGAGGAATGAGTCAGAGAACAAGACGTACAACGGCGACTTTGTTCTACTATGAATGTCTCAACTTGCTATAGTCATCATTTTTAGAATACACTGTCCCGTTGCTGAAAAATCGCGTGTGAAAGTTGGCCATTTTTGCCAAGGATGTATTTTGTTTGGAATTTTGAGGCCAACGAGGATTAACGTTGATAATAGCAATTATTCAGTCTATAGCAACACGTTGTCATCTTTACATGTTGAAGTGTCTTGTGAAATCGTACAATATAATTTTTAAGAAATGTGTCAAAAGGGTTGGCTACATTTTGACCGGTTTTGACAGAAAACGAAAGATAACCCCCGTGCTTGAGTACGCCAACACTGTGTTGGACAACTTCTTCTGAATAGAGTCGATGGAACTGGAAAAAAATTCTAAACTGAGGTTCCTAGAATTGTGACCGGCGGGACATGTGGTGCCAACAAAGCGTTGTTGTATATCGGTGGGAAATCTCGCAAACTCGCAGACATAAACACAAATTAAAACAGTACTGTAGTAAAGTCAGAAGTACACTATAGTAGAGTGTACTCTGGAATAGATCGACCAGCTGTGACAGAACCAGCATCACCTGACGGAAGTTTCTGTAGTCGTCATTACGTATAGAATCTATTTCTGGATGCTCGTCGGTAGATCCTCTGCAGTCACAGGCGCGAACCGATTGAAGTCTGGAAAATACATCCAGAAACAACGACAGAAATTTACAGAAGTTTTTAGTATTAAAAGGGTAGAATACTATAATTTGCAGGATTGGAATTTTTGAGCGAAGGGGACGAATTATTTTTCAACACCATCGACATTTCACCCTCCCTGAAGTCGCCGCCCCATCGGATTTCGCTCCACTACTTACGCCATTGTTGCTGAGCGACAATCATATGTTGAAGTAAAATGTTAACAAAGAAAGTTTGATTCTTCAGGATTTCTACAGAAAATAGTGGGTTGGGTTACATGTAGAACAATCGAGTAATCGAAATAATTCAAGTGGTGGGGGTCGAACTTATACTTGGGGAATACTTCGAAACAATACGATGGTTTTATGCCCACTAGTCCAGTTTCGATGTTCACTGGTCCATTCGGCGATTGAACCTTGGACATGCGTTGTGTTTCACTCTGCTCAGGTGAATCAGGAAAAAATGACGATATTAATACAAATCTTTGAAAACATGAACTGAGAGTGAGATGATGAGTGAATTGGCTGTACTGAGGACAAAATACCTCGACTTTCAGTACAAACAACAGCCATCTCTGTTTAAATAAAATGAATACTGAGAACCAAAAACCCGCCACTTTCTCAGGGGCAGAGCTACTCCACATGAACATAAAAATAAATCAATGCTCGTATAAGAACTCGCTATTCCTCGGGAGTGTGGGGGGGGGGGGGGGGAGTAAGGTTGAAAATAGCAGAGCAATTGATCTGGTACCGGGAACATGTGGGTAATTTAAATCCAGGGTACTCAGCCACTATCATTCGCCTGCGTATGTCCCTCCATCTCCAGCTGCAGCTGATTGATTTTTCTGACAGATTTGATAGTAACTCAGATGACCATGGAGGCGTTTCACTGCTATGGATTTAGCAGCCCATTCATCACCGCCTCCACTCGAGGCAGATGGCAGCCCTTTTCAGCAAGCGATCCACCATGCCATTTGCTCAGCCAATTTAGCAGGCCCACCACTCCACACCAGCACACCTTCCCCTCGTCCCGAAGGAGGCGTCTACGCGAGGGGAGGATAAATGTGGCCACGAGGGAGTGGACAAATTGAACACACAAGATCATTCCAGTAAGGGGAAAGTAGACCAAGACTTGCCACCAATATACCCATATGAGCTCCGGATTTACACCTCATCAACCAGGGGTGTCGACTCAGATAAAGCAAGAACAAGACACAGAGGTCGACGTGGTCATCGCCGCAGGCCGTAAGGTCTACATCATTATCTTCGTCTCCCCACCCCCACCCCCTCGCCGGAGGGGTACACCCACGATAGTCATAGGGGAACTTCCCGTCGCCACCCATCTTCAAGAGATGTGTTTCCCTACTATGGTATGCAGGGACAAGCTAATAAAGTAACATCACACAGCAGTGGTTGTTACAAGGATAATACACCACCAATCCATCAACTGCCCCATTCTGGCATAATTGGATAAGCTCATATGTATACAGATCTCCAGGCTCTCAACCCAACATAAATATGTTCATGAGATGAGAACGAATCACCAATATGGTAAACCCAGAAAAGTCGTGCGGTTGATGGAAGAGTGAGATAATGCATCCCGGCAACAAGATCGCGCATTCTGACACAGTCGACAGACAGTTGTCCCAGGATATCACGGTCTCTAGCATACTTTGGTAAAGGAAGCTGGCCATTTTTCGTATGGAGTTGGAGAAGTATGCACGGATGCAAGTGTGGTCTGGACAAGATTTGTTCGATAATTTGTGTTGGTGCCTAGGAGGTCCAGCGGGAGACTTTTTCAGCAT
Organism: Pictodentalium vernedei; assembly: GCA_031216915.1. Taxonomy (NCBI): domain Eukaryota; kingdom Metazoa; phylum Mollusca; class Scaphopoda; order Dentaliida; family Dentaliidae; genus Pictodentalium; species Pictodentalium vernedei. Next base: position 173,284,853 of record CM062297.1, read on the forward strand.
GAATCCTCGTATCGACTTATTTGACCTTCTGCGTTGGTGAGAAAAAAAATATTTCGATATGAGAGAACTCCCTCAAGCCATGCAAATGAAGTTTAGTTAGGTAAAGCAAAGCATGAGTCTGATGCATCTATATAGAATTGGGGTGTTGGCCATTGCATTGAAGGCATGTGGTCATTTGCCTGACGAGCATGTATACTAACAGGCTATAATGTGTTTTTGTTTAGGAGCTACCTATGCTCGTCCAGCAAGAATGGAGGCACCAGTTGACGGAGTGTGCTGGGACCAATACACTGCCAATACTGTGTATGGAACTACCACAAAACATGCCCGCAATAAAGTTGCAAGTTCAAACCGCCGAAACTCCACAAAAATGGCACGAGCTACAGATAGACGTAACCCTTCCTCGTTGCAGATAGCGAAGGGCCTAAACCCCGAGAAGAGAAGGGGGAACAGCTGTCGAAAACACATCTGAAAATGGTAGAGAGACAAAACAAATTGCAGGTTGAGAAGGTTATCAGCGACTAGAAAGATTGAGCAGTGCTTTGCCAACTTGGAGGACAGCATGGCAGATAAGCAGATAAAGATACGGAACTCAATAAAGATGCGTAACGCTCACCCAAACCGACCAACATCCATATCTCCTCCACAACGTCTATGTTGCTTCGCACGTGGTCCTGAACAACACATTTTAAAGGATTGTCCCTCCAACGATAAATCAAACCGTGTCGCCCTCCCCCCTCCCCCTCATCCAGTGGTTAACAAAGTGCAGTTTGATTTAAACAAGAGTGGGTCGAGCTCAGAGGTCATGCCACCCGGAGTAGATTAGCCCTACATGCAATGTTCGGAGTAGATGTACTCCCTGCTCGACAGTTAAGTCGAGAAAACGGGTATTCATTTCCGAATCAAGAATTAAGACACGAAAATGAGTCAAGAAAGTGGAGATTCACTCTCCAATAGAGAAGTGAATCACGCAAATGATGAGACACGGGCCAATCCAGCAGTGGAGTCCATTTGTCGGGTGACCACAAATCTAGAGAGTTCTCCAAATGAACACGGCTTCGACAACACAACTACCGGTAAAATAAATTATGGGAAAGTCAAGATGCCATTTCATAAGCTGCCATTCAATCAGTTACACTGGAATACATGTTGAAGGTTGAGAGACAACAGCGGTAATGTCCTCGGAAGTTACTGTTATTTCGGATAAGATTTGAATTAACATCTGACGTGTCAGTGCTCAGTGAGGCCCGAATGAATACTGCTGGTAGGAAGTTGTTGATGCCAGCCTACATTGTCGGCCCTGACTGTAGATAACTTGAAGTGGACACAGACAGCAAATGTGGCTCTCTCATGGATACTACGCTACTTAGTTTAGATTTTCTAGGACAATTCGGAGTGCACATTGACCTCAGGAAGAATGAACTAGTATTACCGCTAGAGCGATTACCCCTGGAAACATGACAGCCCGAGGCAGAGCAGAAAGAAGTCGGTGTGCCAAGAAAGACTGTGAGTCCCCCACGGTCGGTTCATGGAGTCAAATGTAAAATGGCCTCGCTACCCGGGTACTACATGGTAGACCCTATTAAAGGATGGGGGCTGATGGCAACTTGAGGCGTGCACAAGGGAGTACAGTCTCCAATGGTATGTCTACTGAATCTCAGTGACCAGAGCATACAGCTTCGACAGGAGGCTTTAGTGGGCTGGGGCTACCCAGCTGAAGCCTTACAGCCAACAAAAACTGTTGAACCTGCTTGCCGCCAGGCGCAGGAGCAAATCCACACCGAATAGTGGAGGAACCGGAACAGATACTTCGGGAAAATCTCGCTCAGTCCACGGAACTGGAGCACAATACATCAGACAGATTAGAAGTCAGATTGGAATTATAAGAGAGAAAAAAACGAACAGAGGGAAATTACAATTTCTCCAAACTTGAATGAACTCTATCAGAGATTTACAAAATTGTTGACCCCCGATGAAGCAGATGTGCTGAGAAACTTATTGGGTGCATATCAAGTTGCCTTTGTCCAACATGAGTTGGACTTACGGATAGTTCCGATTATCGAGCACAAACTTGATGGAGTCAACTAAGCCAATTAAACTTAGATGTAGACGAACACCTGCCAGCTCCATGGGGGAGAAGAAGACATTTTTTAACAATTTGCTGAAAGTGGATGCCATTCAACCTTCAACATCTGAATCGGCAGCGGCTCCAGTAGTCATTAGGAACAAAAGGTGGGGGCTGGAGTCGGATGGTCTGTAGATTACAGAGTACTCAACTCAATCATTAGGAAAGCTACACCCCCATACATTTGATAAATGACTGTATCAAAGCCCTTGCCGGAAATAAATGGATGTCCCGTTTGGATGCTAACAGTGCATACCATTAAGTGCCTGTTGCCTAAGTGGACAGGCAAAAAGCGGCGTTTTGTGACGAAATACGGAAAGTTTGAATTTAACCGAATGACATTTGGCTTATGCAACGACCCCGCGACCTACAGCAGGGTCAAGAATGTCGTTCTACAAGGGATAAATTAGGATATAGCCCTAGCCTTCTAAGGCGATGTGACATTTTTAGGCACGTCATTTTGAGCACACCCTCAGAATCTTCAACATATGTTGGAAAGATTCTAGCAGTACGGGCTGAAACTCACACCAAAGAAATGCATGACATTGAATTCCTAGGCCGAAACATTGCAGCTAACAGAAGAGCCTTATGTTCAGAATTAGTCCAAGCAGTTTTCGACTGGCCTGTTTTCCAAATTACTCGCCAGGTAGAACAAAGTCCTGAAATAGCCAACTACCACCGGACTTTCATCAAAGACTATGCTAAAAAAATCTGCACCACTATATAAATGAGCCGGAAAGAATCGTGGGGCTCTGAGGAGAATATGACTTTCGCAGAACTCAAGGAAAGCCTCTGGTTTTCCCAAACAGTAGAGACCCCTTCCCCTTCAGACTAGACACTGGCGGTCCAAACGAGGCCACTGGGATGTGCTGAGCCAAGTCCATGAGGGAGTAGGAAGAGTAATCACGAACAGAAGTTCTGTTCTATCCCATGAGCAGTGTCACCACTGCACAACAAGCTATTAACAGTGATTCGATTCTCAAGGCATTTCCTTCATTACCTACTGGGTTGTGAATTGACAGATATGACCGACCATAGCAGTCTGACATGGCTTCTTAACTTTAGGGAGCCTGAAAGCCAGATTCACATTGAATTCAAGAGCTTAATCAATACAGTCTCAAGAGCGAACATCGGAAGACTGTAACCAATATAAATTAGGTTAACGCCTTAGTCGGCGACCCGGTAGAGGTTGCAAATACTGTCAGCTGGTACACAGTGTATGGGCACAATTTGTGGAAGATGTTGACGATGTTGTGCCCTTAGCAAAACAAAATTACCAACACAAAGTCGCTCATATTCAGCTAGCTCAGCAGTCAGGGGTCAGGGGTCAGGGGTCTACCAGAGTACATATCCCTTAGAGAGGTGCCATGGAATCCTGGAGGGGCAGTGAGAAGTATGGAGATGTCGGTGGAACAAGGACAGGTTAAATTGTAAATTGCAAAAGTTCAGTTGACGTTAATGGAAGGAGGCGCAGGCTGGGCTGGGTTATGCGATAATGATTGGGCAAAGGCACAGAGGATACCCAGCCATAGATATTCTTTTAAGATGGTTACTCTCTAACGACGATGCTCCCATATTGGAGACACTCTTTGGGATCAGCCCTGAAACCAAGTATTACTGGCTTAGGAGGGACCGATTGCGTTCTGTTGGTCCCCTCAAACCCAAGGCATTGCGTCATGATGGCCATCAAGGCCATGGACACCAAGGTGATATCAGAACCAAATCCCGCATTAAGGCAAATTATTATTGATATAACTTGTCAAGAGAAGTTGAACAGTTTGTGAAGTCGTGTGTCCAGTGCAGCCATCATAAAACGCCTACACGTCAAGTTATTGTACCCCTGACAATATATTAATCTGGCGCTCTAATGGAGCGAGTACATATTGATTTTGTTAGGTCGTGGGCCAAGACTGAAAAGGGAAACAACTCAGTGAGTTCTGGCTATCTACCGCCTAGTCTGAAAACAGCCCTTGTTACCCCACTTCTTAAAAAAACATCTCTTGATCCCACAATGCTGAAAAATTATCGCCCGGTCTCGAATCTTCCTTTTATCTCCAAGATTATAGAAAAAGTCATTGCACAACAGCTGCGTGCGCATTTGGACGATAATTGTTTACTTGACCCTAAGCAGTCTGCATATAGACCTGGTTATTCAACAGAGACTGCCCTTCTCTCAGTCCAAAATGCGGTTTTGGAATCTATTGACAACAAAAAAGGTGTTGCGTTGGTGCTACTTGACCTTCCAGCCGCATTCGACACGATTGACCATGAAATTCTTTTTGAACGACTTTCTCAGCTAGGAATAGAAGGATCAGCACTAGATTGGTTTCGATCTTATTTGAGTAACCGAACCCAGTGTGTTACCGTTGATGGCAACAAATCTGAAATAGCCTCACTTGAATTTGGAGTACCCCAGGGTTCCGTTCTCGGCCCAATTTTATTCACCCTTTATATGCAGCCTCTGGGCGCCATTATTCGCTCACACGGTATTGAGTGCATCTTTTACGCTGACGACTCCCAGTTATATGTAGAATTTAACCCCATTGATTATGAAGATACAGCCACACAGTTTATGCGTCTCGAAAACTGTATTAAGGAAGTGAGAGCATTTATGCTACAAAACAAACTTAAATTAAATGACGAAAAAACTGAGCTGATAGTATTTTCCTCAAGATTCAGACCCGCACCAGACACTCTGCCACGGCTCATGGTTGGTGATGTAGTGATTAATCCGTCAACTAAGGTTCGGAATTTAGGTGTCTATTTCGACAGACACCTAACTATGGCTGATCATATTACCAAAATATGTCAGTCTGCCAACTGGTACCTCCGTAAACTGGGTCGCTCTCGAAAAATCTTGACGAAGAAGGCTGCAGTGTGCCTGGTGCATGCATTTATCACATCACGCTTAGATTATTGCAACTCATTGTTGTATGGGCTTCCAGGCAAGCAGATACAAAGGTTGCAACAAATACAGAACACAGCTGCCCGTATTGTCTCACTGACGAAGCGGCGCCAACACATAACTCCAGTCCTGAAAGATCTTCATTGGCTTCCTATTTCATCACGGATTCAGTTCAAGGTCTTACTTTTTGCACACAGGGCTCGCTGCTGTGATCTGACCCCGGCTTATATAAGCGACCTAGTGGTTCCGTATGAGCCTAAACGCACGTTAAGGTCTTCTATGCATGACTTGCTTGAAGAGACTACCTGCAACTTGGTATCATATGGTGGCCGCTCCTTCTCTCATAGTGCACCTAGGCTTTTCAATGAGCTACCCATTTCAGTGCGACAGACTGCGCCAAGTGCTTTCAAATCGGTACTGAAAACCTATCTTTTTGGTAAATCATACTCGGAGTGATTTCCGCGTAGCATTATGCAAATCTACAGTACAGGAGTACTGTCACATGTAACCATGATTTTTCTTGTAAAGCGCCATGGAACTTTTTATTATTGTGAAATGAGCGCTATATAAATATCTATTATTATTATTATATTCTGATGATGGTAGATCAATTCACCAATTGGGTGGATTGTATTCCAATTCTTTATGAGACAGTAAAACAGACCGTGCCGGCGACGGTTTGGAAATTCTTCTGCAAATTTGGCTATACCCTTCAGATATTCTCGGACCAAGGCAGAAACTTCGAGAGTGCAGTATTCACATAAATGTGTGAACTTTTGTCGATACATAAAACTCGGACAACGCCCTACCACCACTCGAGCAACGGACAGCTGGGGAGATTTAATCGCATCCTAATGGATGCAGTGAGATGCTACGTTGGAAATAACCCACGATCGTGGGATCAATATGTTCCTCAAATAGCGGAAGCATTAAGATCACCTGTAAATGTGCTAATGTTGGGTCGAGAGGTCAACAACCCCGTGGACCTTGGTTTGGAGTCACTTACAGCAGAACACAACTCTTGTCTCTCACAGTATGTAAGAAAAAAACCCATTAGATTAGCACACGAGACCGTTCGAAGCGAACTGAAAACATCAGAATTGATCATGAAACGAGACTAAGATATAAAAGTAAAAAAGAACCAGTATAAACCGGGTTATGCGATCTGTATATTAGATCCTAGCATCCGCTTAGGATAGATGTTGAAGGGTACAGGAGCGGTTCTGGGTCGAATCATGCCGTATCTGTATCACATACAACTCAAACGGACAGGTTCCACAGGCACCCCCGACAGGCTGAAACCCTGCAGGGACAGGCATTTGCCCGAATGGTTGTGGAGGAGACCGACCAGAGTCCTGAAAGATAGTTCAAGTTGATGGGGAACTCATGATCCAGTGCGACGGTTGTTTCGAGTTGTACCATGGAGCTTGTGAGGGCGTGGCTCCAAAAGAAGTCCCACCACTCACAAAATACTCTTGTTCAACCTGCCAAACGCAAGGAGTAATTTATAATTACTATTTTGCACATATATGTGGAAATCATGTCAGAAGACAATTCGCCAGAGACGAGATGCTAGCAACAAGAGAGAAAGACAGACAGGAAAGAGAATCGAAATGAGAGAAAGTCAGATCCAAAAAGATATGAGCCCTTTGTATCCACGAGCAAGGGAGTTTGAAAGTCTCTCACTAATCCGACAGTGTTGATGGGCGGAAGTGGGTCGAGCAGAGGGGAACACAAGATCCTCCAACAACCCAACAAGGTTGGGGTGAAGGAGAAGAAGTCCATCATCAAAATGAGTCCCTTGCCGTCCACCAGTGAGGGGAAGGAAAAGAGATTCGCTCATTCAACTGGATTGAGGGATGATGAAAAAAAGAAAGTCTCAACAGTGAAGAGGACAGTTGAAGCAACGAGAGGGGTTAGGTTCGGTCCGCGAGGTTACCGGGTCATGGAAGAGCTGCCGGGACTCAACAGTGTTCAGTTCATGGAGGGTACAAGAAGTACAAAGCCATCAGGACTCAATGGTGTCGAGTTCAGGGAGGGTACAAGAAAAACAGAGCGCCCATGATTCAACGGTACAAGAAGCACAAGGCTTACAGGACTCGACGAGTTCAGGGAGTGAGTGACGAGTTCAGGGAGCGAACAAGAAGCAGCACAGAGTTTCCAGGACTTGATAGAGTTGCGTCCAAGGAAGGCCAGGGAAGAGAAAAGCTTGGATCAGAGTCTGGAAACAGCTATGGTTAGAATGAGGCTGGGGAAAAAGAAGCTGCCAATCAGCCCACAGTGTGGAGTCCTGCTAGCACAGATTCGGCTAGTGGCCTGGGGAAAAAGAAGCTGTCGAGGAACGCACACTGTGGGTCCTCCTAGTACAGGTTCGACTGGTAGTCTGGAAACAAGTTGCCGAGGAACCCACACCGGGTTCCTAGTACAGGTCCGGCTAGTGCATCCCTATCAATAGAAGATAGCACTTGCCTCCACAAAGCTGTTATGGAGCTTATGAGAGTGGACTTTCAAAGGAGTGGTTCAGGAAGTAGCGAAGAGAAAGAATGAAGGGAAAATGTGCTAGAATTGGAAGACGCCATGGTTCTAGAGGAATTACGGAAATGCCAGAGAATGAGGGAAAGGGAACCAGGGCGGTACTCTTGGAAGTAGATATCCAAGCTACAACACCCATGAAACCGACTGTAGTGGAATCCATGCCTGGGACAGAGTTCAATAATATCCTGCAGGGGTATTAAAACAGACTGTTATCTGCACAACAAGTGGTAACCCAAATGAACGGTTACTCTGCAAGAAGAAGATTGTACTTGTACTAGGCAGGTCCTCGGGTGGCGGATAGAGGACGACCTGCTCAATTCGGGCAGATTTGCCGGTTTAAAATTTGCAGGTTTGCTCAGTTGCTTCGGCATATGCAAATAAGCAACCTAGGACCAAATTGGGTTTATCCTGCTAGTAGCATCCAGCAGGCACCTTGTTTTCTCGTGAGGTGCGTTCAGAAGGCCACAGATAAAATACTTTCATCAGCCGAGGACAGACAGTGGCCCCGTTTAGGGCAATCTTGAAGGTGGGGGAAATCTCTATTTTAAAGAACCTGTCCAATACAGTGCTTTGACCCCAATGTCGGAGTAGACGGATGGTCGGGTGACCCGTTCTGGACAATCGGGGGCCCCCAACAATGAAGTCATATCTGGTGGGATAGGGGATTGGGTGGTCATTCAATCAGTTGTTTCTTTTAATTCAATTTTGTCATTGCGACGGAATATAGACTTTTAATGAATTTCGAAACTTTTTTAACATATGCGTTTTTATTGCTCTGATTGCGTCATTTATCCGTGCTAATTTTCATTGCACTAGTTTCGAAAATTGATTGGTTGAATGGCCGCCACAACTTAGCACTACCCACTTTCGACGGATCAATCCCCTAGCGGTATACATTAGCTGGGAGAGTATACTTTCCATGCACTCTTGGTGCTGTTTGCTGGATATCCGCAACGTAACCCCCTAAGTTAGTCTCAGAGTAAGGGTGGGAGTCATGGAATGAAGAAATATAAAACACATAAACATGGAATACACACAAAATAAAAAAACGGAAACCGCTAGCGACAGCAAAAATGCCTCCAACATTAATCCCTTTTCATTGGAAAAGGCCATCAAGGGAATCGCTGGCACCGTTAAAAATGTTAAAAAACGTAGGTCTGGTGCATTACTTTTTGTGTGTCAAACAGAATCAAAGGCAATAAATTTGCTAAACACTGATAGACTTGCAGATATGATGTGAATACGTCCCCACACTGAACCATGAATACCAGCAAGGGTGTGGTTAGAACAAGGGAGCTGACTGGCATGAATGCACTCGAGATGGGAAATGAACTCAAATCACAAAGTATCAGCGATTTTAAAAGAACTGAAATTAAAAAAGAATGGGTCAACAATACAAGAAATACATATATACTTACATTTGATGCTTCTCCGCCGGCTAAATCTATAAAGATTTGTTTCATGAACATCAAAGTGGATTTGTATACCCCACATCCACATCGATACTTTTAATGTTAAAAATATGCACATGGACAGAACAACTGAAGAGGTGACCCAATAGGTTTCAGATGTGGACAGCAACAGTAAGATGCAACAATCCCATCAATAGTGTAAATTGTCAGGGCAATCGCATATCATCATCCAAAGACTGCCCTGTCTGAAAGAGGGAAAATACTATATAGAAAGTAAAATGCAGAAAGCAGATAAATTTCAAAGAGACCAGAGAAATCGTAACATCTATGCCGGTATGAGTACATCGACGCCATGAGATGCTATAGAACTCTCACAAAAATTACCAACACAGTCAGTTGAATGCCAGACGCAACATATGGCTCACAGGAACAATCCTATCTGAAAACTGGACAAAAAGAAGAGCAGACAAGAGACATGCCTAAATTTGTAAGCAACAAAGAAGAAAACCCCGTATAAGAAAAAAAACAATAAGCCAATCAAATAAAAAAAACAGATCCAAAAAAGCCCCCAACAAAATCTGAGTCAGAGTAAGAGACGAAGAAAACAGGATAACAAGACAAAAGAAAAGGAAAAACATAAACTAACATCTGGCAGATTCCCTAAACGCCTTCAAAATCTCACGAGCAACATGTTTGCAGGCATCGATGGCATGTCAGTCGTTGAGTGCATCGATGAAACGTTCTCGACTAAACTACGCCTGAACTCTTCTCAGGGTAGGTCACCGCGTAAAAATTCTCCAAAAAGAAATACAGGGTTGGGGTGGGGTGGGGGTGGTGGGGGGGGGGGGTGGTTCAATCAGTCCCATACGCCCACCATCAAAATCACCAACCAAACATAGGACCATCAAAATCCCCATCGCAACATGGATCGCACAACTAATAATGTAATACAATAGAATGATCGAGGTGTTAGAGCAAACTTTAATGAATTCTTCTCTCTCAGAAATATATACCTGCTGGTTGTTTACAGCGGGAAACGCTTTTAAAGAAACCCGACACTCAAGATCATTAAGCTTTCAAGCATTACACTTCGTATAATGCCTCGGCAGATAAAAGTGATCTTCACGTTCGTGGAAGGTCCGTCTTAGTTAGAGATGACATTATTCACAATATTCTTCCTTTACAAAACACACTTACATACAGGTTGTGACTGTGCGCCAAACATTAGATAAGACCGCTAATTTGTGTTCTATTTACCGTTCACCTAGTACACCCGTACACCTGAATGATAATGAGCTACCGATTCAACTCCCTTTTAACGCACATAGCCCTCTTCGGGGTAATTTCTGCAGTCAAGAAGACTTAAAGGATAAATCAGTTGAAGACTGTATTTCAAAATATGACTTGTGTTTGTTAATGATGGTTTAAACACTTATCTGCATCCCGCATCCTGTTCGTCGTATACGTCAATTGATCTAACAGTTGCATTCCCTTCTATCTTCCTCGATTTGTCTTGGAAGGTAGAGGACTTGTGCGGGAGCGGTCACTTTCCTTCCAATTGTGTTGGAGGGTGTAGTTCCGACCGACGATGAGAGAGGTCCCCAACGGAACTTTAAAAAGGCTGACTGGGACACTTTCTCATCGCTTTGTTATAAACACCGCACACGGTGTAGAAACACAGTCATTTCTAAAACCTTGGCAAATCCAAAAGGTTTAACAAACCATAGCTTGATAGCTTGATAATGATTGCAAACAGGCTATAAAAGAAAACTGAACGGGAATTAATTCTGACTAAAATTTAGATATTGTTGACATTCCCGCAGCTAAAGAAAAATGGCAAAGTTTTATGAATATTTTGCAGCTGATCCAAGTAAACCAATAAATACACTTAACCAGTTTGTGTTACAAAAGTGCATTCAGAGTATTTCCGGTACAGTTAAGGATAATAAGAAATTAAGAATTAGTGGTTTGCTTGTAGAATGTAAAGGGGGGATTCAATCACTGACTTTACAGAGAGCCACAAAGCTTTTTCGCGTTGAAATTAATGCGTCTGCAAACAAGACCCTCAGCAACAGCCAAGGAGTCACTGGAACATGTGAGCTTACTAATAAAGATGAACTTGAAATGAACCAAAGTCAACGCAAACATGCTCAACTGTCCAGACTACACCATAAGAAAACAACTGAAGTAGAACAGAAATAACACCGCGAAAAACCTACGAACAAATCAGAAAACGCGAAAGATGACACGAGTAACTCAGAAATGCGAGTAACCAAGCAAACTGCAGCAGAAATCACCGCAACAGAATCTCAGTCAGAATCACACAAGAAAGCCTGACACGGACCAAAAGAAAAAGGAGAATGAACAGCAAAAACTGAATTCTGATAGAATATCGAAGCGCCTTCAAAATGTTGTTACGAGCAACATGTTTGAAGCAATAGAGTGCATGTCAGTTCATGAGTTCACCGAGACACGTTCTCTACAAAGGCACGCCTGAATACATATCAGGGTAATATGTGCGAGCGTAACAATTCACCAACGAAAAATAGGCCGGCAATTTCTCCCATATGGTTATCGTTTCCAATAGCATTGTCGAGGTTTTCGAGCAATTTTAAGGAATTGGGCCTGTGTCAAAGATATAAACATGCTCCTTTTTGCCTGCACGAAACGCTTTCAAAGAAACCTGAAATTCAAAATCATTCAGTTCGTTAGCACAATACTTTTAGCACAATACTTCGTATAATGCCTGGGCAGACGAAAATGATCTTCACATTCGTGGAACTTCTATCTCAGTTAGAAATAACATTATTCACAGTACTGTGAATTTACAAACAAATTTACAGGCGGTTGTTGTGTGCCTAACTTTAGATAAGACAGTTCATTCTGTCTTATATATTTTATGGGTGATTTCAACGCATATAGCCCTCTTTGGGGTGATTCCAACACCCATTAAGATATAAAGGCTAAGATAGTGGAGAGGTTTATTTCAAAATATGACTTGTGGTTGTTTAACGATGGATGCCACTTTCTCGTCGCTTTGTTCTGAACGCCTCGCACAGGAGAAATTTGCAAAAAATGTGGTAAAGTAGGTCAGTTTACCAAAGAATTGTTTGACATTGCAAACGTGGCCACTGCAAAAACCTCGGCACATCCAAAACGTTTCACAAAGACAAAACCATGATTAGAAGAGGATTGCGAACAGGCTATAAAGGATCGTAAAAAAACTGAACGGCAATTTAATAAGTCACCTATTACAAATAATTTGAATAAACTATGTGGTATAAATCGGGCAAAAACAAGACGACTTATAAAGCAAAAAAGAAAAGAAAAGTTCTTGGGAAAATTATGTTTCCAAACTTAACCAGCACGCCACCCATCAACAAAATTTGGAAAATGATAAAGGAATTAAAGACAATAAAACAAAATCAACATTACACCACTTAGTAGGTAACAACACATTAATTACGGTACATCAAAAAAAAAAGAAATGTCAAACAAATTGGCCTCAACATTTTCTGAACATTTCGTCCCCTGAGTTCCAATGTGTTCTATGTGCCAACTGGCACATAGAACACATTGGAACTCAGGGGACGATTTGTAGTCCGAAATTGTAATCCAGAATTCAGTAGACTTAAAATACAACAGAAAAAAAAATCAAATTTACTTCCAATAATTTAGAGGATTACAAAGAACATTTCTCTTTGGAGGAGTTAAATAAAAGTCACGACTCCTAATGATCTGACTATCATGGTATAAATAACAATCGTGGTGAACATGTAGTTTACCAAGCTAATATGGGTATATTCTATATTTATCCGTTACCCTTTTTCAGTCAAGATTAATGTCATCATCGACTTAATTCAGAATATGTTTTTTTCTTCATTGTATGTTGATGATTTTTTAATTAGAATAAGAGCAAATATGTAAATGCCATCGAGTGCAAACATCAGCTGTGTTTAAAAAGAATTCAGAAATGGACTACAGAAAATGGTTTTAAATTTCCCAACTCTGAAACAAAGTGTGTTTATTTCTATAAGCTCCGGAAGCACCACCTTGATACGGAATAAAAAATAGATGGCACTCATCTTAAAGTTGTTAACCCTTTACCCAACGTAACGGTCAAAACCGGTCAGCGCTATTCACAAAAATCGGCAATTAATTTTCATTATTGTTTCATTTCTTGTCTCAAAAACATAGATTATGACCCCTCTTTGGAACGAGCTCGTCGAGATTCTGATATGGCTTAACAAAGGGTCATAACCTATGTTTTTGAGATACAAATGTAAAAAAATTAGTTATTCAAGAATGTGGTTTGCAAGTGTCGTCCTCTTTTCATGCTAGGTAAAGGGTTAAGAAAGTTGAATTTTTGGGTGTTTTGTTTGACAATAAATTGAATTTCACTTCTGACATAAATCAAATAAAGATTAAATGTAAAAGGCCGCTGAATCTCCCGAAGGTAGTTGGTAGCATTGACTGGGGAGCTTACCAACAAACATTACTTCATCTGTATAAATCACCTTTAGATCAAAATTGGATGACGCTCGTGTGGTTTACGGTTCCGTAAGAAAGCAGTACCTTAAACCACTTGACGTAATTCATAACAGTGGTAAAAGAATTAGCCGGGGTGCATTCAGGACGTCTCCAATAGATTCAATGCTTGTTGAGGTAGTGGAGCCTTCGCTTGAGAAGCACAGGATTCAACTGTGTCCAATATGTTTCCAAAATATTGGCTAATCCACCAAACCCCGTTATCATTGTACCTCAGATCATAAAAATACAGAATTCTATAACGGACACCAGAAAGATATTCCTCCATTGGAAATTCGAATTGAACGTCATATGGAGTCTGCCATGCTTGAATACGATTTTATAAAAGAGAACCGTCATCCACACATTCTATGACATCAAAGGAAACCAACTGTTATTTGGACCTAGCCTCCTCCTCCTAATATATGAGACAAACTCTTTGCAATTTAAAAAAAAATGCCAAAATAAATTCTACATATAATATAAAGGGATCTATACGGATGGATCTATAGATGATGACAAAGTATCATCAGCCGTTGTTACTGGTGATCAGATCAGAAAACCAAATCAAAGTTCTATTTCCACAGCTGAAGTAAAAGTCTTGCAACTAGAACTTAAACACAGCGCGGATGCAGAGGCAAATAAGTCGAATATTTTTTCCGACTTGCTTTCCTCTTTGCTAGCTTTATTCACCCCCAAGTTGAAGAACACTCTCATTCTGGAACTTGGTAAGGAGTTGGTTTTCATGTCTGATCGATATGAAATCGTTTTGCTGATTATCTGGACATGTTGGTATATCCGGTAACACCAGGGGATACAGTGTATGCAAAACAGGCCAACTCACTGATTTTAATATTCTTTACACTGATTTTAAACCACATACCAGTGAGTACATCAAATCTGTGTGGCAGACAGTTTGGGATGGAGCGACAAATAACAATATTTTTTATCACTACTCGTCTAGTAACAATTGTAGAGCATGCAGTTGTAACACGATGTCATATTGATCACACAAGTCTTACTCATTCCTTCTTGTTAGAGGGTATTATGTGACCAGTGTGTGTTCCATGCCAGCAAGTGTTGTAAGTGGAGCAGATTCATTTACACTGACTGATTTTAATCATGTCATAGGGTATTTTACAGATGGATCGCTAAGTGATATGTTTTATCATACGAGCTCACACAAAATTATATCCTTTCTAAAAGTAATCAACCTTTTTAATAAATTTTCAGTTGTTTTTATTCTTTTAGACTGTACTCAACTTTCTAATCATCATGTTGATTTATAAGGATTACACTGTACTAGCATCATCTCATGTTACTACTCAACTACCCCTGTTTTAGTCATGTTATTGTAATTATTTCCTAATTTTAATCCATCTGTTTACTTCGTAGCTGGCAATGGCATGATTTACTTTCCGCCGTATTCTCGCGACTATATAGGCTTAGTTGCTGATGTGGCGTTGATCACATGCAATAAATAAATAAATATTTGAATGCTTAATTTACCTAAGGATAAGAAGCACAACACTCCATATGCTATCATGCACAGTAGATATTAGTGTCCTTTTTTATAGAAGTATCCATTACAACGCTGAAATGAATAGAGCAATAGTTAACGCTTTGAACCCGTGTTGCCGCTTCTGACCAGAAACATGATACATCATAACGTTATTATATAGGATGGTTGTTCAGTAAATATGTGGGATAGACCGATCAGTGTTTTAAACGTGCAACCCCGAGGCTACACCTTGGAAATATTGATTGGTGTACCCCAAATAATGAATATGGACTCTCCTAATTGCTGCCATTGAACTGGGATGGAAGATACTACGAGAGTTCAAAGGGTTAAATGCCTTCATCAATATATCGATTTAGAAGATAATGCATAGCGTGGTGACTCAAATCTTGTTTCCCGTGGCTTATTTCAATGTTTTTTATCTTTTTCTTTTCTCAACTCACTGTAGCCCCTTCCAATTTCCCACTTTTGTTTAATCTGACTACTCTATCCGACACGAGGTGACCCAAGAAGTTGGACGTGTCGTTAAACCCAAATAAAAAAGAAAAGAATATTTTAGTGTTGGTATACAAATGCAGTGCAAGTTCATATTCTAGATATATATATTTCACCATAAATTGGTATATATTAGTGTTACGTTTTGCGTGGAAATAGCTTATACAAGAGACGTGCTTGCTACTGAATCCACTTTCTTGTGTACAAGTGTACGGTGAGTATTTTGTTGATGTTCTTCCTTATATTGATACACTGAAATAAATATTATTCAAACTAAACTCAACTTAAAATCAAATCCTTTTAGAACGGATGAACAGTTAGAGTCCAGTCACGTGAACTAATACTCCATTTAGTAGTCACTGTAACTACGTAAAACAGTCAAGCAGGATCTTTTCAGATTTGATTATAGGGTATGCTCTAGAATAGCTCCACATTAAATAATTGGATATTGTCCAGTTTGGGTGAGGTCCACTTTGGTGACCCTTGGAAAGAGCCAGTGACTCAGTGACTCTCTTGAAAATACCAGACAGGCAGGTAGGCGTGCGGGCGGGCGCTGGCCAGCGGGTTAAGTTCATCGAGCGGGCGGTGTTCCAGTGGGCGGGCGGTCAGGATAGCGGTCGGTCGGTCGGGCAGACGCGCGGTTTTCGGGCGGATGGGCGTTCGGTGGTTCTGGGAGTTTGAGTGGGCGGGCGGCTTTTGGGCTTCAGTCGGTCGGGCGGCTTTGTGGGGCAGCGCAGGGCCGGGTCTGACCTGGGCGGGGCGGGAAGGGTGTTAGAACGTGTAGTGTAGAAAATAACGTATAGTGTAGAAACGATATATAGTGTATAAGAATCAACGTATGGTGTAGAAACGACGTATAGTCTAGAAAAAATCGACGTATATTGTAGAAATTGCTTCGATACATCGTGTAGAAAAACATCAACATATAGCGTAGAAACTCGTCATGTGCCTCAATGTATAGTGAAGAAAAGACACATTAGTGTATTCGTGGGAATTACATGCCAAAATGTTTTTTTGGTATATTTGAATTGTTTAGGGTCTGACAATTCCTCAAAAAGTTCTCTCCAATTTTTCAATGTCGCCCTCAGTAGTATTTGGGAAGCCTATTGGGTGGACCCAGCATGGAAGATCTAATGTGGGGGAATATCAAGTGATGTACTCATACCTCCTCGTACCACAGGTAACTCGACATCCTGTGACGTCTTCACCGTGGTGATGTGTGGTGTCTCGTACGCGCACATAATTCTAAGGGGTCACATTCTGGATTTCAGATTTTGTTAAGCCATATCAGAATCTCGAGAGATACCCCTTTGAATAGACCATGGGTGTTACCATTTTACACTAAAGGTATTTTTACCGACACGAGTAATCATTCTTGTCAGGGAAGTAGTATGTCGAAGCTGCGGACCATCTTTTGGGATGGGGGGTCAAATGCCTATTTTCGAGCCTATTTCTCTTTCATATCAGTATTATAACATATCGAAATCTTTTGTTGATTTTGATAAAAGTTTCCCTAAAAGTGTAGAGACTAACGTATAGTGTAGACAAGACACATTAGTGTATTCGTGAGAATTACATGCCCAAAATGTTTTTTGGGTATATTTGGATTGTTTAGGGTCTGACAATTCCCCAAACTGTTGTCTCCAATTTTTCAATGGGTATTCGCCCCCAGAGTATATGAGAAGATTTTCGGTACCTATTGGGTGGACCCCGGTGGAGGACCCAGCATGGACATCTAATGTGGAGGATCTCACGTGATGCAACCATACCTCCTCGTACCACTGGTAACTCGACATCTTGTGACGGCATCACCGTGGTGATGCGTGGTGTCTCGTGCGCGCACATAATTCTAAGGGGTCACATTCTGGATTTTGTTAAGTTATACCAGAATAACCCATTGAATAGCCCACGGGAGCCGCCATCTTGCACGAAAGGAATTGTACCGACACAAGTAGTCTTTCCTGTCAGGGAAACAGTATTTTGAAGTTGCCGGACCCCCTTTTTTGGAGGTGTGGGCAATTACCTATTTTGGAGCGTATTTCTCTTATTTATCAGTATTATAACATATCGAAATTTTTTGTTGATTTGGCCAAAAGTTTCGCTAAAGGCTTAGACTGAAGGAAGAAAGGGGGGAAGAGGAAGGAAAACGGGGGAAGATCCGGGGTTGGGGTGTTGGGGACCTATAGTTAAAACTAGAAGTCCTGTTATGAAATGCGCACAAATGGCACATCGATCTGCGCGTTAATCTACGCGTTATGACCATAGTAAGGCTATCATATTTTGCACGTATGGCCTGTGCACAAGCAATGTTTCAACCACCGGGTTACCCGGAGGTCCATTGACAGAATCATTGCCTGTGTTTGCTATGAGTAACCAGGAGAACCTGCCGTGCTTTGAATGGAATTCGATATGGCAATTGCGCAAACTTCATGCGCACAATTAAGCCTAGATAAGCGCACAATTCGTGACAGGACTTCTAACTATAGGATTAGAATTGAGGTTAGGATTAGGCTTAAGATTGTGGTTCGGGATTGGGAGTGCGGCGAGTCATTATTACAAGACATTATTTTTACAAGTCCAAGCTTGGAACAATAGTAGTATGTGATCAGACGACGAATTAGTCTGCTGAATATAAATATAAATGTAAATAAATACCTGGTAACTCTGACCCAACCTTTTGGGTGGGGTATGTTCATAGTATATGGATGAATATTATTTCTTTTGTATTAGATGTTAAGATAATGTAGAAGCTTTGACTCAATTTGATAATGATTTCTACTGAAGACATCGGTGAAACGTTCGGAGGAAAGCCAGTGGACAAGCGATTATTTATTTATTTATTTATTTATTTATTTATTTATTTATTTATTTATTTATTTATTTATTTCCGTATCCAGTGAGTGTTTTAAAGATTCAAAATTCGATGGTTCGTTACACCCAGTGTTCATGGTTCCTAGGGCTTATTTGTTCCAATGGTCCAGATATCGGATGGTACTTCGCTATAAGATTCCACTGAAGATATTGTCCGTATTTCAGAAATCTACACATTATTACTGAGAAAACAATGTCATAAGACAGATCAGAAGGAAAATGGGTTTAGACTACCCCTCCCCCTCCCTCACACACAGACATACACCATTTGACTATAGTAGATTAGCAGGAGGTTTTCGACCACCAAATACTTGGACTTTCGGGGAGCAGCTAGTGTTAAATTCCAATTGGAACCGAACTTTTGGGGGAGCAAATTTTTTCGCGCAAAGCTAGGTCTGGCAAGTGGTGTGCGTGCTGCATATTTAGTGTGCTGTGGTATGTATAGTGATATATGTACACACAAGAATATGGGTATATAGTATGTATATGTGATGAAAAATTGATGGGAAACGTGAGAGTTTTTCTGAATGTTTTCCCCCGAAAGGTTGACGTTGCCAAAGACGTGTGACGTCATTATGCGCACGCATCGTCAAAGAGATTTTGGCCGCACTCGTGGCCCACTCCACAATCTGGTGTGATGTTATTTGGGTCAGGGGGTGCCGGGCTTCTCGTAGGGAGTGATATGGTAGTAACGGAATATGCCCACGTATCCTATTAGCCCCTGGATCTACTAAACGACCTTCATATTAGGTAGTACGTAATGCTTGGGCAACCATCTTTGTTGTTGTGGGGGTTATGCACGGTCGTCTAGTGCGGTATTTCGAGATAGCCCTTGGCTGTTTAAAACGGTGTTATTGTATGGGCGTCATATACCTTTGTAAGTCCCATCTTGCATTTATCTACCGATTGTATTATTTTATGACTGTATAGGTAATATGTTATTCTAAACAGGCGGTATTGTGGGGGTGGGTGGAGTAACATGGTTGTCTAGTGTGGTAGAAAATGATGTACGCTCTGTACCCATTTAGGGCTACTGTTAGTCCACTTTTTATATTATTCTATAACTGGTATAGGTAGTATGATATGCTACGGCAAGCGGTATTTTGAGGTGGGGGTTATGCATGGTTGTCTAGTGCGGTAGTATGGGGTGTCCGGTCCCATCCCATCTTAATCCTTGTTGTGTTAACCAACCGATAGCTTTGTATTATTCTAAGAATAGTATAGGTAGTACGTTATGCTGGGTCAAGAGGTAGTGCGACGAAGGTTGGGGTAATCAATGGTTGCCTAATGTGGCGGTATATGATGTACGCTCTGTACCAATGTTGGTCTTTTGTTAGCCCTCAATATCACTATCCATCTAAGGCGCTGTGTTGATCCACGGTTGGCATAGGTAGTGCGCAATGGTTGTTTGGTTTGCCGATTATTATGTTTTAGTCATCGATTAACCAGTCCGTATTTCACGATTTGCTATTAACTTTCGTCAACTGTTTGGACGTAAAGTAATCCCATATTGGCTTATTCGGAGAATACACTGTTAAAATATCATTCTGTACATTCAACTTCCATTGGGTCGCTTTATGTGTTAATAATTTGGGGTATCCGGCTTCGCCCCGGAGAAGTAGAACGAATCCATCTTTTAATCGCTGAGATAGCCCGAGCAAAAACGCCACAAAACGTCAGACACGTCGATACGTCAAAAGGTGACATCGCACGCCGTAGAGATCCATCCCATGTTACTTCCCGGGTCGCAAAACATACCCCTGCTAATTTTTGTTTCAACCGTGGTAATATCGTGGTATTTTCCGTAGGGTCATATCACATTTTCGCCCCCATGCCCACACTAACTGAAAATCCTGGATCAGCCATTGGTGATAATGAAAAATATTTAAACCTAAGTTGTTTTTTCCGTGTTCTCCAAATGGTGGCAAAACACATAGGGGCGATAAGGTCCATCATAACAACTGGGGCGAATGGTCCTTTTTGATGTATATTACGCAGAAAACTAAATGTTTAATGGAAAAACTGAACCGAAAATAAAAGCTTAGCTTTGAAAGATGGATACTCGTTTTATCCGACTTCTGGGGTGTGTTGAAATATTTCTACAGAAAACCTCTGAACTACCACCCCACCCATAGACGCACTGCCCAAGAGTGGGGTGTCCCCTCTACAAAGTTTACTAACACAGCTATTCGGGCAAAAGTTGCCCAAAGTTTGGGATATTTAGATACATTTGTTCACCTTTCAGGACAATATTTTACAGCCAACCACTGACCCTCTTAACCCAATCTCTCGGTTCCCGCTATCCCGATTTAAATTAGTTAGCACTGCCGTTAAAATGACATCACAGAAAACACCAGTTTCTCCTTAAAATGTTTGGTCGATATACAGGCCTAAGTTAAAATGTTAAAAGGACTAAATGTTGTGCCGTCGTTTTTTTTTTGCTGCATGTTTAATAAATATACATCAAAAACATGTTTCACGAAAAATTAAGATGTATGGCTTGAAAAAAGCATAAGTGAAAAAAATGTTTTTCAGTACGCGGAAAAGTGGACCGGACCGCAAATTACCGGACCGGGTGGGTGGACAGCTCCAACGGCGGCAATCTGGACCGCGCTCCGGTCAACCCCTGGACCGCGGAGCGGTCCTGTCCGGGGCGGTCCAGTCCGCATCCCTATTATGTACACTCATATGCGTACACGAGTGGGTCGCCTGGATTTAACAAACACGATGTGGGTTTTAAAAAAAAAATTCTTTTCCAAATGTGTTTTCTTTATAACAACTCACGACGTCTAATTGTTTTCTACTCTATACGTTGAATTCCATCTATGTTATATCTTGGGACAATTTCTACACTAAACGTTGATTTTTCAACACTGTACGTAGTTTCTACACAAAAGGTTAATTTTGTCTACACTATAAGTAGTTTCTGCACTATACGTCATTTTCAACATTATAACTTCTAACAGCGGGACGGGACGGGGCGGGGCGGGGCGGGCAGGGCAGGGCGGAACAGAAAAACCCGGGCACTACAGAGTCCCTTCTCGGCACTGTGAGTTTATCTAGAGGGATCAAAATCCTATAAAGTGTGCCATGAATTTTTTTCACTAAAATATTTTTGAGTTGCCAGACCTGTACCACCACTCTTCCAAACGGCATTTCATCGAATATGTTTTCACAAAGTGAACCTATATATGTCCAGCAACAATTTTTAATAGCTCCTTTACACTAACTGGAGTGTTCTGTAGTATAGTAAAACACTTTACTGGAACAAGTAGAGCTATTTTGATGGACCGGGCAAAGACTTGCTTACATCAAAAATTTGTCGTACGCGTCCCGGATCAGCATGCAGTTTTGTCTGATTTGTAATTTCGTACACATTTTATGTAAACAAATTATTTTATAAATAAACAAATACAGGTAAGAAACTGTTGTCTATGCGCTGCTCCTGTATAATGACTTCTAATAATGATATTATTTTAGGTGATTCCCTCGAAAGACACAGCGGATTAGAATTCTCCACTAAAGACCGTGATAACGACATGTTTGGAGGTGGCAACTGTGCAATCAATTACAGGGGAGCCTGGTGGTATGACGATTGCCATAATTCCAACCTGAATGGCCTTTATCTTGGAGGACTCCACCCATCGTACGCTGATGGGATCAACTGGCGAGATTGGAAGGGATATCAGTATTCTCTAAAAACATCAGAGATGAAGTGTCGACCTTCACAAAACTGAGTATGACTGAGAAGAGTACTTTGTTGCAGTTAAAACTGAATTATCAATTTATTGATTTGTAAATTGTTTTATGTCCTGACTTACTGACATTTGGTGAGTTGATTGGCTCACAGGTGCGATGTAAATATTACTTCACCATCTTGGAATATTTAAACTTTAGTTAATCTCAGAATAAAACCATGAATATGTGGACAATGTATTTATTCAAAGTTCACAAAAAGAGTTTATGGCGATGGCCTATGTATTTCATTTGACAGCGCTATTCTTGAAAAATTGAAATTATACATTTGGTTTTGTGTCATATGACAAAACATTAGATCACAAACAGGACGATATATTTATGTGGAGTAATCTGTTAGTCTGTTTTCTTCAAAATATCATCATGTGAACACTTGTTGGTTTTTTTTCTGTTGTCTTATCACATAGTAAAAGATCTACTGAACGAACACCCACTCGTACCGAATTCATTTATCCTTGATACATCTCATCATGAAAATACATATAAATACAACCATTATATTTTGTAATATATTAATAATATATATGATTTTTATATGCTAGCCTGTGAATTATCGCAAATTATCTAAAAGATAATTCTCGATATCCACCAGTAGCTTCCTAAATGACGTCACGCGTCGCCTTGGAGGAACGATCAGCAGATCTTTGTTATTGTCTTGAAAAACTGTTTGCAGTCGAATTAGGCTGAATAATTCGTCGCGTGAGAACCATTCCACTGGAAGATAGAACCTTATGTTTCTCAAACGACAATATTCCAGTAAAATGTCACGTAACATATACTAAAAAGAAAATCTAAGCTGTTTTAGTGAATATTGGGAATTATCTCATTCGTGCAAGCGCTCGAGAAAAATAAAACTTTCAGGTCCACACTCATGAGATAATTCCAGATATTCTCTAAAACAGCATAGATATCCTCTATACATTTCTCCTGATAATACAATCAGGAGGAAATAATAGTTGTATACTTCTTTATATTCTATTCCCAATTGGAATTGCATTTAGGGTACCATGCGACACACTGACATTAACATATTTCATATAAGAATTGAAATGAATTATTTGTCACTTTATCGGAGTGTGGACATGCGAATGGCGTGTTAGGTAGAATGAAGTACGTTGCACTTCATACAAAACTTAACACATCATCCCACATTCATACGCCGACAAAGCGACTGCTAATTCATTTCTTATACTTAAATATAGCGTGGGTGTTTGTATTATAATGCACCATGGGGCGATCGAAGTATCCGCCATTTATATCATTACAGTCCTATCAGCTTTTTTGAAGACAATTTTATTATTTTCAACAAAGGTTGATACCAGCGATCTCAAATATAGAAGGGGAGACTGACATGAACATCCCACATGGACACTAAATTGTAAATTAATTTATTAGTATTATAATGAATATAGCCATGTTAAATTTCTGCACCGACTCAGATTTCAGTGAACAGTAAAGAACGATTGTTTTGTTGCAAATAATGCACGGAAACCTGCAGCAACTACGGTTTTAACTGCAACCGTTGAAAACGCCCACAGTTTTTTTTTTATAAATGGCAGGGACGAAGCAAAAACACCACACGATACGAAAATTATTCATCGATTTACGAACAATTCATCACAACCAATCACACGCATGCAATATCGAAACAAAGAAACTGAATCCTTTGAACTCTGGTAGTATATTCCATATCAGTTCAATGAAAGCAATTGGACGTTTTCCAAAGGGTTAAATTATAATTTCACAACAGTTAAACTCAATAGGTATGAGAAACATTTGAATCGGTCAGCGCACTCCCAGTGCTAATGGATTCGTACATGCAGTGAAACAAAGATTATGGGATATACATTTTGAAGAATGGAGAAATACTATGACCGTGGCAAATATTTCTTAATATTTAATAATTTATATTTTAAAATCAGAAGGTAACATAATTATTTTTCCGCAATTCTAATGCTTTTAGTTAAAATATGAAAGTCCATATTTACTCGAACAGCGACATTTTGTCGACAAGCTCTGTCTCCATCGCTAATCACTAACACTATGCAGAAACTGTTCTTTGAGTATTATTTTTGCTATCGAAGTGTCAGCTGCACACGTGGCTTGGATTGGAAGTGGCGAATCTTGAATGAGTCAGTTACTTGTATTCAGTATAATAGGCAGTGTTATGGAAACAGTATTGCATATTAAACCTCATTTGTTATATGATATGTATATATACCCTGAAAAGAGCTTGATACGTCACTCTGGAATTCTCCAGTCACAGGATTCTCTGTCCCTCAGAGCTCGATGTCAACACCAGCTACATTCATTGCTATTTTATTCCGTTATAGGATGTAAATAAATGTTTCTGTTTATGTGAGTCTTATATATCACTTGAACATTCTAAGATCCGGTATATACTACGATGAACCTTCTGGTCATAATACCCTGAATAGTTCTATCAAATGACCAGGTCCACAATAGCCTTGTTCGCAAAAGCTACGTTTTATTTTGTTTTGTTTTTATAGGGTTTAACGAAGCTTTTGATAGCCAGTATCCTGGTATTCCCACTTCATCTACCCGTAAAACTCTCTTGTCGGGCAGTTTTACGGATGGACGAAGTCGGGATACCTGGAGAGAATCACCGAACAGCGGTGAGCAACTGCCTGATTCCCAACGTACTAATACCGGGTTAGCATTGGTTGAAAACATGTGCACGAACGCCGTGCAGTATGACTTAGCACATAACGCCACCGGGACGTGCACAACACAATTAACCCTGGTGGGGATCGAACAGTGGCCTTTTGGGTTGAAGCCCAATGCCGTTTTTTTCTTAATGTGTCCTTTGCTTTTTAGGTTAGGTGAAGGACTGGAATGTAGGACCTATTTGAGGGGTGCTTATGTATTTGAAGTCCGGTCCATATTTTTCTTCCAATTCCATTTTAAATTGGGATAAAATTTCTTTCTGTGAAATGCTTATAAAAGGAAAAGTGTCAGGCCTGAAAATTAGAATCGATCGAGAAACTTGAACCATTTCATTTTTGTCTGCAGCATTAGGTTGTCAGACACCCATTCCTGAATTATATCGTCATGAAAATCGGTTTTCCATAAGGGTACCTTCCTTGAACTATTAGTTAGGAAGGTACCGATAAGAGGGAAGCCATTTTCGAGAACACACCTATGATATCAGAAAAAAAATAGAACCATGTTTCCTTTTTTGTTTGCTATACGAAAACTTCAGACAGCTCTGAGAGCTTCCTGATGTTTTCTTTTATTAAAAGTAACAAACGTAAACCTGGATTTTTAATGCATGATAATTATACACAAAGCAAAAAGATACCCCCCCCCCCCCCCCCCATTGTTTTTACGATGGTAAATGCATTGCTTGGTATCAGCAACGAACTCGTAAAGTAGGCTTCAAAAACTGAATGCTATCTTGAAAGATCATAGTCCGGCTATATGGACACTCGAGAATCATAATCTTCATCACCATCTCAATTACTGCATTGCTGAACCAAAAACGTAAATCCTAGAGCTCAATACGATAACCTTTTAAGAATGGAGCTGTTGAGTCATCAAAGAGACATTATTTGGTTATAAATGGACAAAAATGTCATTTATAACCTCTGCAGAACACGAGCCAGTGTTACAGTTCAATATCCACTGTATCCTCCATAACAACTTCTGTCCTGCGTCACATTCTGCAGTCAATCGTCGTATCCATTGCAGAAGTAACTGTCGACATTCCTGCTGCAAAGCTGCTTCCAATTCTCGCAGAGTTTGCACTGGAGGTTCGTGTGCTTGTGCTTGTGTCCGACGCCCTAGACTGTCCCCAATGTGATCCAGTGAAGTCAGATCAGGACTCATGGTAGACCAAGGAATGGAAGTCAATGCTATGCACTAAATGGAAAATGCTAAACACCAGCCAAACGTATTCCGTGGCGATGACCTCATAGATGATGTCTGATGGCCCCTCTCAACGTGGCTTTTTCAAGCCGCTCTTGACCGTTCCCTTACAGTTTCGTCGATTTGGTAGCCACAGACTCTTCAGGGCAGTACGTGAGCTGAATAGCTGTCGCCGCAGCAGCCTAAGAACTTCCTGTTTTCACGTTGTAATGTCACGGGAGGGCATTCTGGCGGTGGACAGCCATTAACCCCATTGGTTTGCATACGTTTTCTCACCAAACGACTGGTGACTGAGTAACTGTGACTGTGTATGTCGAGATGACGACCGATGATTGCCTTGAAAAGATACCGGTGGAATGCATACCAATAGTTTGCCATCTTTGTGCAGATGTCATTTTTCTCATGTCATGGTGACAGAGAGAATTGAACATTGAAAATTAGGCACAATAAATACCCAATTCTGAGTAATGCATGGTGACAGAGAGAATTGAACATTGAAAATTAGGCACAATAAATACCCAATTCTGAGCCATGCACACACCTTAATTGGATAATTCTTGGGTTGCATTGTTCACCTCAATTGTCTGCTCCAAAATGTCAAGGGCTATTTTCGCCAAAAAACAAAGTAAAAAGAATTCTCCCGAAAGAATGTCTGAAAACATTATACTACTCTTTGATCCACAGTCACATATTATATGGTATCCATATCTGGGGACACTCACCCTCGACCAAATCAATTACAAAACTTCAAAAGAAAGCCATCCGCATTATTTCCAACAAAATACAATGCGCATACCGATCCTTTATTTCGTAACCAGGGTATCTTAAAATTCACAGACCTTTATAAACTTCATGTTCTCTTGTTCATGTATGATTGGTATAACAAAACGCTACCAGAAACCTTTGAGACCACTTATAAAATATATCAAAATCCCTCTGGAATGGACACCAGACAGTCAGGTAAATTACACACACTCAAACCAAGAACCTAATTGTCAGCCAACCTTCCTTCACATACTTTTCCTAGGATGTGGAATACTGTTGAACATTTAGTTCATAGCTACCCCAGACCATTATTAAAAAAAAAACTAACTGATAAATTCCTGAATTCGTATCCACAACATATCGACTGTAACAATCCAGTTTGTCCTGACTGTCGGTCATAGTTATGTTATTTGTGTCATTTAAACATTACTGCGAAAGAAGCTCTGTTATCTCATCATCATCATATCCTTGTACGTAAAGACTTTACACCCTCTAAAAGAGGTAGAAATGTATCTGCTTCTAATGGAAAGACCCCCCCCCCCCCCCCCTCTCAACAATTCATTGTATTGAGATAAGCTATAACCGTTTCACGCTGCTATCAGGACTGATCTGTATTCATCTCTTTTTTTTTGTTTTTGTTATTGTTTTTATATTGGGAATGGCAGGAAGACAGCCCTCGTGGCTATGCCATCTCCCTGCAATGTAATCATGTACTAATGAACTATGGATATTACATACCCTATTAATTGTATTTTATTTGTTCATACAGGTACATGTTATGTTACAAAATAAAAGTATTCTATTCTAATATGTGGCTTTATCGATGTTGGAATGCGATATGGCCGTGCAAATCGGAATGGAGTGCGTAGCATTTCATACACAACTTAACACGTCCATCCCACGCTCATCTTCCGATAAATGGAGATTATCGTAGTTGTTAAAATTTAATTCAGAGTGTTTTCTTGTACTGTAATGTACCATAACGCGACAGAAGTCTCCGTTATTTTTTCGTTGACGTCTTATCAACTGTTGCGGAGACGGGAAATATATTATTATCAACATAGGCAAATGCATGCGAATACTGATAAGAAACAATGTGAACATCCGACATGAATACTAATTAACAGGCGACCTCGAACAGTTTTAGTTTAATTTCACAGTTGGACACACCCATATTTTTTATTTGGCAAAGCGAAAACATTCCGAAAGGAAAATTATTCCCCGAGTTACGAAAACCTCACCTCGGCCAATCATATGCAAACAAGTCGGATGTCATGTAACAAAATTAAATTATATCACATTGCGGTCCGAACGTCCCCAATAACTGGAAAAATCCGACGCATTTATGAAGTCCCGAACTTTCGCAGTTCAATCACACAATTCAAACAATGACTGAAATGTGTTGAAGTTGTTCCATTAAATCAATCGTTCCAAAACGCATGAGTGTTAAGTTGTTCAATGTTGTTCAATGTTTCTACTATTTATTGTTCATTGTCTTGTTTGCTCATTGACCACCCAGTTTGCTTTTTCACAAACTGTTACACTTACTACACTATAAAGTCGGCTGCGTTGCATATCAACCGAAATCAACTGGGTCGAGTGAATATATATTCCCTCAACCCAGTTGGTTTCGATTGATTTTTAACTCAACTGATTTCAGAGTGTGAGTCGAAAAGTAAATCATCGTGAATAAACGGCCTGAGATACGTCAGAAAAGTCACTACACAAAGCGTCAAATTAAACCTTAAACTGTTCAGGATGTGGGTGGTGCATGCTTCCTCATGCACATGCTTGATAGGGTGCCTTTTGATATCACCGACGAAAATCAACAAATTCCACGTTCAGCTCGGCCACCTTTGAGAAATATCTGATCTTTTTTCGAGAAACTGATTCTCTATGTACACAAACATTGTATATATTTCTCTATCATTTTCTACTACTCAAAGTTTGCTAAGCACCATGTACATCCAACTACCTGTTTTACGTTTTAGTTGAAATATTATGAAAAGTGTATATACTTTTTATTTAATTGTATCTTTAATTATTTAAGTACAGAAATTAAGATTTTATTTGTGTTTGACATTATTTGTTAGCTTTAGAATACGATAACCATGGAAAATGGATATTTTTGGTAAAAGAGGAAATTTTTCAATATGCCACAAAGTTGACGGAGCGAACTGGTATGGCTTCAATATCGAGTATGAGACCCATTACTGTTAATTACAGCTTGACAGCTTCTCATGCTCCCAATCAGGTTCCTGGTGGTCCTTTGTGGGGTGTTGTTTCATTCTTGGACCAGCATGGCACCAAGCTCCTGGACACTTCTTGGCTGGACGGGACGGGCTGAAATTGCAAGATGCAACTCATTCCAGACATGTTCGATTGGATTGAGGTCGGGGGATCTTGCTGGCCAGTCCATACACTCAATCCTCTCCCTCTGTCGGTACTCCTCGACAACATGGGCAACATGAGGACGGGCACTATCGTCCATCAGAATGAATATGTCACCCACTGCACCTGCATATAATCTGACGTGGACATCCAGGATTCATCAATATACCGTTGTGCAGTCAATGTACCACGTTCAACGACACAGAGATCTGTACGTCCATCCCAGCTGATGCCGCCCAGACCATGATTGACCCTGCACCATAGCGGTTATGTCAGCAATGTTGGCTGCATGGAATCGCTATCCTAGTCTTCTCCATACCCTAGAACGTCTACCTGTGTTGTCAAGGCAGGACCTTGGCTCATCTGAAAAAAGGACAGGTTGCCAATCTTCTCTGATCCATCAAACGTGGTTCATGGCCCATTAATATCGTGCCTGGCGGTGGTTCTGGGACAGCGGAATGCGGTTACATGTTCTTCCCGATCGGAGACCACCTGCGTGCAACCTTGCCCAGATAGTTTGCGTCGAAACATTTACCCCGGATGCATTCTGAAGGTCACTGCGAAGCTGGGTTGCTGTTGCAAAGTGGTTCCCACGGGCCTGAATGATCAAAAACCGGTCTTCAGCTTAAGATGTTGTCCTGTCTCTGCCACCACCACGCCGTCTTACTGGTGTGCCATATTGCTGAAATCTTACCCAGGCTCTGGTGATCACCGTATGGTGCACACCAAGGGCTTCACCAACCTGACGATGGGTAGCCCCTTGCTCTACCATCCCTACAGCCCGCCACATTTCTGCTTCAGACAAATGTCTTCTTACATTTGCATTTGCCATATTTAATCATTAAATCACAAGGGTTTGTGTTGAAATGAAGAGTGAATACCCTACACATGTCATGTACATGGAGACAGTACACGAAAACATCTTGACAATCAGGGGGTACATGCTTTCCATGACTGTCACCAAAGGTCTGCCTGTCAAGAGTGCTAATGTAAACACCGAGGACCAGCTCAATACATTCCTCAGTCATATCCACCAAACATATCGCAAATATGTCACAAGCAAATGTCACAATGATGTGTCAAATATCTGGTGCTTAGCAAACTTTGAGTAGTATACATTATTAATTGACCATATGATGCGAAGCATCATCCCAGTCGCGAATCGGCGAGTAGGGGACGTGCGCGAGATGGAGTGCCCCCCCCCCCCCCCCCACACCGGTGAAGTGTGAGGGGGGGGGGGGTGACTCCCCCGGGAAAATTTCACAAAAATTGCACTAGTTCGACCGACAGCCTTTCTGCCCTCCAGTGGGGCTATTAGATACACTGAGTGTGCGAGAAATTCGCCATAACTGCGCAAGCATGCGTGATCATCTAAATTCGTAAATTCAGACTTTGCTCAATACTGTATTATGACATGGCTCTGGCAAAAACAGGGGGACGTGAGCAGGGGCGACCCCTGGATCCGCCCTTGGTGTGTAGATGCATATATTGTGTGTAGGAATCAAAATTGGTTAGTACTGAAATGTCAAGAAACCGATCGAACTGGATATTGAGGAGAGCCAGGAACTTGGTGTTCCACTGGTCATCTGTGGTATGTTGTGCCCTGATGTCTACCCTAGAACTTCAAAGAGCGAGTACTGAGAGTCTCATTCTGGGTTAGATAGGAGTCTGTGTGGTCATTGCACTGGATCCCTAGAGTGTCGGTTTTGTTTTTGGCACTGTGAAGGTAACACATGTAGGTTTCTTTGGATTAAATTAGTTACATATGTCTGCTGGGCATTCTCATGCGTTCTAGAATCCAGGCTTTGTTGATTAGACCATGCAATTTCTGTAATGCAATTGATGCAATACTTTGGTCCCCTTACCTAGCGCATGCACTGTTCGTTAAGATTGCAATGCAGGCTTTATTCTTTTTCTGTTCTTGTCTCAGACACGGGGCCCATGGTTTCTCACCGGAGTGAGCAAGTTGAGTCATTCCGTTGAGTACCATGGCCTTGTCCCTGTGGCTGGGATTGAAAATCAAAGGACCAATAAACAAAATAAATGGAAATCCTATTTAAGTGCATTTCTTGTGAAAACAGTGTTCTGTGTGCTCTGGGCGAGGGGTTTAATAATTAAATATTTATGTAATACAAGTGACCTTCATGAATCCCGTAAGGATGCAAATTGTTTGCAATTTTAATGTCAGGATTAATTATCTGTTAATATGGGAACGGCAGGAAGACAGCACCTAGGGCTATGCTGTTTCCATAAGTGTACCTTTATTTCTGTACATTTCTGCAAGTTTATTAGACTCCATGTAAACGTATACTGCAAAATAAATTTCATTTCATTTTTCATTTCGATGAGTTTTAATTTTGCGTCCCACGCCGATAGCGAACTCTGAAAAAGTTTACCAGTTCATTGGTAATTTATCATAATTAAGTAGCAAACAAATTAACATGGCAATTGTATTTCTCAGTATACGGTAATCGAAACTGGAGCTTCATGTGTACAGATAATCCATTTCAGATTAACCCTGAGCCAGGAATGGCATCGCTTTCACTACTATATATAGCATAATGAGCGAATTTGTATTTTATTTGTGTGGAGATTTAGTAATAAATTACTCCTACAGCCCAAGAGGATTTCCAGATTAAATAATTACTGAGTCCCCATCTAGTTAGGTGTTTATTATATTATTATCTGTTCGCGGACGACCAACCTTTGTTTTACACGAAAAACTATTTGTACAAGGCTTACAGGTTAACAGATGAGGTAGTGTGTCGAAACCTGGACGTTCAATAACAAAGTGCCGTCTGCAATTACTTTTCGGGTGTTTGCGTGAAAAGTGAAACAATTTGCGGAGGGACCAAATGAATCAAGGGCATTGAGGTAAAACATTATCTGACTATTAATAAAACATGCACCATATGAAGAGTCCTGGAAGTAAAGAACTTCCATCGTAACTCGTTAGTGGGTTACGCTAAATAACATGGTGATAACCTACATAAATAATGTGCTATGATCAGCCCTCTCTGTTTTACTACGCAAGCCATGCTGTTTATCTCTTTACAAAAGTTACGGCACAATAAATAGCAATAACAAAGTCGCGATCTCTCTTCGACGAGATCGCACGTTAATGTTTGCTATTTTCTTTCATTTTATTGTGGCGAAAATAATGTTAAGGCATGAATGCTATTCTACTCATATGTGGATACAATGCGCAACCAATGCCTCGAGCAAGTCCCGAGAGTTTGTCACTTCTGACAGAAAAAACATGATGGATTCGGCGTTTAACCCTTTACCCACCGAATCGCCCACATCCACCCACGTAATATGCAAATTTAGCATTTGAAAAAATATTATTTTTCAAAACATTTCAACAAAACCTTATCATGTGACCCCTCGGGGCTCACATGATATGGTTTTATTGACATTTTCTGAAAAATATTAAAAAATGATTTTTCAACTAATAAATTTCGATATCGTCTGCGCTGGGTAAAGGGTTAATTCATGTTGTGTTATATTGTTGATGTATTATTTGGTAGTAAAATGTAGTTCGTGTATTTCAAAATTAACGTACTCCCCGCGTAACCTAAACGATCGTTCGCGTGTAATTTTCAGCTCCGTATGATGTAGGTTATACCATCATTACGTTTATAAAAGTGGGAAAGAAGAGTGCTGAATTTATTCGTTACCGTCGAACGTATGACGCGTGGTTATTTATAAACCTCCCTCCTTGGTATCGAAGATATGGGTCTGTTTTCGGTTTATGCGACTGATCATATGAAAATATTCCTTAGGTGCAACTTTTCTTTAACTTCATATTAGCATTTTTGTTAATAAATATGGTACAATGACTCTAAGCTTGGCTGATATGCCTTCAAACTCGGCTGATGCGACGCCGATATCGGCCGATAGGATTTTTGTATGCTGCGAAAATAATGATGGCTGTCAGTAAGGCTCAGGTGGATGAAAAGAAAAAAATAAAAGTGAGAGTAAAAATAGTTCAGCCATACGAACTCGGGACGATGTGATATACGGATAGCGGAACGAGGAGAAGAGGAAACCTCAGACTTTATGAAAAGAATGAAAAAGAATAACACTGTCCGAAAACTGTAACAGATCTGAGAATATTTTGTAAATATTTGTTTTCGTTTAATAAATAAAGAGGGTGTTACTTAATTAGTTTCATATCGACCGGAATATGAGCCGTCGGTAATTTCACATCAGCCTTCGACCTTTGATCTCCGGCTGATATGAAGTTACCTCGGGCTGATATCTCGGCCGATATGAAACTAATTAAGTAATAATAATCTTTAATTATCAACAGACTTCTTTATACAATCTAGTACGAAGTCATGCGAGGATCATTACCTCATATTTTACAGATCGTTTGACGTATTCTGATAAACTTACAGTCCGTAGAATATATCCATTAACCATTGAGAACAAATGTTGTTTGCAAAACGTATAACTATATCCAACCCCATTGATTATACATGTTAAATAAAATCACAAGGCGAACTTGATTTAAAAAAAAGTCTAAATATACAAAAAGATACAATGTATTACATTTTTTAGTAAAAAAAAAAAACCCAAAAAACAACAGTAGCAATATGATACGTGGTGCTGTCGCAATATTTGCCCTTATCCGATTCAACAGATCTTCATCAAGGTATGACAATAAGCGGGCTTCGGGTACAGCAGAACAATTGTCCATTGCTTGGACTTAGCATGGTTCATGTGGTGACGGAATGATGTGATAACACACACAACTTACTGGATCGTAAGTATAGTCACTATTTGAGCAACCTGAAAGGTAATAATAGGCATAAAAGAAATTGAATAAATCATGCGTTATCTACGGATTACGTGCTCTCTCTCTCTCTCTCTCTCTCTCTCTCTCTCTTTCCTTCCTTCACTCGCCCCATCTCCGGAAGTTGCAAATGTGAAAGAAATAAATGTATGTTCGCTGCAGTTGATAGCTGTTCGTGTTTTATATGCCGCTTCAGAAGTGGAACAAATGCACCAGGCATGTTATCTTACCGAATATCAAACTATTTATATCAAATCTATAAGATTTCCTGCACAGACGTGATTGTCATATTTTGCCTACGACGCTATCTGCATACGGATGCCAAGCAGAACCTCTGCTCATTTGGACACCCTAAAAGGATTGTTCAAAGGCTGTACGGTGGACTTGCAGTGAGATTTAAACTCGACCTAGGTTACATTTCCTCGTGCACGGCTTTGGGTTGATATAATAAAATATGCATTAAGTGAGTTTGTGTTCATGCAATGTTTACAAAACAGATGTGATCGTTCTAGCACGAGAATAATGGGATAATAGTGAAGAATGATACGGATTAGGGACGTGTAAGAAACTTCCATGTGGCTAAGCGTGTTGCAATTCTCCTCACGAATAACAAAATGACATGCTACGGATGAAACGAGTTACTGCTTACAAGGGAAAATGAGTATATGTAGCGATATGAAAAGGTACAATAAAAGGTGAATAGTCGAAAATCGTTGACCCTCCACCTCCCATGCATTGAAGAACACAACAACCACGGTATTGAACCTAGCATTACAAATGGCAAATAACTTGTAGTAAGTAAATTGGAAAAACTAATGTAACATTTACTATGGAGCAAATTTCGAAATTTGTAAACACAAGACCTCAGCTGGGTCTCGGTCGCTCAATTTTGTCTGCTAGACCCAGAACCCCAACCACCCTGTGTGTACAGTCGATTAAACATAAAATACCACACCTTCTCATTTATATATCACCCAGAAACATCATTGCTAGCTCTGTATATAAAATATATATTAATATCAGTACGAAATTAACCATGTAAAACCCACATTCCGTGAAGGATGTTGTTTTAGGCACCAATCCCAACAGGGAAATGGACGATATCTAGTTTTATTATACGGTAAACGATACATTATCGAAGAAATTGCGGAAAGATGGAAATCGTATCCCCACTGTGAAGATATAAAAATTTTCACTTTCACTGTATCAATCACAATGGCGGCTATCAAAGCATCATTTCAAGGTGAATACGAGTCAAATTATCATTGAAAATGATCAATTTGTTCTAGAAACGTATAACGAAAAGAAAATCTAGTGTTTTGGAGTGGATACTGATCATTTCCAGCAATAAGTCAACACGTATTCACCTTAAACTGATGCAAGAAACCCACTTGTTCAAACATAAAACATAAGTTTTTGGTTTGGTACGTCCTTTTAAAGGACGAACCAATCCAAAAAGCTTATGTTAAGGATTTTCAGGCCATGTTTGGACTAAAAACCCGCCAACTGAATCAAATCGCAAGTCGATATCTGTTTATCGATCAAATCACTTCCGCGTTTCTGTGATTCAACGCGCTGTTTACTTCATGCATCAATTCATGGTTGAAACGAGTGGAATTATCAGATTCATGTACAAAGCGTATAATAAAACGAAAATCTAGTGTTTTTGAGTGGATACTAAAAAGTATCTCA
Organism: Pictodentalium vernedei; assembly: GCA_031216915.1. NCBI lineage: Eukaryota > Metazoa > Mollusca > Scaphopoda > Dentaliida > Dentaliidae > Pictodentalium > Pictodentalium vernedei. The sequence continues at coordinate 173,320,535 of CM062297.1, forward strand.
CTTGTGACCAGGACAAGTGATTATTTTCGCTCGCGCAAGCACTCGCGAAAAATAAACATTTGTATCGGCCAATCATGAGATAATTTTCGGTATCCACTCAACACACAAGATATCCTCTATATATTTCTTGGGAGGTTGAGTAATAATTTAATCCTTCAGCCCTATCTCCCTCTAGCACTATATTATGACTGAACCTCCTTCCCTATTTTGTGTAAATTTTGTTGCCAAATCATAGACGATAATGTTTTTCTTTATGCCAAAAAAACCCATCATGCATAATGGTGTAAAATACAGAGGATATCTACCATGTTTTAATGAATATCGGGAATTTTCTCATGAGTGTGGACCCGAAAGTTTTATTTTTCACGAGCGCTTGTGCGAGTGAAAAATAATACTTTCAAATCCTTACGAATATTCACTAAAATAGCGTAGATTTTCTTTTATTATATGCTACGTGACATTTTACTGCACAATATTCAGCCAAATTCGACTGCAAACAGTTTCACGACAATAACAAATAGCTGCTGATCGTTCCTTCAAAGCGACATTCAAGGCGACGTCATGCGTCGAAACGTAACATCATTTGGGAAGCTACTGAAAAAATTCATCGTGTGGACCCGAAAATATTATATTTCACTCGCGCAAGAGCTCGTGAAAAATAAAACTTTCAGGCCACACTCCGGAGATAATTCCCGACACTGACTAAAATAGAGATTTTCTTTTTTATTATATGCTACGAGGCATTTTATTACACAATATTCAGCCCAATTCGACCCCAAATGTGTACGTTTCAAAATAATACCAAAGATCAGCTGATTTTTCCTGATCGGCGTCGCGTGACGTCACTTAGGAAGTTACTGGTGAATATTTTTCGATATTTATTGAGGCGATATATATCGAGAAATAACTTTTAAATAATTCACAGGCTAGCATATAATAAAGTTAGATACATACGCTGGCTGTCGACAGATTTGTTTTCAACCCAAACTGGTCATAAATTTTAGAAGGGTGGGGGGGGGGGAGGGTCTGTTGATTCTTCATTGAACAAAAGTGTAGAAATAGCTGTATTTCCTCTATCCAAGCAAAACAGGCTTTAACCAAGCCTCTCACTGATTTTAAAAGTTCTTTCAGTGATTATAAACTACATATCAATAAGTACATCAACTATGTGTTGCAGGCGGGATGGGACGGAGCGACAAATAACAAGTTCCATCGCTTCCGAACTGTTATCATTGATGAATATCCGTCTAGTAACCTTTGTATAAAAGATCGCGTGACACTTTGCCATCTTGGTCAAACAAGATTTATACATTCCGTTTTGTTAGAGGGTAGTATGCAACCAGAATGTGTTGCTTGTAAATCGAGCACATTCTATCGAATTGTCCTGATTTTAATGACCACTGGAGTGCACCGTCTCTGAGAGAACGATTTTACACAATAACTTCTCACCCGATTCTCTCGTTTCTCAAAGAAATCAAACTTTTTAAAAAGTATTAATTGTTTTAATATTTTCGTTATATCTCATTTTTCGAAACAATTTTCCTATCATCGGGTTGATTTACACTGTATTCGTTTAACTTTTGGTATCATTATTCATGAATGTCCTCGCTATTTATTTCAGTGTCACGATCAAGTACAATTTTCCTGTTTTCCTCGTATATTTTATTTTAGTAAAGAATTGTTTTACACTCAATCACTTTTTATTGCCACGACATAGCCTTGGTAGCTGAGGTGGCGCTAAGTACCACAATAAATAATTACATTGTTAATGTAGATATACGTTTTGGGTCCAAATACTCAATTCCCATTGGTCAGCTGGATGAAAACGTCATGACCAAATGTAATTCATTTTCCAATGAATACATTTGGTCGAACTTTGACCCGCATTTACGTTCAAGGTAATAATTTGTGATATCTCAAACATCTTACAACAAATGTCAATCGACATTGTGAAAATATTTCAGTGATTTTATTCTTGAACTTGTTGTCGTTTCATAGGTGATTATAGTTTACTGATATGTTGAATAAATTGTTTTGAACATTCCAAGTTTCGTTGCGAAAGACGGCAATTTGACAAATTTGGGTCAATGCCGAAAACCGGCGCTCAACTCAGAGTTGTGCGCTTTGTCTTTTGTGTTGGGGTGGTTTTTCGCCTCGTTCGTCCGTACATGTTTTATTTCGTCTTTCTGCTTTTTTTGTTTGGTAAAAAGCAGTTTAAACAGTTACGGAATGTAATTATAAGAATTGAATGTAATTTTTATTATCTTTATTGGAGTATGAACGTGTGGGAATGGGTACAAATTGTATGAATCCCTTCGGGATTCATACATCATTTGTACCCATTCCCACACGTTCATACTCCAACAAAGATTATAAAAATTGCATTCAATTCTTAAATAAACAAATAAATAAATATTTCCCTCTTCCCAACCTTATGATTTATGCCCATGTACAAATGGAGAAAAGAGAAACAACGTGAATACTAGAAGAGTGATTCTGTTGAATCACAGGCTTTTCCCGGCGTAAAAAAAACATTTAACCCTATGAAGGAATTGTACAAACTTTCAACCCCATATCAGTGAACATGTAGGTGTGCATACCAATATTGTCCTGGATGAAGGGTTAACACAATGTTACATGAAAAATCCACCAACCCATGCATAAAATCACTTTAAATCTTTCAAAACTCATTTCAATGCAGAAAATCAATTATGGCGACCCTAAAAGTTTGATTAGTAAAAATCGCCTATTTATTTCAGGGTAACCCTAAATTTCCATTGGACTTCAGCTGCGAATTTGAAACAGATTTTGGAGTTCAAGCTTTCAAAATTAGCTGTAGAAATAAATATATTGGACAATATAAATGTAGAACAAGTGTCAAGTTCCAGTTCAGCAAAGGAAGCTGCATTCGATACATAGATGACATTTGACAATGCATCACCATTGGTGTTGACAGGTGATGGGTTACTGGACGTTTACTGGCCAGGTATGGCGTCATGTGAAGCGAATACGACAGATTCTAATTTTGATCGCGCAAAGCTTTGCATGACGCCACACCTGGCAAGTAAACACCCAAACTCAGAATTTGGAGGTTGTCTATCAGAGGGCAAAAATCCAGTTACACCTGTATTGCCCAAGGACACAACGCGGTTGCCGCAGGTGGGGTTCCAATCGAGGACCTCTCGGCTTGCATCCTGCACCTCTACTCACTGGGCCACCGCGCATCCAGAGTTGACGTTGGGCACTATCAGCATTGGCAACGACAACGACTAGTCGACTAATTGTTTCAATATTGTCAGAGCACCCCTGTCCCCGTGGGAGGGGTGACATGGGGTTATTTAGGCTTCGTCATTAAAAGTATTGGGGGATGAGCCAACTAGGAGGGTCGGAATCCGGACACTGGCCAAACTCGGCTCACCGAGCTGAGTTGGGACCGCACTATGATTTTCTTCCCTGCCGAGTGAACTCGAAATATAGCTTCGTTCTTTGTTAGGTGTGATTCCTAATCACTTCAGGCTGCGGAAAGGAAACAGTGATTAAAGTAACAACGATTCTTTTATTTACATTAAAAAAACTAATTTCCGTATTCCACACATTTAACAATTTGATCAACATGGTAGAAGATTTATCTCAGGGGGTTAATAGGTTTTCATCAAATTCAGTTTATCTATAGCCCTGTACTGGCACTATAGTACACTCTCAAAATGTCTCTGTCGCGGGCTCGCAACAGGAGCTTAAAACACTGAGTCTTAATATTTTGCGCCTGTGCGCGTTTGCAGAGCTGACTGCCGGGGGATCCCGACTAGCAATGTCAGATACTTTGTGACAACACAGTTCTGATTTGGATTCAGTTTATCCACTCTGTCGGCTAGTTTATCAAGTCTACGTCACATACCTTATTCGTGTGTCCTTTGATAGAACTCTCCTTTAATGTTCCTGTCCTTTGAAATACACAGAGTTCATGCGGAACTCGCAAATTCAATAAGCGTTTCGAGCTTGCGTGAATTGTCACTGTCGACCCTGAGTCGATACCCATAGCACTCTGATACTACACAGGCAACTACGCGATCAACGTCTGCGTTCATAAGGGTTAAAAGCAAAATACAATAGCCTACACTTTGAGACAGGTGAGAGTCGATCCTCGCTAATGACATCAAGACTTAGCCGGGGTTCGTAATCTGCTCTCTAAATTCGGGCTTGTAACCCTCTTACTGCAACCTAATCTAGTAATAGCGGCGTACAACGGAGCTTCGTGGTTTGCCCAGCAATTCCACTCTCACGAGACCCTATGTGGCGTCTCACTCCTAAACGGTCGGAACCCAAGTCTCCCCGAAATAGCTTGTTCTCCACACGTTATATCTCGTCTTGGGATGGTCAGATAGCAATTTGTCAAGATGCCTAAACATGGCACGTGACATTTCTGAACAGGAAAAACACCACGCGCAAATGCATATGTTATCAAGCGTATCCCGAGAAATAATATACTTGATTGCCGTGACGATTGAAAGTGTCGGTAACTTCAATATAAATTGACTTTAGATAGCATGGAAACTTTTTATGCTGCCTAGTAATATGCCAGAGAAGTATCCCACTATGAATCGCCTAAGGCTAATTTTCTAACTAAAACGTGTGTGCTTACAACACAAAGAGAAGAAATATATATACATATAACTTGAATGTAGGGGACGGGGGCCTCCTCCCGTTTAGACTGGCTTTGTCCTGACACACATTAAAGTTGACCCTCACCCTAACTGATGCAAAATGGTTATAAGGCGCTTGCTGAATTTCCATTTTTTGCATAAAATCACTCTAAATCCTTCAATAGTCATTTTAAAGCAGAAAAACGTCATCCAAATAGACCTTCCCCAATCTGGATTTAAGGGGTCATAAGGTATCTTTTTAAACGTGGTTCTACTTTGACGAAAAAGGCATACCAGGAGCACGACAGGCAGATGCCTAAGGCTAGCATACAAGGGGTTGGGGGATACTTAAATTTACTATCAAACAGAGCTCCCTGCTGGTTTTTGGAGGGATTTATCTGTATTCTACGTTCTTGAAAAAAATGTAAACCACGCCTCTCTCTCCAACCCCCCCTCTCTCTCTATAACTTTAGATTAACATTAGACAGTGAGGAGGGGTGGCTTTGAAACTCGTAAGTTTGTGAAACAGGAAGACAAAGAGGCACTGGAACACTGGATTGGGGCATCCATGCATTGCAGAGGTGGGGTGAAGGTTGGAAGTCAGAACATAGTTCAAGAATTATTTTCGTGGTGGGGTGGGTGGGGGGGGAGAGAAGGTTAACCCCCTCATGTGATCTCTACGCCATCGGTTGTGTGGTGAACTTCTCACCTGACTTATACTTAAATTTATGAGTAAAAGTTTAAACATCGCTGGCAATCATTCGATTCCCGCTGGCGCCTGCCTTCTGCAAATCCCCTAAATCTGAAAATAATTGTGAGTGGAACACACCCTTCCCCAGTGGTTTAGTGGTAATCTATGTCTCCCGTAATATGAACTCCAATAGGTAAATTCCATTAATACGCATCAGCACAGGCCATTGTTACGAATGTCAGCGATTATCTGGGTCAAAGAGGGGCGGGACGATTTTACCTCCAATTTATTTATTTATTCTTTCATTTATTGGAGTTTAGCGACACTTTCAACAACCAGGATCACCTCGTGTCGGCAGTTTGACGTGTAGTGGAAGCCGCAGTACTCGGAGAGAACCACCGAGCAGCGGCGAGCAACTGTCGAACTGTCAGACTCTCCAACGAACTAACTTCACACAAGCAGGGTGAGCATTGGTTGAAGACAGGTGCACCGTCGACGTGCCATACGCCTCAGTACTCAGCGCCACCTTGCCCCCACGTAGGTAATCGGGATTGAGTTCCTTGCCCAAGGACACAACCCATTTCATTTGTTGAAAGTGAGTGTTTCTGAAGGTTGCGTGCCGTCCACGTAGCACCCAGCAAAGGACTGGAGGACTGATGTCATAAGTAAAAGTGAGCAATACATTTTTCACTACGCATATTGCAGGTCCGACACACTCAGGCCTGCTAAATCACTGGTAGTCCCACTCGGTTAAGATTTCATTTACGTTTCAGGCGCCTGGGCCCGAGAAACACGATTGCGGTCAGCCTCACTGCCACCGCGCCCCCGAATCTCGCTATTGGGACTTGGTTGGGACATTCATGGCCTTAGGGCCCCCTACGACGGACCCCTGAGGTCGTCTGCTGGCTGTGGCCGTCCTTCTTGTTCCTCCGCTATACCACTTCGTCTCCTGGATTGGTGAGTTTCGGTGCCTTTGTGGCCCGTCTGGCTTCTCTGCTTCTGACGGTTCGGTAGCCCGCTCCCTTGGCTTGTTCGTACTGGACAATGGCCTACAAATTGAGTAGATACCGCGTAAAGGACGGGCGTAATCGGTTGCATGCCCCAATAAACCTATGCTACACAGCAAGCACGCCCGCGGAGAAAGTGTCTTTATGACAACTCTGTGAAAATTTCAGATCATTAGGCCATTCGGACCAGGAGATATTGGTCAATGAACATTTGGGCGTTTTTCCAAGTTTGGCGGCCATTTTGGACACATTGTGGATAAAATCGAAATTTATTTTGCATTTATGATTATGATACATCGAATTCTTACTATTCAGTCTATTACTGCTAATTCATAGTACGGAGATTGAAGGCCAAAATATCCGATTTTCCGGCCTATTTTTGATATTTTGAAAAGGGTTGGAAGAAAAAAATTTTTTTTTGAAATTTTGTTACCACCTGGCTATGGAAATTTGTATTTATGACAAAGCTGTGAACATTTTTGGTCTTTGAACATTTTTGGTCTTTAACCCATTCGGAAAGGAGATATTGATCAATGGAAATTTGAATATTTTCGTTTAAACATTTGACGGCCATTTAGACTCATTTTGGATAAAATCGAAATTGTTTTGGCATTTATGACAATGATACATTACATTCTTACTATTCAGTCCATTACGGGTGTTCTGCTAATTCACAGTGCCGAGACTGTAGGCCAAAATGTCCGATTTTCAGGTCTTTTTTGATATTTTGGAAAATTTTGGCAGAAATGTTTTTTATAAACTTTTGTTACCAGTTCCTTATGGAAAAGTGCATTTATGGCAATCTGTAAAATGTCAGGTCATTAGCCCATTCAGGCCAGGAGATATCGGTCAATGAAAGTTTGGCCGCTTTGAGGCGTTTTGGGCATTGCGCGTTTTAATTGATGCCGAAAAACTTAACAGACCTACAACTCACATACGAAATGTCAGAAAAATCTATAAGAGAGCCTTCGAGAAATCGTCGTCCCGAATGTGTTGGAAAAAAAATAATAATAATTTTCGAGAAGAATAACAAATATTTTTTCTTTTCAGGAAAACCAAACAAATGTGTTTTGTAACATGACGTATTTGTGGGAGACACGTGAAGCGTAGAACTTGAAATAAAATTTAAAAACAGGCGAACCAATAATGTTTCTAGATGTATTGAAACATTACATGGGTACTGCGATAAGTATGCACTTCTTATTTTAATTATAGTTTACTATCCCTCATTGGAACGAGCTCGGTGAAGAAAGAGGAATTTCCTTCTGCACGAACAACAAATCATTTTCAGATCTATGCATCCCTTCATTGGGCCTCATCCACTGATATTTACCATGTCACTTGCAAACGCTGCAGGAAGATGGGTCGCACCCAAAATCCATTTCGAATGCGTGCTTGGCGACAAAAATAAGATATAACACATGACGTTGACGCACCAGTAGCACAACATTTCAACCTTTCTAGCCATTCTTGTGATGATTTTGAAATACATCATTTGAACAACCAACACATAACCCTTTGGATCCTGGTATTATCTTCATGTCATTTCAATGACAGCAATTGGAAGATTCCATATTCATTATTTGAGGGTAGATACATTAATATTTTCAACGTGCAGCCTTAGGGCTGCGCGTTGAAAATATTGATTGGTCTACTCAACACATTCATCCCACTTAATGGAATTATAACGCATAATCGTGCAAGGCAAGAAAAGCGGTCTCTCGCGTTCAAAGGGTTAAGATACATTAGATGAAACAGATGATCTGAGGCAAAAAAGAAAAAAAACAAAATTGCTTTGAATTAGATCAATACACTTCAAACCGTCTGTCCATTTGGTACGAACATGTCAGAGCGAGAATGCGAAAGGAAAACCATTATTCATTTCACGTTACAAAGAATAAATATCGAAGCAGTGAAAACAGTGAACTATTAATATAATTTAAACAGCGCTAAATAAAAAGAACCTTTACATTTTCGACCCGTTTCGCTTATAAGAAAAACAAAAGCATGCGCAATACCATTCGTAAGGACGAACTCTGGTCCACCAATGAATCAAATCAACTATTCCCAGTCAGTTTAATCGATTCTGAAGATCAGCACTTACATAAAATTCGTGTAGTTTTATGCCATTTTTGCAAACCATTAGGGAGCTTATAATTATCTAAAAGCACAGAATATTTCGGCGACATAGTACAAAAAAGAAACTGTCAGTGTCTTTTTAAATACCCACACATCTACACACACACGCACTAACATACATCACCACAATACACCCTAGCACACACCAACATACAACCACACACACACACACATACTCTTGTTGGAGAATGTATGGTGTTACATAAAGTAAATGCCCACTGCAAGCGTCGACTGCTGCTTGTGCTACCACTAAAATACGTCATTGTGTACATGCAAGTATGGCGCATTTTGGAATGACACTTTCTATCTCCCCTTAAAGGTGTCAGTGTATTTTACACCGCTGCTTGTAATGACGCAGTAAGAGTTTATCTACACAGTTCTAACATAGGCACTGCACAATGAAAGAACTAAGCATAAAAGAAGTTGAATTGGCCGACACGTCAGTATTAACAAAAGGAATTTTCTATTTTATTGATTTGATATACTTTATCATTATATAGCCCCGGTCGGGAGACACGGATAAACTTTTAACCACAGAAGCGAGCGCAAACATGAAGTACCTAAATCTAGAGTTCGCTGAGGTTGCTCTGGCCTTAGTTTTGATTGTGCAATATTCAGTCACCACCGAAGAAATTTTGAACAAAGTAATATTTGAACTTTGTCCAGGACGAAGACAAACAATGAATATCATCAAGACAACCTGCGCGGTCAACAGCATCCAGTGTGCCCGTCTCTGCAGAACCTACAAAGATTGTTGGTCGGCTACCTATCGACGAGACGTGGAGGCAAACAATTGTGTTCTGTCCACCTTTATTGATAGAGGTAATGGTTGTCGTCCCCATCTATTGGACTCTCAAAGTACTACTTTGTTCCGAGTGAAGGTAGGTAATATTTAGCTGTAGTGTTTCTGTTTTCAATATGTTTTACTCCATTAGGGTGAGAGGAACATCTGCACGTCTATGGTGTGGAACGCAATATGCTTTGACATCGACGGCGAGGGATACAGTAGTATAGAATGAGCAATTGTGTTTAGTAAAGGGCCATTTGCCGAAATATTCAGACGAGTCGTGGCTTGAAACAACTACAAGGTCAAATGTGTTCAGATTTTTTGATGCATTACAAGTATTTCCCTTATCCTCAGACTTCTACCAGTTAATATCAAAAGATGTATTTTAATTTTTGGGGAGATACCAGTAGAGGCGAAGTTGACTTTATTGGTGGTGGGATGAGGCCATAAAACTTGCGACAAATATGAATAAGGAATATCAGCGACGCATTACATCGCTAAATTATAATATGCAATTTAACGGTATTAACTCTCGCTATGCACTGAACATACGCAACCTGAATAAGTATTTTAACAATGGATATTTGAATGACATAATCTTCTCGTTTACATACGAAATATGTCAATTATGTGTTGTATATCATTTTATGTGCCTCTACCACAGTTGCAGGTGACAATTTTCTGATAAGGGAGCAAATTCACCCACACAACGTTTATGGGAGTCGATGTTGTCTTCCCCTACTGGCTATGCTTCTGACTTTCAGCATGTACTAGCGCTGTGTGTGTCACTAACTGTTGAATGTGCGAGGCCGAAAAGAAAAATATCATAGAAATCTACTTGGTTCGACTGAGAGGTCCTTTATTCTGACCTATATAATGTAACACAGTGCGACTTTGCACGTAACCATGTTGTCCTAAACAACACAGCAATTGGATAAACGGATATTTACACACACTGTATTCTTGTCCACGTGTAAAATTGATGATCGTATAAGCACAATTGTATTTCAGAAACCGTCTATAAGAATGCTGATGACATACGAACTACGTCTGTCGTTTTCAAATAATATGGCTTTTTCTGTCCATAAATATATTTTGGTTTTCGAATCACCTTTGTCGTTATGTTCTGCAAAATCATACACATCGCATAGAACTTAGATAAAATAAAATAAAACTGAAGTGCTTCAACCTTCAGTAGTAGATATTTATTAAAATGAATCGATCTTCCGTATAACACAACATTACAAACGTGGGGGATTCGTATTCACCCAGCCAAAAGGTGGGTGCCTATAGTTCTGCGATCACAAAAGAGTACCGAAAATTTCGACCGGATCGCGACTGTTCGCGATCCGGTCGAAATTTCCTGTTCTCTTTTCTTCGTGTAACAGTGTAGAATCTCACCTTCTGAGAAACAAATTCGAGTCCATTAAACCGGAGTTGTGATCTGTGTTTGTTTTGATGCGTTCTTGATTTGCCTGTATTTGTTTAGGAAATAGTGACCAACTGGTGTAAATGTGTCGCGATCGAGTCGTGATCTGACGAAACAAAAAACACTTTTGTGATCACATTACTTACTTATTACTTATGCCTTTCTTCCAGACGAAACAGAGACTACCAACAAATACCCCCATCCTATCTTTTCCTGGGCTATCCTCTCCACTTGCCATGTTCAAGTTTTCTTAGTTCTTCGTGTCGAGAAGCTCTGTCTCCAGGACAGTAGTTGATATCCTGATTTGTCCATATTTCTGCAATCAGTTTTATCCACTCTACGGGTGTTCGGCCTGTCCACCTTCACCAGAGCCCCGGTGGCCAGCATTACCGGTTTCCATCTCACAAGACTAGGACATGGCGTTGGGCTTTGGGAGATTTTGGATAGTAGTAATGTATGTGGCTGATGACCCGGTTCTGCTGGTGGCCTGGGCCAGTGGCCTGGGACAGGGGATGACTTTATGTTAATTAAAGTGTTACGTAAGGTAATTAACATGACGTCACTTAATTAATGAATATTTTTTAATCACTTTAATTAATAACTGTTACATAATTAATTTTAATTAATGACTGTTGCGTAATTAATGTAATTAATGAAATTAATGAATGTAATTAGGGTTGATTATAATAATTAGTATATTAATAAATGAATTAAAAATGTTTACGTTGATTAGTACATATTTTTTTTTAAGTCATAATTTTGGATAGGTATTATTAGATAAAAAATAATATATTTAAAGATAATATTGACGTATTGGACATATATATGAATTCTATCGACTGACTCTGACCTGGACACGTGCTAGGGTAAACACTGTTTTGTGTCTGCGTGTATGGGTGTAATTAAAAACCAATGAAATTTCGTTAAATCGATTTTTTTTCAAAAGCGAACTACAGCATGCGAATGACAGGTGCTGATCGCTAATCCCTATTGTTCAAAAGTACATGGCTGTACTTTATGCTTCAAGACTTTCAAGAGATGAGTTAACGGATCATCTGAAAACCCACCAAGAATGTGCTTTGAACTGTCAATTTTGTGTTTCAATAGCAAATTCAACAAAAGAGAGGCAGTGCACAACGTACAGCTGGTGATGTCAGAGCACGTTTTGTCTGAAATCCTATACTAGGAAAGATACATCAGAAAAACATATTGAGAAATGTCAAATCTCAACATTTAACTGTGCAACTTGTGGTCTCAGCTGATTCAACTTAACCGTCATCACGCCACAAGAAGCAGAGATGCATAACTTGATGTCGATTGACCGGTGGAACTGCTCCTCATGAAATAAGGGGGTCGAATGAGGTTATGAGGAGAGGTGAAGGAGACAAGTGTGCGGTCATATGTTTAAAAATTTAATAACCTTAATTGCTATGATGTAGTCCCCTAATAAATAGCGTATATTCATTTAATATAATATATTAATAATTTTCATTCAATAATTCATTTTTTATTCCACAAGACACTTCTCAAAAAAACAAAATGGCGGGTCAGTTTGACAGAAATACATGTATCGATTTGTTCAAGTAAAAGCATGAAAGAGCTACCATTATCTAATTACCTATGTGGGGGGGGGGGGGGGGGGGTGGTAGCGTTGTGTACTATGGCGTACTATCTTCAGCTAATGATAACCCTGTGTGGAACTTTGACAGTTGTTAGCCTTTGCACGGTGGTTCTTTCCGAATTTCTCCAACTGTCATTAAATAAATAAATGAAACACTACAATTCTATAATAACAGGCCAAGCACCCCTTCATTTTACATGTTTTGTGAGGGGGAAAATCAGCAGTACTTTCCCTCCCTCACTCATTTTAACAGTTCAAAAACGCTGTTACTCAATCAAAAATGGTAAAAGGATATGCGACTCTGTATTAGACACCCAAAATTGCCTGACTTGGGAAAATATAACTCACCTAGAGCTGCACCAAAGCTACGTACACTATTCAGACTCCCCCATTGTGTCATTGGGCAAGGTGATTAAACCTGATTATCCACATGGGGGCACAATGACGCTGTGTACTAAGGTGTACTGCACATCGATGCTGCGCATATCTTTGAACAATCTAACCCTACTTGTGTGACAGTGCGGATTCACGACGTTGGTGAGCTGACAGTTACTCATCATTGCTCAGTGGTTCTCTTTGGGCATTCCGATTTGTCATGGTTATGATTAACCATCGTGCATAAGTATATGACCTTAAACACTAATAAATAAATAAATAAATGATGATAATTAGGATCTTAAATCTATTAAGACCCGAATAACTCTTGAATCGGCACATCTTAGTACTAGGAGATGGTCAAACCATGCTGGTTTACCCTGACTCCCCACCCTGACCCCACGCCCAAAATGACCAGGCCCTTTTTAGGATCCTCCTCACCCCTCCCTGTGCCCAAGCCCGTTGGGCCACCTTCACCCTCCCCATGCCCAGACCCTATTGTGCACTGTGCCCAAGATGGCGGATGACAAGGTGATCCCCATGATATGTGTGACGTGGCTACCATAATACACAAAGTGTGGGGGGGGGATCCCCTCCCTCCCTGTACCCAAAGCCTATTGGGACCCAAGATGGTAGTCCAAGATGGCGGATGACAAGATGGCGTGTTCCCCCATGATATCTGTGATGTGTCTACCATAATACACAAAGTGGGAGGGCTCCCCCCTCCCTCCATGTACCCAAAGTCAATTGGGACCCAAGATGGCGGCCCAAGATGGTGGATGACAATATGGCGTCTTCCCCTCCCCCCATGATATCTGTGACGTAAACAAGCTACTCTGCCATTGATTTAAATATTAAAATAAAAATAAAATAAAAATTAAAAAATTCAAATTTAAAAATCTCATTCCTGATTCCGAAATATACAATGTGTTTAGGTTAATATTGTACCGAGATATTTTTCAAAGTACTCAGTTAAGAGGATTATCTTGTTTGTGTAAACACTTATGTGATAAATAGATTACATAAGCTCCACAGCAGGTGTGTGTTATATTCAGGACGCATCTGAACTTGTTTCTCAAAATATGCTTTTATGTGCAGCATATTTTTCTACATTATTATTGTCGAGAGCATATCTGACCAAGAAGCATATTAATCATTTTTCTGTTGGGGATAGAGTTACATGATTCCAGCTAAAGCCAAAACGGAATGAACAACTCTAAATAAATTTTTCTGTCTGTTCAGTTTTGTTTTTTTTTCACATAAAATCAGTTTTTACAAAGTAGTTAATTTGTTTTACAAGCAGTTAAAATGGATTTTCAATCAGTTTTAAAAGTGATTTTACAATTGCACCATAAGTAATTTTTGCAACAATAAGTGGTTTTACAATAATTTTACTGATAATCAGACAAAAACACATAATTTAATGTTCTGTGACTGACTCGTGGTCCTGAAAAAGGACAGTTTTTTGTTGTTTTTCTGGACTTTTTCTAGTTATCAGCTCAAGCTGTCTGCACATTCCATTCCACTTTCACAAGCTTTTCCAGTGGATTTTCTTTAAAGACTAATCCATCAAAGCTTTGCAGAGATATTGTTTTTAGGAAGAAAAAAGTCCATACGTTCTATATTTTCGATCAGGCCCCTTGGGATATTTTGATCTTTAAGGATGTTTGCCAAAATTTTCCAGCCTGTCGGTTGAAAATCTTTTCATTTTCGCAGCAGATCATTTATTAGATCACACATATTGAAGCCTGAAATTGTAATGCCGTTATACACGAGTTGATCTTTCACATCCCAGGATAAATTGGGTATATTCTATATTATCTGGAGTAACAAAAGTGCCCTGCTCTTCATAGAGTCGGGTACACATACTATTCAGTCTGGCTCATTTTCCACTGAAAAACTAGTCTTTAAGGAGTGTGGTTTGGGGTTTTCATTGCATAAGTTTGAATGGCGCTGAAAGATTTTCTTGTAGAGCATCCCTTTCTCTTTAGAACTCGATGTTAAAGATTGAGTACTTGGTCTCATACCCTGGTCTATGGGTGGGACAGCTACAGCTTTTGGAGGTGTGCATACTTTCTGTAACTGTTCACTCCCTCATGGTTCAATACGTTGAATTCTGCTTGTAGGTAGGCTGGGTGAGTCATCAAGAGGTTTTTCCCTCAGTGATTCCCCAATCACTCACAGTTTTACTGGTTCTAGCTTATTTGCAAGCCTGAAAATATTACCACTTGTTAATGCATTGTTCCAACTAAAGGCTGATTTCATATGTACTGGAGGATAGGGTAGTTGGTTACATATAGATCTGGTTGTTTACTCGGCTGTATTAGTGTTCACTCTGCTTATAGGGCATTTAAAATTTACATTTTACGTCTGTGTCGATAATAATTAGTTTTATGAGAGTAAGATTTTTGACACAATTCACAAATATAGCGTGAATTCATCTTTTTGAAGCGTGCTAATAGATTTGTGGGTGGGGACAATGCTCTTCTGTTTATATACAGGAATAAGATGGGTGCTACCCATATCTGTCAATCACTGATTGGGCAATTATATACCAAGTTAGGGTGGATTCTACCCCAACTTGTTGATCATTGATTACTTCAAATTCTCTTACAGTGCATTTTGGGAAATCACAGTTATATGACTCTGTGGTAAAATAAGTTTTTGCTCAACTTCCAACAAATTGAAATGGTCTCTTTAAAACTGATGAAAACCGATGAAATCTGATGTAAAACCGATGAAAAACTTATGAAAACTGATAAAAACTGATAAAAACTGATGAAAACTGATGAAAACCGATGTGCACATGCGTAAAATCGACAAAAAGGGATGAAAACTGATAAAAACTGATAAAAACCAATGTGCACATGTGTAAAACCGATGTGCACATGTGTAAAACCAATGAAAACCGATTGGCACATGTGTAAAAGCAACAAAGACCGATGTGCACATGTGTAAAACCAATGTGCACATGTGATTATCTGATTAAACCAGTTGGAGTGGGTGGAGGGGTGGTTGAGATGTGCTGCCTCGATTTGTCATGAATGTGACCTTGATGTTTCTTTTTTTGGGAGTAAACTGTATCAATCTGTGTGAAGTTGAGCAAAAACTAATTTTACCACAAAGTCATATCACTGTAATTCCCCAAAATGCACTGTGAGAGAATTTGAAGTAATCAATGATCAGCAGGTTGAGGTATAATCCACCCTATATTGGTATATAATTGCCCAATCAGCGATTGACAGGTAGGGGTAGCACCCATCCTATTCCTATATATGTAAACAGAAGAGCATTGTCCCCACCCAACAAATCTATTAGCTTGCTTCGAAAAGATGAATTCACGCAGTACTTGTGAATTGTGTCAAAAATCTTACTCTCATAAAACTAATTATTATTGACACAGATGAAAATTACACAAAAATACAAATTTTAAACAGCCTATAAGCGGAGCGAACACTAATACAGCCGAGTTAACAACCAAATCTATCTGTAACCAACTACCCTATCATCCAGTACATATGAAATCAGACTTTAGGTGGAACAATGCATTAACAAGTGGTAATATTATGGGGCTTGCAAATAAGCTAGAACCAGTAAAACCACGAGTGATGGGGGAATCACTGAGGGAAAAACCTCAAGATGACACACCCAGCCTACCTCCAAGCAGAATTCAGTGTATTGAACCATGGGGGAGTGAACAGTTACAGGAAGTACACACACCTCCGAATGATGTAGCTGTCCCACCCATAGACCAGGGTATGAGACCAATTACTGAATCTTTAAAATCAAGTTCTAAAGAAAAAGGGATGCTCTACAAGAAAATCTTTCAGTGCCATTCAAACGCAATGAAAACACCAAACCACACTCTTTAAGACTAGTTTTTCAGTGGAAAATGAGCTGGACTGGATGATATGTGTACACGACTCTATGAAGAGCAGGGCGCTTTTGTTACTCCAGATAATAAAGAATATACTCAATGTATCCTGGGATGAGAAAGATCAACTCGTGTATAACGGCATTACAATTTCGGGCTCCAATATGTGTGATCTAATAAATTATCTGCTGCGAAAAAGAAAACATTTTCAAACGACAGGCTGGAAAATTTTGGCAAACATCCTTAAAGATCAAAATATCCCAAGGGGCCTGATCAGAAATAAAGAACATTTGGACCTTTTTCTTCCAGGAAACAATATCTCAGCAAAGCTGCGATGGATTAGTCTTTAACAAAAATCCACTGGAAAAGTCTGTGAAAGTGGAATGGAGTGTGCAGACAGCTTTAGATGATAACTAGAGAAAGTCCATAAAAACAACAGAAGACTGCCCTTTTTTCAGGACCACGAGTCAGTTACTGAACATTTAATTATGTGTTTTTGTATGATTACCAGTAATTATGTGTTTTTGTATGATTACCAGTAAAATTATTGTAAAACTACTTATTGTTGTAAAAATTACTTATGTGCAATTGTAAAATCACTTTTAAAACTGATTGAAAATCCATTTTAACTGCTTGTAAAACCAATTAATTACTTTGTAAAAATTGATTTTATGTGAAAATAAAAAAAAAACTGAGCAGACAGAAAAATTTAGAGTTGTTCATTTTGTTTTGGCTTTAACCAGCATCATGTAACTCCATACCCAACAGAAAACTGATTAGTACGCTTCTCCTTGGTCAGAAAGGCTCTCAACAATAATAACATAGAAAAATATGGCTGCTGCACATAAAAGCAATTTTCAATATTAACCTAAACACATTGTATATATCGGAATCAGGAACATGATTTTTGAATTTGAATTTTTTAATTTCAATTTTAACATTTAAATCACTGGCAGAGTAGCTTGTGTATGTCACAGATATCATGGGGGAAAGACGCCATCTTGTCATCTGCCATCTTGGGCCGCCATCTTGGGCCCCACTGGGCTTTGGGTACAGGGAGGGAGTGGGAGCCCTCCCAATTTGTGTAGTATGGTAGATACATCACAGATATCATGGGGAAAGATGCCATCTTGTCATCTGCCATCTTGGACTGCAATCTTGGGTCCCAATAGGCTTTGGGTACAGAGAGGGAGGGCGATCCCTCCCACTTTCTGTATTATGGTAGCCACGTCACACATATCATGGGGAAGCTGCCATCTTGTCATTCGCCAACTTGGGCACAGCACCCAATAGGGTCTGGGCATAGGGAGGGTGAAGGTGGGCTAACAGGCTTGGGCACAGTGAGGGGTGAGGGGGAGCTTAAAAAGGGCCTGGGCGTTTTGGGCGTGGGGTCAGGGTGGAGGTCAGGGTAAACCAGCATGGTTTGACCATCTCCTACTACTAAGATGCACCGATTCATAAGTTATTCGGATCTTAATAGATTTAAAATCCTAATTATCATTATTTTATTTATTTATTTATTAGTGTTTAAGGTCATATAAAGATGTGCAATGGATAATCATAACCATGAAAATTTTACAGGAAGAGGAAACTGGAATACCTGAAGAGAACCAGCGAGCAACGATGAGTAACTGTCAGCTCACCAACGTCGTAAATCCGTACTGTCACGCAGGTAGGGTTAGATTGTTCGAAGATATGCATACCATCGATGTGCAGAACACCTTAGTACACGGCGTCATCGTGCCCCCATGTGGATAATCAGGTTTAGTTACCTTGCCCAAGGACACAATGCAGGAGTCCAAATAGTGTACGTAGCTTTGATGCAGCTCTAGGTGAGTTATATATTCCCAAGTCAGCCAATTATGGGTGGCTAATACAGAGTCACATATCCTTTTACCATTTTGATCGAGTAACAGCGTTATTGAACTGCTAAAATGAGGGGGTGGGGGTGGTGAAAGTACTGCTGATTTCCCCCACCACAAAACATGTAAAACGAAGGGGGGGGGGGGGGAGGCTTGGCCTGTTATTATAGAATGGTAGTTTTTTATTTATTCATTTAACGACAGTTGGAGCAATCCAGAATGAACCACCATGCAAAGGCAAACAAGTGTCAAAGTTCCACACAGGGTTATCATTGGCTGAAGATAGTACGCCATAGTACACAACGCTACCACCCCACCCCCCCCACCCCATCATGGGTAATTAGATAATGGTAACTCTTTCATGCTTTTACTTAGATGGGTGGGTTATTCTTCAGTAAACATTCACAAATAAAACATACGGGCTGGTAAAACACGATTGCACGGGTGTGATTTTTCTAAGATTAAACACAGGCCATAGTCTTATCACCCGAATTTTAGTGTTTTTCTTTCAATTTTTAAAAGCAATTATTGTCATCAACTTTGAGAAAAATATTGGCCGGATATTACTTGGTTTCGCCATTTTTAAATTCACTGGTCCACAATTAACTGTTAAACACCTAACGGCTGTTTTGATAGCCGACAGACAGTGGTGAATGAATCGATACATGTATTTCTGACAAACTGACCTGCCATTTTGTTTTTTCGAGAAGTGTCTTGTGGAATAAAAAATGAATTATTTAACGAAAATGATTAATATATTATATTAAATGAATATACGCTATTTATTAGGGGACTACGTCATAGTAATTAAGGTTATTAAATTTTTAAACATATGACCCCACACTTGTCTCCTTCACCCCTCCTCATAACCTCATTCGACCCCCCTTATTTGATGAGGAGCAGATCCACCGGTCAATTGACATCGAGTTATGCATCTCTGCTACTTGTGGCATGATGACGGTTAAGTTGAATCAGCTGAAACCACAAGTAGCGCAGTTAAATGTCGAGATTTGACATTTCTTCATAAGGTTTTGTGATGTATCTTTCCTGGTATAGGATTTCAGATAAAACGTGCCCTGGAACTCCTTGACATCACCATCTGTACAATGTGCACTGCCTCTCTTTTGTTGAATTTGCTATTGAAACACAAAATTGACAGTTCAAAGCACCTTCTTGGTGGGTTTTCCGATGATTCGTTAACTCATCTCTTGTAAGTCTTGGGGCATAAAGTACAGCCATGTGCAAGCTCTTCCCCATGAACAGTAGTCTCATGACGATTTTTGTGGTCGTTGGATGAAAATGCCTTCTCACAGATTCCACGGGTAAAGGTTTTGTTTTCCATTTCGATAACTTACAACATAGTAGATACGATACGAATAAAGCTCGAATTGCCAACACGTGTTTGCAAAACAAATGACAAATTTAGTTCTGAGTGACTGTCGTTGTTTTAAAATTGACTGATTGATTTTTTGAGAACCTGTCATAACGCAGACATTGGACCGTTAAAAAATCGATAAATTTGAAAATTTGAATCTCAGAGTTTGGAAGAAGGTCGCATGTTGATCGCTAATTCAATGAGGTTTTTTTCACAATGAGGTTTTTTTCACCCATAACTTTTGAACAATAGGAATTAGCAATCAACACCTGTCACTCGCATGATGTTGTTCGTGTTTGAATAAAAAATTGATTTAATGAGATTTCATTGTTTTTTAATTACACCCATACACGCAGACACAATACAGTGTTTACCTTAGCACGTGTCCAGGTCAGAGTCGATAGCATTCATATATATGTCCAATACAGCAATATTATTTTTAAATATATTATTTTTTATCTAATGAAACTTATCCCAAATTATGACTTTAAAAAAATGTGTACTAATTGACATAAACATTATTAATTCATTTATTAATATACCAATTATTATGATCAACCCTAATTACAGTCTTTAATTACATTAATTATCCAATAGTCATTAATTAAAATTAATTAAGCAACAGTTATTAATTAAAGTGATTAAAAAATATTTATTAATTAAGTGACGTCATGTTAATTACCCTATGTAGCATTTTAATTAACATGACGTCATCCCCTGTCCAAGGCCACCAGCCCAGGCCTCCGGCAGAACTGGATCATCAGCCACATGCATTACTACTTGTGATCACAATACTGTAGCAATACTTCTTGTGCTAAATCAGTAGACACTTGTGCACCTGACACAGGAATAAGCTGACCACGGTTCTCCGCTTAGTCTATTCATTAGCCCAATAATTACAAATTCCTACATATGACGTAGCGAACAGATCTTGACAGTCAAAAGGTAAGGTAGCATGCGTTCAGGGACGTGGCTAGAGGTTTCCAATTGAGGGTGTGTAGGGTAGTGAATTTCCTACTAGGGGGAGGACCGGGAGGGTAAAACGTGGCTGGAGGTTTCCGATTGAGGGTGTGAAGGGTAGTAAATTTGCTACTAGGGGAGGGACCGGTAGGGGTTTCACCCTCCCAGTCCCTCCCTCTAGTTGAAAATTCACTACCGAGAAAAAAATTGAAAATGAAGCCATGAAAGGAAGCATAAAATTGATTCTAGTAACTGAAATGCCAACACATTCATGATAGAATTATCAGGTTGTTATTATTTGGTATTATTCTGGGAATTGAATATGTGCTAAACAAATGCTCAAGCTGAGAACTTTGAGCAATTCACAGTCTCCTAACATTAAATCAGATCCAATGCAGGAATGATAAATTTTCGATGTTTCATCATTTTGTAACTGTGAATGACGAAATTAACTCAGGATAACGATTTTACATGATGCGATTTTCTTGAAGTGCATTTCGATGATTTTTTTTATTACGATAAGTAAACGTACTACAGAAATCTCGTATCAATTGGTATCATGCATATTTATGAAGCCTGATATTGCGTACACTGTAGTTTTAAATAGTAACAGCTGGAAGTTTTGTCGATTTGTAACTGAGTTTGAATTTTGGGAAGTGAAGAGACATTAGCAGCGCAAAAGAAGCTCTAAAATCCAGATAAATGGAATTTCCAAATGCTCATGACGTGCCCACCGAATTTTCAACAATAGGAAATTTTGGCCAGGATTGGGGGTGGGGGTGACTCCTCCATCGCCTCCCCCATGTCGGCACGTCCCTGCATTCGTGTTTGCACTAGTGCTTCATCCAACTGCAGGCGACAATTTAAAACACTCCCAAACATGCAGTCGCATCTTTTCAAACAATGTAAGTATTACTAAAGTACATTCTCAAAGCCTCAAATGGTAAAACAACCTGGACTTTACCATGTTATAATTCCTTTCACTTAATCCTTTAACGGTAAGTGCCATTCACAGAAAACACCACTCACAGATGTTTCTTAAAATTTTGCCTTAAGGACATAGATCAGGACTCCTTACATGATCGACATTGTCGAGCTCGTTTCCCTGAGAGGCCATGAGCTATATCTTTGAAGAAAGCAACGAAACGTTATTATTCAAGAATTTGTTTGGTAAGTTTTGTCTTATATACGTGTTGGATAGAAGAATAATAAAACACATATTTCAAAGGGTCGGCTTAACCCTTTACACAACGAATCGGCGCATCAAATTTTCAAATAAAGAATTACAAAAACATATTTTTCCAAAATTGTCAACGAAACCATATTATGTGACCCCTCATTAGAACGAACTCGTTCTAATGAGAGGGTCACATGATATGGTTTTGTTGAAGTTTTATGAAAAGTTTTAAAACTCAATAATTAAAATAATAAAGTTTGATATCCTATGCGTTGGATAAATGGTTAAATCGCTACCTAACATAAAATCCAACAAATAATGTACCTCAATAATGCTAATTGTTTTGAAATTATTTAGTCAACTTTTTAATTTTGTTTTGTTTTGCATTCTCGTTAAAAATTATGTCCTACGTCTCGGCCGGCTGTATTGTTCTCGGGAATTTAACTACTTGTCGCGGGTTGCGTACTTAAGTGTTTGGTAAACAGACAAAAATAGTAGTAAACCACAATTTGGCAATTTACATTTCGGTCGTGCAACTTTTGAAAATTGGTGCGTGGCATTTCTGGTGCTTGAAGCAAATATAAGACAATGTTTTTCTTAGTAAAGGTGGTGACACTAAAAAATGCCTTGGGCGTAATGTTTAAGGACGGAAATTCTCTTTAGAAAGTTTTAACACCAACTGTAATTTGCTCGGGGCTCCACATCATTACAGTTTCCCAGAACTCACATTATATTTTTTTTATTTGGGGAGGTTTTTTTATTTCCTTTTTCCCCTGTAACATTAGGCGAATATGAACAAGAAACAAGGTTGAGGCACCGATATATGAGTACCATGAACCATGCACTGTATGTTGTGTATCGTTTACTTCCGCACTTACCAACACCAAGCATTGTATTCTTTCCTGCTACGTTCGATATATCACTGCTAAAAGTAACTGAACCATTTATATCTAAATACTTACTTTCGGCGTTTCCAGCGATAATATAAAAAGGGAAGTAGGACAGTAGACAAGGCCACATGTATACAACAAAAGCCACCCAAATCGCCAGAAACTGCTTTGATATATTCTTATGCAAAGAATTATTGTTACATATGCAGGCTAAACCCAAGCTGCAGAAAGGAAAAGTTCAACAACCAATCGTGTTCTTATCATGCTAATTTCTCATTCTCTTTGTAACGAATGACACTCCCTGACAATTAGCGAAACTATGCTACAAAAGTGACCCTCACTAAATCCTGAAAATCTCTCTGCTAAAATGTTACGCTAATTTCATAAGTTAAGTCATGTTTGAAGTTTCAAATAAAATTTCATTGCTGGCTTATAACCATTCCAAACTCGAATCAAAGGGCGGAATATTTTTCGTGGGTAGTGGTAGTGCTACATCCGTTATTATTGTTCTTTCAACATTTTGTTGCGTCAAAAGGAGAAAAAAAAAACAAAAGCATTATCAATCCGGTATCCATAGATCTTTATGTAAAATAAAAATTTGAATGTTGGTAGCAAACAATATAATTGTCAAAGTGTTAGAAAGGAACAGTATTAATTTAATCTGGGCAGTTGGATAAAGGTATTACTGAACGTCCCACAAACACGGAATGGATACGGGCAAATGCCATAGCCAGTATCGTATGCCACGCCCCCATTCCTAAACTCATCGTTTGAATTTACAACTGTCTGTTTATTGGCGACTAGGATCGCTCTAGCATCTATTGCTTTATTGAGATTAAAATTCAACCCACCTTTATACGTTCGCATCTAACTGTAGATTACCAGCTTTAAGTTCTCAGGCCAACTGTCTGGGTCTGTTCGGAATTCGACATTGTCACGGGCTTGCTGGTTTACAAACGTTTTGGGGAGTTTGCACGCAGGCAACCGTTGATACTCTGTAATTTTCTTTACTAACAAAGATATACAGATATTCTTCCCGCTTCAGTTGTATATATATTTAATTCACCTTGGCAATATCAAGATATTAACGTAGTTGGTGGAATTAAGCTGTACAGTAATAAAATTACAGCTGTGAGTCTCATTCACACATGTTGTAGAAACAAATGTGTCTAATAGTATTGACCAAGTCAGAGATTCGGATAAATCAAGCGACAACTCGGAAACAGTTCTTACCTTAATTCAAAGATAATGGATGCCTATAGTATTTTTAGTTTCAATCGCCGTGAATGTTTGAGTTGGTGGGAACTTTCCCGACCATCTGAAATATTCCGGTCGATTAAATCTAAGCATATGCGATAGACTATTTAAAGTCTAGGTGGTTCCAGGCCATAATTCTTTACATAATTTGACTGGTGGTTTGAGAGTTTCGCAGGGATGGATTGACCAATATGTGCCGACTGGCTTATCAGTAGAAGTCCTCAACACAAAGCATCACAGAGCACCATCAATTGCACTTGGCGATACTGTGCATAGGTAATTTCTGTAAGATATCCGGCACTCTCGAAGGGACCGATCAGGACTATTTAAAATACGCTCTAGCCTCGGAGCCTATTTTTTCAATTCATGCGCCAGATTTCAATTTACGGAGTCACACTGCTGTTTGTAACACACACTGCAAGTATGTAATAGCTCTCATCATTTTCATTTAGTACACTATAGCAAACATTAATCTTCACTGTGGTTTCTGATCAAGTCTTGGCTGCTTATTTAGGCAGCCAAGACTTGATCAGAAACCACAGTGAAGATTAATGCTTGGTAATTAAGACTTGAAGTATTAACTTAAGCACTCTACAACAATGATAAATGATAATCATATATATAATACATGTAAGAGTGTCTCTCACGATTATCAATCGAAAGAATATCAAAATATGATCTGAGAAGTTACGCGCCAACTGAGAAGCCTATTTCTGAGATTTAAGAGCCAGGTCCTGATGTTTCAGAACCAAATACGCACTGGCGCATGCCCAGGTCGGTCCCTTTCTCGATCTTCAAGAGAAAGGGGTATTGTCTACCGCTTACCGCACCTCTAAGCACTGAAAAACTCATTTATTTGTCTAAGATCACTTTTAGCAGATATGCCTACCGCACGACCACTCACAGTCTCACATGTATGGAGGTAAATCAAGCCAATCTTTTATGCAATGCTGCTCTCTTCTAAGACTTTTACCCAGGCGTGGGTTACTACAGTAAATAAACATAGCTCCATTTCCCATATGGTGAAAAATACGATCGCTGAAGACAGTGTCGTAAATTTCAGGTGGCTATTGACAGGTTTTTCGTCATAAAGTCCGAGAAAACTCTAATTTCCAGCAAAGTGCTTGGTTGAAGAAAGTCACTACTCCGGGCCACACCGTTGTCAACTGCATCAATAACTAACATTAAAGTCTGTAGAAACTGTACATTAATACGTTATCTAAAGTAACGGCACACCCACCAGAGTTATTCTCAAAAATCGTCATTCAATTTCTTTCTTTAATTAATTTTCGCCCCTGATAGGTAGGTTATTACCCACCAAAAGAATCAGCTTGTGGAAATGGTACCACTGGGAGGCCGTGATCTACGATGTTTCAGAAATGACGCCCTTTTGTTACGCAATGGTCAAATAAAACAGTATTGTAAAACATATTATGTACAATATTCATCGAGTTTATCATTATAGTTGTGAAGTCAACATAAATAAACATTTACTTTCAGAATTGCATGAATGGAGGCAAACGAGAATTGAATAATACCTGTTCATGTCCTGCAGGGTTTGGTGGAGACATCTGTCAAAACATAGGTTTGTATTTGTCTGATAACGCCGTATATGGGCTAAACACAGCGTTGCTTGTAGGCGTAGCCCGTCTCATTTATTCCGACTAGCGGCGACTGATGCGGGGGGTGGTCGGGGCGGGGGGGGGGGGGGGGGGGGCGGTGGGGGCGATGGGGGCTGGAGACTCACTGCTCCCTTATTTATTCAGCTCATATATTTTGACCCTCCCCACCAGTTTTGATGAATATTTATCCATGAAGGCTTTTTAATCTAAATCTAAACACAGCGTTGCTTGTAGGCGTAGCCCGTCTCATTTATTCCAACAAGCGGCGACTGATACGGGGGGGGGGGGGAGGGGCTGGAGACTCACTGCTCCCTTATTTATTCAGATCATATATTTTGACCCTCCCCACCAGTTTTGATGAATAGTTATCCGTGAAGGCTTTTTAATCAACAATTCATTTTTTATTATTTAATCCTTTGCCTAACAAAAACAGTAAACAATATTTGACAAAAAAAGAAAATCTGTAATAATGGGAACTTCTAATTTTTTGGTCCCAAACCATAACCCGTTGTCCCTCATTGGAACGTTTTACTAAACAAGCTCTATCCGGTGAAGGATTATAAGTTATATTATTGCAACAATTCAAAAAAAACAATTAGTGGCCCCACTTCTATTTTAGTTTCGGAGCCGACAGATTCCTATTTTTGCTGAACATTGTGTGTTTTTTTTCACACACAGGACAAAATCTTCCGTCACTGAATTGAACTGAATTCAAAAAAGTCGGTCCAAGGATAGGCTAACAGCAATGACGTTAAAATTGGAAGAGTTACCCATGCAATAACAGATTTCGGGGTGATATGATCTAGTATTTGGGGTCTAAATAACCGACAAACATTTTTTTGTCGTCTTATGTTTGGCCTCTTATCACATATCGAAATACGTTTACCTTTTAACATTAACTTGATGCAAAACAGATATGTTATACGTGGCTGAAAAAACTGTCATTCAGAACACATTGTGTACGTTGTTATTGAATTTCAGTTATCACCATAACGAGTGACTCTTGTATTTCGACATGTACCAATGGATTTTGTGGTTGCATCAACTAGTAGTTAAGATCAGACTAACTAAGGGTCGAATCACACCAAATCCAGTGTCACCGATTTATTGGGTCCGAAACAATTGAACAAAATACAGGCCAAACAGTAATCAAGCGTTATGTACACATATCGTGTGTTTTTTCATTGCGATATCGACGGCAAGAGGTCGGGGTTTTATTTTTACGTCAATCGTTAGAAGAACAGTAACCGACATGGCTGATTTTTTAGACATATTGATAATAGAAGTGCTGAAACACCAATGTTTGTGGGACCAGATATGCCAGGCATACAAAGATTATAAATTACAGGACGTTTACATGTCGCTAGGTATGGCGTCATGTGAGGTGAAGTGACATTAATCCCACAAACATCCTGTAGCGTATTTATCATGCCACCAAACGAATTAAGTAATAAATTAAAAGACGACGATCACGCTACGTGCGTGGAATATATTACAACAAGGGACTGTCTTTCATTTACATGGAAATAGGTGAAAACTTGAGGTGGTAAAATTGATTCGGACACAAAATGGCGCCCAGTAGCGGAGGTGTATGGGCTCATACAC
The DNA here is from genome assembly GCA_031216915.1 of Pictodentalium vernedei. NCBI lineage: Eukaryota > Metazoa > Mollusca > Scaphopoda > Dentaliida > Dentaliidae > Pictodentalium > Pictodentalium vernedei. The sequence continues at coordinate 173,347,846 of CM062297.1, forward strand.
TGTCACTGGCAGTATGGACTCATGTACGCTATACATCTGTACACACTAGAACATGCACTCACGACTACTTGCTTTTACCATGATTAGCTCCTGCTCGGTGTGTGTTGAAAAAGTCGGAAACTGAATAAAATCGTTACCGACAAAACGACCCGAAAAATCGGTGACATCGGATTTAGTGTGATTCGACCCTAACTCGCACTTAATTCCGTCACTGTCTAATATTTAGCACCGTAATTAAAAAATAAAAACGCCTTAACGGTTTGAGAGAAATGAGGATGCAAAACTAGTTTTCTTAATTGAGATACAAACCTTTCAGAAAACTTTCATTTATTAATCATTTACCCAACGTAACGGCCAAACCCGGCCAGCGCTATTCACAAAATTCACCATTTAATTTTCAATTCTTTTTTTCATTTTTTGTCTAAAAACATTATTTAAGACCCCTCATTGGAACGAGCTCATTGAGATCGTTCCAATGAATGGCCATAAGCTATGTTTCCACGTGAACAAATGAATGAAAAAAAAATAGTTATTCAAGATTGAGGTAAGTGTCATCTGCCTTTCGTGCAAGATAATGGTTAATATACCAAAAACATAATTTTTGAGGGCGTTATGGTTTACTAACGGCCCTACAGAAATGATTAACAGCCCAAGGGTCTATTAGTGGCCCGAGACGAAGTCGAAGTCTGCTAATAGCCCGAGGGTTGTTAAGCATTTCTGTTGGGCCGTTAATAAACCAGAACGCCCGACAAAAATCATGTTATTTCTTTTATTGCCACTAATAGGGGAGGACATTCAAGTAACCTCAAAATAACAATGAACGCGTGTCGTCTGTTTGCAAACAATACCATGTGATCAAAACAAGCCAAAGTAATTGAATATTCATGAGTTGTCGGAGTTTATTTTTGGAAGTTTTTTGAAAACAAGTACGAAATAACCGATGTTAAAAATCCAGGATCGGAGTTTTGTAGCTTCAAACACAGAATGATACATAAATATACTCACATTATGTCACTATTTGGCCCCTTATGTTTCAGTAAATAGGTTATATTTGGTGTTATCATCTCAAGTAAATGCTGTGAGATTTGTTAACCTCGCCCAGCATCCGACCTTACAAAGCAGAAGCAGAAGATTGGGATTGGGGGGTAATTCGGTCACGTAACGGAACACCCATTAGCGGACCAGCACGTCACGTGATGACCTGAGCATTTATCGCGTATTAATGCCCAGGAAATTAGCTTTAATGGCCTCAGGAACGTCCGCTAAAGTGGTAATAATATATGATAACCAGGGCGAATGAAACTTATTCGCGTCATTCAATCATGTTTTTGACATAAAAGTATCTCATCGATTTGCTGCATATATGAATACTCCAACACTTTATCAACCTTCGCTGTTAAATCGTGTACTTTTTATGCACAACGCTTACTAATTTAGAAAGGAGGAACGGTTTTGTTGTTCCCAATATGACTCCAACTTCTGTGTGGCGATGCATTATTTGTAATATGACAGCATTTTTCAATACTGGGATCCTCAACAAAATTGTAACTGAACGGGGTTAAGTTGTACTGGAGAAAATGTCGATAAAGCTGAGAAAATTGTCTTTCCATCCTTACTTGCGTTAAGATTTTCAGCTCGTTGGAGCAAAACATGTGCGTCATGTGCAACTAAAAAGTCATCTGAAAGAACTTATTTATGTCTGCTTTGTACGAAACGAAATGCAAATATCTTGAAAGAGTATTTCGGTGTGATGAATTCTAAACAATATTGCAACCGATTGAAACGGGACGGATAAGTGAATACAAGTTGAGCTAGCTGTCTTCCCGGTCCTTCCGTTTGAAACCATATTTTTGGATGAGAGTGCAATTAACGAAGGTGAACTTATCGATTTCTGAATATTGTTTCACTGTGAAAACAAAAGTAAACTACTTGTTGAGTCTTCAAGTTTATACTGAATAGAGAAGTAGGGATTCAGATAAATCGCAGTTTATGAAGTGTCCGAGTATCAAGTCTGTGCAGAATATATCATCTTTCCTAACGGTATTATTTAGTGTAAACGTACTGGAAATCTATTTTTTAATTTCAGAGAGAGTAAGGTAGTTCTTTAGTTCAAAATAAAATAAAGAATAAAAACAAAACATAAGGCACATATTTCTATTTATTATGCCTCAAAGTTCGTTTGTCCAGTCAGAACGCTGGAATACCATGTAAGAGTTCCGCCGTATCGGGGATCTCCCCTGATAGCAGCCATTGCTATTTTGATCAAATTGATTGCTTTCCACTCGCTTCGAATTTTCAAAATTGAATTAAAACAAAATAAGAGAATTAGGTACCAAATATATTTCCAAGGTATCGTATTTATTGATTTAAAACATTAAATAATTAAGCCCTGTTCAGAAAATAGTATTTGTTGTCCCAAAAGTTCTTTGTTATTTTTATGACTCTATACCGACTAGTCAATAGTCTATCGATTTTTTATGCTGAAGCGAACATTTTCTTTGCAGTTTACTCAACAGATTAAAAGTGATTTTTTGAACATTTAAAAGTACTTTGCTAACCCTCTTTCCGGTGATAATGACAGTAAATGTATGTAAGCTTATTTCAGTTATGCTTGTAACGATACGTTTTATTTTGTAAACGGATATCGCCCTTCCAACAGCGAAGATTGTTTGCTGTCACTATGGATACATACCGGTGCCAGTTACTGTTAATGATTCTGCACGGTGTTGTCAATGGCGGTGCATAAAACAATAAATGTTCGGTCATTCTTTGTTTCTCATGGAACTTTATTAATCTCTTGATTTTCATGGACTTTCGATATAATAAATATGTTACATGGCGTGTAGCTGGCTGATACATTTCTATACAAGGCTCTGAAAATTCGCCTCACCTGATATGAATATGAATTTCCAGAGCCTTGTATGGAAAATCTATCAGCCAGCTACACGCCATGTAACTTATAATCCCTTATGCACATATACACCTTCAGTATATCTCATCCAAATTCTACGGGGCATGATTCAAATATAATTATTTGCCAGGCTGCAGGGAAATATAAATTTTCCCTCGCGGCTTTCAGTCATTCGCGAAAACTTATATTTCCATGCTGTCATTCAAGAGAATATTTTGGTACCTACTCAAAAACCGCAGGTATCCTCTATAATTTAACCACCAACATGTGTCTTTATTAGATATGAGTTTCGTTCCCAGAATTTCCAGTATGATACTCGGCTAATATACTACTCAAAATATTTCAGACATCATTGTGAATTTTTCTTGAGACACATTTGCGATATATTTGGTGGATATGATTGAGGAATGTATTGAGATGGTCCCCAGTGTTTACATTAGCTCTCTTGACAGGCAGACTTTTCGTGACAGTCATAGAAAGCATGTACCCCTTAACTTCCATGATGTTTTCCTGTACTGTCTACATGTACATGTGATGTGCATGGTATTCAGTCTTCATTTCAACACAAACCCTTGTGATTATAATGATTGAATTTGGTGAATGCAAATGTAAGAAGACATTTGTCTGAAGCAGAAATGTGGCGGGCTGTCGGGATGGGAGAACAAGGGGCTACCCATTGTCAGGTTGGTAAAGCCCTTGGTGTGCACCATACGGTGATCACCAGAGCCTGGGCAAGATTTCTGCAGGATGGCACACCAGTCAGACAACATGGTGGTGGCAGAGACAGGGCAACATCTGCAGCAGAAGACCGTTTTTTGATCATTCAGGCCCGAAGGAACCGCTTTGACACAGCAACCCAGCTTCGCACTGACCTTCAGAATGCATAACCGTTTCGACGCAGACTATCCGGGCAAGGTTGCACGAAGGTTGTCTCCTATCGAGAAGACCATGTATTCGCATTTAGCTGTCCCAAAACCACCGCCAGGCACGATATGAATGGGCCATGGATCACGTTGGGTGGACATCCCACAAAGGACCATCTGGAACCTGATTGGGAGCATGAGAAGTCGTTGTCAAGCTGTAATTAACAAAAATGGGTCTCATAATGGATATTGAACACATACCAGTTCGCTCCGTCAACTTTGTGGCAAATTTAAAAAAAATCCTCTTTTAACAATAATATCCATTTTCCATGGTTATCGTATTCAAAAGCTAAAAAATAATGTCAAACACAAATAAAATCTTAATTTCTGTTCTTAAATCATTAAAGATATAATTAACTATAAAATATATACACTTTTCATAACAATATTTAAACTAAAACGTAAAATAGGTAGTTGCATATACTTGGTGCCCAGCAAACTTTGAGTCGTATATGACTTCAAACTCGGCTGCGATGACGCTGACCTGCACCGATATGAACCGAGCTAGGGCTGTTTCCCTTGATTCGTTACTGGACGCAACCGTTTGTTAACGTCAGACTCGTTCACCGTTATTCGTCGAATGCGATCGTGAAAAATGCCGTTACGAGGCATAATGGAGTAGTTTGAAGCTGAGTTTTTGTATGGTGAGGAATTAATGATGACATTAAGTAAGGGTTACAGTTAAAACTGTCGTGAATTGCACGGAAATAGCGCGTCGATCTGCGTATTAATCTGCAGGTTATAACCCCAGTCAGGCTATCACATGGCCTGCGCACAAGCAATTTCTCAGCCAATGGACCTCCGGGTAACCCGGAGGTCCATTGGCTGAAACATTGCTTGTGCTTGCTATGCATAACCACAGGAATCTGCAAGTCTTTGGATGCCATTCGATATGGAAATTGGGCGCAATTCCTATGCGCAATTAAGCCTAGATAACGCACAGTTCGTCACAGGACTTCTAGTTTTAACTGCAGGTGAATGAAAATACGAAAGAAGGAAGATGCATAGAAAATTTAACTCACACTTAGGAAAGAAGAGAGTTGTGCAGAAAATCTAAGCAAACACAAATTCAGAGAAATCCGTCGAAGTGGAAGAAATGGTTTAACAGTCCGAACACCTCGGGTTCCCCAATGGAGAAGCAGAGACGCCCGGAAAGCTGACATGGAAGAAGAGAAATTTTCGAACTATGAGAAACAATAGCACCTTTAGAAAACTGTACCATATCTAAGAATATTTTATAATTATTTGATTTATTTTTAATCCTCTATTTGACACAAACAGGAGACTGCGCCGTTAGAGATAAACAGATCAGCTAAATATTTTCAGTTTTCGCCTAAACAACATGAGGCAGATATTTCTATATCCCCACCAAACCCTTTCCAATGAGAAAAACAGAAAAAATGTACGTGATCGTGATATTGAAATAAATAGCGTGGACATTAGTGAATAATGATACCAAAGTTTAACGAATACCGTGTAAATCAAGCTGACTATATGAAACATGTTTCGAAAAATGAGATATAGAGAAAAGATTAAAACAACTAAAGCTTATTAAAAAGGTTGATATCTTGGAGAAACGAGAGAATCTGGAGAGAAGTTATTGTGTAAAATAGTGTTCCCAGAGAGGGTACAGTCTGAAATCGCCGTCCGATGTAATTAAAATCAGTACAATCCAATGGAATGTGTTCGATTGTCAACGGACATTTACACTGACCACATTCTGGTTTCATACTACCCTCTAACAAAAATTAATGTATAAGTCTTGTGTGACCGATATGGCATCGACTCAGAATGACGTAATCTTTTCTGCAAAGGTTACTAGACGGATATTTATCAATAGCAGTAATTCAGAAGCGATTGAGTTATTTGTCGCTAAATAGTTGTGTCGTAGGCAAAATATCACAACAACGACTGCTAAGGAAATCCTATAGACAATATAAATAGTTTGATATTCGGTAAGATAACATGCCAGGGGTATTTGTTCCATTTCTGAAGTGACATATCAAACAAGAACAGCAAATGCAGATCGTTAAACATAATTAGACAAACAACAGAAAAATATGTGGCCCATGAGAACAAACAAAAAAGTAATGAATGCAGTTCATCACTTCAAGAGGATTTTTAACTGCCGCGAACATACATTTATTTCTTTCACATTTCTTTCTTTTATTTCTTCCAAGATAGATAGAGAGAGAGAGAGAGAGAGAGAGAGAGAAATAGAGGGGGGGGGGGAGAAAAAGAGAGGGAGAGAGGGGGGGGGGGGGGAGAGAGAGAGAGAGAGCACGTAATCCGTAGATCTATAAAGTTTAATCTATTCAATTACATTTTCGGCTACTATTACCTTGCAGTTTGCACAAACAGTGACTACACTTACGATCCAGTAAGTGGTGTGTGCTATCACATCATTCCGTCACCGAAGAAACTGACCTGGATCCAAGCAAGGGACAATTGTTCTGTTGTACCCGGTGCCCACTTATTGTCGTACCTTGACGAAGACCTGTTGAAACGAATAAGGGCAGATATTGAGGCAGCACCAGGTATCATATTTGCTACTATCGTCTTTTTCTGATTGAAAATTGCAATATTTTGCATCATTTTGTGTATTTAGACTTTTTTTAAAAATCAGCACCGTTTTGTGATTTTCTTTAACATGTGCAATTAATGCGGTTTGATAAAGTAATGCGTTTTACAAACAGAGTTTGTTCTCACTGGTTCATGGAGATATTCTACGGGTTGCAACTTTATCAGAAAACGTCAAAAGATCTAGAAAATGTAAGAGGCTGATCCTCATATGGCTGCGTACTAGATTGCATAACGATTGTGATGATAATTAAATACATCTACTTGTTAGTTACATATAGGCCGAGATATCAGCCCGAGGTAACTTCACAACTGACTGAGACCAGAGGTCGCAGGCAGGTGTGAAATTACCAATGGCTGATTTCCCGCCCGATACGAAAACCTCTTGAACCCGAGAAGCCGCCTTTCCGACTCAGGAACATGATGCGTCAAAATTTCATTGAGTATGACAGCTGCTAAATCGTGGGGGCACGATGACGCCGTGTACTAAGGCGTACTGCACGTCGATGGTACGCATATCTTCAACCAATCTAACCCTGCCTGTGCTGCAGTGCGGAGTTACGATGTTGGGGAGCTGGCAGCTGCTCGTCGTTGCTCGGTGGTTCTCTCCGGGTACTCCGGCTTCCTCCACCCGTAAAACTGTCACGGTCATCTGAATCTGAATCTGAATTGGTTTACTGTGTAGCCCGCGGTGACGCGTATGTTAACACAGGGAAGGAGGCATGGTGTTATTAATTGCGCTCTGCGTCCTTGGCACAAATTGTCTCAATGGCTGTCTGGCTACTGGCATTCCAGTCCACAATTGTACGTGGAAAAAAGGAGTTTCTGAATTCTTCTGTTGATGTTCTGTATACAGCCAGTTTTGTGTTGTTGTTGCTCCTTGTCCGAGATGGACCCTTTTGGATGAAGCGCCTTTTTGGTATTGCGTCGCAACCAGAGATGATGTTCTGGAGTGTTCGGATGCGTTTGTTCTTCCGGCGCTCTTCCAGGGACGGCCAGTTGAGGGAGCGGAGCAGATCACTTACGCTGCTATCTCTGCGATAGTCATTGCAGACAAAGCGTGCGGCACATCTTTGGGTCATCTCCAATTTCTGTATGTTTTTCTTTTTATAAGGATCCCACACTATGCAGCCATATTCTAGTTTCGAGCGGACCAGTGATTTGTAAGCCGTTTCTTTCAGGCTTTTTGGTGCATGTTTCAAGTTTCGTTTGATGAATCCCAGTGTACTGTTTGCTTTGGAGTTGGTCTTATTTATGTGGGTGTCCCACTTTAGATCATTTGAAAATGTCAAACCCAGATAGGGATTGGTATCTACCTCTTGGAGAATGTGGCCATTGATTTCGTAGAAGTGCTCGAGTGGCTTGCAACTCCGAGATGATCGTAAAATATAGCACTTTTTTGCATTGAATCTCATTCCCCAGGTATCGGCCCAGGTTTGTAGGTTGTTCAAATCGCGCTGTAGTAACTGTTGGTCTTTGATAGATTTGATGGGTCGATAAAGAAGGCAGTCGTCAGCAAACAAACGTACATTCGATGTCACGTTGTCTGGTAGGTCGTTGATATGCAGCAGAAAGAGCAGCGGTCCCATTACAGTCCCTTGTGGGACACCTGAATCGACTGGCACACGGTCAGAGTGTTCCCCTTCTACGACCACTTCTTGTGTTCTGTGGCAGAGAAATTCTTTGATCCATGTGAGGATGTTGTCTCTGATCCCATAATTGTCAAGTTTTCTCAGCAGTCTTTGGTGGGGTACCGTGTCAAAGGCCTTGCTAAAATCGAGGATGGCGATATCGATTTGCTTTTTGTTGTCATTAAGTTGCAGGAGGTCGTGTGCTGTTGTTAGCAGTTGTGATTCACAAGAATATCCCCGTCTGAATCCATGCTGGGTGTTTGTTAGGATGTTATAGGATTCCAGGTGATTCAGTATATGCCGGCATATGACATGTTCCATGAGTTTACAACAAACACAGGTTAGTGATACAGGTCGGTAGTTTTCACTAGCATGTCTGTCTCCTTTCTTGAAGACGGGGGTGATGTAAACTTTAGTACAATCCTCTGGTCATGATTAGCCATTGTGCATAAATATGTGACCTTAAACATCAATAAATAAATATAGCTGCTAAATGAAAATGTGGATTAGACCGATCAATATTTTCAACGTGCAGCCCGAAGGCTGCGCGTTGAACATACTAATCGGCCTACCCCCAAATAATGAATTTTAACTCTCCAGATTGCTGTCATTGAAGTGACATGGAAGATACCACCAGGATTAAAAGGGTTAAACGAAAACAAATAAGTACAAGATATTACAAATACAATTTTCTGACAGTGTTATTCTTTTTCATTCTTTTCATAAAGTTCGAACTTTCCTTTTCTCCACGTTCGGCTATCCGAACCTCGCAGCTTCCCAGTAGGAAAGCCGCGACGTTCAGATAGCTGAAATATCTCTACTCTCATTGGATGGTCCAAGTGAGGGAGCTAGTAGAGAACTACTCATTGGAGATCTCGGACCTGGACGTTGGGGCAAATCAGGGTAAAAAAAAATAGTCAGAGAAAGGGTCATGGAGGATTGTAACCGTAATTGGCGAGAGGGGGTCAAATCAAAGAGGTCTTTGGGTGGCCTGCGTGATAAAGAGAAGCCAGGTTTTGAAGAGTACCTTGATGACACCTTTGGGGTGGGGGGGGGGGTCACTGTTGTTCAAGATGAAGTCGCGATCCCTGGAGCTGAGGGGAAAAATTGGGAAAGACAGTGAAAGGGAGTGCCAGATGTGTAATTTGGGCATGGTGGAGACCCTGGAACACTTTCTTCTAGTATGCCGAAAGTACCAGTCTTAAAGAATAAGATTCACTGGGAGTATAATGGGGAAGTTGGATGGGAGAATGAAAGACATGTGGTTAGGGGGAGACTCAAAGGAGAGGGTTAATATGCTAATCGGAGAGATCGGAAAGAATGGGGGAAAGGGTGCCATCAAGCAGTTCGTCTACGAGTGTTGGGAGGAGAGGAGAAGCATGTGAATAGGGAGGCAGTTGGGAGTACAGGGGTAACCAAGGCCTTCTCGTCCGAGAACCGCGACAAATCAGCGGCTGGCCAAAGTGTTATTATTATTATTCCGACGAATCTCTGCTTTCGACTCTGAATTCTTGTATGCGTTGAATTTTCGATACAACTCTCATTTTTTGTTGTGTTAACCCTTTACCTAACATGAAAAGCAGACGACACATGCAAAACCATTTCTTGAATAACTAATGTTTTTCATTTTTTGTCTCAAAAACATAGGTTATGACCCCTCGTTGGAACGAGCTCGACGAGCTCGACGAGCTCGTTCCAACGAGGAGTCATAACCTATGTTTTTGAGACAAAAAATGAAAAAATAATGAAAATTAATTGGCGATTTTTGAGAATAGCGCTGGCCGGTTTTGGCCGTTATGTTGGGTAAAGGGTTAACCCACCTGATCCATACTGATTGCCATCTTTAATTCATCAGCAAACAACAACTTCTTCCCTTCTGTCAGGTGACGCCAAGTTTTCTAATTGATGTCTTTCGACTGATAAGGGTTAACGGTTTCACTTTAAACAAAATTGGCTGCACCTAGTACCGCAAGAAGGGGGACAACTTTAGCTTGGATCATATCGGTGTCGTATCAGCCGAGTTTGAAGTCATATCAGCAGAGCTTAGATTCATTGTACCATATTTCTTAACGAAAACGCAAATAAGAAGTTAAAGTTGCAACTAAGAAATATTTTGATAAGATCAGTCGCATAAATTGAAAACAAACCCATGTTTTCCAAACCAAGGAGGGAGGTTTATAAACATTTATTTATTTATTTATTGGTGTTTAAGGTCACATATTTTTGCCCAATGGCTAATCATGAACACAACATGAGTATCAACTCAAGACCAGAGGTGAGCGTTAATAAGGCATGTTGCCCATTTTAGAGAGGGTTTTCACCTTCCAAGCATTGGTGACTGGGTCCTATTTTACCAGTAAAACGAGGCTTATCAATAACCACACGTCATACGTTCGACGATAATGAATTAATTCAGCACTCTTCTTTCCCACTTTTGTAAATGTAATGATGGTATAACCCACTTCAAACAGAGCTGGAAATAACACGCGAACGAACGTTTGGGTTACGCGGGAATCACGTTAATTGTGAAATACACGAACTACAGGTTACGACAAAATAACACAACAATAAAATAATGCAGCATAAATTAAATGCCAATCCATCATTTTTTGGCGGTCAGATGTCTCTCGGGACTAGCTCGACGTATCGGTTGCCCATATGATTTGAATGGCATGCCATTCATGTCATAAAAGAATTTTCGCCACAATAATTAGCAAAAACCAACTCGCGATCTCGCCTAACGAGATCGCAACTTTGTTGTTTGTATTTATTGTGCCGGAACTTCTGTTAACCCTTTACCTATCATGAACAGCAAACGACACTTGCAAACAGAATTCTTGAATAACTAATTGTTTTCAGTTTTTTTACCTCAAAACATAGGTTATGACCCCTCAACGGAACGAGCTCGACGAGCTCGTTCCAAAGAGGGGACATAATCTATGTTTTTGAGACAAGTTCGACGAGTTCGTTCCAAAGAGGGGTCATAATCTATGTTTTTGAGACAAACAATTAAAATATAATGAAAATGAATTGGCGATTTTTGTGAATAGCGCTGGTCGGTTTTGGCTGTTACGTTGGGTAAAGGGTTTCGAGATAAGAAGCATGGTTTGCACAGCAAAACAGGGAGGGCTGAACAAGCATCACAACACACTATTTCTATAGGTTATCACAACGTTATTTAGCGTAACCAGCTAACGGGTTACTATGTTAAGAAGTTATTTTCTTCAGGCCTGTTAATATGCTGTATGCTTAATTATTACCACTCAATCTATAAGTTACTAGTCGATTAACATAAGTTTGGTGGCCCGTTAAAACTCCATAATTTCAGTGACGTCATTCGACGGAGCCGGGCCGCGGGCGATAATGGTATAAATAGCCATTAGCAGCCCGCGGCCCGGCTATTTTTATATTCCGTGGTAATAATAGTAATAACATGATTGTTGTCAGGCATCATGATTCATTAGCGGCCCTGCAGCAATGATGAACAGCCCTCGGGCTTATTAACGGCCCTCGACTTCGTCTCGGGCCTATAATAAACCCTCGGGCTGTTCATCATTGCTGCAGGGCCGCTAATGAACCATAATGTCCTCCAAAATCATGTTATTGTTATATTGATAATCAGATAAATTTTGTCCTGAATGCCCTCGATTCTTTTGGATCTTCACAGGAAGGGGTAACTGCAGACGGAACTTCGTAATAAAACGCTCAGGTTTCGATATACTAAATCACCTGTTAACCTGTGAACCTTGTATACATAAACGTTTGTGTAACACAAATGTTGGTAGTCCGTGAACAGATTTAATATAGTAATTACATAACTAGATGGTGGGTCAGCAATTATTTAATCCTGAAGCCATTTTGGTCTGCAGGAGAAATTATTACTAAATCTCCACACAAACAAAATACAGACTCGGTCATTCCGATAGATATAGTAGTGAAAGCGATACCATTCCTGGAGTCAGGTTTAATCTTAAAGGGATTGCCTGTACACGTAAAACTTCAGTTTCGGTTAGCGTGTACTGAAGAGTACAATTGCAACTATAATTTGTTTGTTACTTAATGAAGAGAAATTCCCAATGAATTGGTAACATTTGTCAGAGTTAGCTATCGGAAGGTGACGCAAAATTAAATCTTATCAAAATGCATGAGAATCACCAGCGGACAGATGTAACTTATTTATTTTAACAAAGCGTGTCACCTTCACAGTCCCTAAAAAAATGATACTCTGGGGATCCAGTGCAATGACCACATAGACCCTGTCTCATCTGGGATGAGACTCTCAGTGCACATTCTCTGAATTTCTAGGATAGACATCTGGGCACAACATTTCACAGATAAAGTTAACTGGAACACCAGGTTCATGGATATCCTCAGTATATAGTTCGATAGGTGTCCTGACATTTCAGTGCTAACCAATTTTGAATTCCTACACACACTATACGCATCTATATATTATATATCAAATGTGGATCTGGCTTGATATTAATACTAATGTAAAACTATTGAAACGGAGTCATTCTTGTGAAGGTAAAGTATTACCCTGTAACCGAGGTGATAGCCAAGACCGATTTTCTCTCGCAGAATATCAATGACGCCAGTAGTATGTCGTGTATCAATTCAACCCTTGGTTACCAGATTTAGTGACGAAGGAGGGGTGGTAACGTCTTAGTGACGGGCCCAGTAACGCCAGGTTGGGTCATCATGGTTGCATAATGATCAGTTCTTGATAAAAAAAAATGGTAGTTGGTAATTAAGGACAACTTTCCACCACCAAGATACAAAAAAAATAAATCTGAGTGACAGGCGAGAACATCTCTCTCCATGTGGAAAGGAAACCGCATAATTTCCGATCGAAATTAGTAATGCGATCACTTTCCGATCGAAATTAGTAATGCGATAATTTGCCGTATTTTGCTCGTGGCGATCAACGATGCCTTTCTTTGTTATTATTTATCGGTAAATTAACAGTTTCGACCTCACAGTTGAATATTATCGATATTTCAGCGTCATTTCGCAAGGCACATTTAATACAACAAACGCAACACTCCTTACTCATAACAAGCCCCGTTAATAATGTTTATGGAATTTGTACACATCGTTTCCCTAGTTTTTTAAGGGCGCGGGATGATGTGCACGACAGAGGAGCCATATTTCCTAACTTCTTCCTTCACAAAATCCGTTTTACTGCGTAACAATATTAATTTAAAGAAACATCCAACATGTCTACACCTTACTAGTATGGAAAACATTACATATAAACTATATACAATATGAAATAATTATGTTTCCTCAATACTGACTTTCGTTTTGAAAGTAAAGTAGAAAAATGCACCCAGATAATGTTTAATCAACTAGACATATCCAGTGTTTGAGTACATAGAGAATCAGTCTCTCGAATATGAAAAAAAGGATCAGATATTTTTCAAGGTAGCAGAGTTGAACGTGAAATTTGTTGACTTTCGCCCAGTCAAATCAATCAAAAGGCACCTTGTCGAGCATTTGCACGAGAAAGCATGCATCACTCACATTCTAAACAGTTTGAGGCTTAAAATGTCTAATGACTTCTCTGAAGTATCTCCGACCGTTTATCCACGATGATTTACCTTTCGACTCACACTCTGAAATCAATATTAGGTAACAAATCAACCCGAACCAACTGGGTGGAGGGAATATGAACCCAACTGGGTTCATATTTACCCAACCCAGTTGATTTGGGTTGATTTGTAACCCAACTGATTTTAGAGTGTAGTAAAGTAGATATATAGAGGATATGGAATGAGTGTTTTTCTCATATAATATTTATGAAACGAGTCTAAGAATTTTCCGTTTTGGCGAGCCCAAACGGAAAATTCGGACGAGTTTCATAAATATTACATGAGAAAAACACTCATTTCATATTCTATTCATCATATGACACACACACGCACAAATTAGCCACTTAGTATGACTTTTTAACCCATCACCTAACTTGAGTTGCAGACGGCACTTGTAAAAAACATCCTCGTATAACTAAACATTTTCATTTTGTGCTTCCAAAACATAGGGTATGACCCCTCATTGGAACGAGCTCGTCGAGCTTGTTTCAATGAGGGGTCATAACCTATGTTTTGGAAACAAAAAGTGAAAATATAAAAAAAAGAATGGCGTTTTCTTGTAGGTAAAAGACAATAAAATAACGTAAATTCTCCCTACTGAAATTATGCAAATGTGACCCAGTTGTATTTTGTTTAGCCAATCAAACTATCCAGTTTTGAAATTGACCAATGAAAGCTCCCAACTCTAGTTATACAAATTATGAAAATGTGTCCCAGTTGTATTTTGTTCAGCCAATCAAATTGTCTAGTTTTGAAATAGACCAATGAAATTGACAGAAGGCTTTATTTATCACTGGTTAATATGAAAACAAAATATCAAATGTTTTTTAAAGTGAACAAAACGGACGAGTCATATGATAAAACAGTTTATGAAACAGCAAACTGGGTGGTCAATGAACAGACTAGTCAATAAACAATAAATAATATGAATGGTGAACAACTTAACTTGCATGCTTAGTTGGAACAATTGATTTACTGGAACAACTTCAACACATTTCACACTTTGGTTGAAGTGTGCAATTAAACTACGAAAGTTCTGGACTTCATAAAGTCGTCGAACGTTTCCAGTTATTATAGCCGTTCGGACTACAATGTGATATAATTTAATTTTCTTGCATGATATCCCATTTGGTTGCATATGATTGTTCAATGTGAGTTTTTCGTAACTTGAGGAATAATTTTCCTTTCGTTTAAATGTTTCCGTTTTGTCCCGCGTATTTTTCAAATAAAGAATATTAGCGTGTCCAACAGTACAATTGAACTAAAACTGCTTGAGGTGGTTTGTTAGTTAATATTCATGTGGGATGTTCACATTGGATGTTCTCATCACTATTCGCATTTATTATATGCTAGCTGGTGGCGCAGTGGCGTTGCTGTAACCGGTTCTCGTCAGATCACCGAAGTTAAGCAAAGTCGAGCCAGGTAGGTCCTTGAATGGGTGACCGTCTGAGCGATCGATTCGGACTCCCGCGTTATGTCCTTGGGCAAGGCACTTCACTACGATTGTCCACATGGGGGCACGGTGACGCCGTGTATTAAGGCGTACGGCACGTCGATGGTGCGCATGTTTTTAACCAACGATGTTGGGGAGCTGGCAGCTGCTCGTTGTTGCTCGGTGGTTCTCTCCGGGAACTCCGGCTTTCTCCATCCGTAAAACTGTCACCGACACGATAAGACCCTGGTTGTTAATGAGTCGTTAAACCTTAATAATAATAATATGCCAGCCGGTGAATTATCGCAAATTATCTAAAATACATTTCTCGATATCGGATGACGAGGAATATCCCTCAGTTGATTCCTGGATGGCGTTACGTTTCAGTGCAAGACGTCGCCTTGAACGTCGCCTTGAAGAATCGATCACCCGATCTTTGTTATTGTTTTAAAACCAAGGTGTTTGCTGTCGAATTGGAATGAATGTTGAACAGTAAAATGTCACGTAGCGAATAACGAAAAGAAAATCTACGCTATTTTAGAAAATATCGGGAATTATCTCAAGACTTTGGCCGTAAAGTTTTATTTTTCACGAGCGCTTTTCAGATTAGTGTCCAACCGATTACCAAACATGGTCGCTCACCGATTACCGGTTATTTGAGCCCACAATTGGCCGATTCTGATGCCGATTCCGATTGTAATACCGTGCACTACAAGACAAGTCGAGGCTCGAAAGAACTACATTAAACTGAACATTTCTCAAAGTGTTAAACTTCGTTGACTGGAGCCCCAGTAAAATTACCAGTCGCGCACACATGGGCGGTAAACGTGGCTCTCAGAGCCACGTTTACCGCCCAAGTGCGCGCGACTGGTAATTTTACTGCGACCTGAGTCAATGGAGTGCATCCTTCACTTTTCCGGTATGAACTGGCGATTGCTGCAAGTGTGCTCAGTTGTAAGCTTTACATGTCGTTTAACACGTATATCCCGTGAAGGGGCGTCTAGAGAGATTACGAATACACATTGTGGTTGTTTCTCAACTTTATTGAATGGTATCATCGACATCATTTTACATTAACAATTGAACAATTACAGAAAATAATAAAATGCGATTCAGAAAAATCACAAATTGCTTGGCAACAATCGGTTGAACCGATGTTCCAGGAGCTGTTGCCGTTGTCATCCGATTGCCCATAATCGGCCAATTGTGGTGGCCGGTTCCGATCATCGGTTGAACACTATTTCAGATTCACACGAAATAGCGTAGATATCATCTATGTATTTGCCTATGTTGATAATAATATAACAGCCGTCTGCACAACAGTTGATAGGACTTCAATTATATTATAACTGAGACTTCAGTCGCGTTATGGTCCATCACAATACAAGAATACCCTCTGAATTGAACTTTAACAATTGCAATAAGTAAGTTATCCTTTTATCAGAAGATGGACGTGGGGTGAACGTGTTAAGTTTTCTACGAAGTGGAAAGCACTCCATGCAGATTAGCACCCCCACTCCTCATTCCTACTCCGACGAAGCCGTAGATTATTCATTTCAACTCTGAAATTAAATACGAAATCGCAAATGAAATGTAAACACGAAAACACACTATTTCCTCTAAGTGGAAAAGTATCCTGGTTTTGTTTTTTTATGGAGGAAGCAAGTGATAAATGTAATTAACCCTTCTAAAACTGATTTTCCAAATTACGTCATCAAATACAATACAGGTTGCATCAACTAGGCTCATCCGTGCTGTATATGTATGGCGAGTCAATAAAAATCCAATTGACTTCTCAACGTGGCTGTAGGTTTATTTTTTGTACTGATCTTCCTTGACTATTTGTTAAAAAATATTTTCCTTGAGAACCAACAACCGCATTCTCATTTACTCAAATATTTATGCGAACCGCATTGAAAGGGCGAGAATGCCTCAGTTGTTTGTGTGGATCACGTGAGTGCTTGAAAGGTCCCACGAAAGGCTGAGAGTGATATGAGCAAGTACAACCTGGACCGTAGCTATTTTCAGAGATGGTGTTGTGATGTGGGTAGAGGTGGTGACGCATGTTTACCCGACCGTGACATGAATTTGTTTGACTGTGCAAACTTGCTCATACCTATGCTTCTCGGCGAGCTCGTCAGGCAAATAGCCTAACATCACAGAAATTAGCCACAACAATCGGGAATGTTGTGGTAAAGGTCGTGGCAAAATGCCACGGCCTTTACCACAACATTGCTGATTACCATGGCTTATATCTAAAGCTGGTCCAACTAACATAAAGCATAACGCACTATTCTAGCAACAATAGCTTCATATGCCTGTGCGACTGTGTTTGAACATGACGGCTATCCGAAAAATAGCGCTCCATCACTTCCGACCAAATATTTTTTATCACTATTCCTTCAATTACCTTTGTAGAAAAGAGCATGTTGTTTCGACGCCATGTCAGATTAGCCACACAACCGAGACAAGAATGTGTTCCTTGCCGACAGGTGTTGCCAGTGGAGCACATTATTTTACATTGTACTGATTTTAATCATATTCGAGGGCAGTATTTCACAGTTAGATCTCTCATAAATTTAATTTATCATACCAGCTCGCACAAAACTCTATCATTTTTGAAAGTAATGAACCTTTTTAATAAATTTTAAAATTGTTTTTTTTTTTCTTTTAAATTCTTATCCATTCATATCTGTTCACATGTTGATTTTCTCAGTATTTTTATGGAACAAATGGTCTCATTTTCATATTGCTGTGTCCACTACTTAGTTTTTATTCCTCATTTTTCATATTTCAACGATTCTTATTTAATTCCTTCATGGCGGATAATGATCCATTTTAAAATGCAGACTTTTCAGTGTCACGATATAGCCTTAACTGTTGGTCTAGCGTTAAACACCAATAAATAAATAAATATTAGAAAATCGTAGCATGCCAACTGCCCGACGAAACAGACATTGCTATTTATCATGGCTTATATCTTTGGCTGATCCAACTAACATAAGTATTTACTCCCTTTAGAACAACCCACATCATCACATACAAAAAGCACTAAGTCGAAACCCGATCCGAAAATCAAGTGGATGACTAAATTCATTATGAGTTTATTTTGGTCCAGATGGGAAAAGAGTAATGTTACGTAAACTGGAAAAGTGATTTATTTATTTATTGGTGCTTAAAGCCACAGCAGCAACTAAGGCTATATCGTGGTGACAAAACGTTAAAAAGGAAACATGTCAGAAATGAAATAAAAAGGAATAAATAAACACATGAAATAATTGCAAGTGAAATCGTCGCCCGAGTGCTAGAATGTTCTATGTCCCCTATGGGCCATAGAACATTCTAGCACTCAGGCGACGAAATGGCAAAGACAGCGTGGTATGAACAGTAACGGTAATGATGACGAAAAAAGAAATGTGAATACCTTATAAATCAAGCTATTGAGTTTGAGACCAGAAGAGTCAAGTTTAAAAGAATAAAACAGTATTAATATTTATGAAAAATTTGATTACTTTCAAAAATGCTAGAACTTTGTGTGGGCTCGTATGATACATACATGTAGATATCTTAGAGACCCTACAGTAAAATGATGTCCCTTGACATGATTAAAATCAGTGCAATCCAAAAGAATATGCTCCAGTGACAAAACCTGTTGGCAAGGAAGACACTCTGGTCGTCGCGTATAACTCTCTAATAAAACTGAACGAGTAAGTCTTGTATGTCCAATATGACATCACGTCAAAGCAATGTGATCTTTTCTACGAAGGTAACGAGACGGGGAATGATCAAAATATATGGTCGGAAGCTATGGAGCTTTTTATTTGTCGGCCCATCTCATTCTGACTGCCACATAAAGTTTTTGATGAATTTACTGATGTGTGGCTCATAAGCACTGACTGGAATCTTGAAGTCAGTGATAGGTCTGGAAATGGGATTCCAAACACAATTATGTTTTTTTTCTGATCGAGCTAGGCTGGACGAAAAATATATCACGTGTCCCTATTTTTTCCAGAATTAGGCACGGCATCGAATATACATATTGACGGACGAGGGCATATCGACAATACATGGTATTCATGGAATTCGCAAACACTAATCTACGATAGCTTGGTATGGATGGATGGTGCACCAAATAGTCCAATAACAAGTTCGCATTGCATAATGATGGATAAGAATCAAAACTACAAGCTCAACGATCTCATCTGTGGTGCTCTCGGTTTCCATATCTGTCAGATACCTGTGTGAACAATCAGCGCCTGATTTGTGTTTGTCAATGATGCTACGGATACAAAACTGTGAACAGTTAACCGTCGCTTCTGCAGCTTGTGGAAATATGTTGATATACAAAATAATCTGAAAAGTTGAACCAGTACGTTTGCAGTTACTGTTTGTTGTTTTCATCATTTCCCATTTTGTTGTATAAACATTACATGCAATATTAGTTATCCTTGTGTTTTCCAGGGTGTATGGGAATCTACACCGGTTTGGGAACTCATACACCCTTAGGGTATGATTTCCCAAACCGGTGTAAATTCCCATTCACCCTGCTGGAAAACACAAGGATAACGGATTTATTTCCAAGAATTTTGGGGTACTTAATACTTTAACCTACATTGTAGGCAAAAACTGACAGAAAATTTGTACTTCGTAAGTTTCTTAATAAATAAAACCAGACAAATATGGATATCATTGGAACTGGCTCAATGAGCCAGTTCCAATGACATCCATATCTGTAATATTTTATTTTACATAAATATTAAATTACCTGTATTTTTATTCTTGTTCTAACATAACTGAGCAGAAAGTATGAATTAATAAATAAAAATTGGTACTTTTTTTTAGCCATATAGCCTGCTATTGTATATTCGTGTTTTTACACCGTTGTTAACCACGGTATATAAAAAAAAAAAAACACTGTGGATTGCACCGTACCTGTCAGCCAATCAAAACGCAGTATTTTATTTCATTTGGAAATAATTTATATTTATTCACAAAAGAAGTATTTCTAATGCAATGTCTATGGTGGGTAACAAACGCGTTGGTACAGACTTGGTATTAAACTTCTATCACCTATATCATTGATTACTAAAGTCGGCGTTGTAGTAACCGATTCTCGTCAGATCACCGAAGTTAAGCAACGTCGAGCCCGGTTAATCCTCGGATGGGAGACCGTCTGAGTGATCGATTCGGACTCCCGCGTTTTGTCCTTGGGCAAGGCACTTAACCCCGATTGTCCACATGGGGGCATGATGACGCCGTGTACTAAGGCGCATTGCACGTCGATGGTGTGCATGTCTTCAACCAATCTAACCCTACCTGTGCTGCAGGTCGGAGTTATGATGTTGGGGAGCTAGCAGCTGCTCGTCGTTGCTCGGTGGTTCTCTCCGGGTACTCCGGCTTCCTCCGCCCGTAAAACTACCACGGTCATGATTGGCCATTGAGCATAAGTATGTGATATTAAACACCAATAAACAAATACAAGTGATAGTACGGTACGCTCTGGGGAGCGCAGTGTTTATGACATTGAACTTCAAACCAAGAGGTCCACGGTTCGATCTCCACTGGAGGTAACTGCGTTGCGCCCTTGGGTAAAGCACTTTATCCCGATTGATCACGTGGGTGCACGGTGGCGCAGTATACTATGACGTATTGCACATCGATGATCTTCAGCCAATTCTGATCCTGCCTGTGTGAAGTAAGTGCGCCGGGGAGTCTAACAGTTGCTCACTGATGCTCGGCGATTTTCCTCGAGTACTCCAGGTTCCTTCACCCGTAAACTGTCCGACACGAGGTGACCCTGGCCGCCGAAAGTGTCGTAAAACCCCGATAGAAATAAAAAAAACAAGAAAACACCTTATCCCCCTCCAAAAAAAAGAAAACGGTAGGTTCTAAATAAATAAGCGTCACCCCTACTTCATGTATTTGTCCACAAATGAATTTCCAAGAACTCAGTTTTTAATCCTTTAATACTCGTGTACGTCTTAAGACGTACGATATCAAACAGTGCCTTGATACTTTTGTACGTCTTATGACGTACGAAATCAAACAGCGATTTGATACTTTGTGATCATTTGTTTTGTTTTTATTTTTCTATTTTTTAAAGTTTTGCCCTCAATTCCTATTTTCTCCCGAAAAGTGCTCAGTGACAACCGTTAAGCCAAATGTTATCGCACCTTAAAATACTAATATGATCTGCTGTCTGCTGTCAATACTTCTTAACTGGTTAAGTCCAAGAAGCCACTATCAGGACTTTCAAAAATGAGGATACAAAATCAAAAGCCAACACCTCCCTTGCTTATATTCAAATTCAGTCAAACACAAATAATATTTTGTTTATATAAATTTGTTTTATTACTAATTATTGGAGAGCACCTGTGGGTACTCTCCAATAATTTGCAATAAAACAAGTTTTAACAAATTCAGACCACCAAAAGTAATCTAGCCCTCAAACAGAGAAACACTAATGTGGGAAATATCTCATTTGTACTTTCCGACGCGTGACGTCGGGATTGATTATAAACGATAACTTCACAAGTGAATTATGCAATCAACAATTGTGTCATGTATCCGTGCGCGCAAACGAAGACGCTTTGCCGTTGGTGTAATGGGGACTTCATTGTTTTTTTGCTTTTTCAACCTTTTACATAACATGAAAAGCAGACGACACTTGCAAAACAAATTCGACGAGCTCGTTGCAACGAGGGGTCATAACCTATGTTTTAGAGTCAAAAAATGAAAAAAGTAATGGAAATTAATTGGCGATTTTTGAGAATAGCGCTGACCCTTACGTTAGACAAAGGGTTCAAAAATAATATGACAATACGCAAGGCATAAGGAGGAACCCCAAAGTATCCAACATATTGAAATATTTCATTCCGCAACCATTACTCCAAAAACATTTTATGCAATCGAATTCCTGCAATTGTTCAATTTCAGCCAAACATATACGTATCACAGTACTAAATATTTTCTCACAGGCGACCATTATAACGTTCAGGTGAAAAAAATATGGTCGCATCATTTTAAATTTGGCATTCAAATATCTTATGTCAAGTACAGCCCTTCCGACAACCTTTTTCTGATTCTTAAACGGGGGCTATGCAACAAATAAGAGAGAAAAACTTGCAGAAAGGGAAGTGCTGCTCACATGTACATATTTCTCAGGGAATTCCCAACCAAAACACACCAATAGTCAAACGAAGGTCCAGGTTCTAAAAGTCCTCAAATCACCCTCTTTATTCATTTGGTGCATTCAAAAGAAAAGCAAGATGTGAGTTGAATTCTTCAAATGACAAATGTTTACTGAAACAACATATTTTACCAAGACTGCTTAGTTTTGGGGATTATATAATTTCCGAGTGCAACTTTTCGAGGCAGGTAAATCTAATTAAAATATTTACAACATTTACTTACCTATAAGCAAACCCAACCCAAATATATATGTGTGTATATATGTATATATGTATATATGTATTCCTCGTATCCGTGTTAAAGCATTTGTTGCAAGACGGACCTATTATTAGGGGTGGATCCCCCCTCCTCCATACCATTGCAATGTATAATACAAGTTTCTTCCTGCCAACTTTCGACGCTTTCGTGGCAGGAAGTGCTTGTCTTTTGTCTTGTGAGTGCCACGGCCTTGTATCAATGGTATACAATTCTTGATGAATCTTGCGCAACTCACACTTCCCATGGGCAGTCTTTGATGCGAAATGAGAAAACGTACAAGACAATACACCGGCTCAAGTGTGCCCCAAACATTGGTGATAGAGTCCCCCTCAACTAATCATTTTATACTGATAGTCCACTACGTGTAAAAAGATAATTTTCGACTTTTTAAGCAGCCTAGAAACTCTACCGCCATATAAACACTTTAGTTATTTTGTATATATTTTTTCATCTTCATCTCTCTTTTAGTGTCTCTTGTATCTTTTTCTGTCACGTCTGAAACTTCAACACTCTTTACTCTAGACTATATCACTTGTTTTTATGTCAGCTTGAATACATTTTGCATCCGATATTACAATTATATCCTATGTGCTCACTTGAACTATACCGTGCCCGGATAGGGAATTATAAACACGCAGTTTATTCTAGCAGCTTAAGGCACTGTCTGGCGAAAGATAGATCTACATGCATCTTAATTTACTTGCTCTTGCGTCTCAGTGGTGTCGATCTGCATAAAAGCTTCACTGTCATGTTTGCTCTGTTCATTGGGCAATCCAATGTGCTTATTGACCCCCACTCTGTAAATTCTGCTGAACTAATTCCATATCGCTACAGTTCTTTGAATGCTTCGAAGGCTTCGTCATTATTAAAAGTAGTAACTACTTCTTTCCTATTATCGTCGTTTTTCTTCTTTCTGGCCATAAGCTTATTATTGTCCCGTGACATTGAAAGTAACCCTGGTCTAAATGCTCTTAATTCAGATTACAGTCAGAATACTCTAAAAATTGTTCATCTCAACATTCAAAGCCTCAAACCTAAACTGGATATTGTACAATGTGAATTTGGACCTATGATATTGTGGCCTTGAGTGAGACATGACTTCATAACAATGACACCTCATCCGACGTCCAACTCCATGGGTTCCATGAAGCATTGCGATTCGATCGCTTTTCAAGGGGAGGTGGGGTTGCCATTTACATTAAAGAGGGTATTTCGTTTCGACACAGACCGGATCTTGATACACCGAATACGGAGTGTATATGGGCTGAAGTATATACAAAACGGAGTAGATCGTTATTATTAGGAGTATTCTACCGTCCACCCAACAGTCCTCCAGATACATGGGATGCCATATCAGCATCCGTCGAAAAAGCTAGAGACACGTCAGTTGGTGACTTAATTATCACGGGTGATTTCAACGACAACCAAATGGTTTCTTCAAGAAGTAGCCTTTCTGAAATAATCAATTACTTTAACCTCAGACAACTTGTCAGTGAACCAACTTGTTTTACTGAAACATCTGCTCCATTGCTAGATCTATTTGCTGTAAGTAACACAATCAACGTGAAATCATGTGAAGTCCTCGAACCAATTATTCCAGACATGACCCGCTATCACTGCCCAATTTCAATCGAAGTCGAATTTTTGAAATCAAACCCACCTTCTTTTAGGCGGAGGATATGGCTTTATTCTCAGGGTAATTATAATGCGCTGAACGAGGCTTTCTCTGACACCGACTGGAATTCTATCCTCGATACTTTATGTCTCGACACCATAGTTACAAATTTCACTGACAAAGTACTCGATACTGCATCCAAACATATACCAAACAAATTTATTACTTCCAGAATGGATCAACAGAAATGGATGCATAATGAAACAAGACTACTAATGCGACAGAGAAAACGTCTGTATCGCATTGCTAAACGTACCAATTTCCCACACGACTGGGCCAAATATAAACTTAAAGGGAATGAGGTTGTATCGGCCATTAGGAAGGCCAAAGCCCAGCATCTTGCAAAAATCCAATCCACACTGAGAAGCAATGAAACCCCAGCATCTCTGTGGTGGAAGACCCTAAAAACACTAATCGGTAGCGGTAATGCAACAGGAATTCCCACTCTGATTCATCTAAACAAAATATATTCTTCAAATGTTGAGAAAGTTGAAGTATTCAATGAATACTTCTGTTCTATTTCGACAGTTGACGACTCGAATTGTTTCCCAGCGTATTGATAGTATTACCCTACATTGCAGTGAAGTATACGCCGCAATGAAGTCGATAAAGGTGTCCAAGGCATCTGGTCCCGATCAAATAAGCCCGCGTCTTCTAAAAGAATGTAAATCCTCTCTCTGCGAACCACTCTCAATTTTATTCTACATTTTACTGAATAATTCGTACTTTCCTTCATTATGGAAAAAGCAAATGTCTCCCCAATTCTAAAAAACAGCCCTCAAACTCAGTCACTAATTATCGCCCGATATCGTTGATTAGCTGTGTTGGAAAATTATTTGAAAAATGTGTCTTCAAACGCCTGTGGCAGTTTTTGAGTGAAAATAATATCCTCAGTCAATTTCAGTCAGGTTTTACACCAAGTGATTCAACTGTCCTCCAACTGACTGGCATTTATGACGAATTCTGTCGTGCGCTTGATGAAGGCAAAGAAGTTAGGGTGGTTTTCTGTGATGTCAGTAAGGCGTTCGATAAGGTATGGCATGCTGGACTTATTCATAAACTGGAGAGTATTGGCGTTTCAGGTGAACTACTTCTATTTCTAAAATCGTATCTCTAGGATAGGTCGCAGCGAGTTGTGATAGCCTCTGAGTCATCGTCATGGAGACCAATCAATGCCGGTGTACCCCAGTGGTCTATACTTGGACCTTTACTGTTCTTGATATACATAAACGATATAACTAGCGACTTACTCAGCAGTATTCGCCTCTTTGCTGACGATACGCCGTTATATCTAATTATTGAAAACCCAGAGCAAGTCGCGGTCATAATCAATAACGATTTGGCTACAATCGAGTATTGGGCCAAAACATGGCTGGTCGAGCTCAATCCCAACAAAACTGAAAGTATGTGTATATCGCGTAAAAGCAATCCTAACTCTCACCCACCCTTGTATTTAGGTGGCTCACAAGTATCGGAAGTTTCTGACCATAAACACCTACGACTCATACTAAATAATACATGTACATGGAACAACCACATTGACCACATTTGCTCCAAAGCCTGGTCTCGCCTAGACTTGTTGAGGAGACATAAATTTAACCTCGATCGCAGTGTCCTGGAAAAAATATATTTCGCCTTTATTAGACCACTTCTTGAATACGCAGACACTGTCTGGGATAATTGTTCTGTGACAAATGTCGCGGAACTCGAAAAAATACGAATTGCAGCAGCAAGAATCATCAACGGAGCAACAGTTAGTGCCAGTAAAACGTTATTATATTCGGAAACCCGGTGGGAATCCTTGCAAGAAAGACGCCACAAACATAAACTAATTCAGTTCTTCAAAATGTATCATCACATTTCACCTCCATACATTTCCAACAAAGTTCCACCACTTATCTCTTTGACGAATTCATCACGCAGTCTCCGATCCAGTGAAAACCACAGAGTTCCTTTTTGCCGAATGCAATTGTATCAGTCTTCTTTCATCCCCAGCGTTACGGACCAGTGGAATAAGTTGCCGTTACCTGTCCGCGAGAACTCATCATTGATTAACTTTAAAACGTTTCTCAGTAATGGTAACCAAAGACCACCAAAGTTCTATAGCAATGCGAAATCTCGCAGGGCTCAACTATACCATTGTAGGCTGCGGTTGCACTGTAGCAGTCTTAATTCCCACCTTTTCGATAATCACCTATCACCCAGTCCCTTCTGCCAGTGTGGTGAACGTGAAACTACTGATCACTTTTTCTTTCATTGTCCTTTGTTCTCAAACGCTCGTAATTATACGATTAATCTACTCCCATATGTAGCAGATACATCCAAGCTTCTATTTGGCTCAGAATTCTTGAATAACGATGAAAACTGCCTTATTTCCGAAGTTGTACATGCCTTCATTTTATCAAGCAAGCGATTCCAATAGTTGAAACCCAACACTGCGCTCACACTCCCATTCCGAGTGGGAAAGTCTAACGCCTGTTGTGGAATGCCCTCTCGCGCCTTCCAACTTCTAGCGCCTTGAAGTTTACTTACACCTAATTCGCTACTAAATGAACTAGAGTTATTAAGTTGCCTACTTACGATTCTCTTGTGTGTAAATTTTACTTAACATACATTCAACATGTACTTGGTCTGTATTAACTCAGACTTATTCCCAAGATATTGCCTGATAAATACATCATTATCATTTGTTGCATGTGCAAAGTATGCGTCGGAGTCTTGTACCGGCCTCTGGGGGTAGATCGCGACCGGTCCTCGACTCGTCGTGTGCTGTCAGTGGAGGTCCCATGCTCCTTTGCATCCGCATAATGGTAATAATCTCTGTGTATCATGTATTCTAGCTGATTGCATCATATTAGTTCCTTTCCTCTTCTTTCGATCTATCAGTGTTTCTATTCTTTCTTCTGTTTTCTCCTTTATTTCACATTGAAGTTTAAACAATCCCACACGTCGTTGCCTGGCAGTCGAGGCGCCTTCCTCTGCTCCGTATCTATTTTGATGTGACGCTTAACCCGCTTGATCTCCAATTGTAGCAACTAACGTTGTAAGTTTACAATGAAGGGAGGATATCGGCCTTCATGCAACGACGTTTGGGCTCTTTCATTCATCTGTACCACCTACAGGAGTAAGTTATACGTTGACAGGGATACGACCTACATAAGCTTTAGCTTTCTGTCGAATCCCTCTAATACACAACAATATGCTTTCTTGTTTTGTGTATACTTTTTTGTATCTGGTGTTGTTCATTTTTTGTTAGTCAAATGTTATTGTGAAATGTATACACATGTCAATTATTGAATAAATACTGTTTAAACTAAACCCAACCTTACCAAAGATACATTTACCCCTTTCATGTGAAGAAAGACACATTTCTGCAATAGAATTCAACTTTTGGCTTCTGCCTAGTCAAAAGCATGGGAAATGTGTTCTTTTGAAGAGAACTGTCCAATCTGTGTTAAATGGGCTTAAAAACTTAAAAACTTGTACTGCCTTCGACAGAATTCCTACTCCGTTACCTAATGAGTAAGTTGGGCGGGATAAGAATTCACAACTTTCTTTGAAAACTACCCAAAACCCAAAATAAAACTAAAATCTGCATCAGCACACAAAACCATCTGACAAAATCTGTTTTAATTAACCATACTGCAAGATAAATAGTTCTGACTACTGGATTTTAAACAATATGTCAATTTTGTTTCAAAATTGGGGTTGTAAAGGGCTTATAATTCCTCTAAATTTGGAAGAATCCATTTGGATTCTTGCGAAAATCGTTGACGAGAATTCAGATCTGCTATAGACAAAGATCCTGTGATGCCAGTATGGTTAAACCCCTGTTGCATACTGATAATACATGTTAACCCTTACCCAATACAGCTTTTTAATTTTTAAAACACCAACTACTGATTTTAAATGAAAAAAGTCCCCCCCCACCCCCTCCAGGGGCCTTAATCGCTCACCTGGCAAAGTGCTTCAGAGAAGTATTTTGGGTCACATTCAGTTAGTCGTGGTTCATGAACACTACATAGGAATGATGTTATGGAATTATTCATAACACTAGTGTCCATGTCAGATGATTACAAGCATTGGTCTTCCTGATTGCTTCCAATTGTGACAGCTGTAGACAAGTACTGCCAAACTTCGAAGGGTTGTTGTGTCACTGCAGCTTGAAAGGCAAATTTTATGGAAAAACTCTAAGGAATGGATTTGAAGATTAATGAACAACTTCGAAACTAACCCACCCCTGCCCAAATATTAAGACAGAGACTCGAAATAAACAACCTCAAATCTGACCCCCCCACCCCCCCCCCCCCCCCCTGTGATACCAAATTCCAAATATGAAAGGATTCTGACTGCCAGGAACCAAATTGGAACAAATTTAGATCTGACCTCCCCAGAAATGTTGTACACCAAATATTAAAGCATTCTAACTGGTGGGTCTGAAGAAAAAGATTTTTAAAGAAATTTTCTCATGTTGCACTGAGTTAATATGAGCTCCCACAACGAGCCCAAATATTAACCCACAGACTTGGCTTGAACAAACATGAATCTGACCCCCCTTAGAGAAGCTGTGTGTCATATGTGAAAGGATTCTGACTAGTGGATCTGAAGAAATAGATTTTTAAAGAAATTTCCTCACACTGGACTAAGTTAAACTTTGGGCTTCAATAGATAGACCAAATATTAACCCAGAGACCCGATTCAGACAAACTTCAATCTATCCCCCCCCCCCCCCCCCCCCCATCCACACTAGAGATGTTGTATTCCAAATATTAAAGCATTCTAACTGGTGGATCTGATGGAGGTTTACAAAGGAATTTCCTCATATTGCACTGTTGATATTTGGGTGCCCATAGGGAGCCCAAATATTAACTCAGGGACTCGATTTGAACAAACTTGAATCTGCCCCCCCCCCCCTCCTCATCCACTCCTCTCCCCTAGAGATGCTGTATACCATGTATCATAAGATTCTTATAAATGGTTCTAGAGAAGATTTCTTTAAATATTGGAGAGAAAAGCCCCTTTTGGGGCCCCCTGTGGATTTGGCAACTTTTTTTAAACAAACTGGAATTCATATATGATAAGGAACATGAATATCAAATTTGGTTCAATTCGGCCCAGTTGTTTATGAGGAGAGGTTGATAAGGTAAAGTTAACACCGGACAGATGGACGGATGGTCGACAGACAGAAAGTCATCACTTAAAGGCCCCCTGACTTATAGTTAGGTGAGCTAAAAAATAAACAATATTTATCAAGCGCAATAATTATGGATGTTACTAGAACCGGCTGATGAGAGCCGGTTCCAATGACAGTCATATTTGTACAAATTTTATTGCCAGTGTCACAACATTTCAGGTCATGTTAGTGTTGTATTGGTTAATTTGCTGCCTTTGCGTTAGGTAAAGAGTTAAACTGACTCTATCCTTTCCACGTGAATCCTAACAGCAGTGTTACGAGAAGCTACATGGTTTCTCACTGGTTTTGTTGCACAGATCTCTATGTGAATCGATTCTCATATTCTTATAAGCCCTGGCTGAGGCTATATAATTCACCAATATCAATTGAGGGTGCCACTTTATTTCAACAAATGATGTCAAATATTCTTTTACCTAGTGATGGGGTAAAATATAGCCCTGGATGTGCCTCCACCCCTCCCCCCCCCCCCCCCCCCAGTAAGCATTTTTCCATAAAAAACTTTATTAATTTATAAATAAATTGATGTTGGCATATTTTGAATTTCCCATTGTTTTTAAACACATTCTGGCTTCTGAAGACATTTCACATTGCGTTTGATATTTTGCAATCGTTGTTAAGAAAAAGCCTCAGTTTTCTCAGTTAAGGCACCTCGAGTCATAAAACAGTGATTTTTCCAAGAGAATGACCCATACCTGCTACTGTGGTATCTCAAGACACTGTTAAAATTCCTAAAATCATCAAATATAGATTCTGTAGTGCACTTTCACTACGTTGGTTTTAATCCCCACAGGCACACATTCTGTAGTAAAGGAGTGAAATTGTAAAAAATATGTTCCCAAAGAGGACAAATCAGTTACAGTAGTCGCCGTGGACTGGTTGTAATACACGCGTGGGCAGTGATGTCCACTCATGCGTTTACTAGGCAATAAAAATCATCATTCACAAAATTGTAATTAATGAAGCACCGGGTTGTACCTGGTGTTTCATTATTTAAATTTTTGATGATTATTCCTAAAGTTAGTGTTTGGCATCAAATATTACTGTATCCGTGGAAATATTGCTCATCCGTGGAAAGTGAGCAGTACACAGTAGCTGTACTGTATTTGTTTCCAGTATATAATACTCTTTGATGCTTAATATATTTGTGATGGGCTGGGTCCAAAGTACTCAGTACTCGTAGTACTCGAGTACCACATTTTTGAGAAAGTACTCAATACTCGCCCCAGCCCTGATGTGTGTATGTGTGTGGGGGAGGTTGGAGGGTGAAAGATAGCTACAAATTATTTCAAATATTGAGCCAGGCAAATGAAAAGAAAAGAAACATTTCATCTGAAGGACAGACAGACAGACAGACATGCAGCAACACATTTTGGACGCCTACATAAAAGTAGTGACTACCTTCAATGAAAAATATAGAGAGAAAAGCCAGGGCAATGTTGTCAAACAGAAAATAAGAGGCCCCAGGGGGCCTGAAGGCATTCACCTGACATGGTAGCCTAAATATCAACCCAGGGAATTTATTTAAACAAGTTGCATCTGCCCCTCATAAGAAAAGCTTATACAAAATATCCAAAGATTCTGACCGGTGGACCTCAAAAAAAAAAAAGATTTTTAAATAATATTCCTCAAACTGAACTAAGTTATAATTCAGGCTCCCACAGGGAGCCCAAATATGAACCAACGGACTTGGCTTGAACAAACTTGAATCCCCCACCCCCCCCCACCCACCCACCCACCCACACACCTTTATAAAGAATATTCCTCTTATTGAACTAAGTTATAATTCGGGCTCCCACAGGGAGCGCAAATATGAACCTGGAGACTTGGCTTGAACAAACTTGAATCTCACTCCTCTAAGGACGCTGCATCCCAAATATCAAAAGATTCTGAAATGGTGGATCGGAAGAAGATTTTTAAAAAAATATTCCTCATATTGCACTAATCAAATCATAGAGAGCCCAAATATGGACCCAGGGATTTGATTTCAACAAACATGTGAATGAATCTTCCGAAGTCCTGCAAAACTACCCTAAGATAAAACTGATGGCAATTTTTTGGACCATTCCTTTCTGCTGTTCCTAAGGAAGCTGCACACAAAATAGAAATTCTCAGTGCTATGTAGTTTTGAAGATATGGGCATTTTAATTTTTTTCTATATTCAGATCCTGCGGTTCCCATAGGGCAACGGGGAGTTTTTTTTTTGCATAAATTAGGAACTTAAGACCCAATAAGCCCATCATATCAAATTTGCTTCAAATCGACCTCTCAATTTGAAAAATAGAAATTTTGATACAATTCGGACTCCCAAAGGAAGCCCAAATATGAACCCAGGGATTTGGCTTTAACAAACTCATATCTCACCTCCCTAAGGATACTAAATATCAAATATCAAAACATTCTGACTGGTGGATGTGAAGAATACTTTTGAAGAATATTCCCACAGGAAGCCCAAATATGTACCCAGGGACTTGGCTTGAACAAACTTGAATCTCACCCCCTAAGGATGCTGCAAATGGTACCAAATATCAAAACATTCCTACTGCTGGATCTGAAGAGAAGATTTTTAAAGAAAATTCCTCATTTTGAACTAAGTTATAATTCAGGCTCCCACAGGGAGCCCAAATATGAACCAAGGGACTTGGCATAAACAAACTTGAATCCCCCCCCCCCCCCCCCAAGGATGCTGCATACCAAATATCAAAACATTCCGATTGCTGGATCTGAAGATATTTTTTAAAGAAAATTCCTCATTTTATAAGTTATAATTCAGGCTCCCACAGTGAGCCAGGGTTTCGCAAATATATTTTTTGCGGGACCCATTTCCAACATGTGTCTCAATCACATGAATTATGCTTATTTATCTTCAAATATATAAATTGTTAGATTGTTCAACCACCACATCAAAGGCTACTGTAGTAATCATGCAGTAATCATGTTTATATAAATTAATTAGAACTGATACGGTTAACCGATTAATCAACTAACCGATGATCAAAGTCTTGATCGATAAAAAAAAGTAATTGATCGGTTAAACCATTACTTTTGAAGTACTGTATTATATGGGTTAACTAAGGAACAAACTTGCTCCAAAACAGGCAAACATTGTCACCCTCGACACACTGGCTCACATCAAATATATAAGACAGAGTAATGCATGCCAGTTATGTGCTGACATACTTGTTCACTTGCATGATCATTAAACTGTATCAGTAGCTGGAAATGGTCATTCTCAACCCTGCACCAAATGCGGGTAGCAGACGATACTTCCACAAGAAATTCTTGAATTACTAAAGATTTTCAATGTTTGTCTCAAAAACATAGCTTATGACCCCCCTCCCCCATTGGAACAAGCTCAATGAGCTCATTCCAATGAGGGATCATAAGCTATGTTTGGAGACAAAAATTGAAAATATAACCAGAGGCTGAAGTGAGCCTAAAATGCTCACCTAGCTCAAATTGTCAAAACAGATGAGTGTATCAGCATGCGATCAGCAGCAAGGGCAATTTTTAGATTTGCTATGACACAACCAAAGGCAACTTATTTGGCCATTCATTTCTGCCGGTCCTAGGAAAGCTTCCTATTAAACTCTGTTCTGTGAAGTATTAAAAAATAACAACCAAAAAAAATTTTTGTTTTGTTTTCAACTATTGTCTTCTCTCTAGCGCCCCCCCCCCAAAAAAAAAACAAAACAAAAAAAAAACAACTCTCACTGGTGGGTCTGAAGAAGAAGAATTTTCAAGAATTTTTTTTTCTCATAGTGCTCTAAGTTAAACGTTGGGCTTCAATAAAAAGCCCAAATATTAAGCCAGGGACCTGATTTGAACAACCTTCAATCTAACCCTCCCAGAGGTGTTGTACACCAAATATCAAACAAGCCAAGAACAATACCGGGTCTGGACCTGCATCACTGCATGGAACTGATCTGAAAATTAGATACACGATACAACTCATCATTATAAAGCAGCAGACCAAATATAAAATCATTCCCGTTCATAGAAGCCAAGAAAACTTTGACGGAAGAAGTGTTTCGGATGAACTGACGGATGGACAGACGGACGGACGGACTGACGGACGGACGGAGTCGAGCGGTTACTAGACCTGCCGCTGGCGACACAGGTAAAAAATCTGACTGCTGGATCTGAAGGAGATGATTTTAATCGATAATTCCCCATATTGCACTATTTGGGCTCCCTTGGAGAACTCAAATATTAACCCAGGAACTCGATTTGAACAAATTTGAACCTTACACCCCTAGAGATGTCACATACTAAATATGAAAGGATTCTCACTAGTGGGTCTGAAAAAGAAGATTTTTAAAGAAATTTTCTCATATTGCACTAAGTTAAAATTTGGACTCCAATTAAGAACCCAAATATTCATCCAGGGATCCCATTTGAAAAACTTGAATCCACCCCCCCCCCCCCACCCCCTGAGATGTTGCATACTAAATATCAAAAGTAACTGACTGGTGGATCTGAAGAAGAAGATTTTTAAAGAATATCCCCCCGATTCCACCAAATTAATAATCAGGCTCCCATAGGAAGCCCAAATATTAACTCAGGGAGTCGATCTGAACAAATTCAAATCATACACCTCTAGAGATGTCACAAACCAAATATGAAAGGATTCTCACTAGTGGGTCTGAAAAAGAAGATTTTTTAAGAAATTTTCTCATATTGCACCAAGTTAAAATTTGAGCTCCAATAAAGAGCCCAAATATTCATCCAGGGATCTCATTTGAACAAACTTAAATCTACCCCCACCCCTCCCTAGAGATGCTGCATACAAAATATCAAAAGAATCTGACTCATGGATCTGAAGAAGAAGATTTTTAAAGATTATTCCCCATGCTGCCCCATGTTAATATTCGGGCTTCCATAGGAAGCCCAAATATTAACCCAGGGACTCAATTTGAACAAACTTCAATCTGACCCCTGTGGAGATGCTGTATACCAAGTATCAAAAGAATCTGACTCTATGATCTGAAAAAGAAGATTTTAAAGCTTATTCCCTATAGCACCCCAAGTTAATTATTTGGGCTATTCTGTTGAGCCCAAATATGTACCAAGAGGTGAAGTATTAAAAAAACAGCAACCGAAAGAAATTTTTGTTTTGTTTTCAGCTACTGTGTTCTCTCTAGCGCCCCCCCCCCCCCCTAAAAAAAACAAGAAAAAACAAGCAAATCGATTTGAACAAACTTGAATATTTGACACCCCAAGAGATGTTACATACCAAATATGAAAGGACTCTCACTGGTGGATCTGAAGAAGAAGAAGAATTGTCAAGAAATGTTCTCATACTGCTCTAAGTTAAACTTTGGGCTTCAATAAAAAGCCCAGCTATTACGCCGGGGACCTGATTGGAACAACCTTCAATCTAACCCTCCCAGAGGTGTTGTACACCAAATATCAAAAGAATCTGACTGCTGGATCTGAAGGAGATGATTTTAATCGATAATTCACCATATTCCACCAAGTTAATAACGAGGCTCCCATAGGAAGCCCAAATATTAACTCAAGGAGTCGATCTGAACAAATTCAAAGCTTACACCTCTAGAGATGTCACATACCAAATATGAAAGGATTCTCACTAGTGGGTTTGAAAAAGAAGATTTTTTAAAAATTTTCTCATGTTGCACCAAGTTAAAATTAGAGCTCCAATAAAGAGCCCAAATATTCATCCAGGCATCCCATTTGAACAAACTTAAATCCACCCACCCCACCCTCCCCCACCCCCTAGAGATGCTGCATACAAAATATCAAATGAATCTGACTCATGGATCTGAAGAAGAAGATTTTTAAAGATTATTCTCCATATTGCACCAAGTTAATATTCGGGCATAGGAAGCCCAAATATTAACCCAGGGACTCAATTTGAACAACCTTAAACCTGATCCCTGTAGAGATGCTGTATACCAAGTATCAAAAGAATCTGACTCTATGATCTGAAAAAGAAGATTTTTAAGCTTATTCCCTATAGCACCCTAAGTTAATTATTTGGGCTCCTCTGTTGAGCTGAAATATGAACCGATGGGGGTCGATTTGAACACACTTGTATTTGACCATCCTATGGATGCTGTATACCAAATATCAAAAGATTATGATCAGCGGTTCTGAAGAAAATTTTTTTTCACTTTTTACAAACATGCTGACTCAGCATTTTTTCAAACGCCCCTACAGAACACCCTAGCACAACCGATGGTCATTTCTTTTGTTTAATACATTCTACCGGTCAAAATGATGCTTCATACCAAATAACAGTTCTCTGTTCCATGTAGTTTGGAAAATATGGGCATTTGAATTTTGTTTCTATTTTTAGCCCTGCGGTACCCATGGGGCAACGAAAAAAAAAGAATTTCGGGCATCAATCAAGTACTTCGGACCCACTTATGCTACATGCAAAATTTGGTTCAAAGCGGCCCATCAGTTCTTGAAACAGAAATTATGGGCGGAGCCATAAATGGATATCCGCCCACAGAGAGCCCAAATATTGATCTACGAACTTCTCTTGAACAAACATTAATCTTCAACACCAAAGAGTGTTACATACCATCTATCAAGGCAATCTCTCTGGTGGTTTACGAGAAGAAGATTTTTAAAGATCGCCCAGAGCCCGAAGAAGGCAGCGACTCCGTTTGAACAAAATAGAAAGGGTATACCCCAGGGATAATTTGTGCAATATATGTTTGAATTTGGCTGAATGGCTGTGGAGAAGAAGCTAGGTTTGCAAAAGTTAACGGATGACAGATGACGGACGATGGACGGCGGACGCCAAGTGATGGCAATACCTCACACTGACTTGCAGTGAGGTGAGCAAATAAAATTTGAATGGACATTTTTGTATATGGCCCTGGCCGGTTTTGTCCATTATGCTGAGTAAAGTTTTAATTATATAGACCATCAACAGTAGGGCAAATATTCAGCTACCTATTAGGGCAGGCGATTAATCGGTTAACCAAGGCTTAGCCATGCGATTAATCAATCAATAAAACCCTTTAATCGTTTCAGCTCTAAAATTAATCTAATTTTATTAAATTTTATCTGATGAAAAAATGCTTATATTTTTGTCGGAACAGTAAATGAATCTTCTTAACAAGCATTTGTGAGAATGTCACAGGAATGAAACGATTGGTCTTGCAATTTGCGAAACCCTGGTGAGCCCAAATATGGACTCAGCTTGAACAAACTTGAATCTCACCCCTAAGGATGCTGCATATCGTACGAGATATTAAAACATTCCGACTGCTAGATTTGAAAAAGAAGATTTTTAAAGAAAATTCCACATTTTGAAAACTCAAGTTATAATTCAGGCTCCCACAGTGAGCCCGAATATGAACCTAGGGATTTGGCGAAAACAAACTTGAATCTCACCCCACTAAGTATGCTGCATATCAAATATAAATACATACCGACTGCTGGATCTGAAGAAGAATTTTAAAGAAACTTCCTCATTTTGAACTAAGTTATAATTTGGGCTCCCGCAGTGAGCCAGGGTTTCGTAAATATATTTTTTGCGGGAACCATTTATTTTTTGTGTGACCTATTTCCAACGTGTCTTAATCAAATGAATTATGCTAATTTATCTTCAAATACATAGATTGCTAGATTGTTCAACCACCACATCAAAGGCTTTTGCAGTAGTCGTGTTTGTAGAAATTAATTAGAGCTGATATGGTTAACCGATTGACTAACCAATGATTAACGTCTTGATCGATAAAAAAAGTAATTGATCGGTTACCCATTACTTTTGAAGTACAGTATTATATGGGTTAACTCAGGAACAAACTTGCTCCAAAACAGGCAAACATTGTCACACTGGCTCACATAAATTATAAGAGACAGAGTAACACATGCCAGTTGCATGCTGACATACTTGTCCACTTGCATGATCATTATACTGTATCAGTAGCTGGAAATGGTCATTCTCAACCCTTCACCAAATGCGGGTAGCAGACGATACTTGCACAAGAAATGAAGAAATTCTTGAATTACAAAAGATTTTCAATGTTCGTCACAAAAACATAGCTTATGATGCCCCCCCCCCCCATTGGAACAAGCTCAATGAGCTTGTTCCAAAGAGGGGTCATAAGCTATGTTTTGAGACAAAAATTGAAAATATAATAACATTTGAATTGACATTTTTGTATATGGCGCTGGCCGGTTTTGTCCATTATGCTGAGTAAAGTTTTAATTATATAAATCATCAACGGAAAGGCAGTTATTCAGCTACCTATGTGGCATAGCAGGGTTAAGTACCCCGGAAAAATCATCGTCTAGTGGATTTGGGTTAGGACTACAATCGTGGCAAGTGGCCACAGGACAATTTAAATGTTCAGTCTAGGAGGCAACCAGTTTCTGTGGAGTCTGCAACAATTCTTGATACTGCAGCCGCAGCGAAAGGGTGAATTCAAAACACATAAAAGTTACTTACAGTTTTCTACGTTCATTCACAAAACCCTAAATAAAGTTCCTACAATTTAAACTGTGAGGAAATATTCTCTCTCTGGTAAATTTATAAAATATATCAGATACGAAATGAGACTAAGTCGAAATTATCGCATCGCTCTCATCACGTCCTGTGTCTGGAATTGTTGTCTGGCCTGGCAGCGTTCGGCGGCGTTCTTCCACGAGAATAGGAGAGTGACTTCTTACACAACGGAAGACCAGAGAGAAGTGCCTCAATCGGGTGATTCCGTTGGTTTATATACAGTTTGATTCGTGCATAGTCGTGCAGATCTTGTTTCAATTGACGTCATAAAACACCACAGAACACCACTTATACCCCAAGATGGTGGAGAGGTATTTCTTAACCCCTTACTTCCATTCCAGGATAGTAGGGCATCCTGTGGGTCTCCTATGCTAATAGTATGCGTTCTCGCATTTAAAAGGACACTGGCATTTGGTAGGTGTACATTTTCAATACCGACAGTACCGCCCAGCGAACGTGCTATATTGCACAATTCTCAGAGCTGAAAGTGATACTGGGTGTGTTGAGGTTAGGTCGGGTCAGTATGCAATGCTAAAATCTGACAAAAGCATTCTGATGAGGTTATCCTAGGTTATCCTAGGTTAGGTTTATACTAGCTAATATGCCAATCATAATATCAAATTACTTTAGGTCAGACTATTGTCTAATTTCGTGTCTCGTGCTCCACTTCTGTAGCAAGTGAGCAGAGTACTTTTAGGTCAGTTGCACTGATGTTATGCAATGCAAATATACTAAGAATATGAATAAAATTACATAACTTGTGCCTGAGAACAGCGTTTATACTTATTAAAGTTTATTCAACAGAGAATTATTTCCAAGTATGACTTGGCCACTCTGATTAGCTGATTAACACTTTGGGAGCCGAGACTCCCAAGTGCAATCATATGACTCCGATGCGCTCCACGGAGATTAACCCAATGCACTCCGTGGAGGGCATTTCATTACAATCCTCCCAACCAAGATGCGAGGTCCGGTAAACTTTTATCGGAGCTCGAGTCTGGATCAGATGAATTCCCCAGAATTTACTGACCAGGATGACCTGACCCATGGAATCTGGATGACCAATCACATGTGGTGACCAGGATGTATCAGCATCACGGTCAACACTGTGACGGGAATCCATGACCAGGATCAGACACTACTGGTTTAGGGATAAGAAATGCACTACATGGGTTATTTATTAATGTTTGACAATACCGGAACGCCTCCAGACAGCAGGAATCACCTTTTTCTCTTAAGGAATTACATTCTTAAGTAAGCAAACACAATAAAATTGAACTGATATTGATAACAATATCTTTACTTTTTACGTTTCCTACATCATTATTCTATTGGTGGGGAAAAACTGATAATAAAAGGCCGTATAATCGAAGCTATGCTTCTTTAAAGGGGTTCCCCTAGAAGGTCAAAACGACACAGAGGACAACTTTGCTTTTGTTGCATCCAAGTTAACCCACAATAGAGATGTACTATCTGAGTACAGCGAGGACAACGATATGCTGCACATGGCCCAACGATGTCCAATAAGCATATCACGCATTGTCTCCCATCTAAATCCGACTGGGATACAGTTCCGAAGAGAAAACTCAATCCTTCACCTACAAAGTTGAACAAACCTCATTTCTTCTGAGACGAGATGATTGTATGTCCATGTAATCTGCGGTAATCGTTCAGATCCTCTTGTACTCGTGTAACACGATTATCTAGGTATCTGATCTCCTGGTGTATATCCGTTATGATCGATCTTAACGCAACGGCAAGAGTAGAGTTTTCACCATTTATTTCTACAAAAGTTTGTCGAAAAGCTGTGGTTGTAGCGGAATACAATCCATTAGTATATCTCATACTTCGATCAAGTCTGCGCACATATTGCATAAAAGGTTGGAGCTCATAAACAAACATTGTACTCCAATCACTAGTTACCATATTTACTTCTTTTACTTTCTTAAAAATCACATTGTTTCTAATAATAGTATGTCCATCTATTATTACAGTCAAAAGACCAACTAATAACATCCAACGCAACATCTTGCTCCTACAATGAGAAAGGAAGCAAGAGTTAGCGCAATGAGTAATACACAATCCAATTTCTTTCACTCTGACGATTCACTTCCCGGGTGTAAAAGGTCAGAAGGTTAATCCAACTACCAGAGAGTCTTAGTCAGTTCGCGAGGCTGACAAGAGCCCACTTATAGTTTTGTTCCGCACAAATCATAAGTCAATACAATTTTGTTACTCATTTTACACTTTCTCTCATCTCTCTCAAACTTAAGGAGAGGCATCTGCCATTATGTGTTACGTTTGGTTACCATTAGTCTTGTGCTAACATTTAATCACTAGTACTCCAGGTAGTAGGAGGTACCATAACTGCTCCTAATTCTAATTTCTCACCTGGTTCTTTAATCTTATTATAATCTCTTAACACAGCTTGTATGCAAGAGATCATCTCAGTTATATCTTTACTTGATTGTTTTGGTGGAGGCTCATTACTTTGGCCTTTTTCTTCAATTATTTGCAATTGATCAACTTCCATTGTTGAATCATTTAATCAATCATTTCGATCATTAGCAATGAACAGCGAGGGTTGTTGATCAGCTGAAGGAGCTCATAGCTCCTTCATACGTCTTTTGTAATCTCGTACTTGTTGTACTTGTTGTCTTAATTCCGCTAAAGGAACACCATCTTCTTCTGAAGAAGAATGTTCTCGTCTTTGTCTTTTATTCTTAATGAATGATGTTAAGGGGTGTTTTTCTTGAATCCCTTGCATATCGTCACCTTCATCACTGTCATTACTGTCACTACTGCTACTGTATTCAGTAGTCGACTGTTCTGACGGGGGTGGCGTAATGTTGTATTCATCGCGCTCTAACAGGTTGGACAGGTTGAGGCACCTCCCATTCTTGAGGCACTTTACTAAGTCTTTCTCCATGACATTTAATTATTCTGCGAGTTAATTGATCTTGTATCTTGTAACTCACTGGACCTGTTCTCTCATTGACTCGAAATGGGTAATCCCATTTCGATTCTAATTTTCCTTTAGATTTACCCGAGGAGTGTAAAACAGGATCACCTACTTCAAAGGTGATATTCTTTGCTGTAATATCATATAATCTTTGTTGTTTTAATACTCGTTTCTTTTGTGCAGCTTGTTGTTTTCGAAATGCTTTATGTTGTTCCTGAATGGCTATCTTATGAGGTTCTTCACCTACATATTTTTCTCGAGGTTTAAGTATGTTGTCGAGTGGTAAAACCACATCTCTGCCATACACCAGATAAAATGGAGAGAATCCAGAAGATTCGCTGCCATTAAACCTGATGGCTGCCGTAGCTTGGTTTAGGAATAAATCCCATGTTTCTAATTCTTCTCGAGCTAGTTTTGCTAAGATGTCATTCAGCGTTCTATGTAGCCTCTCCACCTTCCCATTAGATTGTGGATGGAAGTAGGAAGTGGTTACATGGTGTATCTTGAAATAGTCAGTAAAATATTTCATCACTGCATTTACATTTTCAGATCCATTGTCTGTTAATATTTCTAAAGGACATCCAAATCTTGGAAAAATTTGATCTATTATCAAGTTAGCAATTGTTTCCGCCTTTTTATCAGGCACTGGAAACGCTTCAGGCCAGCCAGAATAAATATCTATGAAGGTCACAATATATTTATTTCCTGATAAAGTCTCAGGGTGCGGACCACTCATATCCAATGCTATTTTAGCAAAGGGGTATGGAGGTCTATCAGTCTCTTGCAATGGCAAAGTGTGAGCTCTGGTGTTACGAGCTCGACACACGAGACAATTCTCTACATGTTTATAAATATGTTTATATAAATCTTTCCAATAATATTTTCTACTGATATTATTGTACACTTTGTCTATGCCAAGGTGACCTAATTTGTCATGGTATTGTTTCAACACATCTGCATGTAATTGTTCGGGTATGCACAAGCGTACCCGTGGGTTATCGTCAACTGTACTAATGTAATATAATACTCCCTCAATCATGAGGTATCTACTACTAATGTGTGCAGGGGTATTGTTACCTTGATACTTCTTAATGATTTCTACAATCTTTTCATCTTTCTGTTGCTCTACCTTCATGTCCAAATCTTTGTAATTAATTGCTTGTCGTTCGGGTGGAACCTGAGGTTCATCTGTGATGACATGTACATATCTTTGAGGATCAATTTTGTTACTATTTATAATTCCAATTTGTAATGCTTTCTGACTTTCCACATTATCCATCTCGTACCCAGGGTCAGCGTTTGTGATTCCTTCAGGTAAACGAGAAAGTAGGTCAGCACATGTATTCTTTCTACCTGGTAAATATTCAATCTTACAATTGTAGCTCGCTATCTTCAATGCCCAGCGTTGTACTTTGGCATTGTTTTGCGGACTTTTCAACATGTACTGCAAGGGGGCGTGGTCTGTCTTAATAACAAACTCTGCTCCCTGCAGGTAGTTATTGAATTTATCCAAAGCATATGAGATAGCAAAAGCTTCTTTCTCAAATGTCGACCATTTCTGTTGGGTTTCACCCAATTTATGAGATAGGAAGACAATGGGTTTTTCATCAGGTACTCCAGGTAGTTGACCTGTTTCGTCATCACATGGTTGTGCCAAAACCCCTC
Organism: Pictodentalium vernedei; assembly: GCA_031216915.1. Lineage (NCBI taxonomy): Eukaryota > Metazoa > Mollusca > Scaphopoda > Dentaliida > Dentaliidae > Pictodentalium > Pictodentalium vernedei. The sequence goes on from CM062297.1 coordinate 173,390,350, forward strand.
CGACACAGTGGCCACTGGCATCTGTGTAAAGCACGTAAGGCTTTCTTGGATTTGGATATGACAAATGAGCAACTTGAGTTAAACGATCTTTCAACTCTTGAAAGGCCTTTTGATGTGTTTCTCGCCAATGAAATCTTGCATATTTCTTTGTCAGTTCTAAGAGTGGTTGAGCAATTTCGCTGAACTGAGGAATAAATCTACGGTAATATGAAGTCATGCCCATAAAAGATCTCACTTCCGTCACCGTTTTCGGCGGATTTAATTTTCGAATGACCTCGACCTTCGAAGTCTCAGGTTTAATTCCATCTTTACTAATTACAAAACCAAGATAAGATGTTTCAGATTGAAAGAAGGAACACTTCTTAGCTTTTAGCTTCAACTTATGTTTTCTTAGTCGACCAAATACTTGTTTAATGTGGTCAATATGAGATTTTATGTCACGGCTGAAAATCAAAATATCGTCAAGGTAGGCCAGAGAAAAATCCTCTAGGCCCTTCAAGACGCTTGTCATGAGGGATTGATACACCGAGGGCATGTTCAAGAGTCCAAAGGCCATCACATTGAACTCATAAAGGCCCTTATGACAAACAAAGGCCGTTTTAGGTCTATCTTCTTCATCCATCTTGACTTGCCAGTAACCTGACTTCATGTCAAGGGTGGTGAAGTATTGACATCCATTCAATAAAGTAAAGATGTCGTCAGTCAATGGAAGCGGCCAGTTCATAACTTTCGTGACTTCATTGAGCTTGCGGAAATCAATGCAGAAGCGTTTCGGGCCGGCTTTCTTGTCCACGAGCAGGCACGGAAAACTCCATGCACTATTTGACCTCCATATAATTCCGGATTGAAGCATTTCTTCAAGTGCTTCGTCCATAATTTTTCTCTTAAGTAATGGAACTCTATATGCTCTACTTTTGATTGGTGGCGCATCACCTGTGTCAATGCGCATCTTAACTGTATCTGTCTGAGTTAATTCTTTATCAGTTTTTGCAAACAAGTCTTTATTATTATTGATGACTGGCATCAACAGGTGCCGTTTGTCTTCAGGCACCTGTATGTCACCATCTGTGATCTGGTCTTCAGGTGTATTTTGAGTTAAGATCTGATTAACTTCTAAGACTTTTTCTTCCTGTTCTACTGGTTCAAGTTTTCCAATCAAACATCCCCTTTTCAAGGTGTAATATTTGTTGGTACTGTTCACCAACAGTACAGGTATGGTTTCATTTCCATTAGTGACTATACTGTTACTAACCAAGAGGCCAGGCTGTTCAGCCACATGACCTTTAGTCAGTCCATGATGTTCTAAGTATTTTGTGTCAAAGACAGATTTTACACCGGAAGCTTTTGCTGTACACAAACAAGTGGACTGTGGTTTAAGTTCCACCTGATTGATCAGTCTAGTAAGACAACTCACCTGTATATCTTGAACAATGGGTACATAGTGACCATCTAATCTCAATTTATGAAATTCCCAATATAAATTAACTCGATTGCCCCTTATCCAATCCATTCCTAATAACATACTTCGATTCAATTCATTTATTACTAAGAACTCATGCACCTGATAAATTCCTTGAATATAAAATTCAAGTTTAACTTTTCCTCGAGGGAGAGTGTCATTCCCAGTAATACCTGCAATGCGAGGCGAAGAATTTTTATCACCAATTAATTTCGGTCGGTGTTTAAGATTTTTCCAAAATTTTGTACTAATACAACTCGTCTGTGCCCCTGTATCTAATAAGGCACGTACTTGCTGTCCTTTGATGTTCACTAAAACACTATTCAAAGAAGCAGCCCCATAATTTATGGTTACTGTTTCCGGTTGAGAATTTCTAAGTTTTTGTTGCTGTTGTTTCCCATTTGGGTAATCATCATTGTTTACTAAGTTATTTCCCTTGGTTTCCATAGAGTGTTTCACTTCCTGTTGGCATGGCTTTTTCCAATTACTTTCCCTTGGGTTTTTCCTGTTTTGTAGTTTTGGGTTTTTCCCAAATGATTTCTCTTGGCTCCTTATTCTTGGATTCCTATTTCCTGATTCACTTACTTTCTGTTTCTGTTGATTGATTTCAATACAACCCTGCTTACCTGGTTGATTATAATCACAAGACTTTTTCATAGTTTGATTTTCATAAGCATTTTTCATATAAATCATAATATCAGGGTCTACATCTACAATGTGTATCTCTTTTAATTGTTTAGGAGTAAAGTTTTGTAAAACTCTCACATAAACATCTGCACACTTCTGTTTAGGTACACCATATATCCCGCTACTGATGAGTGGGATAGCTATGTTTACAAAATTTTCATTGTCACATACCTGCAATACTTTTTGTACAGTACTGTATAAGACATTGAGACATTTATTTTTATCACTGTAATCATTCCAGCATGGTCCCACAGCATGTATCACTTTTAAACATGGCAACATTCCACAAGTGGTAGTCATATTCTCACCTACTGGAAGATTTCCATGCTGTTGAATGTATTGTTGACATTCTTGTTCAAGGGCTGGACCAGCTCCAAGAGCTATAGCACTGGCAACACCTCCGCCATGGGTCAACTGGCTATTAGCCGCATTTACCATAGCGTCAGCAGCTACCTGGGTTATTCCAGTCCTGTATACTTTTACTTCCAGACCACTGTCCTTTGCAGGGCAGCCATTTTGTGAGTTGGCCTTGGGTTTCCTAGGCCTACCAGTCAGAGGAATGGTTGTGAATTTTACTGTACAATTTTTCCTGTTATGTGTGGGCAGACCACACCTTGTGCATTGAATGGCTTTACTTTTCACTGGCGGAGAATCATTTTTGGTTCTCCTTGTTTGAGACTGAGTACTTGGCTTTATATTACATGTTTTATTACCCGTATTTCCACCTGTCTTATTATTTACATTTTTATTTTTACAGTTATTCATACATTCATTTTGTACATTAATTTTCACGTCTCCCTGGAGTTTTCCATTTTCACTTCTGTTGGGAGCATGTGACTTCTCATTAACTCTGCTCATTGCCCCATATGGGCAGAGTTCCCTTCGTTTAAATTGACTCGGCAATCGCGAGCGAAGTGGTTTGGCTTCCCACAGCGAAAGCAGCAAAAGGTCGCCCCTGGTGACCTTTCACCTGATGGCTGAATATCAAGTGTTCTCACCTGCTTGGTCAAGTTAACGCGACAATCGCGTTTCATGTGGCCAATGCGGTTACAACGATTGCAAACCGGTCGTGAAAATCGTGTCGGTTTCTGATATCTGTTGTAATTTTGTCCTCCCCTATTTCGGTATTGACTATTGTACTGATTTTTGTTCTGATTCTGATATGGAGGTCGCGCATAACCTCCACTTTAGTTTTTCGTTAAGATATTCACCTTATGGCGTCGGCGCGCCACACCTATGTCCATGGGAGTCCCGTCTCTCGTCTCCAAAGGGAGATCTACATGTTCTTCCTGTTCGTCAATGGGATCACGAAATACAGGGTCCCGATAGCGCTCATATTCTTCATATTGTCGGTCAAATGCCTTCCCAAAGGTCGATTTTCCTTTGGCAGCTTCAGAACGGGCGCAAAATTTGATTTTCGCGGCATTTTCAAATAATGCTTGACTAACAGTGTTTTCTAGCGTCTTGGGCATGCGACGGATTAGTTTCATCCGAACATCGTTGTCATACAACCCATCACAAAAGTAATCTGAGAGGTTTTTCTGGATGGTGGGGTTATCAATCTCCTGATCAAAGGCATCTTTCGCCAGATCAAGCAGTTGCTCAGCATATGAGACAAGGGTTTGATTTTTCCCCTGTCGCATATGGCGCAACTGATTGGTAGCCATGGAGTTATCCATAGCGGCGCTATAGCGACTTTTCAGTTCGCCATACAGTTCGGACCAAGGCATTTCAGGATTTTTCTTCATTGTTCTTAAAATAAAATCAGCAACTACAAAGTCACTGGTTTGAGCGGCGATTTTAGGTCGTCGCTTCTCTTCTACGTCATTTGTCTCACAGAAAAGGTCAAGAGATTTTATCCAACCCCGAAAATTCAAGGGGTTCCCGTCAAATTTTTTAATATGGGAATGAATGGACTGAGCATGAGTGGCGTTAGCAGTCTTTGCATTACTCTTTTCACTTTGGCGCACGGTTTCATGCAGGTCGATTATGGCAGAAGACGTGGGGTCATTGGCTCGTTTTTCAGCGTCTGCCAATTGATTTTTGACTCTCCGCAGTTTCGCTTGTGCAGTACCTTTCTCATTAGCCAACTGCAATTCTAAATCAGCTTTCTGCTGTACCAGTTCTGCTTTAACTTGGACGAGGGCTGTCTGCGTTTGTTGCAGGGTTTGTTGTGAGGCAGCATGCTGCTGCGACAAGCTCTGAGCTTGAGAGCTCATTTCCGCAATTTGCAGTTCATACTGACCCACAAGACCTTCCTTTTCTTGTTTCGCTTGAGTAATTTCATCGATTAACCGTTGCTCTCTGTCTGACAATGGCGTGGTCATTTTTAATGAATTTTATTACTATGAAATAATTTACAATTTTTTCTGCTGTTAACGAACGTAAAATGAAGAATATTGCACCTACCTTGCTACTACAACTGTTGAAACACCCGCGGTTGTCTTTTCAGAATTTCCTGGAATTCCTCGAGATTTTTCACAGTTACCTTAGTTTCCGTTTTTCTCTGATGTTCAGTCAAAAGTTCAATATATCTGATGAGCAACGCTCGGTGCGACCAGTCGAGCGTGGTTTGGATGTGATAGCAATTGGCGGTCGGCGTCAGTGTAAATAATGGCACGTTGGACATGCAATCAGTTCTACCATGGCGTTGTACCAGTATTGGATTCAGAGGGCACTGTCTGCGTCTGCTGCCTTACAAATTTCAGCTGCCAGGCGTTCAATTCACCAGTAAAATTAAGGGATGTCTGTCCCCCATAAATAACATCAAAAGTTCTCACAAGTTCACTGAGCTCCCCAGCGGCAACGTTTTGAGTCCGTTTCGGCTTCACTGGGTCCGTTAGGGTTAATAGATGTTTCTAGAATGTTCACCTGATTGTTTCAAGAGAGTTAGAAGTCAGAGTCCACATCCTGACGAACGGCACCATATAAACTGGCCTGTGGCATAGCAGGGTTAAGTACCCCGGAAAAATCATCGTCTAGTGGATTTGGGTTAGGACTACAATCGTGGCAAGTGGCCACAGGACAATTTAAATGTTCAGTCTAGGAGGCAACCAGTTTCTGTGGAGTCTGCAACAATTCTTGATACTGCAGCCGCAGCGAAAGGGTGAATTCAAAACACATAAAAGTTACTTACAGTTTTCTACGTTTATTCACAAAACCCTAAATAAAGTTCCTACAATTTAAACTGTGAGGAAATATTCTCTCTCTGGTAAATTTATAAAATATATCAGATACGAAATGAGACTAAGTCGAAATTATCGCATCGCTCTCATCGCGTCCTGCGTCTGGAATTGTTGTCTGGCCTGGCAGCGTTCGGCGGCGTTCTTCCACGAGAATAGGAGAGTGACTTCTTACACGACGGAAGACCAGAGAAAAGTGCCTCAATCGGGTGATTCAGTTGGTTTATATACAGTTTGATTCGTGCATAGTCGTGCAGATCTTGTTTCAATTGACGTCATAAAACACCACAGAACACCACTTATACCCCAAGATGGCGGAGAGGTATTTCTTAACCCCTTACTTCCATTCCAGGATAGTAGGGCATCCTGTGGGTCTCCTATGCTAATAGTATGCGTTCTCGCATTTAAAAGGACACTGGCATTTGATAGGTGTGCATTTTCAATACCGACAGTACCGCCCAGCAAACGTGCTATATTGCACAATTCTCAGAGCTGAAAGTGATACTGGGTGTGTTGAGGTTAGGTCGGGTCAGTATACAATGCTAAAATCTGTCAAAAGCATTCTGATGAGGTTATCCTAGGTTAGGTTTATACTAGCTAATATGCCAATCATAATATCAAATTCTGTCGAAATCACCTTAGTAAGGTTACTTTAGGTCAGACTATTGTCTAATTTCCTGTCTCGTGCTCCACTTCTGTAGCAAGTGTGCAGAGTACTTTTAGGTCAGTTGCACTGATGTTATGCAATGCAAATATACTAAGAATATGAATAAAATTACATAACTTGTGCCTGAGAACAGCGTTTATACTTATTAAAGTTTATTCAACAGAGAATTATTCCCAAGTAGGACTTGGCCACTCTGATTAGCTGATTAACACTTCGGGAGCCGAGACTCCCAAGTGCAATCATATGACTCCGACGCGCTCCATGGAGATTAACCCAACGCACTCCGTGGAGGGCATTTCGTTACACCTATTAGGACAAGTGATTAATCAGTTAACCAAGGTTAATCCATGCAATTAATCAATCAAGAAAACCCTTTAATCGTTTCAGCTCTAAAATTAATCTAATTTTATTAAATTTTATCCGATGAATAAATTCCTATATTTTTGTGGGAACTGTAAATGGATCTTCTTAACAAGCATTTGAGAGAATATCACAGGAACGAAGCGATCGTTCTCGCAATTTGCAAAACCCTGGTGAGCCCAAATATGGACTTGGCTTGAAAAAACTTGAATCTCACCTGTCTGATGATGCTGCATACCAAATATCAAAAGATTCTGATTGGTGGGTCTGAAGAAAAAGATTTTTACAGAAGATTCCTCATACTGCACTAGTTTCAACATTTGGACTCCCCTAGAGAGCCCAAATATGGACCCAGGGATTTGATTTCAATAAACGTGTGAAAAAATCTTCCAAACATGGATATGTGAAATTTGAAAGCTTTTTGAGCATGGATTGGGTGAAGAAGAGTCTTAAATGCTTTCCCCATTACCCACAGTTTTAAAAAATGCTGACTAAGCATTTTTTCCAAGTCCCGAAAAAGTACGCCATGATAGACCCGACAGCAATTTGTTTGAACCATTCCATTCTGTTGGGCCCAAGGGAGCTTCACGTCAAATACGAATTCTCAGTGCTGTGTTGTTTTGGAGATATGGGCGTTTTAAATTTTGTTCTATTTTTAGCTCCTGTGGTTCCCATGAGGTGACGGGAAAATATTTTTGGGCATAAATTAAGTACTAATGACCCAATAAACTCACATATTAAATATGGTTCAAATCAGCCTCTTGGTTTGAAAAATAGAATTTTTTTCTGGGGAGAAAATTTTTGTCCCTCCCATAACGAAGGCAAATATAGCCCCATAAGCTTCTCTTGTAGAAATCTGAGTCTTCACCTCAAAAGGAAGCTGCACACCAAATATCAAGCCTCCGCTACTCCTGGTTCATGAGAAGATTTTTTAAGATATAGGCATAATTTTTGGGCGTGACCCTACTGAGGGGCAGGGCAACTTAGTTTGTACAAAATCAAAATGCAATGTCATAACAAACAATCATCTCACATTTCACTTAAATCGGTTCAGCAGTTTTGGAGTAGAAGACGCAAACACCATGTTCACGGACAACTGACAGTGAGTGATCACTATAGCTCACCCCGACTAAAAGTGAGGTGAGCTAAAAATTCAGTGGACCATGAGTGATGCAGTTGGGATAAAGATTTGGTTCAAGGAGAGAAGAAACTTGTACATGTAGCTGCTGGCTGTCGAAAGTGTTGTTAAAACCGAATAAATAAATAAACAAGAGGCCCCACGGGGCCTGAAGCATTCACCTTTAACATAACTCGATATAAACAAGAATGAAACTACATTAAGGAATCCATCTCTATAAGATACACTGTCAATCCTTGAGCCCCTCAGAAGTGACAAAAACAGTCCAAGCATCATGCCTTTTCTTCAGTTGATCATAATGTAAAATGTGGAGTTCCCCTCTGAAGCCCCTTGACACAACCTGTGAAGATTACTCTTAGTTACATACCTCTAGAGGGTACTGAGTAAAAAATTTCTAATTCTTCAGCTACATGGCCAATTCCATCTCCCATACGGAGCCCAAATATTAACCCAGGCACTCGATTTGAACAATGTTGAATCTGATCTCCTTAGAGATGTTGCAAACCAAATATGAAAGCATTCTGACTGGTGGATCTGAAGAAGAAACTTTTTTAAAAAATGTCGTTATATTGCACTAAGTTAAACAACCAAATATGAAAGCATTCTGACTGGTGGATCTGAAAAAGAAACTTTTTAAAAAAATTTCCTTATATTGCACTAAGTTCAAATTTGGGCTACCATAGCGAGACCAAATTTTAACCCACAGACTCGATTTGAACAAACTTGAATCTCACCCCCCTAAAGATGTTGTATACCAAATATGAAAGCATTCTGACTAGTGGATCTAAAGAAGAAACTTTTTAAAGAAATTTCCTCATATTGCACTAAGTAAAAATTTGAGCTACAATAGCGAGCCCATATTTTAACCTACAGACCCGATTTGAACAAACTTGAATCTCACCCCCTAGAGATGTTGTATACCAAATATGAAAGCATTCTGACTAGTGGATCTGAAGAAGAAACTTTTTAAAGAAATTTCCTCATATTGCAAAAAGTAAAAATTTGAGCTACAATAGCGAGCCCATATTTTAACCTACAGACCCGATTTGAACAAACTTGAATTTCACCCCCCTAGAGATGTTGTATACCAAATATGAAAGCATTCTGACTGGTGAATCTGAAGAAGATTTTAAAGAAACTTCCTCATATTGCTCTAAGTTAAAATGTGGGCTACCAATGGAAGCCCAAACATTAACCTAGGGACTTGGTTTGAACAATCTTGAATCTGAACCCCATAATAATAATGTACACCAAACATTAAAAGATTCTGACTGACTGGTGGTTCTGAAGAAGATTTTTAAAGAAAATTCCCCATATTGCCCTAAGTTAAAAAAATTGGGCTCCTGCATTGAGTCCAAATATGAACCAATGGGCTTCATTTTATCAAACTTGTATCTGACTCCTCTATGGATGCTGTATACCAAATATCAAAACATTCTGAACATTGGTTCTTGAGAAAAGATTTCCTAAAATGTTTGCAAATATGCTGAGTCAGCATTATTTTGATGCCCTCTGCAGACCTCCCCTAACAAAAACATATGGCATATTTTTTAACGATTCAATTCTACTGGTCCCAAGGATGCTTCATACTATATAATAGTTCTCTGTTCCAAGTGGTTTGGGAAACATGGGCACTGGAAAATATTTCTATTTTTAGCTCCTGGGGTTCCCATGGGGATGCAGGATTTTTTTGGGTTTTTTTTTGCATGAGTTAAGAACTTATGACCCAATAATACCACCTACTCTATTTCGTTCAAATCAGACCATCGGTTCAGAAAATAGAAATTTTGGGTGGTACCAAAAATATAACCCCTCCCATTACAAAGCCAAATATTGCTTCACGAACTACGTTTGAACAAACTTGATTCTACACCTCAAAAGGCAGCTCCATAAAAAATATCAAGTCACTGTACCCACTGGTATGGGGCTGGGCATGCTGAGTTGAACAAAAATGCAATACCCCTTTGGGACCATAACTCACACAAACTTTCACTTGAATTGGCCCAGTGGTTTTGGACGGGAAGACCAAAACATGGTGTTGATGGACGACAAACGGATGGACAATGGACGAAGAGTGATTAGATAAGCCCAAATTGACTTTGTCATGGTGAGCTAAAAAAAAAAAATTAAATGGTTCATGACCGACATTTTATCCATGTTATTAAAATTGATACATTTGTCTCTGGAGTGCAACAAGGCTTATGCTGTAGCATTGCAAAGCCTTCTTGCACTCAAGGGATGGAATACACCACCACCCATGCTATTCTGTAGATTATGAGGCCTAAAACAAACCAAGAACATGAACTTTTAATGGCAAAGAAATAATTACAAAAATAAAAAAATCACCCGCCTGCATGCAATTTTACAAAAAAAATGGCCTGAGAAACAGATCTACTTTGTGGAGCCTTATGCATGAAGATTATTGCAATGAATACATTGTCTTGCACAAAGGAATACCACACAATCCAGTGTAGATGGTTTTCAAGAAGTCCTCCCTAGTGGAAGGGCAATTTTAACAAACATACAGGTCCAAATAAGCTTCATACACAGTGTAAAAATTCCACAAAAATAATAAACATTCATATATGTTTAATAGGAATTAGGAGTATTGTAATTAAAAGTCAATTGTGTGGTTGTTCATAAACTTACCGGTATATATTACTTTGTTATCAGGTGTTAAAAAATATAAATATTTGTAAACACACCCACCCATTTAGATTAGTCCCTGCTCATAGCAGTGGCATAGACATACAGTACAGTTGACGTGGTCTGGTCATAATCCATGCATGGGCAGTGATAGCCCTGCATGCTTTTTCCAGGTAATAGAAAATCATCATCAATAAACTTTTAATTAATGAAGCACCGGATTCTACCCTGTGCTGCATTAATTAAATTTTTGATGATTATTGCTGTAAACAGTGTTTGAAATCTAATGTCATTGCATCCGCGGAAATATTGACCACCCGTGGAAAGTGACCAGTCCACGGCGGCCGCACTGTAGGCCTGGGGGCTGGAGAGGGGACACATGCCCTCCACAATTTCATTCATGCGCCCCTCCCCTCCCCTGTTAACCCATATAATGAACATCCGACAAAACATTTTAATATCTAGATATTTATGCGTGTTCGCAAATTATATATTATGGACACAAATGGACACAGAGTCAAGGTAATTGTGTTTTTCTGTCTTAAATTTCATTTTTTTTTTTTGGGGGGGGGGAGGGGCACCAGACCCCCCCCCCCCCCCCCCCACTGATGGCATGGGGCACACTCCCTCTTGTACTCACCCCTATCTCACTACTATGTGGCTCAGGTGACGCTGTGCATCATCATATTCTTCATGCCTTGGCCCCTCCCCCACTAGATATTACTCTTGCCCCTAACTTTGATATCCTGGCTAAGCACCTGTATCATGGTAAACTAACATTAAATTGTGTGCTTATGAGCAGTAGCTAACATTGGAATAGTATAATGTGCTTTGTCAGAAACTTGATCAAGTATTGATGACAAACGACAATTTTCATTACCAGTACCTGGTACCAGTAAGAAAATACGATTTGCAAATATCACCCTGCGTTTTTTTCAGCTATTAACTAACATAAAATTGTGCGCATCATGAAAATTATTTTGTTAAAAATTACTGTTTCTTGTTTTGCTATTTTAGAAAAAGAAATCACTCCTTTTGTGGCAGGCATACTAAACCCGAGTCAAACCGAGAGATACCAAGGTGAATGAAGACAGGAGTGAAACGGGTATGGGGTGGTGTGTTCTTTTTATTTATTGGTGTTTAAGGTCACATATTTCTGCACAACAGCTTATCATGACCACAACAGTTTTATGGGTGGAGGAAGCCAGAGTACCCAGAGAGAACCACAGGGCAATGGCAAGCAAATGTCAGCTATCCAACATCAAGCAGGATTAGCTTTGTTTGACGACAGGTGCACCAAGAACATGCAGTATGCCTTGGTAAACAGCATACCGTGCCCCCACATGGGCAATGGGGGGGGGGGGGGGTGAAGTGTCTTGCCCGACACAAAGCTGTTGCTGCAGGTGGGATTCGAACCGAGGACCTCACGGCTTGCAGTCTGCACCACTACCTACTGAGCCACTGCAACCCTGGTGGTGTATTCGGATTATGTGAATAGATTTAAGCAGTATGTGCATGGTTTTAATGCCATATTTGAGAATTATGGGTGCTGAATAGAGTGCCCTGTAAAATCTTTTAGTAGATAGCTTGGTAATGGTATTTAGTTTAAACAGTGTTTATTTCCAATTTCGTTGAGTTACATTCAATAACAATAAAGTTTGTGTGGGTCCGACAGTAAGCTATAAGCTTTTACAAGGTCGTTTCCACTCGTGAGTCATTTACAGATACAGAGGACGGGATGGTAACTACATGTATACATTTACTAGAATATCAAATACTGGAAGTACTATGAAGGAAGTTAGAAATAAAAGTAGATTTAAATTTCATCCAAGGTATTAAGTTTCAAAATAGAAAACATTCTTTGCGTTATAATGGTATTTAATTAATGGTATTTAAAGCGACTCTACCTCAGTAAGTAACAGTGAATTGTTAACAACACAGTAACTTAGTAACGTCATAATTAGTTTTCTTTGTGGCTGTCGGCAATTGTCTTCTTTGTTATGACAAAAAAAATGTTATGGACCAATATCACGACACGGGAAACAGTATTTTTTGGAAGTGGTAATTTTTCAGTCGCCAACAATAAAAGAAAATTGCCGTAAGACTTGAGACATGGTCAGCACTCATGGCTGACCAATGGGATCAAAGATTAAAAGGATACTGACTTAAAACTTCTACAATTCTATAAAATGGCGACAATTGTACAAAAAAGCACTGGTCACATAAAGAAGGTGAAACTTGAAAACAAAAAAGTGTCAACAAATCACCATAAATTAGTGCTGTTATCACACAAGAAAGGGCTAAAAAGTATATATACAGTAGGTGCATAGTGTATTATCACAAAGTGGAGATTTCACTCAAACAACAATTCCAAATTTGTTGCAAAGCAAAACAAGCACAAGTTAAGCTATGGACAGCCAATGGAACTCTGGGTTAAACCTGGAGGTCCATTGACTCCTCTGGCTGAAACATTGCTTGTGTTTTTTGTCCATATGTTCAAAATTTGAAAGTGATACTTTGGGTGATTATTCCACTCCACAGGTGATTTTGTTTCATCCTCTCCCCATGCACTGTACATATACCAAATACAAGCTGTAGCTTTGGGTGTCCAGCCGAGCGATACTTATCACAGTACGCCACAAAATCCTAATAACATAAAGCCAACAATGGCAAAACAATAAACAAAATAAATAAATAAATAAATAAATTAAAATTAAAAAAAAAAACGCTGCAGGGTGCTCCAGCCTCCTCCACCCGTAAAACCGTCACGGTCATGATTAGCCATTGTGCATAAGTATGTGACCTTAAACACCAATAAATAATAATGAATAATAATAATAGCAATGGTTGAAGACAAGTGCACCATAAACGTACTATACACATTAGCACACAATGCCACTGTGCCAGCACATGGGCAATGGGGGTGCAGTATCTTGCCCAAATCGGTCAATACAAATACGGTAAAATTTTTCAATTTTGTAAAAATTATGAAAATTTTAATGGAAATTGTTTACTTCGGTAAATTCTTTGGGGAAAAAATACTAAAGTACTAAAGGAAACAATTACATTGCATTACCAAAATAAAATTTAAATTTAGGGACGAAACCACCCACTGCCGCCTGTGGGGTGAAACGACTCGAGTGGCGAATGGGAATTGGGGCGAAATGACCCGGGAGCAACTTATCAGCAAGGTATCACCTATTTTCAAGCAAACTTTTCAGTTAGGCCAAACCGTTTGGCCAGACCAAGGCCCAGATAAAATCTGATGGGAGGTTTATTTTTATCAAGTATTATAGTGATCTGTTTTCAAGATACCCAGTTACCACTTAAGTGTTTCCTCCACGCACAGACATAGCCCATTAATAACCAAGCTACCTATTATATACCAAGGGGTAGTTTTCGGGAACAACTCGGTCTACATGTATATATCTTGAATTTACTCGAATAAATCAAGTAATATCATGTATATTGTTTCAAAGGAATCAATTAAATATCTGCAATTAGATTTAAACCTTTTAGAACAGCACTGACTTATTTTTTTTTCTTTTCACCTCGGTATCTCTCGGTATACATTGGTTTTTAGTAGGACCCTTTTCTGAGGGGTGGTTTGGTTTGGATCAAATTGCCATAGTATGATTTGGTTTAAATTAGCAGCTGTTTGGGTCAAATTGCTGCAGGTCAGTTTGGATGCCATTCTCACTGATGACAGTATATTATAGAACACATGGAACGTGGATTTATTTATTTATTTATTGGGGTTTAACAGCACTTTTGACAGTTAGGGCCACCTTGTGTCGTACAGTTTTATGGGTGGAGGAAGTTGGAGTCCCAGGAGAGAACCACCGAACAAATGCCAGGGTTCCAACATACTAACTTCACATGAGCAGGGTTAGCAATGGTTGAGGGGCGCGGTGGTGTCGCGGTAACGGATTCTCGTCAGATCTCCGAAGTTAAGCAACATCGTGCGCGGTTAGTGGTTGGATGGGTGACCATTTCAGCGACCGATTTGCGCTCCCGTGTCGTGTCCTTGGGCAAGGCACTTGACCCCGATTGCCTACATGGGGGCAAGGTGACGCTGTGTACTGGGGCGTACTGCACGTCGATGGTGCACATGTCTTCAACCAATCTAACCCTGCCTGTGCCGTGGTGCAGAGTTCAGAGTTACGATGTTGGAGAGCTGACAACTGCTCGTCGTTGCTCAGAGGTTCTCTCTGGGTACTCCGGCCTCCTCCACCCGTAAAACTGTCACGGTCATGATTAGCCGTTGTGCATAAGTATATGACCTTAAACACCAATAAATAATAATGAATAATAATAAATAGCAATGGTTGAAGACAAGTGGACCATAAACGTACTATACACCTTGGCACGCAATGCCACTGTGTCCGCACATGGGCAATAGGGGGTGCAGTATCTTGCCCAAATCGGTCAATGCAAATACGGTAAAATCTTTCAATTTTGTAAAAATTATGAAAATTTTAATGGAAATTGTTTACTTCGGTAAATTCTTTGGGGAAAAAAATACTAAAGTACTAAAGGAAACAATTACATTGCATTACCAAAATAAAATTTAAATTTAGGGACGAAACCACCCACCGCCGTCTGTGGGGTGAAACGACTGGAGGGGTGAATGGGAATTGGGGCGAAATGATCCGGGAGCAACTTATCAGCAAGGTATCACCTATTTTCAAGCAAACTTTTCATTACTATTTATTTACACAGTTTTTGAATTATCCTAATGTTAAGGTGTAATACACCTTAACATTAGGATAATTCAAAAACTGTGTTTTGTTTTGATTCTTCTTGAACTTCACTAGGTATGTGTCCATACATATCTTTAAGAAATCGCACCAATGTAATCAACACGATTGCCGGTTATATCTGCGTTTTTTTGATGAAGGTGCATCATGTAATCGCTGAATAGGACAAGTTGCAACGAAATCAGGAGAGTTCGATCTGAAATAACAAGATTATTTGCTGACCGTATTGAAAAACCTCTAAAAGGACAGAATACGAGTGATGTGTAGACATGTAAATATCACGCAAAGCTGAGATGCCAGTTGGGTTGCAACAGAAAACGAACGCATTTGACATTTTGTTAGATTGTTGATATTGGCCCAAAGATTCCTTGAGGGGGATAAGCCGATTGTAGTTGTATCGGCAATTGTGAACCGGAAGTCATGTGATTTTTTCCCTGAAATTTACTGTCCAATTCAAAATATTGCTTGAGGGTATTAAAGAATTCTGTTCTGGAACACATTTATCTGATTGGGTATGTGCAGCCCCTAGCTGGCCTACGGCCAACTGGGGTTCCAATAATGCCACAAGTGGGAAGGCGATTTGCAGGTATTTTCTTTGTTTTACTGCTTGGTCATGACTCATTTGAAAGCCTTTCCCATACACAACTTTTAACCCAAATTTCACTGAGATCTGAGAAGTAATTTTGAAGTTATAATGCAAACAGACATCAGAGTGCAGATGGGGATATATACGGACGGACATATGGATAGACTTCAAATGCCAGTGATTGAACCGAAGGTGCTGACATACCAGTGTCAAGGATCAAGCTGTGTCAGATGAAAAACAGAATCTCTCACCTAATGGACCCGGCAACAAATCTCAGAGCAAAAACGTTTTTTGTGTAAAATCTTTGAAGTGTTCACAAACCCATTTTAGAACTCAAAACACCAGAGTAACTCTACCGGGTCATGTAATATTAAGAACAGCATGCTAAGCATGGCATATGCACCCCACTTACCCCCCCTCTGAAAATGCTAAGATGGAGATATTTTTAACACTAGGCATACACGCAAGGGGTTTATCATCTTTGTTTTGCAGTGGAGGGAAAGCAAACCCAGCAAAAATTGTGAGATCAACGTACACATGCTAACAATAGTTTGTGTCATTCAGATCATCTACATGTGAGATGTAAAATTATTGTCTTTGTTTTGCAGCAACATTAATTCCCTACCCCCTCCCAACACAGAAGTAACTGTAAAGACCAGAAACAATGATTGGACCATCAAGGAGAACAAAGACATAATGCCACATGTGGGGAGGTGATTTGAATGAATTGTTTTGGTTTTACTGCAGGGACGTGACTCATTTGAAAGCCTTTCCCATAAACAATTTTCATTCCAACTTTTTTTGAAATCTGATAACCCAAACCTGATATATGAGGCAGACAGACAAAAAAGTGGTATTTTACGAGACAAACAGCAAATTTTCAAAGTTAAAAGGTGGGATAAGTCTGAAAAGTGAAAATTATTAAATATGATTGAGATCCGATAATCCAAACCCGATATACGAGGCAAACAGACAAAAATAGGCAATTTTTTGTACATTCAAAGGGCCATAATGCACAGAAAAAATATTTTCAACAGCAAAACAGCTGTTACTCCATAAAGATCTTACATGTATAATAGTGAACATGTGTATGAAATTTCAAGTTATAATGTGGGCCGACATCTGAGTGAGGATGGACAGATGTATGCACAGATTCATGGACAGACACACCGACTCACGGATAGGTGCAATCCAGTATACCCGACTTTTGGAAACAAATGTACAGGTAAAGTATTCTAAAGGTGGGTGACAGTTAAATGTTAAACTAGAAAATATGTCTCCATGGGGTTAATGTTACAATGGGGATCCTTGTATGGTGCATCATAAGCCAAATCTTAGCAATTGTCTTGGCCTGTTTGATTCAAACCCTTCTACGGTTGATTGAAGATTCCTACTAATTAGTAAATATTTAATATAGTTATTTGAATTTTTTATCTTTAGCTCATACTAAGGGTTCCTACGGGTGAGGAGGTTTTATTTTTCTCATTGGAAACAGAAAACTGGGTTGTGCTAATAATGTTTACCTTCCGCAAACAACACTAAATATTAAAAGAGCTGAGCCCAAAAGCACTTGTTACCATCCTATGATGATAGCAAACGTAGTCCTTGAAGTTCTGTACAAAAAACTGATTGCATCTAATTCCGGTATAAAATAGCTGGCAGCCATCTTGAATTTCAGACTGCACTCCAAAAGACTTGTTTTTATCCCAAGGTGATAACAAAAGTGCCCAAGACGTTTCGTGAAGATCAGTTCATAAATAAAGCCTCTAGCCCAAGCCGTTGACATGTGCACTTACTGTGTATAAGTAGTGCTGAATAAATCAAAGTTCATCTAATTTGCATAATTTCTGCGCGAGAAAACAAAAATGTATTATATGTGATGTATTCCATGTTACTAAACATTCAAATAAAAATTTATTCAAATCAGAACTTTCACACAGAAGTTCCGTACAAAAGACTGAATGCACTAATTTCAGGACAAAATGGCTGCTGGTGGCCATCTTGAATTTTGGGCCGTACCCAAAAAAACTGGTTCACATCCCACGGTGAAAACAAAGGTACCCAAGAAGTTTCGTAAAGATCGGTTCATAAATACGGCCTCTAGCCCGAGTCGTATTGAATTGTTGATGCCGGACAGACATCCAGACAGATGACGGGCCATGGCATAACCTCAAATTTAACTATGTCAAAGTTGAGCTAAAAATGGGGAGTATCCAAAGTACCACAGGACAATAAACTATTTGTAAAGGACTCCAACTTTCAAGGACAATCGGACAGCGTTGGCATTCACCACCATGCAGCCTTGAGGCTGCATTTTGAATTTCTGTGTTTGTTGTTCTTATGAAATATTATTTTATTATTATCAGTTACGGTACAAATATGCTACCTATAGCACACTTTCAGGAACCGCTGATGTCTGATGTCGACTTTGTGTCAGTGCGTGAGTTGCACACATACTGTTGGGTTGTATACACCACATCCTTTATTTTGCTATATAATTTGTGTAAATTTATTTGGAATTTATAGAATTTTAGACATATAAATTTCATAGTATTGTTTTTGCCTCAGTTGTGGAGCTTAATAAGTAATGGTCAATTTAGTTTGAAAAAAGGGGTTCATGAAGATTCAGCCACAGGAAGATTCAGCCCACATACTTTTTCCGAGAATATTCGGTCTCAGTCGTGGTCGAATCTTATCACCTCAGATGTCAAATCTTTTCAGAAAAATGTTTTTCTTTAAATGTTCTATGCATTTTTCTATAGTTTACTTTAAGGATTTATGATTACTAATCATGACAAAACTGTGCAATATCAAACAAACCTAAATGAAACTGGCCCCCAAAAAAACTTCCCAAAACAAGCTGAGAGGTTTTCAGTTTGAATCTCACCTGTGGCAACTGTACTAAAGCATACTACACATCGATGATGCACTTGTCTTCAACCAATGCTAACCCTGCATGCTTGTTTGGAGTTACTATGTTAAGGAGCCTGACAGTTGCTTGGCATTGCTTGGTGGTTCGCTCCAGGTACTCTGGGTTCATCCCCAAGTAAAACTGTCCAACATGAGGTGGCCCTGGCTGTAAAAAGTGTTGTTAAACCCCAATAAATGAATAAATCAAATTTGCTGAATCAAGGACTATTGAATGATGGTTTGGATTGGGTGGGAAGGGGTGGTTTTGGTTATACAGTGGAGCCCACTTAGTTGGATATCTCTTAATTGTATATCCTTGTTAATTGAATATAATTTCACAACACAAAACCATTTACCATGCCTCAAGTACAAATTTGACCTGTTAATTGAATATAGGTTATACACTAATCTCCTGTTAATTGAATAAAAAATCTTGTAACATGTCGAGAAATTACCCTGACTCTTCCCAGCTGTCCTTTGGTTATATACCAATTTGGCCTCAGTACATCCAATACAAGCATTTAATCTGTTATATCTTGTTTGACAGAGATCATGAAGCTCTGTGAAACAAAATATAATAGAATAAAAGCTAAGTTTATATCTGGAATACAGGAAAGTGATACAATCCCTGTTAACTGAATACTCCTGTTAATTTAATAATTTTCATTGGCAAAGTGGCCCTTCAATTAACAGGGTTCCACTGTACAGCAAAAACAAATATCACAAACTAATAATGAAACTATGAACTTGAGAAATTTTTGATTGGTCATTTTACAACATGTTTTAGCAGGTACTATACAGTTTTGAAAGTTAAAGGGCTCAGTAGTAAGAGATGCAGTCTGCAAGCCAAAATGTACTCGATCGAATCCCACCTGCGGCAACCACTTTGTTTCCTTGGGCAATACACTTCATTCCCATTGCCCACGTGGTGGCATTATGTACCAAAGCATACTGCATGTCAATCGTATACTTGTCTTCAACCAATGCTAACCCAGCTTGTGTGCTGTTTCTACGTTAGTTGTTTGTCATTGCTCAGTGGTTCTCTCTGGCTTTTCCCACCTGTAAAATTATCCAACATGAAGTGACCCCGGCTGTCGAAATGTCATTAAACCCTAATAAATAAATCAATAAGAATCATGCACTCCGATTCTGGAGGACGGTTTGGGGCAAATTGTCAGAGGATGGTTTGGGTTAGATCAGTATCCAGTTTGGGTCAAATTTTAGGCCGAAGTGACTAGGGCCGAAATGACTTTAGGCCGAAGTGACCAGAGGCCAAAATGACTTGGGGTCGAAGTGACTGGAACCATTCTCACAGATGAGAGACGTTAATTATTACAGAACACATCGAATGTGAATTTACTCCAGAGATAATTGCTCGACGATATACATGTATATTAATATTTTTTTAAATAAACATCGAGCAATATATTAATATTTTTTTCAAGAATTATTGTTAGGAGTTAAAACGAATATCGTAGCTTATCTAAAATATCCGAACAGATGTGTACTGCTTTTCTTTTGGACAAATCTTTTCTGGGCTGAGTTTTCCCCGGGCCAAATCTTCCTCCAGTTCCCAAATAAAGATGACCTGCCATTTTCAATGGCGGTAAATATCCAAAAAGGTTATTATTTTCCATTTTTAGTGTTCAAAACTACGAAGCACTGTTCAGAAATACAGATGGCACCAAAAATTAATACATTATTACTTTGTTTTGATTTCTAATGGGACTGAAAGCAACCTGTCAGTATCACTTTTTTTTTCAAATTACACCCATTTCGGCCGCTAACCAAATAACCGCTGCAATTTTACCCAAGTCGTCCGCTGCAATTTTACCTAACTCGACCGAAACTCGTCCGCTGCTGGAAAGTATTTAAGTATTGTATTTTGAATCATTATTTATTTATTTATTTATATATTAATTTTATTGTATACATTATTGTATATTATTCCCAGTTTAGGGAGCGTTCTGTAGTATATTAACAGAGTAACTTTAGTAGGGCTCTAATACTCCGTAATTCCCGGTGTCATGCAACCGGAAGCGAGCGACGGGCCATTCATGAATACAAAATTCATTAACAGCACGTCGTCATGGTAATAATAGAAATAACATAATTTTGTCGGGCGTCCCGGTTTATTAACGGCCCTCGAGGAATGAATAACAGCCCTCTGGCTTATTAACGTCCTTCGACTTCGTCTCGTGCCGCTAATAAACCCTCGGGCTGTTATTCATTCCTCTCGGGCCATTAATAAATCGTAACGCCCTCCAAACTCATGTTATTGTTATATTATCTATTGTAATATATCTTAATGTACCTTCTTGCATTCAAAGTTCATATACTTATACGAAATTCTGAAAACAGAAATGTCAGAACAAAATATACTACTCAGCCATCAAATTAATTTTGATACTGTTTAACGCGGCTCTGAATACTGTTTATTCAATGGATTACCTATAATAATTATATAATTACAGCAAAAGTTCTTAAAGTATGTGTACGTTATATTAAGTTCCACAACATAATCTTATAATTTTGCAATTATTCATTGAAGGGCGCCATTGGCGCTTTACAGCGAATAATTGCAAAATTATTCAAATGTATTATAAGAATTAATTATATTAAGAAACGCATCAAAATTTATGTTATATTAAGTTCCGCAACATAATCTTATAATTTTGCAATTATTCATGGAAGAGTGTCACCGGCGCTTTACATAGAATAATCGCAAAATTATTAGAAAATGTATTACAGGAATTAATAATATTGAGAAACGCATCAAAACTTGTTATAATTATATTAAGAAATGCATCAAAACTTGTTATATTAAGTTCCATAACATAATCTTATAATTTTGCAATTATTTATTGAAAAATATTTCCTATGCTATGCTGGTATTATCTTGTGAATCTTGTGTACTGAATAAATATCATTATTTCGTTTGAATCTGAGTACATACATGTATCATTAATTTTATATTCCATGTTTTAATGATATTCAAACCCTTGGCGGACGAATTTCATAAAACTGCAAGCCGACGAATTGGGAAAAATTGCTAGCGGACGATTCGGTGCGCTGGCGAACTCAGTGGGTAAAATTGTAAGCGGACGACTCGGCTTGCGGACGAAACGTCCGTATACCCCTTTTTAAAGCAAACTTTTCCTTACTTTTACTGAACAACACCTTAACATTCGGATAATTCAAAAACTGCGTTTCTATTCATCTTGATACTTCACGAGATATGTGTCAATACATATCTGTATACAATCGCACCAATATAACAACAATTATCAGTTATATTATCGGTTATATGTGCGTTTTTTCGATCAAGGCGATCACCGGCAGACAAGTTGCAACGAAACCAGGAGAGTTCGATCTGAAATAACGAGATCATCAGCTGAGCATATTGATAAACCTCCAGAAGAACAGAATTCGAGTAATAATAACAACACTTTGGCTGGCCACTGATTTGTCGTGGTTCTCAGATGAGAAGGCCTTGGTTACCCCTGAAGTGTGGATATGTATATATCACGCAAAGCTTTGAGGCGAATTAGGCTGGAAGTGCAGCAAAAAGATCGAATATTCAGCCAAGGAATTCCCATGCAGAGGGATAGGCAATTGCAATTGAATGGGCAATTCGACACCGGAAGTTACGTGATTTGTTCACTGAAATTTACTGTCCACTTCAAAAATCACATTGACGGCAAAAGAGAATTCTGTTCTGGAACACATTTATCTGACTGGTATGTGGAACCCTTTGCGGGCCTACGGCCCGCTTGGGGTTCCTATAATTATCGTTAATAATGACAAGTAATAAACAGAGTAAGCGCTTGACTGGACTGGTTACGTGAAATAATTCATTCGAGGCGAGGGACTATATTGTAAAACACTCGTGCACATTCGCGCACTCCTGTTTGTACAACGTCCCTCACCCCTCGTGAATTATTTCACGTAACCAGTCCATAGATTACTCTCTATGTAATTTCGAAATGTTAGCGAATTTGTATGGAAATCCTGGACCGACATACGAGATACGAGATACGAGACCCGAACCGACATTCGACATACGAGATACGACATACGAGATATGACATACGACATACGAGATACGACATACGAGATATGGCATACGACATACGAGATATGACATACGAGATACGACATACGAGATATGACATACGACATACGAGATATGACATACGAGATACGAGGTATGTGCCTAGCCACAGACAGTTTCAATTTCTTCTTTTCGTGATTCGTGAAAATTATGAAATTGCCGAGTATTTCTATAAGGGTACAGTTTCACAGAAATTACTGCAGCGCTCATGTGCAATGACGGGATATTCAAATCGTAAATATTTTAATATTTTTTGACACTCTGCATGGTGTTTTTAACTGGCTTTATCGGGCTTTATCGACAAACTGGCGTTCAGTCTGAAAAATTGGATACTGGATCGTACCAGACCGCCATTAGCAGTCCGGTAAAAAAAACCCAGCGATCCAATACGTCCAATACAGGGGAATGTGGTCTTGCGTTTTTCTACTGGCCGGTTCGGGGGGGGGGGGGGGGGGGGGGGGGGGGTTCTCCATTGACTGGTATACTATTTTTCATGTCGAATGGTTGTATATATGTACATTTTGTAGGCCCATTATTTACTGTTTACATGTTACGTTCCTGTGTTTGGAAGGTTTACTACAGGATGTGTAGTGGATAATCCTATCAAACTTTTTTTTCTAAATTCAAGCTATGAAATCAGGTAATATAGCGTTTTGAAATCGATTTCACGGCACGTTCCTCACCAGAGATAATTCTTACGCTTGGAAATGACCCGTTGGGTCGCTTTGGACTGGTGCAGACTTTCCCTGTAATAATATATAACACTTTCGTCAGTAGCTGATTTTTATTTCGATCGATTCTCAGATGAGAAGACCTTGATTGTCCCTTTCCTTTCAAAAATTACTCCCTCCCTATGCCCCTTCTCTCGTCTCAACACCCTGTAACTAGCTTTTTGATGAGATCCCGTACCTCACTATTTCTAATCTTCATGGTCAACATATCAATCTTTTCGGCCACCCCTTAACCACCTATCCTTCATTCTCACATCCCACTTCCTCGTTACCCTTTCAGTGCTCCGTGTTCTATCGGGCGGGTTTTTTTTTCACATTCTAAAAGAAAGTATTCCAAGGTGGTCTATAGCTTCCAAATTACACATTTGCCACTCCTTTTCACAGTCTTTCCCAGCCCCCCCCCCCCCCCCCCCCCCCCCCCCCCCTTTAAGCTCCAGCGACCTTGGATTTAATGTGAATTACAGTGACCCTCAACGTGACATCAAGGTAGTCTTCAAACCCTGGCCTCTCTTTTTCACACAAGCCACACAAGGACCGCTTTGCCCCTGACCCCTTCGCGCTAATTTTGATTGCAATCCTCCAGGATTCTTTCTTTGACAACTTTTTTAGCATGGGTTGTCCCCCTTTCTAAGTCCGAAATCTCTCATTGAACAGTTTTATTTTAGCGACCCCACCCAGTTTGAATGATTGAGTCCCAAACATTACGAGGTGGGTGGCCCGGTATGGACCGCGCTCCATCCCAGGACTGGAGCCGTGTCGGGTTTTTTTTTTTGCGATCCGGTCCGTATCCCCTTTGAATTAGAAGTAACCTTCTCAACTCCGTTTTCCGTTTGATAAGCAAACCATTAATAGGCCAGTTCGTCAACATTTAGTAGTCTAAAGCACAGGCGTACGACGCTCTGAGTATGATTATAATACCATAAAATGAATATTTTATATAATATATGTAATAAACATTATTTATTCTATGATATTATAATCATAATCACAGCCTCTTGCGCCTGTGTCTAAAGACACCACGTACAGGAACCCGAAGGAAGACACACATCATGACGAATACTTCTCATATCAACACCGACTCAGTTCGAAAAGAAAGCCTACTTCCTTACATTTTATCTGCTTTCCTACAATCAAAGAAGGTTATAATGGGGAATGGGTACCACTGACGCAGAACTATTCGCAAACGTGTGTTGAGAGGGGGGGGGGGAGGGGTAAACTCAAAAGTTTTAAGATTGTCCAAGCCTGCTCTCTATCTCGACTTGTCCCCTATATGACCGCGTGCTTATGGATTAATGTTTAGATGCCCACACATTGAGAGTTGCCCCCTCCCCCCCCCCCCCCCAGATATGTAACACTCGAACGTGGTCTCAAAGGTGCCACAACACACGGGGTATGCGTATATTAAAAGACCATGTTTCAGTTTCAGTGTCACTGAGGAGAAATATTATTGAGTTACAGATAATTCCAAATATTGTTCAAGTTACTTTGGAACTTTAAAGGGTAGGGAAGGGGGATATGGCATGTTAATTCCCTGCTCCTGGGGGCACAAGTCAATGAGTGAGAAATAAAGGTTCTATCAAACTGAGGTGTGTTGTGGAAGAGAATGGGGTGGGGTGGGGGGGGGGGGGTAATAGGAGACTGCTACTACTCAGTGAAAATATTTATTTTTGTTAATTTTCAGTTAGGGAGTGCAGTTGTTCATTCATCAGTCATCAGACTTCTGACCAAAGAGTCGAATATTTATAGGTTAGAGTCAACCCGCAGCACTTCTGTTGAGTGGGGCACTTGTGTGAGGACACATGAATATCACAAGGTGTTGCTTTTCAGGAGCATGAATGCAAAGTGTGTTAAGGCTTATAACACGTCAATTGCACACACACACACCCAACCTCGAGTTTGCTACTCATTCCTGTGCAGGGTTAATGCGTTGAACAGTCTGACTGTTACTTGTCCTGGCGCGGCAAATCCGAGCCGTCTAATCTCGCTCTCTCTACCCATAAAACAACTCTACTCTTTTTGAACCTAAACCGTAAAACCCGAACTAATAAGGGTAGAATCCGAGGCGGTGGAACCATTGGTCTAATGCTTGCCCCCCCCCCCCCCCCCCCCCCGCCCTACAACACGCACGCACTATGTTTAGGTATAAATAATTGGACAGATATCGCAAAGACAACGCGGGAAAGCACTTCGAGGAGCACTTATTTTAATAAATTTTCTGCGGGGCACTAGACCAAACTTGGGATCAAAGTCCGTAAAATACCGGGGAGGTTTTTTAGGTTTCGTACGTCCTATGGGGCGTACCAAACCTAACGATTATAATACGGACACATGGTGCAAGTAGGGTCTGACAGAGCTTCGATTCGAGTCGAAATCCACATCTCTATTCGATTCGAATCCCACAGAAAAAACTGTATTCGCCGGACTCTTGGCCCACGTGCGGACTTGGTACAGGACCCCCAACTGAAGACTTCATGGTTCTCACCACAGACGTCCGTCGTATTATCAGAATATTTGATTTTCATTCATTTTTAATAATACTATTCTACACGAACAAAGTACTATTTTTCTATGTTGGATAGTAAGAATCTATATTAAAAATGATTGAAAATAAAGCATTATGATACACGACGGGCGCCTGTGGTTCTGACGCTTGTCGCTTCGCGTCCTCGCCACTTGCAGGTTCAAATAAAGAACAGCTCCATCACCTTTGTATTCCACCGCCTTTGGGTGGAATGAGAAAATTGAAATTGTGAACATTTGTTTTATATCACCTTTTTTGGATGCTTCAGCAACTTATATCAGCGAGATATTTTTTCCGTTTCTGGAGCATAATGGACCAGTGTATAGAGAATCGAGCTCAAGACCTGTAAGGGTCGATGGTTTGATACAGACCTGCTCCATTGGGTTGTTTTATTAACCCTGTGTATGTGCAACGGGAAGAGGGAGAGGGGCGGTGGAGGAAGGTAGATGATGGTGTGTTCTACGCGTTCTGCACATCGATAATACACGTGCCTTCAACCTCTGTAACTTGATCCTATCGGATTGGTGCTCGGGAGGGCTTGCCGGTTGCTCACATCTTGGCAGATCGCTCCAGTTTTCGGCTTCTCTCTTCCCCTCCTCCTGTAAAACTGTTCGACACAACATGCATGACTCCGGCTTTTGAAACTCTCGTTATATTCCCAAAAATAAATGAGTAAATCCTGTTTTGACAGTCAGTCTACTCATGTGATATGTTACACCTTCCTCAGAGAAAAATAAAAGCTCGCGACAACATTGCTTGGTAAAGTTGGGTTACCTTCAATAGGTCGATTAAATATAACCATATTTGGCCAGACCACAAGTCTTCTCCAAGCACGCATCACTGTGGTATATTGGAGTTATCAAAAGGCAAGAGCACCCCCCCCCCCCCCCCCTCCCCACCAACGCAACACTAACAGGAAATTGATTTAAAAAAAACCTATAATTTCTACTAAAACAATTCGTTCGATCGACCACCCGTTTTGCACCTCTGAAATGAGCCTGCACAAAAACCACAAGCTCGGCTATTTATTCACATATCATGGTTTAACGACATTTTCAACAGGGAAGGCCATCTCATGTCGGACAATTTTATAAGTGAAGCCTGATTACTTTGAGATATATCCACCCTGAAGCAGGTAACTGTCCGACTCATGACCCCACTAAACCGCAGTGCTGCCAAAATTAAAAATCTGCGCAACCTGAAAATAGGTCCTGCAAAAATGTTATTGCGAAATGCTTTTTATCCCACTTGACCTGTTTTTTTATAATAATGAAATGGATTAACTAGTGCTACTTAGTGATACCGTACCTTAGTGTTTGAAAGAATCATTGGTCTTGTCCCTGGTACCCCTGGGCTATAAGCCCATGGGTACCAGGGACAAGACCAACGAGTCCCACAGACACTGGTGCCTTAAAAAGCATCGATATGATCATTATAGTATTCCATTTGTGTATTTTCCAATAGAATACATAATAAATGCACCAATTAGGCCTCATTCCCACCTGAGAACAATTCCCCCAAAACACTAGAGGGAGTGAAAAATAGGTCTCGCGATCAGGAAGTTGAGCAACGTGGGCGTAACCTGAGAGATCACTCCCGCAATTTTGGCAGACCTGAAACCGGCACTTGAAGGATTATCCGTGTTTGAGCGCTTGTATCCTTTTCTCCTCCCCAAATAAACTGAACACCCATTGCTCCCACCAAGCAAATGGGACGATTTGTCTTACTCAAGGGCCAAAAGAGATTGGCCCGTGAGTTACAGACAAAAACGATTGACAGAGTTACAGACAAAAACGATTGACAGAACCGGAGTATAAAATATTTAGATTGTCTGCTTACAAAGGGCTTGCGTCCCAGTGGCGTTAGTTACCGGATTCCGTTGTGTAGAACAAACCTATCAGACAAATAGACCTGTACTTTCCACTGGGAATCGCAAGATTCATCATGACTACAGCTTAATTATAAAGTCAAGTTTAGATATAATTCGTAAGGTTTTAATTTATTCACCCATTTTTGTGAACAACACCAGGCGTTGGCTACTAGCTAGACTACACAGAACAGAGCACAACTTGTACCAGCTTGACTTCTGAGTTTTTTCATGGCGAGACTGGTGCTGATATGGTTGCGCTCGTGTCTTGGAGGGCGAGACGGGGGTGTTGAAGAAACGATTTGGACAGGCCATCTCATGAAAACGATTATCAAATAGGTGTAAGGATGCTTTTACTTTCATGAAACGGCAGATCGAGAGGTATTTGAAAAACCTCCATTTGCAGCGAAGAGGGGCTGAAAATGATTTAACAGACATCATCACAGCCATATCGAAAGAAATGGAGGGCACAGGAAGAAATATGGGAGTGAAAATGATGTGGACCCACATAAAGAAAATACAAGTTTATTGTGAAGAGGTAATGGAAGTTTCAATGGAATCTAATGGAAATACTGAACCATGAGCTTTTTTGAGCAAACAGTAACTGCTGTGCACCACACATGAAAGCGATAGCCCTCCCCCCCCCCCCCCCACACAAAAAAACCCAAAAAACAAAAACATTTCAAGTCATCAACGTATTCATGTGGAAGTTTGAATAGTTTCAATATTTGGGGACATTAGTCAACGAAAAGTCCAAAAGAAAGTATCACTCAATGGCAGGGACATCGCGATAGCGGCGGGATGCAGTGTTGTAGATAAGGAGGGAGGGGGCGGGGGCACTCCCCAATTAGAATTTCAAGGGGTCTAAATCCCCCTCCCCACCCCAATGAGAGAGATGAACGATTCAAACGAGTCTAGATTTGACTTCCTTAGCTAAATAGTGATAGCTCTTATGGGTGGAACGCGGGGCTCAGTAGATGGACATGTACAGTACGTGGAGAGTGGATTGTAACTAAATCACCCGCGGACTGGAGTTATCACCCAAGCTATAACGTTCAAATTTTGTATATATCGGCAAAAAACACAAGCAATGTTTCAGCCAATGGACCTCCGGGTTTAACCCGGAGGTCCATTGGCTGAAACTTTGCTGGTGCTGGTTATACTTTGTAACAAATTTGCAATTATTGCTCGGGTGGAATCTTCACTCTGTGGGTGATTTAGTGATAATACACTCTCCACGTACTGTACGCTGCAAACCGGGAGGTCGTCTATTCGAATCTCACCTGCGGCAACCGTTTTGTACCCTTGGGAAGAGATACTTAACCCTCTGTATCCTGACAGCCTGGTGGTTTCTTCCATGCCAGTTGAATTACACAAATTAGAGGTGTTCATAATCATCATTGGGGGGGGGGGGGGGGGTGGGGGGCGGGGGGAGGTGGGGGAGACCAAGCAAAATTTTAAACCTGCAGCCTCGGGGCTGCACGTTGAAAATATTGAATGATCTACCTTACAACTTCACCGAGCATTCCACTGTTTGAATGTATGGAGTCATGATCCTGGACTGCACCGAAAAAGCGGGCTTATGGGTTCTAAGATTTAATCCCATTTGCCGGTGCGGAAGAATCCCCAATTTTTTCTTGGGGTCACGATGACGCCGTGTACGTCGATGTTGCACGTGTCTTCAATCTCTGTAAACCTAGTTCTGAAGAGGGCCAGGTTGTACGTTGGAGAGCTCGCCTCTGTTCGGTCTCTTACTCCACCTCCGTAAATACGTTCGACACGAGGTGAACCAGACTTCGAAAGTGTCGTTAAATTCCAATAAATAAATAAACATGGAAGGACCATGAACACTCATTGATGATAAAAGATGTGCCGTATCCCACTCACAAAATGTTTTCATTTTCACGCTCATACGGGGGCTGATTAGGACATGGGGCAGGGGACACTAACTTTTTTTAAGACGTGAAGCAGGGGGTGGGGGGGGGGTGGGGACACTAAAAATTTGCAAGACGTGATGTCCTATTTTTTATTCAGCTCCTTTTTACACCACCCACCCCTACGTGCAAATTTTCTACTATCGTTCTCAGACACCCACCCCACACACTCCCATTAAAATCCAAAATAAACTTATAAACTTAGTAAGCACAGCTGTCTTTAGAGGAGTTTCATAATGTTCTTAAACTGGTACCAACAATTTAAACCTCTGTGGCCTGCTGTGGGTCCCAATCTACAAATGACAAGCTGTTCATTATCAGGCTTGCATGACCAGAGTAGGTGTGCATATACGGGAACAAATTTTCATTTGAATTGTTCTGTCAGTATTCTCAGGTGTTTGCTACTTTCCTACTAACGTGTGACATTTTCCCAGATAAAGCCCAATATTCTCACATATAAAGCCTCCTGATGTTGTATTTATGTTAATAGTGTGATGTACAACATCATCTTTAAGGTTTGAAACACAAATGATGGTATATATTAGCTGATATATTGATATACAGTCGAGCCCACTTAATTGGATATCTCTTAATTGTATATCCCTGTTAATTGAATATAATTTTCAAACACAAAACCATTTACCATGTCTTCAGTACAAATTTGATCTGTTGATTGCATATGGGTTGTAGAGTAAACTTCTGTTAATTGTATATACATTTTTGTAATATGTCGAAAAAATTACTGTGACATGCACCAAATTCCCCTTATTTATCAACCTTTTTGGCCTCATTACATCCAATACAGGCATTTATTTTATTATATCTTGTTTGACAGAGCTCTATGAGCTCTGTCAAACAAGATAGAATAAATGCTCACGTTACCTCCAGAACACATGAAACTGACCAAATCCCTGTTAATTCTATACTCCTGTTAATTGAATAATTTTCACTGGCAAAATGGATATTCAATTAAGACGATTCTACTGTATTTTTAAAAAAAATTCAAAAAAATTGCACAAGTTGGAAATGCACATTTTTGGTGCGCTCAAGAGACCCACCCACCCCCACGTCACGTCTTACAAATATTATAGAGATCTATTCAGCGGTGTAGAGAGCTCTTCGCTGGCAGTGGGGAAAGCCCAAAATTTTCTGACAGTTTAACAACAGAAAAACCCAAACACACAGAAAGAAAGAACCTGTTGTTTACTGCAAATGTACTGAAAACTGGTCTTTTTTACTCAAAATGCTATGTTTTTATCCCCAAAGCCAGCATTTTAATGTTATTACGCATAAGTTCGCCTAAGAATGGTCCCAATAATCTTACACCTAAAATTTCCGACAAAACTTTGTTCATATAGATTTGCTTTATTATAAAT
Organism: Pictodentalium vernedei; assembly: GCA_031216915.1. NCBI lineage: Eukaryota > Metazoa > Mollusca > Scaphopoda > Dentaliida > Dentaliidae > Pictodentalium > Pictodentalium vernedei. The sequence goes on from CM062297.1 coordinate 173,421,288, forward strand.
GATTGGATAGTGCCCATAGGGCACTATCCAATAATTTATAATAAAACACATTTCAATGTCCAAAAATAGTCTAGCACTCAACTAGTTAAGACGTGCCCATACAAAATATTGGGGGAGATCCATCGGCCGATTAAGGCAAGGGAAGGAGGAGAGTTCCTCCAGAGACCGAGAAGAGGCATAATAGGCATACACCTTGACATGGAAGCTCTTAGCGGTGGGACAGAGCATAAGAGTTGTGTGGGCATCAAAGTTACCCAGACTCTCCAAAATTCTCAAACCCTCTATTATGCACGGGTTCGAAAAGGAAACCTAAAGCTTTTACTCAGTCCTCCAGAGTCAGTGATCTTCCCCAACACACAAATTCATATAAGTAATAAATAAGTTCTGGCTATATCCTGATTTGGTACCGCCCAGGCCGTCTTGGGCGGTGCCAGAACATGGGACTTTCCAGACTACAGACTGCGGGAGAACTAAAGTGTTCAAGGACTTTTAAGCTAACACTAAAAGAGGCGATTTCCCATACTAGGGGAAAGGGGCAACACACAACAATGGATGTGCATATTCGTCAGCTTTAAAAAAGTGTGTGGGGCGAGGGTGGAGTCAGGGAGGGGCACCGAAAGTTGTGACCAATTTTTTTTTCACTGGTATAGGTCTTCAAAGGGGTCTACTTGGGGAAACTTTATCAGGAATATAATGGTGGTGTTTAAGAAAGTGGCAGGAGTGGGTGTAGTCAAAATTGGACTTCACCGACAGGTCCTCAAAGGGGTCTACTAGGTGTAACTTTTTACCACGAATCTAATGGTGGTGGTTGGGGGGGGGGGGGGTAGAATGTAACAGGATTGAAGGCCCCGCCTGGTGGGTGGGGCTGAGTGAGCCGCCAGTAGGGCGGACTATGTCCAAAAATACGCGCCCCCTATTTTTTTTTTTTGGGGGGGGGGAGGTACTTTTCATTTGACCCCTACATTTTCCCGAGCAATGCCGGTAACCCTGCTAGTTGCTTATATTTTGACAAATAAAGTCCAATAACTCTGGAATAACAAACTGGACAGCGACACAAATCGAAAAGGGGATTCCTTCAATCAACATATATTTGCAACCAAAAAATCATGAACATTGCTCTAAGCATTTTCAAGTTATTGTTTGAGTTGTGGAAAATTGCTAAAATTTTGACGAATAAAGTCCCATAACTCTGGAATGACAAATCGGACAGCGACACAAATCGAAAGGGAGCTTCCTTCCATCAACATATCCTATCCACCAAAAAGTCACAAAATTGCGCTACGCGTTTTCCGAGTTATTGTATTGACGGACAGCAGTACTCCATAATACAACCGTTTTTTTCAAAACAGGCGCAAACAAACTAGTCTCATTAATGAACTGCTAACAATTTTCTGATTATAATGAGAATCACTAACGAGATTGCTATAACGAGATGTTAAGTCATTATAATGAGATGTTTTCTCGTTATAACGACTTGTTTTCTCTTTATAAGAACTGTTTTTTTTCTGTCCAAGCCAAGCAACTTTCCACACATTTAACCACGTTATTTTTTATTTACTGGTGGTTAAGGTCATATTTATGCACGCTGGGTAATCATGACCGCAAGATGGAGATAAAGTGAAATTTAGTCAATCATTTATTCCCCATGCTGCCCATTTGTGAGGACTTTCACCTCAAGTATTAGTTTCTGGGCCCTATTTTACCAGTAAAACAGAACACTTGTTTACCAAGTAAACAAGCACTGTTGTATCCCATATGTCACGTGTCGAATATCGAGTATTCAATGAAAGTTTTGTTCAAAATATTGTCAGAGTTATTGGCTTTGTTAGACTTCGATTTTGTTTTATTTTTGCCATCCATCACACTTTCCACGGCATTGTTTTTTTCGTGATATGAAACACGAGAAACGAAAATGTGGTAAATTGGGTGGTATCCTCATGTACCTTTTTTTTATTCTTTCAGACAAACTGTACGAGATATTATAAATCTGTTGAAACCTGGGCTGTTACAGGAGCGTTTACGTAATCGGTGCCAACGAAGGACATATACCTCAAAAGGGCCCAACTATAATATTCATATTGATCAGTTCGATAAACTTTCTCCTTATGTATTTTACATGGCTTCAGTAGAAAAATACTTTGGATAACTTTGGGCAATACGAACAGGGACAGTCGTGTCACAGCATCATCATACTTAAAATATGTTGAAGAAATTCAAGGCGTCCCAATAATGATTCGTGTCGACCCTGGCACAGACAATGCTCTTATTATTGACATTCATGCCCTCTTAAGGAGCTTTCATACAGACTCGTGTGCAGACAAACCTTACATTATTGGGCAATCTGTTCATAACCAAAGAATAGAGGTATGGTGTTTTTTTTGCGAAGAAAATGTACTGAGCACTGGAGGCAACTGTTTATAGACATGGTAGGCTATCAATTATACGAACCAGCCAATGGTATACACAACAAATTGCTGCAGTTTTGTTTCACAGACATCTTATGAGAAGAAGTACATGAAATTGTAGACAGCTAGAACTACCATAAAATACGCAAGGTCCGTTACGCTACATGCCCACAAGGTATACCAGACTTATTGTTCAGGGTGCCCGAACTGAGTGGGCATCGTAATTATGCTTACCCTTTAGACTGTAACACTCTGAATGAATGCAAACTGCTGACCACACATATGAATCAGTATGGATGCAGTGACGAGTTTGCTGAAATATGCTTGGAATATATGCAAACGTTAAATTTACAACTGCCGACTAATGAAGAAGAAGCATAAGATTTATATACAACACTGCTTGAACTCATACAATAGATTATTTTTGAACTGTCAAATAGGGCTGTTCAAAGTGATCAGAAATTCCCTTGTATTTTTGGGGTGCATACATATTAAGTGATGCAGACCAGACTGCAAGAAACAATGATCCAACACTGATCCAGGGGTGGACTGTGGGAAAACAGGGCCATGTTGTGTGGAACTTATCCCTCCAGACACACAACTTAACTACAACGCTTTATATAATGAGGCATGAAGCAGCAATATTGGAACGAGTGATACAGAAAGGGTCCCCTTCCAGTCGAAATTGTTTCGAGTGTCAAATATTTCCCTGATTTTTAACTGTACAAACATAACGAAATTGTGAGACTTGACGCTAGTAACCTGTTCTGGCAAAGTGCCCGCAATTTACGTAATGTAGAATTGCTCAATAAATTGCCACAAACCTGACAGATCAAAATGTATCTGTGGGTCCATGTCAAAAGTAAACTTGCACTTTGGGTCTGGTGTAAAAGACCCCCAGCAACCCCGGGCCCTGGAGTTCTCACACCACCCTCCTCATGTCATGTGCGAAATTGTGGATGAAACATTAAGAATATATTTATTTACTTATTTATTGGTGTTTATGGTCACATTAATGCACAAATGCTGATCATGACCGCAGCATGGAAATAAAGTCAAGTTTTGTCGATCGTTTATACCCTATGTTGCCTATTTTAGAGCACCTCCACCTCAAGCATTGGTGACTGGGTCCTATTTTACCAGTGAAGCAGAATTTTTTTACCACAGCCAGCAAACAAGCACTGCTTTACTTCCCGGGGTTTCCATGGGAGACTAATTAACCATAAAATATTATCTTTTGGATGTAGTTTTCAACTGTTTTTTTTAACCAAAAAAGGATGAAAACTATTCTAATGTTTGAAAAGTATCATTTATACTGTACCAAAACAGACCATAACAAGTATATGTCTGCTCAGTGAAGTACAGCAGGGCATGACAAATTATTTTCAACTTGCCCAGTCAAACAAATGCCTTAAATAATTTACTTGCCCCATGTGATAAATCACATGCCCTACAATATCTTAACCCTTAAAGGCCTATTTACAACTTCAGGACAGATGCCTGTAATATGCCATGAGGAGGTGCTGCTGGAAGTGACAAATTAACATGGCAGTGTTTTTTGTCGAGTCTTTAGGGCAGCCGAGACTTGACTAGAAACCATTGCTAAGCCAGTGGATAGTTGCAGCGTGTGTTCAGGTGTGATTTCATGGCAGTTGACTAGGCCTTTAAGGGTTAAGTTTCCATAACACATTATTTGGGGATAAATGTTATGCAGAAAATGTACCTGTGGCGAAATACTAATGTAGAATAAAAATTGGCGGCATTGACCTGTATGGATACCCTCTTTTATTATGATTAAATATATTGAATGCAGATTTATGCCAAGACATGTTGAAAAACAAAGATGCATGTACAAAGAATGGAATTCTAATCTGTATGTAATACAGAGTCCACGATAATGATTTGGCCCACACTTGCCCAGGCAGGCAATTGGACACCACATATCACTGGCCCATGTCACCATTTCTGTTGCCCCGGGCAATGGTATTGTTCGTGCCCTGAGTACAGGCATCACTTTATTCTGCATTCAGCATGATTGATTCTCTTACTCATCTGCACAACTACTCCTCAACATGTGTGGGTAAATTGAAATGAAACACCATTTTTTTTTCTTTTAAAAATTTATGTAACAAAATACCCCTTGTAAATCAGAGTAATTAAATAAAACCATTTCAAGATCAATTATAACAGTAATAAAATAAAATAAAAAGACGTAACAAAAAATGATCAGAATCTCAAAGAAAATTGTTTTGAACTTTTTTTTAATTATTTGCAATCAGAGGAATTACTAGTAAAACATAACATTTTGTGAGAAAAATCTCAAAACATAACAAGAGGCCCCAGGGGGCCTGAGGACGCTCACCTGACATGGTTGTCTAAATATCAAACCTGGGACTTGAATAAGCTGTATATGCCCCTCCTAAGAAAAGCATATACGAACTAGATGAAACGACTGTGCCCACACAATACACAGGATTTTTCTTCCATTTTCAGTTCTTGCATTTTTACATCCCCAAAACTGAGATAAAAGCATAAAAAACTGAATTTTTTTCCCAAACAAAATATTTTCAGCCTATTTTTTTTTTTTCTTCTTAAATCGCATAAAAAACCGAAAAACTAAATTCCGGATTTCCACCCTACCCTACCCCAAATTTTCATTGTAACAAAAAAAAAAATTTTTTTTGTCGTAAAATTGACCGTAACATATAAAAACAACAACAAAAAATTTCCGGATTTTGGTCCAAAATTTTTTAAGTCCCACGCAGACCCCAAATTTTCAGTGTAAAATTTTTTTTTGTCTTAAAATTGAACGAAACGCATAAAAAAACAAAAAAAAAATTCCGGATTTTAGTCCAAAATTTCAAGTCCGGAACGGGACCCCAAATTTTCAGCCTAAATATGCATCCAGGGACTTGGCTTGAACAAGCTTGAATCATCCCCCCCAAGGATGCTGCATACCAAATATCAAAAGATTCTTATTGGTAGATCTGAAGAAGATTTTTAAAGAATATTCCTCATACTGCACTAATTTAAACATTTGGCCTCCCATAGAGAGCCCAAATATGGACCCAGGCTATTGATTTCAATAAACATGTGAAACAATCTTCCAAAGATGTTATATGTGAAATTTGAAAGCTTTTGGAGCAGTGGTTTTGGAGAAAAGTAGTCTTACATGTTTTCCCCATTACCCAGTGTTAAAAAATGCTGAATCAGCACTTTTTCAGAGTCCCCAAAAAGTACCTCATGATAAAACCGATAGCAATTTTTTTTGACCATTCCGTTCTGTTGGTCCTAAGAAAGCTTCACAACAAATAAGAATTCTCAATGCCGTGTAGTTTTGGAGATGGGGCGACGTGAATAAAATTTTTTGCATAAATTAAGTACTTATGACCCAATAAGCCCTTATATCAAATTTGGTCCAAATCTGCCTCTCGGTTTGGAAAATAGAAATTTTGGGAAGGGTAAATATTCTTGCCCCTCCCATTATTATGCCAAATATAGCCCCACAAACTTCTCTTGAACAAATCTGAGTCTACACCTCAAAAGGAAGCTGCACACCAAGTATCAAGTCTGCTGCAGCTGGTTCATGAGATTTTTTTTAAAGATTTCAGCATACTTTTTGGATGTGGCCCTACCAATGGACGAGGCAACTTGATTTGAACAAAATCGCACTGCGATGTCATAAACTATTATCTCAAATATCAATTAAATTGGTTGAGCGGTTTGAGAGGAGAAGATGCAAATACCATGTTCACGGACGACGACGGACGGTGAGTGGTCACTATAGCTCTCCTGACTGAAAGTCAGGTGAGCTAACAAAACAAAACAGGAAGAACCTTTTATCTAACAAACTTTCCTGTCAATGTACCACCCTTTTAATGCTACAGATAAATTGTTTTGGACAGACATGCAGATGGGGAAACCCATTTTAAGACAACTTCGTGAGCATAATAAAATACACAGCATGTTCAACTTTTTTGTACTTCCGAACTCCAACCATAGCCTATGCCTCTTCACTGGAACAAGCTCTTCGAGTTTGTTCTAGTGATGAATCATAAGCTTTTGTTTGCTGCAAAAAAAAAAGAAAAACAAATAATCTGACAAGCTTTTTGTTTAACTGGTTGAGTGCTGGAAGCCACTACCATGGCTATAAAGGTAAGTGAGTGTACCATGCTAAAATCTTCATATTCTCTGCACTTGCTATAATGATCCGTCAAAAGAAATAAATATCTCTTCACATAAATTTGCTTTATTACTAATTATTGGGAACACAAATCTTACCAAAGGGACTTCATTTTAACAGACTGGAACCCCCCCCCCCCCCCCCCCCCCATGAAGGATGCTACTCGCGAAACTGATATGGCATGATAAAGATATGAAACCTTGCAAAGGTATGGGGAGCACGCGCGGGGGACTGAGAACCGAAACATTGATTTTTTTGTGACCAACCGCTACGAATGCTGTATACCAAATTTCGAAAGCTTTTGTCTGGTGGTTAAAAAAAATGCAGTCTCAGCATCTTATCATAGTCACAGTAAAGGATTCTTTAACTCTTTACCTAAATTAATGGCCAAAATCGACAAGCACTACATACGAAAATCGCCATTCAATTTTTTTTATTTAATATTTTCATTTTTGCTTCCAAAACATAGCTCAAGACCCCTCATTCTAACGAGCATTTCACACTCGTTCCAATGACGGGTCATGAGATTTAGTGATACGAGAAATTTTTTACGAGTGTTGTCTGTACTAATGATGGGTAAAGAGATAACCACACCGTCTTCCGGTGGTCCCTGCCCCTGCCTCACGCTATGACCAAGATTGGGTGGTCCTATCAACAAATACTCCACTCAGAAGGATATGGCTCTATTCACAGGGTAATTATGGAGCACTCAATGAAGCCCTCTCTAACGTTGACTGGAATTCTCTTTTTGATAACCTGTGTCTTGATACTATTGTCTCCAATTTCACCGACAAATTACTCGATACAGCACCTAAATATATTCCGAACAAAACTATTACTTTGCGATCGGGCCAGCCGAAATGGATGCACAATGAAATTAGACTACTAATGAGACAGAGGAAGCGTCTGTATCGCATAGCCAAACGTACCGGTCATCCGAACGCTTGGGCAAAATATAAACGTAAACAGAACGAAGTTGTTACGGCAATAAGGAAGGCCAAAGCGTCGTATCTATCTAATGTCCAGGCCACACTAAATAGCAATAACACCCCCTCTTCCTTGTGGTGGAAGACTCAAAAAACACTTATCAGTAGTAGTAAAGTGGTAGGTATTCCAACAATTATCCATTTAAATAAAATATATTCCTCAAGTGTTGAGAAAGCAGAGGTGTTCAATGAATACTTCTGTTCTATTTCAACAGTTGATGATTCGAAATCCTCCCTTCCTGATTCTGTACCCCAGGCTTCACGAGTTATTGATAGTATCACTCTCCAATGTAGAGAAGTATATGAAGCAATGAAGTCGATAAAGGTGTCTAAAGCATCTGGTCCCGACCTTGTAAGTCCACGCCTTCTCAGGGAATGTAAATCCTCCTTGTGTGAGCCTCTTTTAATATTATTTAATGTGCTCTTGAACAACTCTTACTTTCCCTCACTCTGGAAACAAGCAAATGTCTCCCCAATTTTGAAAAAACTGCCCTCAAATTCAGTTACTAATTATCGCCCGATATCATTGATTAGTTGTGTAGGTAAAATATTTGAAAAATGTGTCTTCAAACGCTTGTGGCAATTTCTGACTGACAACAATGTCCTTACTCAATTCCAATCCGGTTTTACACCTGGTGATTCAACTGTCCTCCAGCTGACCGACATATACGATGAATTCTGTCGAGCTCTTGGTGAAGGCAAAGAAGTTAGGGTGGTTTTCTGTGATGTCAGTAATGCCTTCGACAAGGTTTGGCATGTTGGACTTATCCATAAGCTGATGAAAATTTGTGTCTCGGGTGAACTTTTGTTGTTCTTAAAATCGTACCTATCGGATAGGTCGCAACGAGTTGTGCTAGGGTCGGATGCATCCACTTGGAGAACCATTAATGCTGGTGTACCACAAGGTTCGATTCTTGGACCTTCACTGTTCCTTATATATATTAATGATATAACCGAAAACTTACTCAGTAGCATAAGCCTATTTGCAGATGATACTTCCCTGTATCTAATTGTAGAGAATTCAGAGCAAGCTTCGAGATTAATCAACCATGACCTTGCCACAATACAACTTTGGGCTAAGACCTGGTTGGTTGAGTTTAATCCCAGTAAAACTGAGAGTATGCTCATATCACGTAAATGCAACCCTACTGCCCACCCACCTCTATTCCTAGGTGACTCGCGGATATCCGAAGTCAATAATCATAAACATTTAGGAGTTATATTAAATAGCACATGTTCATGGAACGATCACATTGATCATATCTGCTCTAAAGCCTGGTCCCGCTTAGACCAACTGAGGAAGCAAAATTTTAATCTCGATCGCAGCGTGCTTGAAAAAATATACTTTGCCTTCGTTGGGCCTATACTAGAATACGCTGATGCTGTCTGGGATAATTGTTCAGCAGCTCAAGGTGCCGAGCTGGAGAAAATACAGATCGCAGCCGCTCGGATCGTTACCGGGGCAACTGTCAGTTGTAGCAAGTCTCTGCTTTATTCCGAAACACGTTGGGACTCTCTACAAGACAGACGCCGCAAACATAAGCTGTTGCAGTTTTTCAAAATGTATCACCACATGTCGCCTTTATATATTGCCAATAAAGTTCCCCCAATCATCTCATCTGCAAATTTATCGCTTAATCTCCGGTCATGTCATAACCACAGAGTTCCTTTTTGTCGGACTCAGTTGTATCAGTCGTCTTTTATTCCGAGTGTCACTGATCAATGGAACAATCTGTCCGCGAGAACTCATCACTGATCAATTTCAAGACATTCCTAAATGCTGGAAATCAGCGACCACCTGCGTTTTACAGTGGCGCGAAATCACGAGCAGCCCAAATATATCACTGCCGGTTACGATTGCATTGTAGTAACCTTAACTCTCATTTATATGACAATCATCTGTCACCTACCCCATCCTGTCAGTGCGGGATGTGCGAGACACCAGAGCATTTTTTCTTACACTGTCCAGTATACTCAGATGTCCTAATAGTACTATCAACCCTCTGCCATTTACTGTAAACATATCGACACTTCTTTTTGGATCTGAATTTTTGAATAGTCGGGAAAATCATCTTGTTTTTGAAGTGGTGCATGATTTTTCATTTTGTCAAGTGGACGTTTCTAGACTGCTAAGAATTAAACCACCAGGTACGACTATTACTATATGACGAATTTACCGCCAAACCTATAATCTTGCTTTCCTTTCCGTTTTCTTCGCATGGATCACCATCAAGGCTGCTTCCGTCTCACTTCTCACTAGCAGTGTTTCCGCTGCTTAATTGCGAGTGTCTTGAATGCGAAGGCAATGCATTGTGCTTTCAAGCTGGCATCCCCTGTTTTCTATTGCTCCTTTTCTTTACACCTTCTTTTCACCTTATCCTTCATTCACAAGCAAGGTTTAAACAATATCATGTGTCGCCGCCTGGTAATTTGACTTCATGTGTTTACCTTTCTTCGACTAGAATTACCTCCAACTTTCTCATCGGTTTTGTTCAGGGCCGGGGTGTCGTGTCCTCGCACTCGAGGTTACCTGCTAGTGTCGACAACGATGCTGACAAATCAAATTTGAATGACCTCTCGGGTATTTGCTCCTAGGTCTATATTCTATGGGCCTACAGGCAGCTCTCGCTGTGTGCATGGATGCTGTGCCCCGGCTTGGCACGTGGCTGATGATCATGGTTGCGACCGACTTCAGTCCATGGGCTCCAGGCGGCGACATATGAGTCCATCTACTATATTATACCACCTTTTGTGTAAATTTCTGAATGACCCCAGATGACTAACATAAGCTCCTAGCTTTCTGTCAGATCCCCCATTACATAATAATATGTTTTTTTTGTTAGTATATGTTATATTCTTCGTGTTCTCTATATATATTGTCACTTTTATTGGTGTTTAATATTGTAACATATTGCTTACTTATTGAATAAATATTGTTTAAACTAAATACTCCACGTAATCAAACTTTACTTCCTTTACAATTTGGGACTCAGAAACATGGCTCGCGACTGTCCACTGAAGTGAGCTTATTGAGCCCGCTCCATTGGGGGCCGAAGAGCTGTGTTTTTGAAACGGAAAATAAATGTTTAGGGGTTAAAGACGTCCTTTGTGCAATACTCGTACTATATCTGTGTGGGGTAAGGTGTTGACCTGGAGTACGGGGCGGGGACCCACGGACAACGATGTGTGAGCTCGACTACTGGCGCCTGTGTTATGTATACAAATACTGTTCAACTAAAGACATAAAATCATCCATATACCTGCTGTTGTCATTGGCAACTACATGTAATCTTGTTTTGGTGGAAACGGCCTTGTATAGGCTTACAGCTTCCTGCCGAATCCACATCAATGTATGTAACAATTTCTATTATTATATTCTCGAAATAAATATTGTTTAAACCAAAGAGATAACCGTACCAATACCCATCTGTTTTCCACCATTCTCTTTTGATGGGTCTAAGGGAGCTTCACACAATATAAGAACTCTCTGTGTCATGTAGGTTTTGAGATATGGATGTTTGAACTTATTTCTATTTTTATTTCCTGCTGTTTAGCCGGGATGATGAGAAAATTTATTTTTTCAAAAAACAAATCCTTGTGACCTAATTAATTCAAAATAGCCTGTTAATTTAGGAAAAAAAAGAACTTGACAGTGCACTTCCCATTACGATGACAAATATTGGCACACAAATGTTTTGAGCAAATTCAACTCAACACCACTAAAGAAGGAATCAGAATACCAAGTAGCAAACTCACTGGTTCATCAGAGGAAATTGTTTTTGAAATGTATGGCTCTTTGTGTGCATGGCCCTGCCCAAGGGACAGAGCAACCGGATTTGAACAAAAACAAAATGCCATGTCATAATAATCATCTCAAATGTCATAAATTGACTCAGTGGTTTGAAGAAATTGTCAGCGCCATATTCAGAGAGAGACGACCGAAAAGTGATCACAATAGCTCACCTCAACGTTCAGTCAGACATAACTCAGTGAGCTAAAAGAAAACACGAACAACATATATATGTTCGGAAAGCCTGATTAAATTGAATGAAATTCACAGTTCAATATTACTGTTATGATCATTTGGCATAATGCTGATGTGACAAACACCTGTCCTGATTATACGCTTATAATGTATCTGACCTTTCCTCTTTGTTGAAAGACAAATTTAACGTGACTGTTTACTTTACCAAAAACGTTCAGTCAGGTGAGCAAAAAAAAAAAAATCAAAAAACGAACAAGCATAATAGACCCTGGAACATTTTCTCTTGGAATGCCCACAGTATATACCTCATAGAATAAAATTTACTGGAAGAATAATGCAGAAGTGGGGTGAAGAAACAAAGGATAGATGGCTGAAGGGGGACACGAGGGAGAGGGTAGGAATGCTTATTGAAGAAATTGAAAAAGAGGAAGTGAGGGACACTATTGAGCAGTTTATATCTGAATGCTGGGAGGAGAGGAGGGGAAGAGGGGGTGGGGTGCAGGGGGAATTATGAGGACCGCGACAAATCAGCGGCTGGCCAAAGAGTTATTATTATATACAAGTTCAATAACAAGTCTGGTTAAAGTAAATAAAAATCACAGTTTGATATTGCTATTATTATCATTAGACATAGACATAATCCTGATGTGACAAAAACCTGTTGTGATTGTAAGCTTATACCTTATCTGACATTTCCTCTTTGTTGAAAGACAAATTCAGTGTGACTGTTTACTTTACCAACGTTCAGTCAGGTGAGCTACAAAAAACACAAACATATACAAGTTCGATAACAAGCCAGTGTAAATTAAATAAAAAATCACAGTTTGATATTACCATTATCGTCATTTGACATGATGCTGATGTGACAAAAACCTGTCGTGAGTGTGAGCTTATAACGTATCTGACCTTTCCTCTTTGTTGAAAGATAAATTCAACGTGACTATTTACTTTAACCCTTTACCCAACGTAACGGCCAAAACCGGCCAGCGCTATTCTCAAAAATCGCCAATTAATTTTCAAAATATTTTCATTTTTTGTCTCAAAAACATAGGTTATGACCCCTCGTTGGAACGAGCTCGTCGAGCTCGTTCCAACGAGGGGTCATAACCTATGTTTTTGAGACAAAAAATGAAAAAAATTAGTTATTCAAGAATTTTTTTTGCAAGTGTCGTCTGCTTTTCATGTTAGGTAAAGGGTTAAATTATCAAGCTCAATATTAGGTGTAGGTGTAGGGAGAACGGAAGGCCAGAAGAAAGGGGGAGGGGTAGGCATGTACATTAAAGAGGATTTAAAACCGTCGCTGATCACAGACCTGGAAAACTTCAGCACCCCGGCTGAGGTATCGAAAGAAATTGGATGGGTAAGGATCAGTCTGAAAAACAAAAGTATTGCCCTTGGGGTTGTGTATTGTGCGGTGGAGGGAAGCAAACTCGAATGGAATGATTCGATATACTCAACACTAAGGCCCAATATCACCGAACTACAAAACAAGGGGCTCGGTATAATTCTGATGGGTGACTCTAATGGCCACATAGGTAATGATGAAGAAGGCGTAGAGGGTGGGGACAATAAAGTCAACAGGAATGGAAGGAAGCTGTTGAACTTCACAAACGAGCTCGGTCTGAAGATTCTGAACAGGGACGCGAGGTGTAAGGGGAAATGCACCTGGGAGAGGAACGACAGAAAATCAATAATCGACTACATCCTCACAGATATTAATTTATGTGGAGGGAGGTGATAGGAGTAGAAGTGGATGATGAGGGTAAAATGGAGGTGGATAGTGATCACAACTTGATTACAGTGACGATCAGGGCCAAAACTCTAGGAAAAAGCAAAGGAAGCTCTAAGGAGATTTGGGAACTCAAAAAAGATGCTGACTGGGCGAAGTTCAATGAAAAACTGAAACCAAAGCTTGCAACCGTACCCAAGAGAGACAGTGTCCAGAAGATGGCCGACGTCATAGTTGCGAGCCTGGTGGAGGCAGGAAAGGAAAGTGTAGGAAAGGTCAGGGTGCCAACACGGGAACTTGGGTACAGAGTGAACGAAGAACTGAAAAGGGCCATAAAGGGAAGAAAAGCTAAATGTGCTGCATACAGGAGAAGTAGAAAACTTAAGGGGGCGGAAAGCAATGAGGCCACAGTTGTTAAGGACGAATACCACCAAGCACGAATTAAATTAAATAAGATTAAAGACGATAAGCTGAGAGTACGAAATAGCAGTCTTATTAGGACGATAAGAACGACAGGGGGGTCGAGTTCGAACGTATTTTGGAAATGGGTGAATAAACGTAACAAAGGAAGTAGCCCACAGAGTATTAAAGTAGAAATAAATCCAAAAAAAATTCAAAAAAAAGAAACAAATCAGGTCGACCGATTTCTTTTACGAGGCACCTAATCCCCATTGCCGTCTTTGGGGTACGGTGGCACCGTGTGCTGGGGCGTACTGCCCGTCGATGGAGCACATGCCCTTAACCACTACTAGCCGCTGGGTTAGTGAGTTGAAGAGTCATGCAGCTGCTCGGCGCTGCTCGGTTGGTCTTTTCTTCCCTCCGTAAATTTGCTCGCCACGATATGGCCCTGACTGTTGAAGGTGTCGAAAACACCAAACATAAATATAAATAACCGGCACAAATAAATCTACCAAACAAAGATTAGTTTATGCACATTAGTACTTCCACATAATTGCCATTTGACAACCATATCCCATTTCCACTCTATGTCAATGATGCTTTTGTATATTATAATTTCTGTTTTAAAAATCATAATAAGCACATATTTATTTGTATACTGGGACGGGGAACAGGCATGCACACTTGTTTTGTTTTGTATTGTTCTTGTGAATGGAGACGCAAACTAAGTGCAGAACACTTACGGAGACTGGATGCGAGCGATCATCTCACCGAAAAGATGATATTGATATTTACCTTAATGGCGATTGATATTGATGCATATCGTGAGAGGATCGGTCGTTTCCGGTCGGGAGGGGTTGTGTGCCAAATCAACAGGTCGGCAAGGTTTGAAAAAATGATGACGTGCAGTTTTGGACAGCTAGGATTTGTGCTGATGGTTTATTTAATTTTACTCCTGGGTGGCGATGTCGAACTCAATCCAGGTGTAGTAAATCCTGTCTCTATTGCTCATTTAAACGTGAGAGGGCTACGTAATAAAGTTGACCTTATTAATGCTGAACTAGGTGAATTTGATGTTATTGCCCTGACAGAAACCTTTCTCTCAACCGAAGTACCTATGACTCATGTTGCAATTCCTGGTTTCCATTTTCCTCCTATTCGACAAGACCGTGATAACGGCCCGGGAGGCGGTATAGTTGTCTACATTGAAACTGGTATAATCTTTAAACTACGTAGGGATCTTCATGTCCCAGGATTAGAGGCAATATGGGCTGAAATACGCAGCAGTAATCAGAAATATTTGTTGGGAGTTTTTTATCGTCCCCCGTCAGCAAACAATTTTCACTGGCAATTGATCAATGAGTCCATTGGGGCAGCAAGAAGCGATCAAGCATTTAAGTGTGTTATTGTAGAAGATTTTAATAGTAACTGCTTATCAACTACTCATCCAAAAATAAGAAATTTAGAAAATATTCATGGTATGGTTCAAATCGTGAAATTCCCAACCTGAATTACTGAGCATCACAGTAGCTTGATTGATCTCGTTTTAACATCCTGCCCCAATCTTGTCTCGAAATGTGAAAATATCCCTCCATTTTGTAGTGATCATCATGCTGTTATGGTTCAATTAAGAGTTAACCAAACTTCGCCCAAAACTTAATATAATAACAATAACACTTTGGCCAGCCGCTGATTTGTCGCGGTTCTCGGACGAGAAGGCCATGGTTACCCCTGTACTCCCAACTGCCTCCCTATTCCCACGCTTCTCCCCTCCTCCCAACACTCGGAGACGAACTGCTTGATGATATCCTTTGTCCCATTCTTCCCAATCTCTCCGATTAGCATATTAACCCTCTCCTTTGAGTCTCCGCCTAACCACATGTCCTTCATTCTCCCATCCCACTTACCCATTATACTCCCAGTGAATCTCATTCTTTTAGACTGATACTTTGGGCATTCTAGAAGAAAGTGTTCCAGGGTCTCCACCATGTCCAAGTTACACATCTGGCACCCCCTTTCACCGTCTTTCCCAATTTTTCCCCTCAGCTCCAGGGATCGCGACCTCAGCTTGAACAACAGTGACCCCCCCCCAAAGGTGCCATCAAGGTACTCTTCAAAACCTGGCTTCTCTTTATCACGCAGGCCACCCAAAGACCTCTTTGATTTGACCCCTTCTCGCCAATTACGGTTACAATCCTCCATGACCCTTTCTCTGACGATTTGTTTACCCTGGTTTGCCCCAACGTCCAGGTCCGAGATCTCTAATGAGTAGTTCTCTACAAGCTCCCTCACTTGGACCATCCACCCCGTTTTGACATTTGAGATGAAAATTCTCAGGAACATTACTTTACACCATCGGCTGTCGGGGAGATTTACCAAATAATTAAGATAACCGAGCTTCAACAGGTCTATCCTGTCCTTGATCCTCATCCACCCAAGCTCACCCCTGATTGCTTCCAGAGCTGCGGCATTACTCGACCCCGTTATCCATCGGCCTGCATCGTTCTGCAGGATTTCCAAGCTCTTTACGGCCGTCTGGTTTAGGGGTACCACTTCCGTACCGTATGTTATACTTGGCAGCCCCACCATTTCCCAAATGGTTTTCCCCACGAAAACCTTGTTGAAACTGTTTCTCCCTATAAGTTTCATTTGGTTAAGGATTCGCTTCCCCTTCAGAATCAATTTATTTGTGTGGTTCCGGTAGATGCCTCTTCCTGTAATGTTTATATTTACCCCCAAAACTCGTAATCACCTGTCTCTCCCACACTGAGAAGTTTGCTGCTCCCTTCCGGAATGCAAAACTCACCCACTCTTCACCTTCGAGTGGGATCCACTTTGCGGCCCACAGGTATAACTTTGCTCTTGCTTTCATTAAGTTCGAGTCTCCATTTGCTCCCATATTTCCCAACAATTCCCAGCATTTTCGTTAGCCCCTCTTCGCTTTCTGACACTAGAACCATATCGTCTGCAAAAAATAGCCCTGGGATCTTCAAGTCGCTAACTGCTACCCCCTACTCGCTACGCAGGAGTTTATCTCCTAAACCTTTGATGTACAATGCAAACAGGATTGGCGAAAGGATACAGCCCTGTTTTAGGCCTATCTCCATAGGCACACGTTTTGTTGTAACGTTTCCCAGGCTAAGTTCACTCTGTACATCTTTATATGGTGGGGCTGCCAAGTATAACATACGGTACGGAAGTGGTACCCCTAAACCAGACGGCCGTAAAGAGCTTGGAAATCCTGCAGAACGTTGCAGGCCGATGGATAACGTAATGCCGCAGCGCTAGAAGCAATCAGGGGTGAGCTTGGGTGAATGAGGATCAAGGACGGGATAGACCTGTTGAAGCTCGGTTATCTTAATTATTTGGTAAATCTCCCCGACAGCCGATGGTGTAAAGTAATGTTCCTGAGAATTTTCAACTCAAATATCAAAACGGGGTGGATGGTCCAAGTGAAGGAGCTAGTTGAGAACTACTCATTGGAGATCTCGGACCTGGACGTTGGGGCAAACCAGGGTAAACAAATCGTCAGAGAAAGGGTCATAGAGGATTGTAACCGTAATTGGCGAGAAGGGGTCAAATCAAAGAGGTCTTTCGGCGGACTGCGTGATAAAGAGAAGCCAGGTTTTGAAGAGTACCTTGATGGCACCTTTGGGGGGTCACTGTTGTTCAAGCTGAGGTCGCAATCCCTGGAGCTGAGGGGAAAAATTGGGAAAGACGGTGAAAGGGAGTGCCAGATGTGTAACTTGGACATGGTGGAGACCCTGGAACACTTTCTTCCAGAATGCCCAAAGTATCAGTCTAAAAGAATGAGATTCACTGGGAGTATAATGGGGAAGTGGGATGGGAGAATGAAGGACATGTGGTTAGGGGGAGACCCAAAGGAGAGGGTTAATATGCTAATCGGAGAGATTGGGAAGAATGGGGCAAAGGATGTCATCAAGCAGTTCGTCTCCGAGTGTTGGGAGGAGAGGAGAAGCGTGGGAATAGGGAGGCAGTTGGGAGTACAGGGGTAACCATGGCCTTCTCGTCCGAGAACCGCGACAAATCAGCGGCTGGCCAAAGTGTTACTTCTGAAACTTTACTGAAGAACAACAGCCACTCTCAAATGAAATATAAAAACTAATTTGCTATTTTCATATTGCGCTATCATTTGTGGGTCAGTTATTCTTCGTCAATTTGCCGTCATGCCCGGAAGATTAAGCGGTTTCATTTTTTACTAATTCTTATTCTGTTACGTTAAGTGCCGTACCAATGTGTATCGCGTCAAGGGAACGTAATTGTTTTTACTTGTTACAAGTTTTACTTGTTGCCACCCACGGAAGATATGATACGGTTATTTTGCACGTAATAGACTCGGACACGGGCAACAACATGAAACAGGGAACATATTTTTACCACCCAAGGGAGATATGATACGGTGATTTTACAAGCAATACACTTGAATATGGAGAACAACACGTTTGAACAATTCGGGTCAAAGAATGGTTGAATGTGTGAATACTGTACGCGAACTCGCTTCTGCCTCTGTTACCAGGGCGAAGTGGAGATAAATGATTGAATGCTCCTAATTCTAAGGCTGAGAACAAATTTTGCGCGTAATAACGCGGAATATATCTTCACTTGTTTCCACCTTAGGAAGATATGATACGGTATTGTTTGTCCATAACTTACAATTAAATACAGTGAACAACGTGTAATGCGGAACATATCTTTAGTTTAAACAATATTTATTGAAGAATTTGATATGTATACAATATTCAATAACAGTTAATGGAAGTAAACAAATTGTGAACAGCAAGCAATACAATTGTATACAAGTAGCGAGAAAGACAAGTTACAGTTTGAGAGGGGATCCGACAGAAAGCTTACAGCTTATGTAAGTCGTCTCCCTGGTAGGTTAAAGATACTCCTGTAGGTGGTGTAATATCAGTCGAAGAACTCACACATCGTCGCATGGATGCCGAAAACACCTCGCCCCTCGTTGTGTTTTAATTAGGACGAGATTGCTACTATTGTAGATTAAATTAACCCTAGAAAATAAGGCACACATACCCTATCAGGCCAATGGCATCCAGAGACGGGGCGGCGAAGCGACCTAGGCCACCAGGCAACGATATGTGAGATTGTTTAAACTGCAAATGGAAATAAACAAGATTGAATAAAGTTGTGGAAGTACGAAACACTGATAGAAGAATGAAGAAAATAATGGAGAAAAATTACAAGAGCCAGGTTGAATGCATGGACTGGAGAGAGTAAAAGGGCGGAGACTTAGTTTTTAGATCATTACTATAGAGATGGGCATGTTATGAGTTGGGAGTTTCGGTGGTGTTGAACTGCGAAAGGCTGGTAAGTGTATTCCTTGAGGCATTGGTCACTTGATTAATTGTATATATGATATGATACCATAAAGAGGAAACAGAGCTCCAAAGCTGGGATATCCAGGAACGAGATATAATGTTGAGTGAAAATTTACTGAAATCGTTTGCTGGATAAAATGAAGTCATGTACTACGTCAAAAATAAGGCAGTTGTCCTCACTGTTTAAGAATTCGGATCCAAACAAGAGTATGGATGTATCTACTCTGTATGGGAGTAAATTAATCGAGTTGTTACGAGTGCTCGAGAACAGTGGACAATGAAGGAGAAAGTGATCAGTAGTTTCACGCTCGCCACACTGACACGACGGTGTAGGTATTAAGTGATTTTCGTAGAGGTGTGAGTTCAGATTACTACAGAGTAACCGCAGCCTACAGTGGTATATTTGGGTCCTGCGAGATTTCGCATTGTTGTAAAACCTAGGGGGTCTTTGGTTACCATTACACAGGAAAGTTTTAAAGTTAGTCAACGATGAATTCTCGCGGACAGGTATGGGCAAATTATTCCACTGGTCAGTGACGCTTGGGATAAAAGAGGACTGATACAATTGCGTTCGACAGAAAGGAAGTCGGTGGTTCTGACTAGATCGGAGACTAAGTGGTGAATTCGTCATGGAGACGAGTCTGGGAACTTTATTTGTGATGTATGGGGGACACATATGATGATACATTTAAAATACTGAATTAATTTATGTTTGCGGCGTCTTTCTTGCAGTGAGTTCCAACGTGTTTCCGTGTATAGCAGATACTTACTAGCACTCAATGTGGCTCCTGTGATTATTCTTGCAGCTGCAATCTGTATTTTTTCAAGTTCAGCGACATTAGTCACAGGACAATTATCCCAGACAGTATCCGCATATTCAAGAAGTGGCCTTATAAAGGCAAAATATATCTTTTCTAAGACACTGCGATCGAGACTAAATTTGTGCCTCCTCAGCACGTCAAAACCGGACCAGGCTTTGGAGCAGATATGGTCAATGTGATCGTTCCATATGCATGTATTGTTTAGTATGAGGCCAAAGTGTTTATGGTTGGAAACTTCCGCAATCGCCGAGTCACCTAAATATAAGGGTGGGTGGGAGTAGGGGTTGCGTTTACGCGATATTAACATACTCTCTGTTTTGTTGGGATTGAACTCAACCAACCAAGTTTTGGCACAATGCTCGATTGTGGTCAAATCCTGATTCATTATGATCGAGGCTTGCTCCGGGTTCTCAATAATTAAATATAAGGAAGTATCGTCAGCAAAGAGGCGTATACTACTAAGTAAATTTCTGTCTATATCGTTTATGTATATCAGGAACAGCAGGGGCCCAAGTATTGACCCCTGGGGTACACCAGCATTGATGGGCCTCCATGAAGATTCCGCCGAAGCTATCACAACCCGCTGCGATCTATCCGCAAGATATGATTTCAAAAACTGCAGAAGTTCCCCTGAGACGCCAATACTCTCCAGCTTGTAGATTAGGCCCGCATGTCATACCTTGTCAAAGGCCTTACTGTCGTCACAGAAGACAGCCCTAACTTTTTTACCTTCGTCAAGAGCCCGACAGAATTCGTCATAGATATCAGTTAGTTGGAGGACAGTTGAATCTCTTGGTGTAAAACCTGATTGAAATTGGCTGAAAACATTATTTTCGCTCAAAAACTGCCATAAGCGTTTAAATACACATTTTTCAAATATTTTACCAACACAGCTGATAAGTGATATCGGACGATAATTGGTCACTGCGTCAGACGGCTGTTTTTTAGAATTGGGGTGACATTAGCTTTTTTCCATAGTGACGGGAAGTACGAATTATTCAGTAGTATATCTTTACTTGTTGCCACCCAAGGAAGATATGAAATGGCGATTTTATAGATGGGTTCGTGATTAGGAGCTCGACGGCCACTTCCAAATAATAAATTGATCTGTAAGACGTACGTGCATCTCGATCAATTTTATAATTCCCATTCAACAATTAGGATAAGCGTGACGCTAAATTTTACGTTCTCATGGCGCGATACACATTGGTACGGCACTTAATGTAACCGAATAAGAATTAGTCAA
The DNA here is from genome assembly GCA_031216915.1 of Pictodentalium vernedei. Classification (NCBI taxonomy): domain Eukaryota; kingdom Metazoa; phylum Mollusca; class Scaphopoda; order Dentaliida; family Dentaliidae; genus Pictodentalium; species Pictodentalium vernedei. Next base: position 173,442,402 of record CM062297.1, read on the forward strand.
AAATTAAAGCCGCTTAGAAGGAAGTAATAAGTTATATATTATCTATATATTACATTTGAAGATTAGAAGGGAAAAATGATCTGGAGATTTTAAGGCAAAGTGTTCACTTGATAATGGGGTTTGCTCTGTGAAAACAGTTTCATTTTGGTGTTATTTAATGCAGCACATAGATAGTGGTGGAAGTGATGGGGTGGAGGCAAGGGGGTCAATCGCTATGAGATTGAGTGCATGCATGTTTATTAACCCTTTATCCAACGTTGACAACATCAAAATTTATTTTTAATGTTTTTTTTTTAATTTTTCTAAAAATTTCAACAAAACCTCAATGAGCACGTTCCAATGAGGGGTCACATGATATGGTTTTGTTGAAATATTTTGAAAAATTTTATTTTTTCAACTGCTCAATTTGCATATTATTCAGGAGGATGCGGGCAATTCGTTAGGTAAAGGGTTAAGGCTGTATCACCTGTTTGGAATTGTGCCCTTCAGTGAAGACTTCAGAATGATTGGCTGGAATAAGCAGTCTTACCTTGTGTATTCCTGCATGTTTGTACTGCTATTAACCCTAAAGTTTACACTGAAGTGCAGAATTCCGAACAAATGCAGGACAACCATACCACAAAATGAACATGTGAGCAACCACTCTTGTTCTGAGGTCCCTTCTCTCTCGTATCTTTGATGCATTAAGTCGACTGACTTCAGCAATGCTGCGTTCTACACTGGTGTACCAATATTAATCCCCCCTCCCTACATGGGGGGAGGAGTATAATCTACAATATCTCTCATACCCCCACCCTTCTGATTATCTCCTCCACCCCACCAGAGTACATTTTGTTTTATTATAATCATGTCAAGTGTTTTTTTCTCTTCACAATTATTAGACACATTTCTCATTGATATAAACAGTTTAAGCCTTGAATAAAATTATTTCAGAGCACATGAGAAGTTGGGCTTGGAGACAAAATCCACATTGCATTGATGTTTCATCTAAATATCTGCTATGTTTTTTGAGTACATAGGTGCCTGGTGAGGAGTAGGGGGAGATAACCAGACCAAGACATCTTTCCCAATTCTAGTCAAAATCGTGTAGACATTTGTACGACCTTTTACTTATTTAACCCCATAGTGCTCAAGTTTTCAGTGAGTATGCATGGCTATATGAGGGAAGGTAACCAGGTCTAGAGATCACAGGTCACTATTCAAAAGTATCACATTGAATGAAACATATTTCTCCTTTTATTCCCTTCATAATTTTATGTGAACATGGGTCGAGGGAGTTAGTCAACTTTTAAATTGTTTGGGAAAAAAAATAAATCGGGAATGGCTTCAAGATTATCCACTTCTAACTCATCAGTCTTTATTTAATGGAATAGCAATACAAGAATTTTTTTTTCTTTCATGTCTTTTGATTTATTTATCTATTTTGTTTTGTTGCTGGGAGAGGAGGGCTTTAACCAGATGATGGAAAATATCCCAAGATATCTTACCACACCCACCTCACTCACCCCACTCAAGGGATATATATATTATATCCCAGGTAATCCCCCACCCCACGCAAAGATGGCTAGGGAAGAGATATCACTGTACACCAGTATACATCATATACATTATGCTTCAGGGATATGTCTACATTTCCATAAACTATCAATTTTCCAACTTCAAAAGATCATTTATAACAATTAACCAAATTTGATTTCGAGAGAATATTCCCCAAACTGCACAATTTACTTTCTGATGGCTGCCAAAAAAGTTATGCTTATGATGCTGTTAGTGGGAAGAAAAATGAAAGTGTCAATGACACTGTAGCTCAACTTGACAAACTTGAACTTGGTAAGTTATAAATGAAATGGTAAAATTGAAGATCATTGGTACCAATGTTTATAATATATTTGATGAAATTTCAACATAACAGCATTGTGATGCAAAACGTCAGAGTAATCCATGCATTTTTAAATGTAAACTGAAAGACTGCTAAAGGCTGAATTTTGATACACAAATGCAGTATGTTCAGAGGTTATTTATTGTAAATAGCAATTTTTTTTCACAGAAATGAATGCTAATCAATACCTCTAGCCTAATGAGCACACCAACTTCAATGAAAGTGTCAATGACACTGTAGCTCAACTTGTTTAAGACATGTACATGTATAGTATGTGACACAGCAATGACAAACATCCAGGTAATGACCTGATAACAAAGGCACATGTAAAGTATTGTAATGGTCTGTACATAAATGCTGACCGTAGCCTGTAACAAATGTACAGGTAAAATATTGTAAAGGTGGGTGACAGTCAGATGCTAAACTAGAAAATAAATCTTTTGAGTCCCAGAGTGGGTCTGATTGAACCCCAAAATATTTGTTCTATTAGCACAGTGATAACAAAGGAATCCCAAAACGCATTCATTCCTGTCCCATGGTGAAAACAAAGGTACTCCAAGAAGTTTCGTGAAGATCAGTTCATAAATACGAGCTGTATAGAAGCTGTAACAAAAACTGATTGGACCTAATTTCGGTACAAAATGGCCACTGGCAGCCATCTTGAATTTTGTATTCCATTTTCCTAAACATTCATACAAAAATTTATTCAAATCAGAACTTCCATACAGAAGTTCTGTACAAAAAAACTGACTGCACTAACTAAAGTACAAAATGGCTGCTGGTGGTCATCTTCAATTTCAGACCGCACCCAAAACCACTCGTGCTCGTCCCACGGTGATAATAAAGGTACCCAAGAAGTTTCGTAAAGATTGGTTCCTAAATACAGCCTCTAGCCCAAGCCATATTGGCATTTGCAGTTACAGTGCTGAAAGTAACACAAAATAGATCAAAGTTAGTCTAATTGGCATAATTTATGCACGAGAAAAAACCTGTATTATGTGATGTATCCCATGGTACTAAACATTCATACAAAAAAATATTCAAATCAGCGCTTTCATATGCAAGTTCTGCGCAAAACTCTGATGGCACCTAATTTTGTACAAAATGGCTGCCAGCGGCCAACTTGAATTGCGGATCAGACCCAAAAGCACTCGTTCTCGTTCCACGGTCATAACAACGGTGCCCAAGAAGTTTCGTAAAGATCGGTTCATAAATAAGGCCTCTAGCCCAAGCCGTATTGAAATTTTGATGGACAGACAGCCAGACGGACGACTGGTCATGGCATAAGCTCAAATTTCAGCTAAAACAATCCTATGATAAATGTGGCTTGTATACATGTAGGACATGTCAAAGAATGTTGATGCACAAATGCAATAAATTCAAAGATTGTTGCTTACAACAACAGTTTTTGATGAAAATGAAAAGAAAATCAATAGCTCCTATTTTTGTCACCCTGCAAAAGCATACAAAGTTTCAAAACAACCTGATAATGAATGTGCCCTCTGAGGCATGCCAAAAGAAGACGTTAATGCACAAATGCACTAAGCAGAAGGCTGATGATAACGACAATAATTTTTTGTGGAAATGAAAAAAAGCAAGGTCTGACTAAACTAAGTTTAAAGAACGTTGGCCGCGGCAAGAAAATTGTGGACGTACATACGTACACCGACGGACGAGAAGTGATGACAATAGCTCAGCTTTACTTTGTCAAGTTGAGCTAATGAATATCAAATTTCCTTTCTTTTAAAATAAGTCGAGATTCATCTTTAATTCCTCAAGCCATTCATCGTACAGCTGTTTACTTTCAGTATTTAACTGCCAAACACTTTTTGATAATACTCTACACTCTACATTCACCTTTTTCCACAAGAGTTGTTAAGTGGTCAAGCTGAATGAGGTAATAGAGAAATGGAGGGGTTACTATACAAGGTTATTGATACGGCTTCCTAATTCTGACCTAAAATCTGATAATTTCTGCATGTCTTCATCTGAAAGCTCCACAAATTGCCCCCATTTACTTTCAATTATTTTGTATTTGTTTTCATTTGTCTCTACAAATAAGACTACATAAGGAACGTCAAAAAACACAGGAGTTGTTCCTACAGCTGTATTTTCAAGATAACTTCCTGCTTCTGATCCAGAGATTCCATTCTGTGTCCTCAGGTACGAGACAAACTCCTCGAAGGTCACATCCTTGAAGGCTATATGTACAGATTCCTCAAAGCTCTTATCTTCAACGGCTGGCTCAGCGGACAGGCTATCTTCAATAACTGTAACTAATGGTTCTTGCTCTCTGACAGCAGGAGGTTCATAACTAGTTGGATGGCTGAAAAATTTTAAGTTTACAATTATCTCATTTTCCTCAATTAATAGAGTTGGTAACTATTGTAAAAAAAAACTTAGTGCGGAATTACCACATGCACACACAATTTCACTGCATGCCCCATATCAGAATCACTTTTGTTTTCTTTTTATTTGTAGCTTCAATTAATTATATTATACTCTAACACAAAATACGCAGGTGATTTTATTTAATTTTGACAGGAATTGAGAGAATTTTGAGAGGTTAGAGAAAGCAAGTGAGCAGGGTTGGTGATTTTTTTCAGAATAAAAAAATCAATTTTCTTTTTTCATTTAAATCAGGTCTTTTCCCCAGCATTGGCAGTAGCGCATGTTTTTTGATAATTAAGTCAATATGATCTATCAAAAGGCTCTAGATTACGCATTTCATCTAATGCTACCAAATTTTACACCGAGAATGAAACAAATTTTAGAATAGATATTAAAATACTGTTATTGTTTTTAGAAACCACTGAAAAATTAAAAAGTACTGTATGTACTGCACTTACATATATGTTATGTTTACTGATAACAAAGGTACATATAACTTGATAAATATCCCAGCTTGCTTCATTGACTGCAATCCTCTATATGTCTCAATTGAAAATCTTACTTTGATCTATACTAATTTCAACCAGTCTGCAGCTGATTAATACTTTCATGTAAACTTTCGTTACATCGTTGTGGTGTGGTGGTGATATAATGCTGGGATGATGAAAAACGTAAAACAGGAAAATAGGTAAACAAAACAAATTCAACTTCATTGACAGAAGACTTTGAAGAGGTTCAAACCGTCAGACTATATAGGATAAGAGTTGCATATACTAATAAACTATACTATACTACTAGTCAAATACTATGAACATGATATATCATATTAGTGCATATCAGGCCTTTGATGTGTGAGAGGCTGTGAGACTTCCAAGCGACAAGTTTTTTTCTATCAATATGGCATTGACTTAAATCAGTTTGCTTTATTTTACAAGTATATTAATTATTGATGGAGTTTCGGGAGTTTTTTTAATGACATTGAAATTTTGATTTAAATCAATGATTTAAAAAAAAATCATGATTCAAATCAGCCAAACCTGAGAGGGAGTCGATTAATTTGCCAAATGTTTGTCTGAGCCTATTTGTAAATAATGACCCGCAGTCGTTTGATTTTAAAAATTAGAGACCTGCAAGCTTTATGTCCCTCACATCAATATGAAGTGAGGCATGCTGTTGCCTTGATAAACTTTGGGCCCGGACATTCAACAGTTATCAAGAGAAAACACTACACAGTGTAGCATGACGTGATAATGATCAACTGATTGTAAAAAAGGGCCACCAACCGATTGCCTATTTTTTCTAGTGACAATCAGCCGATTGCCGATAATATTAAATAAGATTTAATCCATACCAACATCCTGAGCCAGAAAAGCGTGCAAGGTCGATTCGCATGACACCAAAAAGCATAGACACCGTTACACTATGCGCAAAGAATCGGTCGTTTCCGCAATGTGCTTGATCGCTTTCCATTTTTGAACAGAATCCTTCAATTTACAACTGTTTGTGAATTGCGATTCATATACATGCACGCAAATGTCTTTTGTAGTTCACAATTCAAAATATTTATTCTGAAATCAGAATATTCAATAACCATCATGCAGCTGTCCATTCTATTTACTAAATCGCCAATAGTTATACATCTCGCCAATTTTCATCAGACAGCCGGAAATGACCTATTCACAGAGAATGAAAAAATGCAGATGTGCCATCCCTCGAGTAGTTTAACCGACAAATTTAGGTAACACAAGGCTACAGTTCCCTTAGAGAAATCAAAGGAGACTCCACAATTGCCCATTGCCCACTTTGGGGGAGAGAAAGAGATAAAGCAATTTACCAACGATATTGATGAGTAATTATGGGCTCAGATTTTTTTTTGACAATCTGATTTTGCCGATATTCAGAGGCTGATTGCTGACTGATCCATATCGGCCAATTGCCGTTACAATTATCAGTTCATCACTAATGGTAATATTTTTTCATGACAATAGAAGGCACGTAAGGTCTCTTTGTCAGCTGGATGTTTTGTTTCTTTGGCATCTTGTTACCATTTTCACGCTTCATGCATACAAAAGAAAAATTTATATGTAAACAGGGCATGGATCTGAGTGTGAAAAACTCAATGGATAACACGTATACATTTACAAACCTGCTACCAACCTACGCCACACTTTTCCTGTTTTAACCCCTCCCCCAACCCCAACACATGCTAACAAAGTGATGCCGAGATGTTGAAACATAGTGAATGAAATACACTGCTATGCAGCATTTGAATTTCTACACTTAATACCTGCAATTAGCCTTTCACAGCTGTTGTGAAGTTCGAAAAAACATAAATGATTGCCTCATTTATTAATTCATTTATTGGTGTTCAAGGTCACTTTTTTGAAGTTATGGCCAATTGAGACGCAACATAGGTATAAAGTGCCAATCATCTGTATCCCTATGCTGCTCACTTAATGGAATTTCTAGCCCAAGAGTTGGCTACCCGGTCATATTCTAGTAGAAAAGCCCTAAAACCTCAAATCTTAAAATTTCAAGGTCAAAAAAAGGAATAACTCTAGTAAAAATGATTGGTCCGAACCCTTATTCGAACTTGACTTGTATTTTTACCGCATAAAGTCACATACCAAAATTCATTCCAATCAAATAATCCAAACTGGAGTCATCCGGACACCTCAAATCTCGAAATTTCTAAGTCGAAAAAGGGGTATAACTCAAGAAAAATAATCTGGCAGAACCCATATTCGAACTTGACCTGTCCTTTTACCCCAGAAAGTCACATACCAAAATTCGTTTCGATCAAATAATCCTAACTGGTGTTATCCTGACACCTAAAATCTTGAAATTTCTATGTTGAAAAAGGGGTATAAAATAATCTGGCCGAACCCATATTCGAACTGGACCTGTGGTTTGGGCTTATAAGGTCACATACCATAATTGGTTCCAATCAAATGATCCAAACTGGAATTATCATCCAGACACCAAGTGTGACGACGGGCGGACGGACACCTCTGATTTCTATAGTCAACCGAAAATTTTCTCAGGGGACAAAAATGCTGATTCAAAGTCCTGGTAAAGTGCCCTATGATAAAACCAATGGCATTTTTTTTACCAATCCGTTCTGTTAGTCCTAAGGAAGCTTCACACCAAATAAAAATTCTCAGTCCGCAGTTGGAGGTACACTGTATGGGCGTTTTAAAGTTTTCTCTATTTTTAGCTCTTGAGGTTCCCATGGGGCCACAGATAATTTTATTTTTTTTTTTTTTTGCATAAATCAAGCATTTACGACCTAATAATACCTCATTAATTTTGGTTCAAATTGATCTCTGGGTTCAGAAAATTGAAATTCTGGGCAGGGCCAAAATTCTTGCCCCTCCCAGAATAAAGGCAAGTATTGCCTGTCAAACTTCTCTCGAGTCCAAACCTCAGATGGAAGCTACATACCAAATATCAAGTCTCTGCTGCTGCTGGTTCATGGGAAGATTTTTTAAAATTCTAGACATTTTGGCCTCACCCTCTTTCACAGTATGAGCCAAAACTTAATTTAGGAAAATTCAAAATGCCCCTATAAAACCACTACTCACATGAAATTTCATTAGGTTGCTACCGGTTTGGGAGAAAAGGACCCAAATACCACCTTCACAGCGGACGGATGAAAAGTGATCAGAAAACCTCACCCTGACTTTCAGTCATGTGAGCTAAAAAAAAAAAATCAGTATTTCAAAAACATTTTCCCCCACCCTCTCAAAAAGCCAAAACATCCAGAATAGTTCACAAGTTTTTATGTGAAAACAAAAGTCTGGACGAATGGGCTTTCTGGTTCATCTTATTGATCCATGAACTTGACTGGTTGTGACCCATCTCTGGACCACTGTATATTTACAACCAGCAAGCAAAACAGAAATGCAATACCAAAATTGTTTTCAGTAAAATGATCCAAACTAAAGTTATTATCTGGAAAAAAGTGTGACAGATGGATGGATGCATGCAGACAGATGCCGCTGGTCGACAAAGATATTTCACTGAAATGTAGAAAATCATATTTCTTAAGATTCACTCATGTGTGATTTTGAACGGAAATGGATGAAAAATATAACAAACCTTGTTGTTTCAATGTATAGTCGGCAGGCATATAATTTTGTCTCGGCAACGTAGTTTTCTAGGACGAAATTGGGCTTCAATGGTTTTCCATCAAAAGCAACAAGTCCACACTCGTTGTCGTCTTCAAGGCTGAATAAATTTTTAAGCATTTGTAGAATTTCTTCATACTGACTGTTGCGAGCTATCTCGATACGCTTCGTGCCCCCTCCATTTACAGTTGGAACCTGCTTGTAACCGCCCACCTCGCCTTTTATCATCCATCCAGCAGAAATTGTTAAATGGGCTTTTTTCCTTTTTGGGATGGTTCCTGTTGATAATATAGAAAACAGCACTCAGCATTATGAGCAATCAAAACTTTTCACCTTCTAAAAACTTTCTGCTATTGATAATCTTTCCCCATGTCAGCATCTTCACAATGGGGAATTAGGTGGCTAAAGAATGTCACATACATGTACATCAAAAACTGTATGATCTACCAGTAGTGCAAGGGTAGTTTCTACTTCTGCAGCAGATTATACTCAAAATAGAGCAATTTTTAATTGGTGAATTTTTTGCATAGTCTGATAGTCATAATAATCTACATTCAAAATGAAGGTGAGAAGGTCCAATCAGGATTCATAAAAACAAAGGTAAAGGAAATCCAAGGACTTTCATGACCCTATCAAGTCATTTGACGCATTTCCAAGAACTTTTTAAATTGATTTCAAAGTACTGTGGTCATATTATGACTATCAAGGGCTCAAAGTATTCAAATTTAATCACCACCTTATGCTTCATTAGCAGATAAATTGACATTGGTTTACATCAGAATAGTCAATTAGTTGATGATGGAAATTATGTGATAGAAGAAGTATTGCAACCTCAACAAACATAACGACTTGCATAAGCTTTAGCTTTCCGTCGAATCCCTCTTTTACACAGTAATCTGCTTTCCTTGTTTTTGTGTATACTATTGTATCTAGTACTGTTCAGCTTTTTTGTTACCCTACTGTTATTGTGATATGTATACAAATGTCAATTATTGAATAAATACTGCTTAACCCTTTACCCAACGAATCGCCCGCATCCGCCCGCATCCGCCCGCGTAATATGCAGATTCAGCAGCTGAAAAAAATATTTTTCGAAAAATTTTTACAAAACCATATCATGTGACCCCTCATAGGAACGAGCTCGACGAGCTCGTTCCAATGAGTGGGCACATGATATGGTTTTGTTGACATTTTTCAAAAAAAATAAAAAACGATATTTAAATTAATAAATTTTGATATCGTCTGCGTTGGGTAAAGGGTTAAACTGAACATAACATTTCCACGTCAGCTCATGCCTTCTATACCAACTGTGGCCAACGTAAGTGAGGGACCGAGTCTTAATATTCCATATATATCACATGAAACGTCGTTAATTTCGACGTAACCCATGTCTTATTTCCTGATTATCAACTAGTGTCTAATCGGCGCATGCTCCCACAGCAGCAGCACTGTATTCTTGTGCGTAGTTCACATGACGTCAATTACGACAACAGGTGCAAGTAAAGTGCATTCATGACGTCATGGTGTGGAGCATCTGAGCCAACAAACTGATTATCGGTTGTTTTGGGGAGAATTTGGCGACAATGAATTAACTAAAAAGTGTAAAAAACATTCGAAATTTCATGTGATATACACAATCTTTAACTTGTGATGTTTGGATATAAGATTTTTTGAAACTCATTTGATGAATTCGATTCACAACGAGCCTTTAATCAAATTCATCAAACTCGTTTTAAAAAATCTTATATCCAAACATCACTTGTTTGAGATCCTCTATATACTACATATATACTATGTAGTGTATACTATGTATTTTTGGGTGTGGCGCAGTCAGGGATGGATCTAGATATTTTTTTTTTTTGGGGGAGGGGGGTTGGGGGTGGACACCTGTTTTTCAATTGACAATGTCCCCCCAAAATTTAAGATGTCAATATTGATTAGATCATTAAATGCACCTTAAAGAACTTTGTGTCAGTGATATGAGTAATCACTTGTACTGAATATTAGAAACGGTTGCTGAATACTTAAGTTTTCAAAGTTGAATGATTATTTACCAGCAGGAATTTGGGGACATCTGGGCTCCAGAGTTTGGGTGGCAATGGGTGCCCAAACCTATAACAGTTAGAACATCGCCACAGGTTCTGTCCCTGGAAACAGTGAGATGCAGTCTAGGGAAAGTCACTTCAAACAATAATTAAATGACATAACTAATGTTGCCTTGTTTTTATTTTAAAATATTATAAAACATGTTTTCACTGCGACAGAATTTTTTTTTTCAAGTCGTGTGAAACTCCCTGTTTATTCCCCATGTGTTGAAGGAACTAGAATCAAGGTCCTTGGAGGAAATGGAAGGCAAGTTAATGATTCTCGACCAAATATGAAAAATAAAATAAAATGTAATCCCTACCTACCTACCAACCTAGCCTACCTGGTGGAATGTCGTTAGTAGAAACAAACCATTTTTTTAGGCCTCATTGTTGGCTGCCTGTGTACAGGCAGCTGACAATGATGTTAAACCACTGCTAGGATAAATTAAGCCTACACAGAGTTATCAATGCTGATACCTCCTTCAGAAAAATATAGAAGTGGTGGTTAGGGGATAAACAGGTTTTGGTTTGGGATCTGAGAATCACTTTCTTTTCCGAATCGAATTGGAAAATGCAACAACCTGTATATTATCTCCGCTTGGAAATGTCGGAACAATTATATTGCTTCATGCACATCTTCAAATGGTGTTCTTCCTTTCTGTGAAATATAATAGAAACTCATTGCATGGTTTAGGAGTTGCGCTTACGAGGTCACAAGCATATGATGTTGCAATTCAAATGTATACGCTCAATTATCTCCCCTTGGAAATGTCGTAACAGAATTACTGGTATATTGCTTCATGCACATCTTCATATGGTGTTCTTCCTTTGTGTGAAATATAATCGAAATCCATCTGAGGTTTGCACTTACAAGGGTGGACAGACGAGTGATTCCAATATACCCCTTAAAACTTATTTTGCAGGGGGTATAAAAATGGACACCCAAATACTTTAAATTTCAAGCTGTCTGCCCATTAAATAATATTAAATACCCAAAGGAAATTTGTTTCAAGAAATATTTTTTCTGAATTAAAAGTGGTTGTCATGTGAGGGTTCGCATCCAAACACTACACACAAATATTTTCCGTCTGACATGTAAACTAAAAAGACTTCTGAACATACCGATACTTTTGGGCACATAGAATAAACGAAACCGAAACTTAAAGCCAAGGCAAAATTTCACAACCAAACGGGCACAGGGTTCCTGCACCTGACCTGAAATTCCAGGCTTTTCCAGGCCATATACACCCCAAATTCTAGGAGTTTCAAGGCTAATAGAAAGTTAAATTCAAGGTTTTTCCAGGCTTATCGTAGCTGAACCACTCTAACGTATTTCATTCATCTCAACCTGGCACGATATGCTTCATTTTTCTAGGCTTTCCCAGGCCCAGGGAGCCAAATCAAGGCTGTTCAAGGCCTTGAATTTTATTTTTGAAATTCCATGCTTTCCAAGGCCAGCGGGAACCCTGGGGTACAGCCCTGCACCAAATAGGAATAGTTGTTTCAAAAATACTCAAAGACTTTTGCTCTTGCTTGTTTAATAAGTGCTTTCGTCTTAATGCCTCAAGCTTTTCTTTGACAGTCGCAATAGGAACTGTAAAATAATAGAGTAATACTTTAAAAATCATACTTTTGCTATCATCCCTATGAATAACTTTCCTGGGAGATCTCAAGTGGTGGGGTGCTAAATTACTTCAAGCCTTCAATAACCTTTTTGTATATCTCTCGGGGCACGGTGGCTCAGCTGGTAGAGATGCAGGATGCAAAACAGAAGAATATCTCTTCAAATTCCACCCACCTGTGGGAAACACATTGTGTCCATAGCAGAACACTTCATCCCATCAATATAAATTAACTGGTTGGCTGCCATATTATTGTAGAAGACAGAATTTGTTCATTAAAAATTGTTTAACTATAATTTATTGGAGAATGCCCACTTGCAGTCTCGGATAAATTATAACAGAGCACTGTATTAGCATGCAGCTGAAAAGGAAAGTTTAGCAGAGGGTGTGAAGACATCAGCAGGGTACAGTTAAAACTAGAAGTCCTGTCACAAACCATGTGCCTTTCTTGACATGATTACGCAAAAAACATTAAATTTTCCTATCGATTGGCACCCAAAGCACGACACATTGCCCAGGTTATTCATAAAAGGCACAGGCAATGTTTAAGTTCTTGTGATAGAGATAACACCCAGATGGACGAACTATTTGCATGCAATTCATGACAGGACTTCTAGTGTTAATTATATCCTCACTTTTCTTTGAAGCCATGATAGCACTTAAACAGTTGGACTAGTGAATACAGCAACATTTGTCTTAATGTCTATGAAAGCAGTGACAGAAACAAGGTACATGTATTAATCGAAATACGCCATGGCACTTTACTTAAATTATCCACTGACATAGGAGGTTCACATGACATATAGGAGGTTCACATGATATAATATTATTCCCAAGATAAATGGCCAGCAATGCCCACTAAACTTCGATTAGTAATTGTATAGTATCTATACAGGACCGCGGTTTCCACAAATTCAAGTTGATATTCGATGGAGTCGAATATTTTAGTCAAAGATTCAAGTAGAGAAAAAATTCAAAGTCTCAGGAGCAAAGTTTCCTTTCAAACCAAAGTAACTGTCAAGACCAGCCAGCTCTATTTACAAAAATCGCCATTCTGATGTTACCATTTTTTCGTCTGGAAATCGTACGCTGCGATCCCCTCATTGGAATGAGCTCGTTCCAATGGGGGTCACAACCTATTTTTGAGACAAAAAATGGAAAAACATAGTGATTCACGATTTTTTTTTACAAATGTAGTCTGCTCTCCACGTCAGTTCAACTATCTGAACGGTGTGGCTGCCACACCACATTCAGATGCAGTTCATTCAAAGAAAGTGAAATTCCGGCCGCTGCAGCCGATTTCCAAATGTAGGTTTTTTGTTTTTTTTAAACCCTTTAGCCTACGCGGATAGAATCAGATATTTGGTTGGGTATGTGTGTCCACTGGAAGTGCCAAGTTCAGCCCAACACAAAAAATTATATTAAACACAGGTTGTTTAACCTTTTAACCCACGCAGATAGTAGTTCAGCTGTCTGAACTTTGTGACTGCTCCACTACGTTCAGATGCAGTCCCTTCAAATAAAGAGAAATTCTGCCCAGTGGTACCAACAAGGGCTATAGGAATTAGGAATATAAATCAACCATGGGTGCTACTTACCAACTGCCTTCGCTAACAGGAATATTTTATTTTTGGGTTGGGCAAGTCAAAAAAATAGGCCGATTAAATCGTCAGATGTGTACCCATATGCACAACTAGTAGAAAACCAAAAACTATACAGTTTGGCACATCAGTAACCTAAACATATATATAAAGTAACATGACAAATGGATTAATATTTTGTGAGTAATCGCATGCCGAAGAAATGGATTGGAGGAATTCTCAATTTGATGGATAAAGGGTTAATATCTCAGGAACGAATTATCAGATTTTCACCAAAAACTATACAGCTCAGCACATCAGTTACCTGAACACAAATATAAAGTAATATGGCAATCCAAGCAATTTTTTTCAAGTTATCGAATGCCAAAGAAATGGATACAGATGCTGGAGGAACGGATGGACAGTCAGTCAGAGACCGACAGACAGATGGATGGACAGATAAAGAATGGACAAACTGGACAGACAGATGGATGGACAGACAAAGGATGGATGAATGACAGAGGACCCCCTGGATGCCAACATTATGTACACCATACATGTTATGGGAAAATAGGGAAATGGATTGGAGGAGTGCCTAAATTGATAGATAACGGCTTAATATATCCGGATCAAATTATTAGATTGACATAAAAAAATAGCAGGCAATCACATCTCTGTTTTTCTAATTATTGGAGCTACTGGAAAAACTTCTAAATTCAGTATGTAAAGTGTTAATATCTCAGATCTGGTGTGAAAAACTGTACATTTCAAAACAGCAGCTAACTAAATGTTTTCATATAATATCAGTCAATTCAACTAATATCTTACAAGATATTGAATGCCAAATGGGTTAGACATAACAAGGGAGGAATTCTTAATTTGTTGGGTAAAGAGTCAATATCTCAGGTGGTGGGGGAGTTATATCCGCCTCAAAAATTAAAAGGAGGGGATTATGTCCGAGTTGGATTGTTTGCCCCCCCCCCCCCCCTCCCCAAGGCCGATCCTGGTTGCAGGCCTGAAGACGAGACCAATGTTGCCTCTCCGAAAAGTCAACTTATCATTTGCGGGGACAAGTCTTTGTACACTGTTTGGAAGTTTATTAAATACAGTTGTATACAGGGAAAGATCCAGCTATATTTTGGGGACAGCTTTTTTCAATCGACGTCGGCTTCGAGCATGCATGGGCTATGCAGAAGTGTTATAGTGATATTAAATATTATTCTTAGCTGTCACTAAATCAGTTTGACTTCGGAATAATGTGCAGTGTTTCTGCAGTGACCTGCAGCGCGTGTCTGCTATTTATTTTCATTTATTTAGCAGAACGCGACAGAATTATTTTCAAAATTGGCCGCAGGTCCCTCCCAATCAGCGCTACTTCATCCGGACCCAACGATAGAGGGGGGGGGGGGGGGGGGCAGGGGTCAATCCCTCTATGGTAATCTCTATCAGAAATTTTTGCTTCATTTTACTAGAGTTTGAGTGCAAAATGGAGGTTTTTCGGCAATTCTCCGAATATTTACAGTAATGTTGTCAGAAATTTTCAGCCATAGGGAACAGTCTGACTTTAGCCTTAAAATCTACTCAGGCCTGGTGTTTTTAGTCACGTGATTTTTTCGCGCACCAAGAACCATTAAGGTCCGCAAAATTTCGCTCTCCTGGGTGCACAAAGATAAGTACCGTATATGTCCGTGTATAAGTCGCCTCCGTGTATATGTCGCAACCCAAATTCACACTTGGAAGTCCTCCCTTTTGCCTAAAGCCCATGTATAAGTCGCACCCCCATTTTAAAATATATGCAGTCAAAAAGAATTAGTTGCAAGTTTTGACGAGTTACCACGTGGTGAATAAGATAAAAGAATAAAGGAAAATTATTATTAAAGATTTAAAAAATACTCGCATTTATTTGTTTTTCGTTGTTTATCATCCCAATGTCTTCATCCCCGTCAAGAAAATCCAACGCTCGTTTAAAAAAATACAATAAATACGCAAGAAAACCAGTAAAACTGTCACCGACATGATATGACCCTGGTTGTTAATGTGTCGTTTTTCTTTTAAAAATCATTGATTTAAATCAGCCAACCCTGCTTCAAAACACCGGCATTCAATAAACGATATCTACAGAACCACCAGCAGATGAAATATGAAAAACTAAAAAGTCTTGCGTAGAAATCCACCCATGCAATTCAATAATAGTTATGTAAATTTAATAAACCAGGCACAGCCCCCTGCTCACATATATTCGATCAAAAAAAGTATTATAAATTACCTTTGACCCAAAATCATCTGCGTACGGCACGTTGTAAATTAGATTGGAGGTAAACATAAAACTTATTGAGTTTTAAAACCTCAAAGTTCACATGGGAAAAAAGATGAGTAAATTGTGTTAATTAAACGACTACTGGCTCGTTCTCTAAAGTCACTAGCCCAGAGATAACGCTGCGCATTGGCAGTTATATTTTTTGTCCACAATAAAATGGTTCAATTAAAATAGAACATATCCTGTTAAATGGATGGCAGGTAACTTTTGAAAGTTTTTTTTAAAACTTATTGGGAATTGGTTGTATACTATTTGAACTTACTTAAACCTTAAACGAATCGGCCGTATCCGCAATGCAAATTCAGCAGTTGAAAAAATATTTTTCAAAACATTTAAACAAAACCGTATTATTATGACCCCTCACTGGAACGAGCTCGCTCCAACGAGGGGTCACACACGGTTTTGTTGAAATTTTTTGATAAATTTGAAAAAATGATATTTTAAATAATAAATTTTTATATCGTCTGCGTTGGGTAAATGGTTAAGGAATCGCACAGAACTGCAGGTCTATGTTTTCCCATGACAGCACTCACCACAGCTGTCTCGGTGTTGACATTTAACTTTTTGACAAAAAACCTCGATGTCGATGTTAATAACACATTCAGTCTTTCGAGTTTGAAAATCGTGTGCGAGTGAGGTTTCAGTAACTTTTAGCGCTGTTTTGAGAAAAGTGGGTCTCGTTTCAAGTCCATAAAAACACTTTTTTGTAAAATATTGAAAAAAACACAGTACCTTTTTGATCGTCAGGCATTAATCTAATAATCTATGCATGTCATGATGTGTATTGAATATTCTATCAATCAACGTGATGAAATTAAGAGCATTTAAATCCACAATGTTAGTTCAGGTTTCACATGTAAACATTTAATTAACATAAGAGCGTGGGCTGAATATGCACACTCGATTGACAGTTGAGCGTTCCTGCTGCAAACTCTTGAAACAAAACTCCAGTTATTGAACAGAAAACGGCACGCAGATTGGAAGATTATCGGGACTGAAAGATTTGCACAATTAGCAGCATGGACATTCGACTATCAATCAAGTGTGCGTATTGACTATTGACCACGCACACTTATGTTAATTAGATGTCTATTATGAATTATGAAAATATTGGGAGAAAAAAAATGTAACTTGCTTTCTTTTATGCGAGTGACACGTCGCTCCATATTGCAAACGCACAACAGAAACAGAAAATTGCATTATGGGTATAACATCGACTTTCGCGATTTTTTAAAAATTGCTTCGGTTCGATTTTCGGTGTTCTTTTTCACCCAAAATCGCACCGAAAAAACCGACACAGAGACAGCTCTACCCATGACCATGTGTATTTTGTAAACACAACAAATCCCAAGATGCAATATTGCAAACTCTCTTTCAAATCCCATTATGCAGCCGTCTCCCTTCAAAAACATCAATCGCCTGTCTTGACCGAGATGATATTAATGCAGTGGTCAGCAATGAGGGCAAAGTAAAGTTGGTAATATCTGTGCCTTGGCATCACTCATTTCACCCAATTTCTATGTTTGGACAAAATCAAAGTAAAAAACGAACCTCTACAGTTGAAATTAGGAGAAATACTGTGAAAGCATTGGAGTGAGTTTCCAATAAAAGTCATTCGTTTATCACGACTTACTTCAATAATAGTTATCAAAATCAAAAGAAATATGATATGTGTTCCTCTTATTCCACTGTCATTTGAAGCAGGAACCATCAAGAAACACAGGGCACGTCTATTTCCAAGCGATGTGATAATTACCAAAATAAGCACAACAGTTGCATATTATCCACAAAAACCAGGGCGACAGCTTAGCGACTCCATAAAAAATAAGGAAATGTTGATTTTTGCTAAAATGTAGTTTTTCTTGTGAATTTCTGCATCTTGACAAGGCCCCAAATCTCACTGACAGAACAACGCAGATCCCACCAGTGGTGAAGCCATGGCTTGAAATCCTGTGGACCATGCTGGTGAAGAGTTTTTTTTTGGGGGGGGGGGAGGGGGGGGGGGCTGGTCTCAGGACTGAGGGTACTGTACTTGTACTGAGGGCAGGAAATCAAAAAGGATCTCTTCAGATTTTGGGGTGGGAGAAGGGAGGGAGCTGGTCTCCCCAGATACCTAATGGCTCCACCACTGTAGCCCAACACAATATGTTCATTAGCTTGGATGACAAATACAGACACATTTTGTGTGTACATTACCCTCTAAAATGTGGATTTCTACAATATACTTTGAAAAACCGAAAACAGAGTTTTTGTACAAAACCGAACCGAAATGCAAATTTCAAAACGGCCCAGCCCTATTATCAATAAGAGAAGGGGGTGAAAACACCCGGCGGGGCGAAATGGCTAGTCTTGATGGCGAAATCGTCAAGGGGCGAAAAGGCTACAGTGGCTAAATCGCCAACATTTGAATGCAAGGTGGGGTTATGAGCCTTTGGGATTGTATAGGCCAACGATAAGTGACCAGTGACCCCGAACCATGCAACTGGCATTTTATTAGCCCGATGAGTGAATATTGTTGAGTAAAAAGATAGTTTTGTAGTGACCTGTGGTAACCTGCGATGTTGGGTCCGTCGAATTACCGAAACGGGAACTCAAATTACTGAAACGGGCCTCAAGTGGATCGATCTGGGCTTCGAAAATACTGGAACGGGTCTGTGTGCGCTTGACGACCCCCCCCCCCCCCCCTCCCCCCACACACACACTAATCTTGAAATTTTAGATCCTAGGATATCAATACTACTAAATCCCAGACCCACCCCTGATAATCATCATAATTCCACCGTGGTACTGAGAAACTCCTAATAAATAATAACCCATGGGAGTCGGGTTCAAGTTAATTTTCCCACCGTTTCACAGTTAATGGGATAAAGGTTCGATGTGTTTCAGCTTTTAATTTTCACCTGTGTGAAATAAAATTTTACGGCAGATTTTGAGAAAACATGCGCCCCTTCTTCCCTCAATGGTTTTATAACAAAAGATCCTACCCGCCAACCCCGTCTCATTTCAGCAAGCATTATCGCTCAGATAGAACGAAGTGTGCATGGTCCAAAATCATAGTGAGCAGTGAAAGTATCAGAACTGAATGAATAAAAGTCATTTCTATTGGCTGAGAGCCCGACCTAACACAAAGTTTGGGATCATGTTTTTTTTTCTTAAACCAGAGCTTTATCACAATAACACAAACATTTAACTTGTGTGACATGCATGTAACAACATCTTGTTTTAAACAATTGACTGTGCGATGGACTGACACTGATGAACCGCCGCTGTTTTTATGTCTCATTTTCATTCAGGATAATAGCGACTTTGAAACATATCCGACATTTTTTAATAGAATAGCGCTGGCCTGTTTTTCCGGTACGTTGGATAAAGAGTTAAATTCTAGCTGTTGACTTGGTTTTGTTGGGTGAGGAGTTGATAATTTTTGGGTATCTTTTGTTTTATGTTCATATGTTTACACTTCTCTGCTACATTGAGCTACGTACATTTAAACAATGCTATTTGTTTTTAATAAACCATTGAAAACATTTCAGTGTTGTTTTGAGTTTTGCCCTGTTCCTGACCCTTATATACCGGATGCATTTCGAGGCGATTCCGACAAGTGTTCAGTTCATTCGTAATATCTTAAGTGAGGAATGAGGAAACATGATGCGACGCATAATCAGTACTGTGGACATGAAAATGGGTATGATAATGGACACACACGCTTCACAGCAGAAAGACCTTACCGCCCATTTTAGTCTTTTGGGTGCATGTTTCGGTAGCTTAGTCGCCCATTTCAGTCGCGTGTTAGTCCTTTATGGTAGGAAGACCCTCTTGTCTCCCATTTCAGTCTTTTGGGTGCACGTTTCGGTAGATTTCTCTCCCGTTTCGGTCGCGTTTCGGTAATTCGACGCACCAGCGATGTTTAGTCACACCGTACTTGCGTGACCAAAGAGTTGCAACTTTTGCAATCTCATTCTTTACTTTGCAGCATAAAGTGTACCAAAGTGAAAAAAAATAAATGCGTGTCTCAAAGCATGTCAATAAAATTTTCTATGGCTGAAACGATCACCGCCTAGTGTGGGTCGAAACGACTACGACAAGGGAGAACTGGGGCGAAAAGACGGGTGGCGAACGGGTTTTGGGGCGAAATGACCGGAACCGTCTCGACTCTCATTTCGGGCAAATCGTCCAAGGACGAACCGGCTTCCAGAACGAATCTTACCCTTCAAGGCTTGCGAACTTACCCTTCTCTGGAACCGCCGAATCACTTCTTAATGCCTTTAATGGAGCTGAAAAAGCTAATCTTACAATTTTGGTTCCACAATGTATGCAGAAATTGTGCGTGGCTTGGCATGGCTCGCGGCAATTTTGGCAGTTGAACGTTAAAGATTTGCCACATTCTGGGCAGAACTTGCAATTATCAAAACGTATATCTGTTCTGCAGTATTCACACAACATTTCTGCTTGATGATAAGTTGCTCACGTTGTTGAGAAAAGTTGATCTTCACGTTGTTGATTCTGTGACAGAATAAAAAAAGGGTCCAAATTCTCATCATGAAGTAAAAGGACAATTCGGATTGGTCAGATAATTACGAGTTATATGATTGGTCACATTCGTATCTCGTATGTCGTATCTCGTATCTCGTATGTCGTATCTCGAATGTCGGTCCAAGAATTCCATAAATTTGTGTAATCGATGCGCGAATGATTTCACAAACTTCAAGCATTTATTTTCCTAATCCGTTTGAACATTTGACTATTAATCTCTTTGAAATCAAAACGGCGTTTCCACCATCCTTTGATGCCCGGCAACTTTTTTTTCTGTTCTCAACACCACTAAAATTCAAGGACGTGAGACTTGTTAATATTTTTTTCCTGGGTAGCGTATGACTTGCAAATCACAGTAAAAACATATTCGCTAAGTGGACACTTTATTCGAATTGGTAGGTATGATGCCGATAATGACAGATTATCCGTAAAGTGCGTACTTCTAAATAGCATGCTATAAAAAGCCAAGTTTTCTTTTGTTACTTTTAATAAACGAAAACAACAGACAGTTCTCTATTAAAAGAAACCTAGATTCATTTCCTACTAATGTAAAAGATATGTTCTCAACAATTACTTGCTTCATAGTTGGTCCTCCCAACTCGTCTATTAGTGTCAAGGGAGATAACTTTACCGAAAGTCTATGGATTTTCATGACGATATAAGTTAGAGATGGGCGTCTTAATACATAAAGGTCAGACAAATAAAACGAAAGAAATGGTTCACGTTTCCCGATCGATCCTAATTCTTTGGGCGGACACTTTTCTTTTTTAAAACGCCTAACAAAAATGTTATCTTATCCTCTTTTAAAATGACATTCTAAGAAAAGGTATGGACCGAATTTCAAATACATGAGCACTGATATGTGGTGCCTACATTCCAGCCCATAACATAATACAAATAGCAGAGAACAATTCAAGAAAAAAATTACTAACTGAAATATTTCATTTTTTGCCTCGAAAATATAGCTTATTACGTCTCATTGGAATGAGCTCGGCGAGTTCATTCCAATGAGGGAGTATAAGCCATGTTTTTGGGACAAAATGATAAAGTAGTAACATATGAATGAGGAGTTTTGTAAATGGTGGTGACAGGTTTAGGTCGTTACATTGGATAAAAGGTTACGCGACTGTATGAGAAAACAAAATTTCCTATCTCCTATCCTATATCCTATCTCCTATCTCGGTTGTACACAAGGTATATTTTCTTTGAGAAAATTCTTGTAACGTCTGGCTGCCAGTTTGTATAGGATGAAGATCGCTCCAAGCGCCTAACGGCAAACACAGTGTAGCCAATTATAGAATGATAGAGAGATTTGGAGATTATGTTTTCGGGCCTAAATGTGTGTTTATCATAATGATATTGATATTGGCTGAAACCATTCAATTGTTTCTCCTTTCTTGTATACGTCTTTCCCATAAAGTTTGTTTCCCTGCATGCACGACCCCGTTAACTTAGGGAATGCACTGCCCGATCCAAAAGTTTCTCATAAGGCTACACGTTGAAAATATTAATTGGTTTACCCCCAACTAATAAATATGGACTCTTCCAGTTGCTGTCGTTGAACTGGTGTGGAAGATACCACCATGGGTCAAAGGATTACCTGTTGTGAAATTATAATTTAAATGTCTTTAATGATATCCGATTTGCTTGCATATGGTTGGATGGAGTGAGTCGTTTAGAACTCGATGAATAATTTTCCTATCCTGTGATGTTTTTGCTTTGTCTACGTCGATTTATAAAAACAAGATGTGGGCGTTTCCAACGGTTGCAATTAAAACCGTAACCGCTGCAGGTTTGTTGTTGAGTTATGGGTGTCTATGCACCATTTGCAACAAAACAGTCATTCGTTACTGTCCACTCATAAAACGTGAGCCGGTTCAGAAACTTTACATGGCTACATTCAATATTGTACTAATAAATTAATTTATAATTTAGTATTCATTCGGGGTGTTCATACAAGTTTCCCTTTGAAAATTCGAGCACGCGCGTATCAGCCTGTGTTGAAAATAATAAAACTGATGTCCGCAAAAAGGTTGATACAATTGCAGTTATTTTAATGGCGGATACATCGATCGCCCCACGGTGCATTATAAAATACAAACGCCCACGCTATATCAAGTTATAATAACTGAAATGAATTTGCTGGTGCTTTATCGGCGTATGAATGTGTGATGGTGTGTCGAGTTTTATATGGAGTGCACCCATCGCATGTTCAAGCTCCGATAAAGCGACAAATAATTCATTTCAGTTCTAATATTAAATTTGTTCATTTCGGTGTGTCGCTGGGTGGCATGAACGCGGTTTCAATAGAGAAAAGAATATAAAGAAGCATACATTCTATTGTTTGCTCCTGATGCATGATTGTATTATCTCCCCACATTTCTTCGGGTTTTGTATTAATACGCGATTTTACATGGGCGCCAGTCCCAATTCACCAAATTTAAAAGTAAGGGCACGCAAAGTCGATCTCCTGTGTTTATCGTAAAATGTGTTTACCATCTGAACCCTAAAGGCCGCTTTTTTCGGCCAAAAAACACCATAGCTTTTACGCCACAATTTCATCGAGTAGGATGACTGCTTAGAGTATGTGTGGGGTAACCAATCAATTTTTCAAATGATTGGAAATATTGAACGATCTACCCCTAGGTAATGAATACATTTTTTCCAGCTGCTGTCATTGAATTGAACTGTGAGGTACCATCAGCATTCAAAGGGCAAAAAAAAAACAAAACAAAAAACAAAAAACAAAAACAAAAAAAAAACAATGAGAGTGGACGTTTTTTATTCTATTTTTTATTTTTTGTCTTTGTTTTTTTTTTGCACTCAGAGGCTCCTGTATGTGGTTTGTTTTAATTTGGGGCCTCACAATCTCCAGGAAATCAAGTGCATTGCTGAATTTTAGCAATGTAATTAGCTAGTGGAGCGCTGAATTATTCAGGGTGGTTGCAAAGTGAAGGAGAACAAAGCATATCCACGCAGACTAAATGACTCCATGTCAAAGATAATATGCGAATGGGCTACCAACACTCTCCGTGACTAAACTTGGCTAATTTATCTGACAGGAACCCGTGATTTATTTACAAGTTTTCATTGGTAATACAAAAGAACACACGGCAGCCAAAATGAGAAACGGATTATGTTTAAGCTTTCGATTGTTTTTTTTCGATTCAGGATCAATTTGAGGAACCACATCTGTAAAATAAAATACACAAACTAAGAACTATTGATTCATCTCATACAATTTATGTAAATATCAATTGTTATTTTATTTATTATAGAAAAGGAAAATTTTTAAGCTACTATTCATTGATAATTGTTTTCGACATCCAGTAATCCCGATTTTGAGAATATTACACAAGTCCTTTAGCGCAGATGAATTTGGCAGCACTGAAATTGACTGAGTTTGGGAGCACTGGAGGCAAAACCCACCACCCGCACCCCCAGCGAAGTTACCACGATCGTTGCACATGTTCAATACCCCAAAATATAATCCAGCAGCAAACTGAATGTCATAGAATAACCCCAAGGGTCTTTACTTTCCCCTCAGGGTGGGTTAGAAAATCGTTTTGGTTTTTTTCGGAATTTTGGTCGGAATTCACCAAATTGGTCCAAAGGTCACTTTAATACAAAGTTGCAGAGATACGAAGTAACTAGACTGTTTAAGAACCAACGGCCGTATTCCCATTTACTCAAACCTTTATGCGAACCGCATTGAAAGGGTTAGTGTGTCTCAGTTGTTTGCTATAATTTGGATCACGTAAGTTGTGTGAGTGCCTGAAAGGCCCCACAAAATACTGAGACTGATAGGACCAAGTACAACCAGGACCGTAACTATTTTTAGAGGTGAAAAATGGGGATGGAGGTGAGGTGGTGACGCATGTTCACCATGACACGAATTTGCTTGGATCAGCTTACGTGCACATACCTACGCGTCTCGGCGAGCTCTTCAGGAAAATAATCTTCAATGACAGAAATTAACCCCAACAATCGACGATGTCAAGGTAAAAGCCGTGGCCACCACTTTTGTTACAAAATGAGCTCTCCACTTCTCCTCTCAAACAAAATAACTCACTCACGACTTTTGTTACAACGGTCGCCCATTATTGTTACAATTTTTGTCAATGTGAAAAATGAAGTAATAATCTGCAGGTAATGCGAGACGTGACGTTCAGTCGTGCTTATCGGAAGCGCGGTTGCTCAGTGGTTAGAGCGTTGGTCTTGAGATCGGAACGTTTGGTTGGGAATCGGCCCAATAAACGGCCCGTTGGAGTAGATTTTGGTCGTTGTTGGGGTGGTTGTGTGATTCGATGTACTCCCGCTGAATCGAACACACTCTCAGACCACGCCCCTGTCTAACAAGAAGGCCATTGGGCTCCATAGCAACCACGTGCTACTCCTAACAACCAAGATGGCGGCGCCCTTAGACCAAAATGGCTGGTGAAAGAGTGCGTCACCTTAGAAACACGCGCTTCGCATGCGCAATGGGGCCACGTGTCACCATAGGCATGACTTCACAGGATAACCGCTCACTCAGGCTTCCATGGCAAGCTCTCCCCACCCCTTTCGGTCACGTGACTGGTAAAGTCAGATGAGAACCTGGATGAGAACCTGCTATTATTATTTATTTATTGATGTTTAAGGTCACATACTTATGCACAATGGCTAATCGTGACCGTGACAGTTTTACGGGTGGAGGAAGCCGGAGTACCTGGAGAGAACCACCGAGCAACGACGAGCAGCTGTCAGCTCTCCAACATCGTAACTCTGAACTCTGCACCGCAGCACAGGCAGGGTTAGATTGGTTGAAGACATGCGCACCATCGACGTGCAGTACGCCTCAGTACACAGCGTCATCGTGCCCCCATGTAGGCAGTCGGGGAGAAGTGTCTTGCCCAAGGACACAACGCGGTTGCCGCAGGTGGGATTCGAACCGAGAACCTCTCGGCTTGCAGCCTGCACCTCTACCAACTGAGCCACTGAGAACCTACTAAAGGGGCAAGAAGTCAGCATCATCTACTACTGTAGTCCAAGGCTCAAGGAGTTGGAATCTCCCATATAAACCAGAGCTGTCCATATATATTGTGAAATATATATTAATATTCATTACTTATTTATTTTCATTAATTATTTACTTATTTATTCAATTACAGCTATGGGTGTGTGGCTCGCACTGTTTGGTCATGGGTTAAAACATATCTGCAGTGATGTTTTAACCAATGATCAACTTACTCACGACAGTTCACCGCATGTGCATGATTTTGTGAATAAGCACTCACCATTTCCCGCCTAACAAGCACTCCTTGTCATAACCGTTTCTGCTCTCGTCAGCTCAACTCACTCTTCCATCAGCGTAAATTTATTTGAAGTATTTTACTTATCTGCGAAGATGTAGTAACTTTAATATACTGTGCTTATCTGGTGAGTTTCTATTTGTATTGCATTTGGGTCGATTTTCGAATTCATCGTGTACCGTGATTCGCATTTACATTTCGATACATCTCGATTCATTTCATTCTGTCATTATATTATTATGTGCAATATTCTGAAAACTCATGTTTGTGTATATTTATTTTATAGGTTTTATTGTCATCATGTAGTAATAAAGATTTAGAAGCGTTATTAGATGCAATAAACTGTGTTTTGAACCCTGAACTCCGTCTGATATTTTGTGGAGATCACCCCGGGTTACAAATGGCGCCCTACGTATCAACACTTAACCAGATATAGCAACTTGTTCCAGGGATGTGATATAAGTCAACAGGACTCATCTGTCGATGTTCTTGATGCCGTCTGTTTAATGGAATCGTCTGGTTTCGTCGACGTGGGAATTTAACTGTGACAGGTACCCCTCGTACCTTCAGTGATTGTGTCAACAAAATATGTATATCTAGCTAGATAAAGTGTTATTCAACTTTCACAGGTGAATAAACTGTGCGCGGAATCATATATATATATATATACATAGGCCTATCTACATTTCGTCGCGCCTTTCACATCGTACACAACGGATCGTGAGATCAGCTGAACTGTTCTATCATCTTCAACATTTCGGAAACAAACTATAAATACTTTACGCTTCGATCATGGATTATCTCAGAGGTCAACCGTGCTGCTCATCGCTTCAATGACTGATTGTTTACAACAGTATTTTCTGAACTTATTCTCGGACTTTGGATTTCGTTTAGGGATTATTGTTTTCGCAATTTGATTCTTGGATTGGATTAGCTGGGAAGGTAATATCAGTGTTATTTAAATTAGGTGGTCAATGTGAGAAATTTGCCAGTTCATTTCTCGCTAACTGTACTGTTGTCGGTTCTCGAAGGGCAGTGATGATTTGATCTAGGTCACCTGGTCAAATCTTTATTTACCTCCGACAGTCAACACAGTCACATTACAACATTGTGAATTGCGTTGTGTAAATTACGGGCGTTATGTAATTTACAATCCTTCTTGCATAGGACTGATATTGCTTCTCTATCAAGGTAGATAAGCCGTATCAGAGTTTTCTTTTCCCCACCTTGCGATAACAGTTTGTTACTGTTTACATGAAGTGTCTGCTAACAGAATCATGAATAATTGGATAATCTTGAGCTCATTGTTCTGTTAGTGCCACTAAGCCGTAAGTTGGTGGGTATTGCCATATTTGTTTAAGCTGCAGTCGTTTAGACTGTAAATAGAACATACAAATCTAAACAATACAAGTTATGAAGTGAACTTGTTCACTTTATACAGTATTGTTTACAATTAGCTCAGACGCCTGCACCTGCACTGTATTTCGGTGATTAGCATTTTTGTATTTACACTAATATACAGACAGTCACTGACTTGAACTAGATCGACTGACAATTAATATTTTTGACAACAACTTTTTATATTGTTGCATGCTGGATTCATTTTTGAATTAACCACACTATGCTCGAATGCACTTTTGCTTTTCAGGAAATGTGTAAATATTTTTCAGGTGTGTGTTGATATTTGTTTTCAGATTCCATAAGTTCAAGGTCGTCTTGTTTTTACAGGTTGTAGGAAAGAGCAACTTACTGATTCCATCTTGAAAAAAAAAAAAAAAAAAACTTTTTTTTTTTCGCTTCCACTTAGGCATGTGTTAGTGCACATTGAATGACTTGAAGGTCAAGGTCACTTATTCATTGCAGTTTGTTGGAAAGAGCCACTTAGTGAAAAAAAAAATAAATTTGAATTTGAATTTTTTTTGTGTTTGCATTATAACACTGAATGAATGCAAACTTCAAGGTCATTCAATAATTACAGGTTGCTGGAAGGAGCCAATAGCTGAATTTGACTTGAAAAAAAAAAAAAAATTTTTTTTCAGCATTTCGATTTTTCTTTCAGATTGATATTTTTTCGCATAACCTCGTGCGATATGTTCCATAGTAAACACTGCGTAACACGCTGATGAAAAATCTTAGTTTTTGAAATTTCAAAAACTTCACATTGTTGTTTGACTTAAACATTTTAGGTGTTTTTCTCCACTGCTGATGAAATGATACTTGATTATTTTTTTTCTTTTGTGCGACATTTCATACCGATCAACTGCAACAACATTGTTGACCCTTTGCTGTCGCACTAGTGACCGTTTGCAGTTAACATCATTGACCCTTTGTAGTCAAACTCATTTACCCTTTGCAATCGGTAACTTGTGATCGATACTTTCCAGTCAACATTATTGACCCTTTACTGTCAATAAGTATAGGTGACCATTCCAGTGTCAAGTGTTACATATTAACCCTCATAAGCCAATTGGGAAATGTTTATTGTGGCTTTTACTGCAATATGTGACATTCAGTTTGAAATTTTTCTTCAATTATTTTGAAACAAATGATTGAAATTTGTGTTGAATAAAAGTTGTTTTTTTTGTGTGACCAGTCATACACACATTAGTGTGTGACCACTTACTTTATATGAATACTTGTGTGTGACTATACAGCAATATAGCTGTAGTTGTGCGTAACCATTTACATGTAATCTTCATTCCTGTGTTGACACTCATACTTAAAGTGTCTTTACTAAACATGTACTAGGTGTGACCTCATGTAAATTGTACTAGGTCACTAGTGTGACCCACATATACATTGTGTGTATACGCATACACGTTCAACAATTTACAAAAACTATAGTATACTTATATATAAAAATAAGTTCAGGTGTTTACATATCACTGTAAGAACATAGTAAAATGGCTTCCATGTCTGAAGAAGACATGCTTAGGGCATTGAAGGCAACAGGAAAATATAGTATTTCCTTAGCAAGGGATCGTAAGCCACAATCTCCTGAAATTACTAAACCTCAGGCTGTAAGTACGCCTAAGGTTGAAAGTTTGTATACATGGAAAGGTGGAGTAGGTGCTAAACCAAAGTTTACAACTTCATCAGTACAGACACCAATACCTGATTTCAACAGGTCACAAATTATTACAGCACCACATAATACACCAAATATTCCACAATTTTCCGGTGACGATCCACCACAAAAGGGTGATGTTTCATATCGTGAGTGGCGATTTGAAGTTCAATGTCTTTCTAATGACCCTGAAATGTCAACAAATATTTTGTTGAGAGTAATTAGGAAGTCTCTCAGGGGAACAGCCAGAAGTATGCTGTTACCACTTGGCGAGATGGCAACTGTGGATGATATTTTAAAAAAACTGGACATTTTGTTTGGAGAAATAGCCACAAATGAAATGATAATGCAGGAATTCTTCAACGCATATCAGAAGAGTGACGAATCGGTCACCGCATTTGGATGCAGACTTGAGTCAATGCTGCAGAGAGCCATTGACAGTGGATATTTGGAACAACACTCCAAGAATGAACTTCTGCGACATAAGTTCTGGACTTCTCTGAGTTCGGATAAATTGAAAAGCCAGACTCGACATAAGTACGACACTTTACGAGATTACGATGAATTACTTCGAGAAATACGTAAAGTGGACAAAGAAATCAACTTGAATACATTACCTGGCTCCTCAAAGAAAGTTCATCAACAAAGTGTATCAACTGAAAGTGACCCTATAGATGCACTCAGCAAAAAGTTTGAAGAGAAATTTACAACTCTTGAAAAGAAATTACAGGGTCAAATAAATGAGAAATTTGACACTATTTTACAGAAGCTTGATAAAAATCAAGGTTATGCAAATCCTGGCTCGAGCAGTGCTTCTCGTGGTAATTACCGCAATTATGGAAAGCGCCGTGGAAGCAATCAGGGTTATAGGCATAACAGTTACCCAAGGAAAAACCCAAACTACTAACGACTTCTGTCGATGGCCATTCAGGAGTCGAGAATTTTAGTGGCCATTCACTACATAGAAGACTTGTTGGGTCCTCTAATGAGAGTGAAATATATTTGGATGAAAAAAAATGTGAAGCATTGATTGACAGTGGTTCAATGGTAACAACCATTTCAGTATCAGGTTTTGAGAATTTGCCAAGTAAACCAACACTGCATTGTCTCGATGAGTTGGGTTTGACAGTGTCCGTTGCCGATGGATCCAGTTTAAATTATTTGGGCTACATTGAGTGTTCCATCAGTGTATCATTCTTGAAGGATGTGATGTATGTTCCAGTACTGGTTGTTCCTGATACAGAATTTAATTTGAAATGTCCAGTGATAGTTGGAACAAATGTTATCAGGTTGTTCTGAGATATTTCATCAACATCTGAAGAATTAGACAACACTACTGTACCCATGGAATGGAAACTAGCCATGAGTGTTATTAGTAATAACACTTACAGATTGAAATCTCTTAATAAGAGGCCTTTAAAAATTGGACCATATCAGTCTGCCATTGTAAAGGGCATGGCCAGAAATATTGATGCTGGTATCAGTGATATAGTCACTGAAAACTTGGAAGATGGACTCGGCTTTATGGTTTGTCCGAGAGTGGTTAAAGTAAATCATTCATCTAGGAATCTCAGGGTTCCGGTGAAGATTTGCAATATTTCTGCAAAGCAGGTGGTCATAAAACCACGGGAAGATATTTGTAAAATATCTGAAGTTAAAGTTGTTGATGATTTGGCTTCAAATCCTAATTTTATGGAAAACATCAAGGATAGAGTTAGCACAGTTGATGACCCTGCTGATAATTTTACTTCAGATATACTGAATGAGGACCAAACATTGAAAGTGAAAAACTTACTACATAAGTGGAAAAATGTTTTTTCTACAAGTCTTTTAGACTTAGGACACACAGATGCGGTCAGACATCAAATAGTGCTTGAGGATGATAGACCATTCAAGCAACCATATAGAAAGATTCCACCTGCGATGTATGATGAAGTACGTCATCATATAAGAGAAATGTTAGATGCTGGTGTTATAAGAGAATCGAAAAGTCCATATTCATCGAATATTGTACTTGTTCGGAAGAAAGATGGCTCTCTCCGATTCTGTATAGATTATCGGATGCTTAATTCTAAGACGCAGAAAGACAGCTATATGCTACCGAGGTTCGATGATGTCATAGAGCCACTTAGTGGAGCAAAATTTTTCTCCAAACTTGATCTTAGATCTGGCTACTGGCAAGTAGAAGTGGAAGAGACAGACAAACCTAAAACTGCTTTCTCCGTAGGAAATCTGGGATTTTACGAATGCAATCGCATGGGATTTGGTTTAACGAATGCACCAGCCACATTTTAACGACTGATGGAGAAATGCATGGGAGAATCTCACTTGAGGGAATGCTTAATATTTTTAGATGATATTTTAGTCTTTTCCAAGACTTTTGAGGAACATCTTGATCATCTACAATGTACATTCCAGAGGCTTGTAGAACATGGTTTGAAGCTAAAACCCTCCAAGTGTGAATTCTTCACATTGTTTCAGCAGAAGGTATTTCTACCGATCCCGATAAAGTGGCAGCTGTCAGAGATTGGCCAAGACCAAGAAATATAAAACAATTGCGTCAATTTTTGGGTTTTGCCGGATACTACAGGCGTTTTATTATGAATTATTCCGGAATTGTAGAGCCTTTGAATAAACTACTGAAAGGACATGGTAATCCTCAATCCAAGAAGAAATCGACCAAGAAACAAAAGAATGGTAATTGTGTAAAAGTTAAATGGACATGGGAAGACTTACAGGAAGAAGCCTTTCAAAGTGTAAAAGCCAAGCTGCTGCAGCCACCAATCTTGGCTTATGCTGACTATACCCTTCCATTTATTTTACACACTGATGCTAGTGCATCAGGTCTTGGTGCTGTGTTGTACCAAAATCAAGATGGTGTAGACAGAGTGATCGCTTATGCGAGTCGAGGTCTTCGACCTAGTGAAAGGAATTATCCTGCACATAAGTTGGAGTTTTTGGCACTCAAGTGGGCAGTGACAGATAAGTTTCACGATTATCTGTATGGCAACAACTTCAAGGTGATTACCGATAACAACCCACTAACATACATTTTGGGAAAAGCTAAACTTGATGCCACTAGTCATCGCTGGGTTGCTTCTTTAGCAGACTACCATTTTACTCTGCAGTATAGAGCTGGTAAGCAAAATAATGATGCCGATGGTTTGTCCCGTAGACCACAAATGTTTGCTGATGTTGTGAAGGCTGTATGTGAAGCAGTAACAGCTTCTGTTCCATTTGTAGACAGTTTATCTTCGGACACAGTTCCCCATTCGGCCGATGGGGCATCTGTTTCCTTTGATTCTTGGAATAGATTGGATTGGAGGAAGGAACAAGAAAAAGATCCCACTGTGTCAAGAGTTGTTCACCTCATTAGAAGCAGTTCTATTCACAGAAGGGGATGAAGTAGGGAATCGCCAGATGTTGAGAAATACTTGAGGGAGTATAAAAAATTATCACTCAAATCTGGTATTCTCTATAGAACTACTTCTCTTGATGGTGAACCGATTCATCAGCTTGTTCTACCAGAATCATTTCATCAGCTGGCATTGAAGGGTGTGCATGATGATGTTGGTCACCAGGGCAAGGAAAAAACACTCTGGTTAGCAAAGCAACGTTTCTTCTGGCCTGGTATGGAGAAAGATGTTATGCACAAAGTCGATCACTGTGGAAGATGTATCTGACGGAAAACTCCAGTCCGACCTGCTGCTGAACTAGTTCCTATTGAAACTAGTAGACCTATGGAATTGGTGTGTATGGATTTTCTGAGCCTAGAACAGTCAAAGGGTGGTTATGAGAATGTACTTGTGATCACTGATCATTTTACACGTTATGCGCAAGCAATTCCTTGTCGCAATCAGACAGCTCATACCACAGCCAAGGCTTTATATGAAAATTTTATTGTATTTTACAGTTTTCCTGAGCGACTTCATAGTGACCAGGGTCGAAACTTTGAAAGTCGTGTAATAAAGGAACTCTGTAAAATTGCTCAGGTTCAGAAAACTCGTACAATGCCTTACCATCCTATGGGAAACGGATCAGCTGAAAGGTTTAACCAAACTTTAATAAAGATGCTGGCAACCTTGGATGACCACAAGACGTCTGACTGGAAGTCATATGTTGCACCAATGGTCCAGGCGTATAATGCTACTCGAAATGATGCAACTGGATTCTCACCACACTATCTAATGTTTGGTTGGCACCCACGGCTATCTGTAGATGCATTCCTTGGTATTGTTCCAGGAAATGACCAGACAAACAGTAAAAATAACTATGCCAAGAAATTACGAAGTCGTCTGGGATTTGCTTATAAAGCAGCTGCCGAAGCCAGTTCAAGAAATGCCCAGCGGAATAAAAGAAACTATGACCAGAGATTCAGGATTCAAGAGTCAAAGCTTGAAGTTGGTGACCGAGTGTTGGTCAGAAAGGTTACCTTTGATGGCAAACACAAACTTGCTAACAGGTGGGAACAGGCAGTTTATTTGGTTAGTGAAATACCAAACAGTAATATTCCGGTGTATAGAATAAAGCCAGAGGATGGTAAGGGGCGGTTTCGCACCTTGCATCGGAATATGCTGCTGCCATTTAATGCACTCCCATCTGGACCCCCTGTGGGGGATGGACACTGCAAAGTGGATCCCAGACAGCAAGTTTGTGGGCGTGCCAGAAAAGGCTCCATTGAATCAAGTTCAAGTGATTCCACCACCTCAGAGAACTCTGGTCAGTACTTGAGATATATAATACCTCAGCGAAGACAGCCACCATCAGCCTCACCTGTTTCTCGTTCTCCAAGTGAACCGGCACCAGCAACTTCACCATCACAAGATACTGTGCAGTCAGAAACTAGAGAACCAGACAGTGTAGCTATTTTAGAGATTGCTGATGATGATAATAATGATGCTGAGGATACAGAAATCCAGCCAAGAAGATCGGATAGAGCACGGAAGCCTCTAGATCGATTTGGACAGTGGGTTTATTCCCAAACTGCTGAATCGCAGCCTGCAGATGAAATTTTTGTGTAAATAGTTGTTTCATTTGCAGCATTGAAAAAAAAATATATATCAGAAGTACAGCTGAAACAAAGTGTTGTTTCAACAGTATTTTAACTAGCAATTATCTATTTTAAATGTAAAATTTATTAATTTTAAATAGATAACTATATTTTATCATCAAATGTTTTCAGATTATATGACACAATTGCTGAAGTGTACCTCAACACTTTAATGGAGTTATTGGACAAATTTGCTGGAAAGTATTATTTTTTTGTGTGTAGGTGTTTCAACTTTCTTTCAGCATTGTAGGGTAATATGATATGGTATTGAATTGTCAGGAGACAATTCCCTCAATGGGAGGGAATATGTAACCAGAGCTGTCCATATATATTGTGAAATATATATTAATATTCATTACTTATTTATTTTCATTAATTATTTACTTATTTATTCAATTACAGCTATGGGTGTGTGGCTCGCACTGTTTGGTCATGGGTTAAAACATATCTGCAGTGATGTTTTAACCAATGATCAACTTACTCACGACAGTTCACCGCATGTGCATGATTTTGTGAAAAAGCACTCACCATTTCCCGCCTAACAAGCACTCCTTGTCATAACCGTTTCTGCTCTCGTCAGCTCAACTCACTCTTCCATCAGCGTAAATTTATTTGAAGTATTTTACTTATCTGCGAAGATGTAGTAACTTTAATATACTGTGCTTATCTGGTGAGTTTCTATTTGTATTGCATTTGGGTCGATTTTCGAATTCATCGTGTACCGTGATTCGCATTTACATTTCGATACATCTCGATTCATTTCATTCTGTCATTATATTATTATGTGCAATATTCTGAAAACTCATGTTTGTGTATATTTATTTTATAGGTTTTATTGTCATCATGTAGTAATAAAGATTTAGAAGCGTTATTAGATGCAATAAACTGTGTTTTGAACCCTGAACTCCGTCTGATATTTTGTGGAGATCACCCCGGGTTACATAACTCACTCACGACTTTTGTTACAACGGTCGCCCATTATTGTTACAATTTTTGTCAATGTGAAAAATGAAGTAATAATCTGCAGGTAATGCGAGACGTGACGTTCAGTCGTGCTTATCGGAAGCGCGGTTGCTCAGTTTTTAGAGCGTTGGTCTTGAGATCGGAACGTTTGGTTGGGAATCGGCCCAATAAACGTTGGAGTAGATTTTGGTCGTTGTTGGGGTGGTTGTGTGATTCGATGTACTCCCGCTGAATCGAACACACTCTCAGACCACGCCCCTGTCTAACAAGAAGGCCATTGGGCTCCATAGCAACCACGTGCTACTCCTAACAACCAAGATGGCGGCGCCCTTAGACCAAAATGGCTGGTGAGAGAGTGCGTCACCTTAGAAACACGCGCTTCGCATGCGCAATGGGGCCACGTGTCACCATAGGCATGACTTCACAGGATAACCGCTCACTCAGGCTTCCATGGCAAGCTCTCCCCACCCCTTTCGGTCACGTGACTGGTAAAGTCAGATGAGAACCTGGATGAGAACCTGCTATTATTATTTATTTATTGATGTTTAAGGTCACATACTTATGCACAATGGCTAATCGTGACCGTGACAGTTTTACGGGTGGAGGAAGCCGGAGTACCTGGAGAGAACCACCGAGCAACGACGAGCAGCTGTCAGCTCTCCAACATCGTAACTCTGAACTCTGCACCGCAGCACAGGCAGGGTTAGATTGGTTGAAGACATGCGCACCATCGACGTGCAGTACGCCTCAGTACACAGCGTCATCGTGCCCCCATGTAGGCAGTCGGGGAGAAGTGTCTTGCCCAAGGACACAACGCGGTTGCCGCAGGTGGGATTCGAACCGAGAACCTCTCGGCTTGCAGCCTGCACCTCTACCAACTGAGCCACTGAGAACCTACTAAAGGGGCAAGAAGTCAGCATCATCTACTACTGTAGTCCAAGGCTCAAGGAGTTGGAATCTCCCATATAAACCAGATACAAGTGTGAGCATGCGAACGATACATAACATATTACCATGACAATGATGTCGCAAGGTGACAGGTTACTATATCACCCAATAATAAGCAAAGGCGTGCCATTACTACTGAATATGCACGACAATGGTTTGGTTTGATATCATTATTAGATTGTTGGTGTTTTATGACACTTTAATAGCTGAGGTCATATTGTATCGAAGATAGTTTACGTGTGGAGGAAGCCAAAGTACCCGTAGAGTACCACCGAGCAACGGCGAGTAACTGTCAACTCTCAAACGTACTAATCCTACAGGAGCATGGTTATCATTGGTTGTAGGCATGTGTTGTATTAACGTGCGAAACGCATCAGCAAATCGTCCCCCGAGTGCTAGAATGTTCTATGACCCACATGGGACATAGAACATTCTAGCACTCAGGCGACGATATGGCACAACAGTGCTCTCAAGCAGGCATTTGGGTTTAAATGCCTTGCTCAGGAACACAACGCACGTTACCCCGGTCAGGCATCAAACCCACAACTTACCGATCTCAAGCCCAACGCTCTAACCACTGAACATCAGCACTCCCGATAATCATGACGTCTTATATTTATGCAGATTACTTCATTTTTCACACTGACAAAAAGTGTAACAATAATGGGCGATTGTTGTATCAAAAGTGGTGAGCGAGTTTTTTTTGTTACAAAAATGAGCGATGGTTTTAAGAAAAGTGGCGAGCTCATTTTGTAACAAAAGTGGAGAGCTGTAACAAAAGTGGGCAAGTGTTGTAACAAAAGTGGTGAGCTGTAAGAAAAGTGGTTTGTGGTAACAAAAGTGGTTTCCACAAGTACCTCCTTAGAATTAATTTCCCCCACATGACTCTCCGACATTTATATCAGTGCAGTCGTATAAGCTTAATCAGTGCAGTCTTATTTGACTGGGCGCAATAAGCTCCGCGAAACAAGGCAGCATTGGGTAAGTCCCTAGCTGTATTGTGGGAAACAATTACAGCTCACGTTTTGGTATCTACAGCGGTTTGTCCAATAAGGAACTTGTTATGCTTTCCCTGGCAGGTAATAATAGCGATGTTATAACTAAACAGTAATACAATATCAACCAGTAATACAATATAAACCAATTATGTAATACAAATCAACCGCTAATGTGAACATCAACCATTAATATATAAATAATAAATCACCCAGTTGTGTAACAACATGATCGGCCGGTAACGCAATAAACATCGTGATCAATAAGAGACTCATGATACAAAATATCATCTTGCGGTCACTTACGTGCGAGTCTAAAGCATTACAATTGAAATTCTTGACTCAGTCGAGAAGGGGATCCCTGTAACACACAAACCCACAGGTGTAATATTATTGTACGGTGGTCGGAGATATGTTCGACTATCTTTTGGGATTGCAACTGGAGCCTGTTACTAAAACAGTTTTCTGCCGTTACCATCACTAGTTATTACCACCACGTGCACTAATAGAATTCTCTTGTAACACAGTTACTTCTAGATAATCCATTACATGCCACTACTTCTACTGGTATTGCCAAATTGTCTGGTCATTTATCGTTACGTTCTTACTGTGGGTTGCTTACTCTACTGTTATTGCCAAAGTATCTGTCCATTTATCATTGCGTTCTTATCATGGGTTGCTGACGCTCACCGCTGCTTTCTACCATTATTACTGCCCCAATAGCTATCACTATCACCACCACGCCACTTCCATTCTATCACTGCCGTCATGGCTTCTACGGCACTGTTACAACTTTCAGAACTATTTCTGACTTCTATCAGAAGTACTACCACTACTTCTGTTTTTTTCATTCGCCGCTCCATTACGCACCACTCTCATTATTGTTTGTAACAGCCATAACGCCCATGCCAGCAATAACCTGCAACACAAGCTTTTACTAAGTCTTTCTTTATTTCAACTCTTTTTTTTCACTACAGCCGTAACTGTTCGATTTATTTATTTATATTTATTTATTAACGTATAACGACACTTCAAACAGCCAGGGTCATGTTGCTTAAGAACTATTCTATTCACAACCACTAACTTATATCACTGTTGCTGACTTCTGCTACCCTCGGAGCTCTTGGCTACCACTGTTCTATACCACTTCTATACCATCTATCACCACCTTTATTGTATGTTTTCTCGGTCATCGCCCCAATGGCGTTGATAACTTGTTCAGTTGGTGAGGCCGGACCATTGATCAATACTTTTAAAATTAGAAGTCCTGTCATGAACTGTGCGCGTATCTAGACTTAATTGCGCATAGGAATTGCTCGCAATTGCCATATCGAATGGCATCGAAGGCACTGCAGGTTCTCCTGGTTACTCATAGCAAACACAGGCAATGCTTTTGCCAATGGACATGCGCCTTACCCGGAGATCCATTGGCTGAAACATTGCTTGTGCACAGGCCATTTGTACAGAATTTGATAGCCTTACTGTGGTCCTAACGCATATATTATTCGCGCAGATCGACGTGCTATTTGGGCGCATTTCATGACAGGACTTATAGTTTTAACTGTAGACTACTGAGTGGCTGGAACTCTCAGTGGTCACATATAGAAAGAAATTAAACTCCACCTTCTGGGGCGCAGGGAGGGGGTGGTGGTTGGTGGGTAGTGGGTGGTAGATGTTGCTGTAACTAAACAATGCTCAATCAGAAAAATATTTTCGAATGTTTTCAATTTATTATTTACAGCATATTTTATGTCTCGACAGAAAATAAAAACAATAATTTGAATTTTGAGAATGTCGCAGGCGCGGGAACTAAGGTGATACCTACTAAATTTGTTTGCGCTACAGCAACTTAAGTTGAGTCTGGTACGATACACCAAGACGTATGGGGCGTTGGCACAGTCCACGCTATTTATTTCATTGTCACGATAATGTACACGTTTTGTATTATTAATCAACTATATCACTTTAAGAAGACATTTTTTACCCTACATTTTTTTTTATCGCCACCATATACCTTTAGTTAATTTTATGTCGCTAAGCACCATAAATAAATAAATAATGGATGCCAGTGGTACAGAAGCCTTTCATTATTTTTTTCATTTTTTGTCTCAAAAACATAGGTTATGACCCCTCTTTGTAAAGAGCTGATCGAGCTCGTTCCAAAGAGAGGGCCCATAACCTATGTTTTTGAGAACAAATTAAAAACAAAAAAGTTATTCAAGAATTCTGTTTGCAAGAGTCGTCTGCATTGCATGTTAGGTAAAGGGTTAACTAAGTAAGACGCATTGGAATCAAGCCACACTCGGGATCGCTAAATGTAGTTCTGTTATTACAAATGTAGATACATGTGGACAGAATCGGGAGTCTTTGTCTCTCTCCGCTTGGTTTACCGTAAAAATGAAAATCTCTGTAAACAACGAAGAGTGATACTAATATATTCACCCACCACAAAGGTACTGAGACATTTATAAAATCGTGTGAGACAGCTGGGAGAAAAATGCCCGTCTCACCCCACCCACGTGACAGCTATCTCACTCCACCCACGTGACCACCCTATTTGCATATTTAATTAGCACCAGAACTATTTAATCATCGCAAATCATGTCTGCACACGTATAAACAAACACAATTAGAGGCCGTTTTGCTTCCGCATATACTACTGACCAGAACACTCTGAGAAAAACTTCAGCACACCTCAAACTGCTCTATCAGTATATTGGAGAGAAATATACGCCCTATTGAACTGAAGTTCGTGTCTGGAAATGACGTGTGCAGACATGTCCATTTCATTTGAGGTTGCTCCAGTGCATTAACCCTCGACGTGCTGTGCTAGTCTGTGTGTTTTGAAGTATATACAATACTTCTCGACAACCGTTCCGAATATCTTATTGGTTTTCTCCTGGAATAAACGCACAAAGAATGATTTTTCCTGGAAAATATGGTATTTTCATATCAATGCTGTCGCACCCTTCAAATGGCGGGAGAAAAAAACATCCTCATTGGTTATTTGAGTGGGACGGGTAAATCTTACCCTTGGGGCAAGCCTCGTGTCTGGCTCAAATATCTTGCCCCTCGGGTGAAATTTCCCCAGCCCACCCATATACCCATCGAAGATAATAATAATCCATCGTGACCTGGTGTGTGAGATGGAACAATCTCACCCGAGGGAGCAGGTAGCTGGGCCGGACGCGAGGCCTGTCTCGGGTCCGGCCCAAAAATCTGGCTCCGATGGTGAGAGTTTTCCATCTCACACATCGGGTCATGATGTGTAATATTTATCCCACTCCCATAGACTTATTTTCATCATCGAATCAAGCAAGGCTATAATTGACAATCTTGTAGCTTCTAAACCGTGATTCTGATCTGAAACATAATGCGTAAATCCATTTTGTTCGATTGATGTTTCGGTATATACTGCAATTATATACCACAGAAGCCAAAAGCATGGGCCGTATTTTGTTCATTTTGCACGTTAATAACGAAGACAGCCACGTAGCTGTTCAACTCGAGGAATTTCGTAAGTTTTATGATTTTCGTGCTTCACTGACAAGAATTGTTGAGAAAGTTTTAAAACCTCTAACTTATAAGAATTTCTATCAGAACAAAAGTCTTTCTACCAAAATTTGTACTCATCAAAAATAACAATGTTAGAAGAAAACTACGACGAAAAAGGAAAAGAAGTTTTTGATAAATATAACTCCCCCCCCCCCTTTCTAAAGTTTTTAGACAAAGAAGAAAGTGAATCCCTCAGAAATCCTAAATGTCCTCAAATCAATGAAAAATAATAAGACACCAGGGTCCGATGGATTTACAGAAAAATTTTACACATTTTTGGAGAAAGACAGGACCTACTCTAGTTAATTCCCCCAAACATGGCTATTCAGTAGGAGAAATATCTATTACACAATAAGGAGGTATAATAACGTGCATACTAAAACAAAATAAACCAAAGATATTTATAAAAAGATTGGCGGCCTATTTCGTTAATAAATGTATATGTAAAAACTGAATCAGCTGGTTTAGCCAATCAAATCAAAACTGTTCGCCCCAAACTAATCTCGGACCAAACTTGGCTTAATTTCGGGAAAATACATTGGTGAATCAACCCGCCTGATATTGGATTTGAAAAAAAAACATTCGAAGAACTAGACGTATCAGGGCTACTGGCATTGTTAGATTTAGAGAAAACATTTGACTCACTGGAAAGGCCATTTATTGAAAAAGCATTAAGATTTCTCAGATTTGGGCCATCTGTTATTATACAGTGATTCCAAACATTTTATAATAATAGTTTTAGCTTTGTTGTATATAAAGGTCATGACTCAGAAAATATTGACCTAAAACGTGGAGTGCGACAGGGGGGTCCACTTTCCCGTATTTTTTATACTAAGTGTAGAGTTTCCTTAGCGCAGCACTTAAACCCCAATCTAAATGGTATATTTATGAATAATTCTGAATATCTTATAAATCAATACGCTGATGACTCAACGCTCTTTCTGATCTGAATGACGACGGGCACTCTTTAAATAACTCAACACAGTACCGATCTTTTCTTAAATTGCAGGATTGAATGTGAACTTTGATAAAACTCAAAACATATGGATCGGATCAAGAAAGGGGGCATCGACCCCAAAGTTCATAGGGACCACAGTTTTTCGTTTACAATTCTAGGAAATGAATACAATCTCCATAATGATAACTACATATCAAATAATTACGTAAAGAATATAGCAAAAATCAGTATAGCTTTGACTGACTGGTCCTATAGAAATTTAACATTACTTGGCAGAGTCACCGTGGTTAAACCATCGCTCTGCCCATTTTGGTACACTGCTTAACAATCCTTCCAAATACTTCAGAAGAGTTATAGAAAAACACAACAATCACAATTGTTCAACTTTTTGTGATCAGGGAAAAAGACAAAATAAAGCGTGGAATAGTATTTAACTCAATTGCAAAATGTCGTGGATTAAG
Source organism: Pictodentalium vernedei (assembly GCA_031216915.1). Classification (NCBI taxonomy): domain Eukaryota; kingdom Metazoa; phylum Mollusca; class Scaphopoda; order Dentaliida; family Dentaliidae; genus Pictodentalium; species Pictodentalium vernedei. The sequence continues at coordinate 173,484,229 of CM062297.1, forward strand.
AAATTATTAGATCCCAACGTGTTCGCCCCATAGAGAACTCTTATTTTGGACGACTTAGATAAGTTGGGCAATTACAAAATATGGCACCTGCACAAAGATGGTCTACAAAACGTAGGAAAACATGTGAATCAGTTCTGGAAAGATACTTTGAATGCCGGGCACTACTAGCCGACAAGTGTGTAAGCCCGACCCCTAAAGAAATCTCGAATGAGCCCCTTTTCGACAAAAAAAAACAAAACAAACAAATTAACGGAAAGCGATTTTTGACAAAAAACGGGACAAAAGTGACATTTTCTTCATTAATGATTCGTTACGTGATAATAAAAATATTCTTAGCTTTTCTGAATTTTCAAAAAAGTTTAATATTAAAACTCCGTTCACAGTCTACCAGGTGGTAATTGATGCGATACCTAGATCTTGGAAAGAAGTAATAAAGCAAAGGCCTAAACTCGTGACAATTACTAACAGTTTTATAGAGAAACCTGACTGCTCCCCAAAAAGTTGTAAAACCTTTTACCCTCTACTCCTAGAACTGTCAGTTGCCTTCCCGGTTAATGCACAAAATAAGTGGAAAGTAGTTCTGGACATCAACATCCAACTGCACGATTGGAAGTTGATGTACAGAAGTGCCTTTCATATAACAGATGATACCTACTTACAAACTTCACAATTTATAATGTTGCAGCGAATATTGCGCACAATTTCAAAACTCCATAAATGTAAACTTTCAGAAACAGAGCTTTGCGCAGTCTGCAACAATACAAAAGAGACAAAACCTCATTTATTTTTTGAATGTCCTGTCTCAAAAATTGTCCTCTTAAATTTCTCACAGCATTAAAAGATAAATGCAATATCTCTCTCCCACTGAACATCGCTTACGTCTGTTTAGGATTTTACGAGCCTAGAACAGAAGATATACAAACACTGTCTACGTTAATATCTAAAAATAATACATCTACACCTGCAAACTGGGGAAGAATATTTTATCCTTCATTGAACAACAGGAAACGTATTATAAACTGGATTTACTGTCTTCATCGTCATACTCTTTGAAAAAGGCAAACGACATAAAACTGAGATGGACTGTGTTAAAAAATGTTTTCTCAGTCACAAATTAGCTGATAAAGTAATTATTATGTAGTCCAGCTTAGACGTACAGATGCGCATTTGCGCATTTGCGCGCGAAGGTCTATCCGCGTTTTGTGTGGGTACTGTGTGCGTATTTGCATGCGCGCGTGTGCGCTCGGACACGTGCTTTCATAGGGGCGTGCGTTTGCCCATGCGCACGCGCGTTTGTGTATATATGATTCACATACATGTGTGTGTGATCCATACACTTTATGCAAATACACACATTCACACAGACGTTTCCCGAAAAGAAAAATGATTTCCAGTAATCTTTTTTAGCTCAAACAGCAGTCCCAAAAGACCTTTTTCCCCCATTCAAGAAACTCTACGAAAGCACGCTCGACTTAGAGAAGACTCCATAATTAAATATGCCTTTATAATCTATACTCTTTGTAATACGCCATTATGTGGGTTTCTATACTTTCCGATTCTTTGAATCTTGTTATGATTTTGTGAATATATGCTATGTAATTCTTTACGTTTGTTTGAATAAAAAAACTGTAAAAAGAAAGTTTTAGATGACCTTCTCTTTTTCTCACAGTGCTTTATTTTCATTTGCTTTGATGAATTCGAGGTACCGATATCCCCCCCATCCCCGAGAAAAATCGACTGTAACATAATGCCCACCCCCCCCCCCCAAAAAAAAAGAAGAAAAAAAAAACACCTCGACAAAACACCTCCGATTAAAACCAAAACTGCAATAAAACCCTACGCCTCTCATTGAAATCAGCAATACACTGGACAATAAAACCCCACCAGTACTTTGGACTCAAGAATTAATTCTTTATACAAAGTTAATAATTGTTGAATTGCTTCTTGATTTTTGTTTGTGTGACCCCCAGAGGTATAGTATTGTCGTTACTTTATCAGCGTGCTTGTATTTATTCAGTAATACATTCTGACTACCATGTCCGTTTAGCTGGTTTTGATGTTCCTTTAGGGGTGATACTGTTGCTACTATTATCAACCGGCTTGCGTTTATTGATTAACGATTCTTGCTCTATGGTATATGTGTATTGTATCAGATTTGAGGTGAATTTTCCAGAAGTTGTAGCCATTGTTTTAGTTTACAATTGTAGACGGTTTTAAAAAGCTCCGTAAACAAGTAAGAAAACTGGAAAGTGAGGTGTATGATATAGCAGTCACGAAGATTAAATGAGATGGGGATATCTACCATGACTTTTATACATAGGCTGGGCGTACAAAATGGAGTAAGGTGTGAGAACATTGCATCTCATATGTCTTATTGTTAACATTTCTAGTGTCAGTCTCAAAAATGTAATATGACATTTATGAAATCTTGATCCAACGGTGTAAATGTGTCGTAACCAGATTTGTTTAGAGTTTAACGACACTTTTGACAGCCATGGTCACTTCGTGTAGGACAGTTTTACGGGTCGTGACCAGCCGGGTCTTCACCAAATGGCAATCTTCATTTCTCAGCGAGCCAGTCAAACTCTGCATGGAATACGATGGAGTGTGGCCTGGACAAATCTAGACCCTAAATAGACCATCGATAATGTTTAGAATTAATCCACTGAAATATTTCCGTTGGTCGAAAAGCGAACCTACGGTTCGCTATTCCGACCAACTGAAATATTTCTTCCAACTGAATCTAGATATAATCGCAAACATCCATTTTCTTTAAACAAACACATTATCACGAGTTGACCGATTCTTTAATGCCTAACCAATCTTATTATATGCCAGCCTGTGAATTATCGCAAATTATTTAAAAAATATTTCTCGATATTCATCGACTTGATAAATATCGAGGAATATCCCGCAGTAGCTTCCAAATGGACATCACGCGTCGGCGCAAGGTGTAGCCTTGGGGAACGATCAGTAGGACTGTGTTATTGTTTTGAAACCGTTTGCAGTCGAATTGGGCTGAACATTGCTCAGTAAAATGTCACGTAGCATATAATAAAAAGAAAATCTACGCTATTTTTTGTGAATATCGGGAATTATTTCATGAGTGTGGAACTGAATGTTTTATTATTCATGAGCGCTTGGGCGAATGAAAAATAATATATTCAGGTCCACACGAATTCACTAAAACAGCTTAGATATCCTCTATATCTTTATGAGTGATGGTGAGACACAACTAGCCCATAACAGGATAGATTTCCTATGAGAATTAGACTGGTAGTCTAAGAGCATGAGCAATCCTATCGCGATTGGTTTGATAAAAAGGCCAATGTCGCTGTCACAGCGCTCAAGGTTGAAAAACGGTCACAATTAGCCATTGCGCATGAATATGTGACCTGAAACACCAATAACTCAATAACGTTGAAAAGTCTAGCATATACATGTCACTGCTCATTAAATCTTCTTTCCCACCCCAGTTTAACTACAATTAAAACGTTTTTATGCCATTGCAGACCAGTTACACTGAAAGGATTTTTATCTCGCACACATTCACTTGTATTACGGAGCAACTAATTGCCATTAATTAAAACACCACTGTTCCTACTCTATCCGACAATTACCGGTGATCGGAAAGGGATAGGAAACTTTAAAATGCTTGCACCACAGTTACCTTTACGCGGAACATACCCCTTTTTGTAATATACCGATATGCTGACGTCGACCAGTTTCGAAAAGAGCATAAGAAATAATTGCTTGACGATATGCAATTGACTAGAAATAAGCACACTCTCATTAAATGGCATTTCTGTGTGTGGTACAACTGGAGACCACACGCCAATATAACAGAACTCTGTTCCAGCTTCCATTGGATGATTAAACGCATACCATTCAAAATAAATCAGGCATTCTCGTTGACAATTACCTCCAGCAAAATATTCAGGAATTGTCAGTTATCGTATGTGGAACTTGGTTGGGTTTTGATTATGGACCGAATTACTAAGCTTTTAAGGGTGTGAGATGGCGCAGTCGGTATATTGGCTGGTGATTCAAGGCCATGCGACGGATGAAGCACCCCGGGTTGAACATCATCGATGGTGGAGTCAGAATATTCCTAATCTTCACGCCAGTCTAACTAGTAGTACACACCGAGGCTGGAAATGACCCGAGAACGATCGCTTAGATTACATATGGGTTGCTTCAATTGTACAATCCGGAAAGGAAATACGTGATACGGGAAAATTATATAACATAAATAGAGGATATGGAATGAGTGTTTTTCTCATATATATTTATGAAACGAGTCTAAGAAGTTTCCGTTTTGGCGAGCCTCTGGCAGCGCAAACGGAAAATTCGGAGGAGTTTCATAAATATTATATGAGAAAAACACTCATTTCATATTCTATTTATCATATGACACACGCACGCACAAATTAGCCACTTAGTATGACTTTTTAACCCATCACCTGACTTGAGTTGCAGATGGCACCGAAAAAACATCCTCGTATAACTAAAAACGTTTGCTTCCAAAACCTAGGTTATGACCCCTCATTGGAACGAGCTCATATATATATATGTTTTGGAAAAGTGAAAATATAAAAAAAAAATGAATGGCGTTTTACTTGTAGGTATAGGTAAAAGATTAATGCAATATAACCCACCCTAAATAGGAAAGATAGCGTAAATTCTCCCTACTGAAATTATGCAAATATCACCCAGTTGTATTTTGTTTAGCCAATCAAATTGTCCAGTTTTGAAATTGACCAATAAAAGCTCCCAACTCTAATTATGCAAATTATGAAAATGTGGCCCAGTTTTATTTTGTTCAGCCAATCAAATTGTCTGGTTTTGAAACTGACCAATGAAATCGACGGAGGCTTCATTTATCACTGATTAATATGAGAGCAAAATATCAAATGTTTTAAAGTGAACAAAACTGACGAGACATATGATAAATTAAATTACTAATCTTGCATGTTTTGCCAGTCAGACTTGGCAATCTTTCGGGACTAACAAGACTCAGGCGTTGCCCATTACATTATATGGACAGAGCGGCATGTGAAAAACATATTAGTAGAATTTCCGCTAATTTTATCGACAACTGACGCAAGATCTCCCCATTTCTTGAGATCCCGCGTGACTTGTTAGTAGCATGTCTCGTATGTTTGAGGGATAGGTTGGATGATCTCATTTGGATGATCTCATGTGACGTCATGTCACGTGACCCAGTGGCGCTATGTTGGGTTGTCATGGTAGCCCGCGTGAGCGGCCATGTTGTGACGTCATCTCCATAGTGGTACGTGGTGCGCAGCGCGTGTTGTTAGGGTGATACGTGGTTCCGTCGTCCATTTTGTATACTGGAGGCCGCCATCATGGTTTCTATGGTAGCACGTGATTGCTATGTTACCAATGGCTTCTAACAAGACAGGGGTATGTTCGAGGGTGTGTTCCTATGTAGAAGAGTAAATCTGATTACCACAAACAACCCGACAATCCCTCCAAATCACCAAAATCCACCCCAAATCACCGAAATTGACTTTATTTGATACGGATTTCCCATGTTATTGGTTTTATTGACTTAGCACGTAGTGCCATAGTACTAAGGGGGTATAAGGGGTGCGTTCGATTGAACAGGAGTAATGTTCTGGCTTTGAATTCTCCCAGAATCCCTTTTTGGATCCCTGTCCCATGACGTTTTTCCCATTAAAAGACACGTTTCTTTGGTCATTACCCAGAATTCTCTGCTTCTATCTATATAAACAATAGTTTTCGTCTACCTGGCCCGGTTTCTTTGTTCTAGAGTATACTCCAGTAGCGTAGAAGAGCCTATTAGTTAGGACAGTTTACCTTATTATTACTATATTTAGCAATTTCTGGTCTATTCTTGTAACTTCTGACCCTATTCCGTGTCTTTCATTTATCTAGATCATTTATATAAATTTTAACTAACCAATCAGATTGCTTGATTTCCCATAACCTGTATGCAGAGTTATCTCCCTTCTGTACAACAAAAGCCAATATCATTCCCAAAGCCAATATCATTCCCAAAGCCAATAAGCTATCGAGTAGTTACTGATAAGTCATTGCTCGAATGACTCGAAGTTCATCGAGCAAATGAGCCTTAGAGCAATTGCTCGATCGAGTGACTCGGCATATTGCTCGAACGACTCGAAGCTCATCGAGCAAATGAGCTATCGAGTAATTGCTCGTTCGAGTGACTTCTCGAACGACTCTTAGACTCATTTCAGAAAAAGGGATTCCATAGCCACAGCCGTTTTCGAAAAAGGGATTCTTAAAAAGGGATTCTGTAAAATGGGATTCCTATTCGAGTCCGTAAAATTTGGATTCCGTGTTTTAACATCGACACTCGAGGGTATTCCCCTTCCCTATTGGAAGAATTCAGTTTAATGGGTGGTATTCTCGAGTTAAAATTCAGATCACCTTCGTTATATTTTCATTAAGTTTAAAATTTATTAAGTTAAACTTTGTTCAGTTCAAAGGTGTTAACATTGGGATATAGCTAGGGGTTATACTTCATTCAGTTCAAGGGTGTTAATACCGTCATAGGGGTTATAGTTAAAAACTTTCTGGACTTCAAAGGGGTTTTAATTACATAAAGTTCATTCAGTTGAAAACTTTGTTCAGTTCAAAGGGTTCATTCAGGTTTGTTCAATTTAAGGGGGTTAACATTGGGTTATATTTAAGGGTTATAGTTCATTCAGTTGAAAACTTTGTTATGGTCAATTCACTTCGATAACTTCATTGGATCTTTGTGCACTTTGTTCTGTTCCCATCCATCTTGGTTGTATTGGATCTTTGTTCACTACGACTTCATTCGAACAGGTGTCTTGTATCTGTTCATAATTCATATCTGTTCAGTCTGTCCATCTAGTTCGATCAATCCGACTAGTTTGACATTCTTTCACTTTCTTTTGTTTACTTCGTTGTTTTGTAGTGACTGGTTGTATCTGTTCAGAGTCTTGTAGTCATTGTTGATTTGGTTGTTATCAATCCCTTTCCATACCCTCGAGTGTCGTTGTTAAAACACGGAATCCAAATTTTACGGACTCGAATAGGAATCCCATTTTACAGAATCCCTTTTTAAGAATCTCTTTTTCGAAAACGGCTGTGGCTATGGAATCCCTTTTTCTGAAATGAGTCTAAGAGTCGTTCGAGGAGTCACTCGAACGAGCAATTGCTCGTTAGCTCATTTGCTCGATGGGATTCGAGTCGTTCGAGCAGCATGTCGAGTCACTCGATCGAGCAATTACTCGATAGCTCATTTGACAAAAAAGGGATTCTCCAGAAGGCATCCCAATTTCGGCACCCCTGTTTGGAAAACATACGGCCTTCGGCACCCCTTGTTTCTGAAATGAGTCTAAGAGTCGTTCGAGGAGTCACTCGAACGAGCAATTACTCGATAGCTCATTTGCTCGATGAGTTTCGAGTCGTTCGAGCAATATGCCGAGTCACTCGATCGAGCAATTGCTCTTAGGCTCATTTGCTCGATGAGCTTCGAGTCGATCGAGCAATTGCTCATGGAGCAATTACTCTCTTGCTCTTTAGCTTATAAGGGATATTTGGGATAGGTATGCCTTGTGATATAGGTAATAGTATCCTCAGATAAGTATCCTATAAGAGGTATCCTCGATAGGTATCCTCAAATAATACAATGCCGGGCCATAGGTATCCTCAAATACTGAAATGAGTCGAAGAGTCGTTCGAGAAGTCACTCGAACGAGCAATTACTCGATAGCTCATTTGCTCGATGAGCTTCGAGTCGTTCGAGCAATATGCCGAGTCACTCGATCGAGCAATTGCTCTAAGGCTCATTTGCTCGATGAGCTTCGAGTCGTTCGAGCAATGACTTATCAGTAACTGCTCGATAGCTTATTGGCTTTGGGAATGATATTGGCTTTGGGAATGATATTGGCTTTTGTTGTACAGAAGGGAGATAACTCTGCATACAGGTTATGGGAACTCAAGCAATCTGATTGGTTAGTTATAATTTATATAAATGATCTAGATAAATGAAACAACAAGACACGGAATAGGGTCAGAAGTTACAAGAATAGACCAGAAATTGCTAAATATAGTAATAATAAGGTAAACTGTCCCAACTAATAGGCTCTTCTACACTACTGGAGTATACTCTAGAACAAAGAAACCGGGCCAGGTAGACGAAAACTATTGCTTATATAGATAGAAGCAGAGAATTCTGGGTAATGACCAAAGAAACGTGTCTTTTAATGGGAAAAACGTCATGGGACAGGGATCCAAAAAGGGATTCTGGAAGAATTCAAAGCCAGAACATTACTCCTGTTCAATCGAACGCACCCCTTATACCCCCTTAGTACTATGGCACTACGTGCTAAGTCAATAAAACCAATAACATGGGAAATCCGTATCAAATAAAGTCAATTTCGGTGATTTTGGGTGGATTTTGGTGATTTGGAGGGATTGTCGGGTTGTTTGTGGTAATCCGATTTACTGTTCTACAAAGGAACACACCCCCGAACATACCCCTGTCTTGTTAGAAGCCATTGGTAACATAGCAATCACGTGCTACCATAGAAACCAAGATGGCGGCCTCCAGTATACAAAATGGACGACGGAACCACGTATCACCCTAACAACACGCGCTGCGCATGCGCACTCACACCACGTATCACTATGGAGATGACGTCACAACATGGCCGCTCACGCGGGCTACCATGACAACCCAACATAGCGCCACTGGGTCACGTGACATGACGTCACATGAGATCATCCAAATGAGATCATCCAACCTATCCCTCAAACATACGAGCATACTACTGTTGTTGCTATTTATTTTAATGAAAATTCATTTACGACGCAAACTACGGAAGTGCAATGGGGCCAACATGTATAGTGGAAGCATTGCGAATTTTCGAATTCACATTGCGAATATTCGCATTCTCATTGCGAATATTCGCATTCACATTGCGAAAAATCGCATTCAAAATTGTGTATATTCGCATTCAGCATTGCGAATATTCGCATTCAACCCACTCGGGTCAGCATGTGCAGTGGGAGCATTTCGAATTTCGCATTCAACGTTGCGAATATTTGCATTCACCATTGCGACTATTCGCATTCAATTGCGAATATTCGCATTCAACATTGCGAATATTCGCAGTGAATTTCGAATATTCGCGAATATTCGCAATTGAATGCAAATATTCGCAATGTTAAATGCGAATATCCGCAATGCTAAATGCAAATATTCGCAATGTTAAATGCGAATATTCGCAAAGTTGAATGCGAATATTCGCAATGTATTGCGAATATTTGCAATGCATTGCGAGTATTTGCAATGCATTACGAATATTTGCAATGCATTGCGATTATTCGTAATGTATTGCAAATATTCGCAATGTTGAATGCGAATATTCGCAATATATTGCGAATATTTGAAATGCATTGCGAATACTCGCAACGCTCGATACCCCGCTACATATGTTGGCCCCAATGGCTTCCGTATTTGCAGCATGACGGGTAAAGTAGAAACAGAAAGGCGAAAATGCATCACAGCACATTCTTCCTATAGACTAGCTCCATGCTATTTAGCGAAACCTACTGACGTGCTACGATGCAAATTCTTAATTTCCAGGCCAGTTGGCAAAATAATTGCTTGATTTAGACTATACCATTAAATCTGATCAAATATATCCGGAAACTTTGATTTTACACCTTTCAAGATGTATTAAGGCTTTACTTCAGCGAGTCCAAGAACGCTTTATTTATATAAGCGACCTTTCTGTCCCTGCTATGTTTAACCATCTACCCATCGTAACGGCCAAAACCGGCCAATGCCATTTAAAAAAATTCAGAATTCAATTTTCATTATTTTTAAAAAAAAATTTGGTATAAAAACGTAGCTTATGACTTTTCACAGGAAAGAGCTCGTTGAGATCGTTCCAATGAGGGTCATAAGCTATATTTTTAAGGAAAAACGTTAAAATATATAGTTATTCAAGAATTTTGTTTGCAAGTGTCGTCTCCCAGTCGTGTTTGGTAAAGGGTTAAGCATATCTCAGTGTAACGGGTTCAGAATCCAGAATCCACCACAATCCACAACAGCCTTAGGAAACCCAGCATTGTTGTGGTCTGGACGCAGACCAATGAACCGACCATTATCTAGCCTGAAATATTAAGCAGCCAGGTAACTAATCATACTACTCAATCACTGGAACTGAATTGAATCTAGGGTGTAAACTGGCCAGCATCTCCCCATGTAATATGTGTGAAATACCAATCACATAGCCACATAAAGGTGCATGCTGCTGCTGCTGCAGTTGTGTTATAAATCCTGCCTTGAGCAGGCAAAATCGTAAACGACTTCGATCGTCCACCTAAAGAAACACTAAACTTTGGAATATTACGAGAGACTGAAGAAGAACTGAGACAAAACACACGAACAAAAAACCACCATAAAATGAAACTACAGAATATAAATCGGGAACGAATCAAGGCAAGAAGGAACGGAGCCTGGCAGAAATGCCACAAAAGACACCGCTAAATGACTGCACGTCTCTATAGAAAGCTACACCGCATTCAGAAACCACAGACGTACGTCACAGGCATCCAGAACAACATCATGGACACTAAACAACCATAATATGAACAACAAGTGGACTGTGTCAGAAATAAATTAAAAAATGCAAATGACTCTTTTCACGTCCCGCAGATAGAAAACAAGACATAAAAGAAAAAAGGGAAATCACACAAAATTATAAAAGAAGAAGGCAACAACAGCATCAGATGAATAGGAGATCTCAAAACAAATTATTTATTTATTTATTGGTGTTTAAGGTCACATACTTATGCACAATGGCTAATCGTGACCGTGACAGTTTTACGGGTGGAGGAAGCCGGAGTACCCGGAGAGAACCACCGAGCAACGACGAGCAGCTGTCAGCTCTCCAACATCGTAACTCTGAACTCTGCACCGCAGCACAGGCAGGGATAGATTGGTTGAAGACATGCGCACCATCGACGTGCAGTACGCCTCAGTACACAGCGTCATCGTGCCCCCATGTAGGCAATCGGGGTGAAGTGTCTTGCCCAAGGACACAACGCGGTTGCCGCAGGTGGGATTCGAACCGAGGACCTCTCGGCTTGCAGCCTGCACCTCTGCCAACTGAGCCACCGCGCCCCCCTCAAAACAAATCTCCAGAAGTGATTAAACTACGCAATGGCAACGCCGGGTCGTCAGGCAACAAGGGGGAGGTGTCTGGGTCGTGTGTACTAAATTGTCAATTAATTTCAATTTTATGCTGTGAAATTTAATATAGACGTTTTCCAACACTCTGTCGGCTGTAATGTCAACGCAGAGAATATGTTCCATAAATTTCAATATGGCACTGCACAATTTCGACGAGTTGGAATATATATAAGAACAGTAATATGTTGCAGTTTTGTGGGTATAGGTGTCACAAAATGGGAAGCCAGTACTATATATAATGGGGGTTCCGGGTCAAAACCTCTCGAGTGTGCCCACCTCCGGCGGACTTCCAGCCCTTGTTTAGCCATGTTGCTTCCAGCACTCTTACTAAGTAAGGGGAATACCAGAGGCAATCACTGAACAGGGTGAAAGTTATAAATGCACGCGGCTGACTTGTTCTGGGCTCTGTAGAGCTCCTTGACAGGAGCTGTCTTCGAGAGTATTGTAAAAGCCTACGCGAGAAAGCAGGAAGGGGATATGTACCAGCTGTGGAAAAGGGAGCTATGAACTATCTCGCTCCCTTCCAGGGATGTGGTTACTACTCTGGGAAGACAAAGAGGTGGTGTGACAGACAGACGCAAGTTTGAGATGAGTTTAGACGTCTTGCTGCTATTGAGATTTGAATCACAAACACCAATTAGAGACACGTATACCCAATGGTGTACACATACCGCAACTCAGACAATACGGACGTAGACCAGCTACTCCCCGAAATGCAGAACCCACAGCCTCCCCAGGCCATTGTCCACAAAAATCTTGGATGCGACCACCCCAGAAGCTGCAAAGAGGCGATTGCTTCAGGCCCGCGTCCAAGGAATTGCCGATCCCCTCCCCTGCATCGAAAGCGGAAAGATAGAAAGCGGAAGGCTATAGTGGTGGAGTTTGAGCCCTTACCAACCACAGAATCAGGGCTACATTATCCGTGTCATTGCCTCGTCACTGGCAAGTACAGAGGGCAGCGCACAATGCCCGCAACCTCAAGATACGGTTGAACACCACGACGACAATTATCCCTGTTGTCTTCCACAACCAGGTGGGGTACGACAGCCATCTGACAACGAAGGCCATCAGCAACGTGGAGTACAGTATCACCTGCATTCCCAACAATATGGAGAGTACGTTAGTTTCTCTTGGGGCCAGCTGGGACTTACCCACAGTCCTATGTTTCCGCTTGGTTCCATGAACAAGCTCGTATCAGCCAACAGTCCTGAGAACTTTCACATCACAGGCAGAAAAACAGAGGTGGCTGCGAATGAGGGTGTTCGCCAATGAACACTTGGACTGCAGAGAGACGTTAACAGCCGCAAGGTTACAACCTTGGGGTGGTCCTGAAATATCAAGAGAGGCTTCATCATGCTCACAATGCCTGTCCGCTGGCACTAGAGCGTACGGTGATCCAGAAAAAAGTGGATGTCAGTGTATCAGTACCCGTTCCAATCGCAAGAATCGCGGGAATCGGAGGAACAACAAGACGTTGAGGTGGCGTCAACCCGTTCTACCTATTCAACAGCTACAGGAAGAGTAGTTGAAAACATGGCCCTGCAGCTATACCTCTCTCTTGGTATGAAGCTGAAGAAGGTACACCGAGCACTCCGATTCGACCTGACTTTCTGGATGGAGCCCTACGTCAGGATGAATATGGAGTCTCTTAAGAAGGCCACAAGCGATTTAGAGAAAGACCCGTAAAAGCTAATAAACAACAATAAGTGTCAAGGTTATTTGCACCATTACAGACAAGCTGTCTGATAGCCAATCCACACTTTGCCCGAAATAGTGTTCGACCATGATCTGGCAGAACCATACATGCATGAGAGCAGACTGGTGCTTAATCGTCCTGTCTATATGCGGATGAGCATTCTTGGCCTGTCAGTGCATCTGGTGTACAACTTCATTTACAACAGATGCAGTGGCGGTACGTTGGTGTCTGCCTGCTCCTCGAAACAGATATGGACATTCTCTGTCTTGATATACAGACTGACAGATACAAGGACATGGCAGCCACTATGGCACAAGTAAATACAGAATTATCACCCACTCCACGGCGCCAAAACACCCAAGGAGGTTCTAGACAACATCAAGGGCGGAGTGTGCGGTTGTCCCGATTACCGAAGAATTACCGTATTCCGAGATCTAAATTGCAAGGAGATTCGAAAAATAAAGGTATGCACAAGTGGGTTGTGGAAAAGTAGCACCACCATGAGCAGTGGTAGGTCATATTAATTAGCATCTTTCCGTCCGTTCTAAGGAAAGTCATTGCTTTCTCAGCAATCACACCATATGGACTTGGTTCGATGGTGCCTTTAATTGGTTGGTAGGGGTGAGATACTTAGCAGTCGTTCCGACGGCGGGTGAGAGCGGGACGGCCACTGGGACAGCAGTTCCGGCTGCATGAATCGCTGCTGCTTTCATTCCCGCCGACGGACACGACAGTAGAGTTGCGACTACGATGTTGAAACCGCTCTCCTGCGCCGCAGATGCAAGTCACAGTTCATGAGGTCTAGTCTGTCTGACGTTTTACGATGACCGTCGTCCGGCGCCTGGCAAGAGCTGTGAAAAGCTCTAAAGCTTTAGCAGTATGGGAGAGACTTTTTGTAGATGAACTATAACACCCCCAGGCAATCAATCACCAACTACATCGACAACTGAAGCCTCCAAACTATTTTGCAGCACCACAGCCAGATCCCCCAGACACACCATCGTAGCAGACGTTCGAGCACACACTTCTCAGTCACACAGGCTCACTTGACCGCGCCCCCCCCCCCCCCTCTCCAACCTGATTAACCTTTCCGACTACGGTTATCGTTACATTTTACCGTCACGAAGAATCAGGTTTTGGCGACGTCAAACACAATCGTTAGCCCTTTGAACCCTGGTGGTATCTTCCATATCAGTTCAATGACAGCAATAGGAAAAGTCCATATTCATTATTTGAGGGTAGACCAATTAATATTGTCAACGCGCAGCCTTGTGGATGCGCGTTGAAAATATATATTGGTCTACCACGTACATGCACTTAGCATCCATCCTATTTAATGAAATTATGAAGTATGGTGTTTCTGGACGAAAAGCGGCCGCTCGGGTTCAAAGTCGGAGTACATATTATTACGTGCCGTAGTCAGTCGCAACGCATGGCAATTTTCGTGCGTGATATTACGCTCCGCAGTCGCAAAGGGTTAATACCCTCCAACCCTTTCTCAATCCATAGGGGGCTAACGCACACCTGCCCTTGCCAGCACGTGTTCTGATATCAGATATAACATTCACTTGGAGAAGTCGCACAGGGTAAGCATCCCACGAGTACACAACGCATGAGCTGGCCAAAATAAGAGGACTTCTAGAGGGTTAGGAACTTCATAGCAACAAAGTGGAGAGACCCGCCACTAGGCATTTGCCAAATTATGGATGGAAAGATTGTTCCAAGCGGTGGCATGAACCTCACTCTTGAAAACTAAGACGTTGAGAGGTCTGAAGTCTTGGCCCTTCAAGGGTTAGCAACTGACCTGCAGGATTTGCTTAAAGAGAAATTCCTTTGTCACAAAGGTCTTAGTAATAGTGTGAAGAATTATTACAGGTATTTCTTAAGCTACGACCACATGCAATTACGATTAGCATTCAATTTTAACAGAATATTACATGAACTGAAGTAGATTCAGCAATAAACTTGGAGCTTATTCAACGCAGTCGCCAAACATTTTGAAATTAAAGGAGATATGAACAGTTGGCATATCGAACCAGTTTTGATACTGTATAGAACCAAAACTGGTTCGATATGCCAACTGTTCATATCTCCTTTGCTTAATAATGATTTGAGATAACCTCGTATGAGCTCTAAACTTACGGCTGAAACCCCCTCAATTTATGTTTAATTCTGTTAATATTTAATGTTAATCTTTATAAATTTATTTGATTTGAAATAAATACTGTTTAAACTGAACTGGCTCCATCTCAGGGACAAGATTAGAACCAGTTTTGGTTCTAAAGAGAACCTATATTTTTTGCAGTGTAGTTTTCTGTTCGAAGAGCTTATCAAATATAATTCTACATCAAGATATAACAAAATTTCTCGTAGTAGATGTGGGTGTGTACAACGCGAAACTAAGAGAGAAAGTGAGTTAGTTAAATATAAATATATGGAAACACACCCACACCATTAGGCTCTTGTTACTTTTTTCGGCGAGTTCCACCCCTCTCTGTTTTATGATCTCTCTGAGAATATACACTTCTAATTCCACCGAGATAGAGAAGCTCAGTCCAATATATAAGAGGCTGTGGGGTATATGTTGGGTGGGGTTGTGGGTCGTAGGTCTGTCTGCAAACGGGAACTATCGGTACGCGTTAGCTCCAAGAGCTCCAACGTTTTTTGAAGCAGAAGTTCACTGAATTTCAATTCCTCAGCATGTAAGATGTCAAGCGACGTTAGAAGACGTCATTGCCCTGTGACAGAATCAGAATTGGTGATGTTGCAATATATTTTTATTTCAAATGTACATACTGTTTTTTACTGTTTTTAGCTAGCAGAAATTAGTTTTGTTTTTAGGTGACGTACTGTGATGCAGAATGGAACATCATTTCCATTGAAAACGGTTTATATATATGTCTCCTGGTGTGTTTATATTGTAGCTGAGCATCTGGCCCACTGATGTCCAGTTACAGGTTATTGATTTCCTCAATGAACTACAATCTAGTTTGCTCCATATATAACTCAGACAAACTTCATGCACTGTTCACTAATCAACCAACTAACATAACCTTATTAGGCAGTCAAATCTGTCCAAGCAACACCATTGGACAGATTCGTTTACTGCTCACCTAATAATTATAATTCCTGTTTCGAGCTGCGATATTGTGAGGTCAATTTGTTCCGAATTCTAAATTGTAACTTGATAGTTTTCTGCGGTTAGTAGTAATTAAGTAATATTTAGTTATAATAATTAATTATTAATTAATCTGGCATAAATGGAAATACTTTGGCTTCGTACAGTACTGTTGATGCTGGAAATTATATCTGCAATTGCATTGTCATCGGTGAGTACGTGATTCAATGCTTTCTGCTTTGCAGAATGCATTGAGCACATACCACTGAGAACAGTGTAATTGTTGACTCTCCCATTGTTATTTTAGTCTAGCTCTTAGTGTTATCCTTTATTATATTCAGGTGCTAGAATTGAGTAGGACTTTACTGTACCATGATGTAGAGAGACAGACACAGGAGGAGAGCTTTTCACACTGATGGTATGCATCCATTTTCACCTTAGTTTTATAATGTAAATATTGGTACTTCACTATTTGTTGTTGTTAAATAGTGCAGTATTACTACACTGCAGTGGTAAGCTATAGGTCATTCGTTGACCGAGTTTCAGTGAACTATTGAGTCAGTTGTGCTGAATCACTTTTATTGAATTAGGACTTATTTTGGGTATAGCCATATATGCTGAAAGTAACATTGAACTCCAATCAGTCAAATTGTATATTTTAGTAATAGCTTGATTCTAAGTCAGTCTGCACTTCATAGTTGATTGTTATTTCTGTGGATTAATTATCCACGATGTCTCATTTAGGACTTACATATTTGTGCAGAAATGTTACCTGGATTGTGATTTGCTGGAAAGATCTGGTTTGCCGTGTGATTTACTCGTGGGTACACCAATGGGACTTTTTGTCAGATTTAGGTCTTCAAGTTGTTCTGTGGTGTTGGCATGGGTGGACCATATTTCTTTGATTTGGATTGTTTTATTACAATTTACTGGATCTTATAGAAGGGAAGTAACTTGGTCATAATTAGCGACTCTTATTGAATAATAGCCTCATCATTTTTTCATTAGCTTTTGGTTTGATGTATTACACCTGTGCACTGATAGTCCATCAACTGTTGCGCCTAACCGGAATGAGCTTGGTGGGCTCGGTCCAGTGTGGCATGCTAGTTTCTACCTTTTGGTGGTATGTTATGGTGAGTTGAACTGTGGTTAATCCCAAGAGCCTATCGCCCGCTGTATCTTACTGGAATGAGCTCATGGAGCTTGTCCCAGTGTGTGACATCGGAAGGTACTTTTTTGGTATGAGCTCACTGTTGATTACATAACAGTGATTGTCAAGGGTTCATTGACTGCTGTACCCCACTGGAATGAGCTCATTGAGCCTGTTCCAGTGATGTAGATCAGATGATGACGCCTTGAAAGGAGCTCAGTTAATTATACCTCTTGTTTGGAAATCACCGAAATGATGAGGATGAAGTCTGAAATATCCAGGTTGTATATATTTTAAGAAGTTTTTATTGTTTATTTGTAGAGTTCGGTTTTTGATGATATATCTGTGTTGATGGTTTGATGGTTTGATGATTTGTGATAATTAAACCGAATCCACGTTAAACTCTATACCAACTTGTTGTTACTTGACCCAACACAAGAACTGGTTACAGCCCTCCCTGCGCACTTGCAGAGCGGCATCAAACACAATTAGAAAGCAATGTCTCATACCAAAATTAAAAAACTGATTAAGTGTTCGGTGTCGGCCTTTACATGTCACCTTCTGATACAGAACTGAGAGGGTTTTTCCTCAGTTTGCCGCCTCAATCCCCACCCCAACAAACGACATCCTGAGGAAGCAAAGGCTTCAATGGACATGGCTCTAGAGGATGTCTCCCTGTGTGGGTTGACCGCCTAATACACTTTGTGGCTTGACATGTGGGCAAACGATGACGACCGACTTCACGGAAGCGGTAGGAGGGCCGAAAATACGAGCTGAAGGCGCCGCCATCCAGACCACCGAGGCCGCTGAAAAATCCGGCTCGTTGAAATTCTGCTTATATGTAATTATTGATACCCAGCTCAACAACGAGGATGGCCACTATGTCGCAACAAAAAAACTGACACGATACTGATACGATACGCAGTATCAAGTGTCAAACAGAACCCCACTCAGTGATCATCATTGGCCTGGCCGGCTGCGAGAAGACAGTTTTCGTTGGCAATCTACTATATGGTCCCTACCCACATAGCGATCCTCTGCCCAACAATCCTGTATAACAAAGGCCCGCCCATGGATCTGGTTAGACACTGGCATCTGCATCGCAGACCACGGGGAACGGCTCCGAGACTATTTTCCGCCCAAATGCAAACCAATTCCGTGGATAACCCACCCTTTAATAATCGGTGGCTACTCCGCCTCGCAATATTTTGCAAAGAAGGACATGTTGTTGGATCTGGCCTTCAACGGGGCAAAGTGTGTTAGTACTGACAAAGACCTGTGACAGCTACGCTGCAGTGATTGCTTTATTTCGCTGCAGAGTCAGTGACAGTTTCGAAGACTGTCTCAAGTAGAACGATGTGATTCCATCGCTTGGAGAATGAGCTCTATTGTGCCAGCTACTGTCCGAAACCAAGCATACCAAACTACTACTAAAGACTGATCAGCCGGTTGTTTGTAAGGTGCTAAAATAAGAGACACTACGTGTACGTATGTGCAAATCCCGTCTTCTTACTGTCTTAGAATACAGATTGCAATTTTGTGCTGTGGAGTTTATGGGTATTTTAGACTATAGTGTTCAACATAATGAGAAAGTCGTAGCTGTTCCGTGTTGCAGAAATCAACAATCGCCACGTGAACTGCGATGACAGTCTCGACCGTCTTGTGGGAGAGGACACTGGTGCTGCTGAAGTTCACAAACAGGTGATTGTGTGACCGACTCAAAGAGAGAATCAACCCTTGGTTGATGCAGAACTGCAGAAGAGAGAAAGACTCGCCGCGCTGGCTACAGGTTAGTGGGCGAAGTAAACGATATTTTGAACGACCTCTTGCAGCTTATCATATCAATGCCATGGACAACGACGAGATTCTGAGGCTTTATACAAGGTGCGAGACTAGTCACTGAGACGAAGATTGCGGACACCGCTTTAATGTACGTTTTTCGCGGTATGTCATGTTCAATAAAGTAATTCTGATTTCGCGGCTTCTAAGAGTTTTAACTATGAAGTGCAGACTTAGAACACAGCAATTACTAAAATCTACAGTTTAACTGATATGAGTTCAATGTTACTTTCAGCATATATGGTTATACCAGATCTATCAAGATAACACCTAATCCTATAAAAGTGTTTCAACACAGGTAACCAAATAACTCGGTCAACAAATGACCTACAGACAGCCACTGCAGTGCATTAATACTGCGTTATTTAACAATAATAAACAGTGAAGTACTAATATTTACAAATATAAAAACTGAGGGTAAACTGTAATACAAGGATATGAATGCCTACCATCAGTGTGATAAGTTCTTTTCCTGTGTCTGTTTCTCTACATCAGGGTACAGTCGAATCTCTAAAACTATATTGCTTACACCAGAATATAATAAATTATAAAACTAAGAGCTGGGCTAAAATAATAATGGGGAAGCTAATAAGAACACTATTCTCTGTGGAATGTGCTCAATGCATTCTGCAGAGCAGAAGCCATTGAATCACATACTCACTGATGACAATGCAATTGCAGATATAATTTCCAGCATCAATAATGCTGCCTGAAGCCAAATATTTCCACTTCTGCTGGATTATTTTACAATTACTTATTATAACTAAATATCTCTTAATTATTACTAACCATAGAAAACTATCAAGCTATAACTGGGAATTTAGCATAAATTGACTTAATCAAAATCGCGACACAAGACAGGAAATAATAAACATACAATTATTTGAAATTATAATTTATTACTGATTGCTCCAATTATTTAAACTGATGTGGGTTTGAACACTGGCTGCATGGTCAGACCAATGTTTCACGCTGTGGATCATTGAACCGATCAAGCAATTAATGCAGCTCAATTTAAAAATTACCAGTTAGTTATTAAATGTATATAGAATATGCAGTAATTTGACTATATATTGATTCAAGAAATCATGATATCCTCCTCATTCCATATTAGTGTAATGAAGTGTTATTTTTCCTGACATCTTCCCATATCTTGCCAAATAGGTTTACTGTTAGTTGTGTTGACTGGTTAACAGTGCATGCAGTTTGACTTTAGGTAATTGGGGGAATCGATCACCTGCAACTGGACATCACTGAGACAGATGCAAGCGGTATGTAATGTGGTTTTCACCCCAAGGTTGCAGGATCTCATTCAGGATCTCATATGACGTCATAGTCACGTGACCCAGTGGAGCCATGTTGTGTTGTCATGGTAACTCGCGTGAGCGGCCTCTTGTGACGTCATCTCCATAGTGATACATGGTGTTAGTGCTCATGTTAGGGTGATACTTGTTTCTGTTATCCATTTTGTATACTGGAGGCCGCCATCTTGGTTTCTATGGTAGCACGTGGTTGCTATGTGACCTAAAACCTTCTTATAGGACAGGGGTATGTTCGGAGGGTATGTTCCTTTCTACAAGCGTAATTTCCCGTTTCGTAGAATTAACACAAACAACCCAACAAGTTGTACTATTTCAAATTCTTTCAGAATTCTCTACTTCTATCTATCTATGTAATAGTTTTCGTCTACCCGACCATGTTCATTTGTCCTGGAGAATATTCCATTAGAGTAGAAGAGCATATCAGATGGAACACCTTTGCTTATTATTACTATATTTAGCTGTTCTGGTCTATTCCTGTTAGTTCTGACCCTATTCCGAGTACTCTTGTTGTTTCATTTACCTAGATCACCCAATCAGTTCATTTTATTGGCGCTAACTAACCAATCAGATTGTTTCATTTTCCATAATGTGTATGCAGAGTAACAAAAGCCTATATCATTTCCAAAGCCAATACGCTATCGAGCAGTCACTGAAAAGTCATTGCTCGAACGACTCAAAGCCCATCGAGCAAATGATCTTTACAAGAATTGCTTGGTCGAGTGACTCGCACATACTTCTCGAAGTCTACCAAGCAAATAAGCTATCGAGCAATTGCTCGTTTGAGTGACTCACACATACTGCTCGACGACACATTTCAGTATTTGAGGATACCTATGGCCTGGCATTGTATTATTATTTGAGGATACTTTTTATTGTATAGTTACCTAAGGATACTATTACCTATTTGGCCCAGACTTCCGGGCCACCCCAAGACATATCTATCCCAAATTCTCCAAATAAGCTAACAAGCAGTTACGGAAAAGTAATTGCTCAAACGACTCGAAGCCCACCAAGCAAATGATCTTTAGAGCAATTGCACGGCCGAGTGACTCACACATACTGCTCAAATGACTTGAAGCACAACGAGCAAATGAGCCATAGAGTAACTGCTCATTCGAGTGACTCACACATGCTGCTCGATAACTCATTTCAGTATTTGAGGATACCTATGGCATGGCATAGTATTATTATTTGAGGATGCTTTTTTTGGATACTTACCTAAGGATACTATTACTTATTTGACTTGGACTTCTGGGCCACCCCAAGACATACCTATTCCGATGATAACCATTGAAACCTAAAAACTTTCTTACATCATCACTATTTTTAGGAATAGGCTACACCACAAATTTTTCAATCTTTGAGGGGTCAGCCACAATAACATTTTCAGACATGTGTCCAACATAAGTGACCTTTCTTTAAACAACTTACACTTTGATGGCGAGAGTTTCAAACCACACTCTGTTAACCTTTCAAACACCATTTGAAGCCTCTCCATGCGCTGCTCAAAACTATCAGAAAATATTATAACATCATCAATATAAACTAAACACATTTCCAGGTTCAAACTGTCTGAACACTCTTCCATCATGTGCTGCCAACTAGCAGGCGAATTCTTCAAACCAAAAGCCATACAGTTGAATTTATAAAACCCTAGAGGGCCAGTTGTAAATGCTGTTCGCTCTTTATGTTCTTCTAGGATTTCTAGTTGGTAATACCCAGACTTTAAATCAAGTACACTAAAATATTTTGAACCTGACAAATAATCTAATATTTCATCCACTCTGGGTAATGCATATGAGTATGGTATAGTTCATTTGTTTAAAAACCCATAATCAATACATATATGCAGATCGCCAGACTTTTTTCTCACAAGATCCATATTTGAAGCATACGGACTGTGTGATCTAGATATAATTCCAGCAGTTAATAATTGATGAAGGTGATTTCTCACTTCCTCTAACATACTAAAAGGCTTTTCATCAACTAACTCAATTTTGCGTTTTACCTTATTATAAAACCCAGTATCCTGATCAGGTTGAGAAAAAAATATCAGAAAAATGGTTAACAAGATCTGATGCCTCTCTCAACTGATCAGGTGATAAACTATCAGATTCTCATCAACTTTATCTGATATTGTTCCACTAGGAACTAAACAAGAATAATCCACATCACATTCAACCAATACAGGTTGGATTTTACAGAAAATTGTCTTAGGTGGAAAAGTAATGGTTCTAGATGAATTATTTTATACATGCACTTTTATAACACCTTTATTGTCACAATTATACTGAAGTATATAAGGTGCTATTTCAACACCAGATAATTTGTTACAATCAGTAATAGGCTGTAAAATAGCACAAGTTGGTTGGTATGGTAACTTATTCGTTACACACCCTGAAATTAGATGTTCAGTATTTGGGTTCATAATAATATTCATCATTTCAGCACTTTTAACAACTCCAAGCTTAAAATTAATTTTCTTAAATTCTCTTTCTCGCAGTGTTAAACACCGAAAAGACATATACCAGGGAGTTGTCAAATCAGCAATTTGTAAAAATTTATCACCATGAGTGTGTTTATACTCATCCATAAATAAGCTCAAATGTTTGTACCTAACAACACAGGTGTTGCCAAATTGTGTTACTGTCTGGAACAACCTGAAATGCACAACATTTGGAAGTACTCTCCTTTAAATCAGGTACACTAACTTCAACTTCAACATAACCTAAGTATGGAAGCTTTTGGCGATCTGCACACTCAATATCTAATATACAAGTTAATGGGTTGAGTGTAATGTGACTAAGATGCTTCTTATAAAAAGTTTCACACACTGTTGATACAGTAGAATCTGTATCTAATAAACATTTTGTTTGTATACCTGCAATTACAATATTTACATCAGTTGCGCTACCATGTAAACGTAGTGGTTCACTATATTTACAAGAATCAGGTCTTTTATTGTCATTATTAATGTCAACAGGTGACCTGTTACCATAGACATTCACTAGTTTAAATGTTTACTGGTGGCAGGCGTTTTTCGCCTGTCAGTTTTAGCGCTGCAACCAATTGCAATGTGTCCATACTGTAAACATTTATAACACTGGATATTACTACCAGACGCAGAAGGATTGATATAGGTATCACTATTGCCTGCATTAGGTGAAACATCATAGCCATGTGAGTTTACAAACATAGGCCTGTTTTCATTTCCAAAATTTATATGTTTTGGAGGCCTAAACCACTTAATATTACCTTGGATTGATTCTGATAAGATCTGTCATAAGTGGCAATAAGTTGTAGTAATTGTCTCTCTTTTTCAGTTCTGCTAAATCAAATTTGAGTTCAAAAGTCTTTTTTTCAAGTCTTGAAATTCTGAAACATAAGGCTGGTCAGCTTTAAGAGTCGCTTCCTTATTACTTACACTTCTGGCACTTTGTTGTGCTCACACTCAATTTTTCTTAAAGCCACTCTCAACTCATCACATGTCCTAATGTGGTCAAATTTATACCCACTTATCTCTTTGAAATCTTGATGAAGACCAGACCAAAACATTGATTTTAACATATGATCACCTTGATCTAGGTTTACTTCACCCATCATAACTGCTCAGGACAATAAATCCTCTAACCAACAATCACAAGCAGCTACATCTTCTTTCTGTTCTTGACACACGCTATAAAAGTTTGCTAGAACAGATTCCCTTGTATTAATTGTACCATAAATACTTACAAATGCTTTTACAATGTCAACACAGGTGGCCTGTGGCCCAAGTCACAATAAAATGTGGGCAGTTTCATCCCTTAATGATTTTCTAATGCATTGTAAAATTTCATTGTTGCTATGGTTTTCCTCAATAACATACTGTAATTCATACCTCCATAAATCATAAGTAGTATGACCTTTCAAGTCACCTGAAAATGTTGATATTCTTAAAGGGTTTGAAACAATCAATGAATGTTCAGTAGCCACCAAAGGCTTTGCTTTTACCACAGTTTCCTTCTGGCTAAAACCCTTTAACCAATCCTGAAATTATTCAGGAGTATCAGCTACAGTAAAAAGCAATGGAAGCTTTAAGGAGATTTCGGGTCTCAAAAAGGATGCTGACTGGGCGAAGTTCAATGAAAAACTGAAACCAAAGCTTGCAACCGTACCCAAGGGTGGGGGGGGGGGGGGAGTGTCCAGAAGATGGCCGACGCCATAGTTTCGAGCCTAGTGGAGGCAGGGAAGGAAAGTGCAGGAAAGATCAGGGTGCCAACACGGGAACTTGGGTACAGGGTGAATGAAGAACTGAAAGAGCCATAAAGGGAAGAAAAGCCAAATGCGCTGCATACAGGAGAAGTAGAAAACTTAAGGGGACGGAAAGCAATGAGGCCACAGTAGGAAAGGAAGAATACCAAGAAGCACGAAATAAAGTAAATAAGATTAAAGACCATAATCGGAGAGTGCGAAATAGCAGTCTTATTAGGACGATAAGAACGACAGGGGGAGGGTGGGGTGTTGGGTTCGAACGTATTTTGGAAATGGGTGATTAAACATAACAAAGGAAGTAACCCACAGAGTATTAAAGTAGATGACAGAGTTACAGACGAGCAAGATCAAGTCGCATCAGAACTAGTCAAGCACTGGGAAAAGGTAAACGATAAGCGATGGGGCATGGGGAGCCCACCTGAGTGTCCGAATCAGGTCAAGAAAAACCTATCGAACTTCCTGTGCAGCGAAATTAAAACGGTGGAGGTGCGAAATGTAATCTCAAAATTAAGGGATGGAAAAGCGGGAGGAGTGGATGGAATTCCAAACGAGTTTATCAAAAAGGGGGGAGAGGAATTCGTGGAAAGCCTAACTGCCCTATTAAATCTAGCCATAGAAAATTAAGAGGTCCCAAAGGAGTGGAGAGAAAGCAAAGTGACATTTATTCACAAAAGGGGAAAAAAGACGTTTTGGATAACTATCGCGAGATCTCTGTCAGTAGCAACATTGGAAAAGTTTTCTGTAAAGTCCTGTATGGGAGACTACAGGATGTGACTAAAGAGAAGTGTTTTTTGGGGAGAAATCCAGAATGGCTTCAGGAAGGGAAGGCGAGTTACTGACCATCTTTTCATGCTATTCCAAATGATAGAATTCGCGAAAGCAAAAAGGAAAAAGCTGTTTATGGCCTTTGTGGATGTCAAAAGGCATACGACAGAGTATGGAGGGAGGGTATGTTGCACAAGCTGGAGGATCTGGGCTTAGGAGGCGAGTTTGTTGGAATTATGAAAGCATTATAAAGACGTACAGAGTTAACTTAGCCTAGGAAACATTACAACAAAACGTGTGCCTATGGAGATAGGCCCAAAACAGGATAGCGAGAAGGGGGTAGCAGTTGGAGACTTGAAGATCCCAGGGCTATTTTTGCAGACGATATGGTGCTAGTGTCAGAAAGCGAAGAGGGGATAAACAAAACGCTGGGAATTGTTGGGAAACATGGGGACAAATGGAGACTCGAACTTAATGAAAGCAAGAGCAAAGTTATACCTGTGGACCGCAAAGTGGACCCCACTCGCATGTGGAAAGTGGGTGAGTTCTGCATTCCGGAAGGTAGCAGCAAACTTCTCAGTGTAGGGGAGACAGGTGATTACGAGTATTTGGGGGTAAATATGAACATTACAGGAAGAGGCATCTCCCGAAACCACACAAATAAATTGATTCTGAAGGGGAAGCGAATCCTTAACCAAATTTAACTTATAGGGAGAAACAGTTTCAATAAGGTTTTCGTGGGGAAAACCATTTGGGAAATGGTGGGTCTGCCAAGTATAACATACGGTACGGAAGTGGTACCCCTAAACCAGACGGCCGTAAAGAGCTTGGAATTCCTGCAGAACGATGCAGGCCGATGGATAACGGGGTCGAGTAATGCCGCAGCGCTAGAAGCAATCAGGGGTGAGCTTGGGTGGATGAGGATCAAGGACAGGATAGACCTGTTGAAACTCGTTTATCTTAATTATTTGGTAAATATCCCAGACAGCCGATGGTGTAAAGTAATGTTCCTGAGGATTTTCACCTCAAATATCAAGACGAGGTGGATGGTCCAAGTGAGGGAGATAGTAGAGAACTCCCCATTGGAGATCTCGGACCTGGACGTTGGGGCAAACCAGGGTAAAAAAATCGTCAGAGAAAGGGTCATGGAGGATTGTAACCGTAATTGGCGAGAGGGGTCAAATCAAAGAGGTCTTTGGGTGGCCGGCGTGATAAAGAGAAGCCCGGTTTTTGAAGAGTACCTTGATGGCACCTTTGGGGGGTCCCTGTTGTTCAAGATGAGGTCGCGATCCCTGGAGCTGAGGGGCAAAATTGGGCAGGACAGTGAAAGGGAGTGCCAGATGTGTAATTTGGGCATGGTGGAGACCCTTGGACACTTTTTTCTAGAATGCCCAAAGTACCAGTCTGAAAGAATAAGATTCACTGGGAGTATAATGAGGAAGTGGGATGGGAGAATGAAGGACATGTGGTTAGGGGGAGACTCTAAGGAGAGGGTTAATATTCTAATCGGAGAGATTGGGAAGAATGGGACAAGGGATGTCATCAAGCAGTTCGTCTACGAGTGTTGGGAGGAGAGGAGAAGCATGGGAATAGGGAGACAGTTGGGAGTACAGAGGTAACCAAGGCCGTCTCGTCCGAGAACCGCGACAAATCAGCGGCTGGCCAAAGTGTTATTATTAGGTTTCACACCCATGTTTTTGAAAGCTAAAATCATGTTTTGAATATCTTCCTGTGAAAAGTTTTCAGATGACATGACTAGTATTGTTATTACACACACCAGAAAATATCAATAAATAATAAGTACTAATATATTCAACATGTAAATATTGTGTTATACACACATGACCAACTCCAATAAATTAAATCAAATGAATTTCCATGTCCAAACAAAAATGTCATTTCAAATCAAACTATTAAATGGAAATTCAAATATAAGTTTCACAAAGTCGAGTAATGTTTGACTAAATTATGTATAAATATTTTGAAATGAAGTTGTCCTTTATGCAAAGGTGTCGACTGCTTTCGAGTACTGGCTTTGCAGTAAAACGGCACAGACAAAATTCAAATTGTTTTCACTGGAAAGTTGACATCCTAAGTTAATGTTTCAAGTCCGTGACAGTATAAATGTTATACACTGAATAATTAGCTGGAAATGAATTAACTTATTTCGAAAACAACTGTGTAACCTGTAAATAAACAAATTCTCAAAATATTTTTGCACGTCAGAAGTAGTTTCAATTTTTAAAAGAAACCTGTACCTTGAAACGTGTAGTATATTTCAATCAAGCTGTAAAATGAAAAATTCACAAATTTTTCTAAGACATTTCAAACATCAAAATGTTAACAAAAAAACAATTTGCATTTTAGGAATCAAACTGCAATGTTTAAATGTAAACAAATATGTCACAGTGCAATAAGCGATAATAATGAATGTCAGTGCAGCCAGCAGTAACAACAGCCAAGAAGAGCTGCAGCCAAAAGTAGCTGCAGCCAACAGTAGCAGCAACAAATAGCAACAGCAGCCAAGTCCAACAACAGCCAAGACCTTCCACAGCTCATGTTGACTACGGATGCTGTTTGTCTTGACTGCTCACAGAGTGAGCAGTCAAGACAAACAGCAGCCATAGTCAACAAAGCACAGCCAAACCATCAAATACCAGCAAGATTATTTTTAAAATATTATCAACTCATTTCAGTATTAGAATACTGTGAATGATATAATGTTTATGTTAACAAAACATTGTTCAGGGTGAGAAGGGAAAACAAATTCAGTTTACAGACCACAGTGTTCAGATGTAAACAATCTTTGCGCTAATGAGTTGAAGTGCAACTGATACCCAAGTCACACGATACACACAAACGAGAATTCCTGAATATGAAAAGTGGATAGAAAGATAAAAAAAAACATATTTAACTTCAACTGAAATTTAAATTAAAAAATTTAAATTACTAATTTCCAGATACCCGAATAAGAATACAATTACAAATAAATACAAATGTGTCAATTAAGTGTCAGTCCAACCGAGTGAGTGACTCCAGAGATGTTAATTACTAGACTGGTCAAACACTAAATTAACACAACACAGTTACTCAATATTAACAATCAAATAGCACTAAAGTGAAGTAGAGCATTACATTAATTGCACAATGAGAATTCTCGGATCAGTGATCAGACAGTCAACAAAGTGTAAACAATGCATTTGACTGCCCAAATCCTAAGTTGTCAGCTAATTAATGTAACAACGCAAGGGGTGTGATTGTATCCTGAATGATACTACAGTCAACACAATCTACGATATTTTGAAAATACCCAAGCTATAACTTTTACTTTATTTTTAAAAAAAAGTCGGTAGAGCACGAGACTCTTAATCTCGGGGTCGTGGGTTCGAGCCCCGCGTTGGGCGCCATTATCGCTGGTGGTGTGGGTGGAATTCTCGAGCCATCTTCGATAAGTGTGGACATTCAATGAAAACACAATAAAACAGTTAAAGAAGTTTATTTATATATATAATATCTGTTCTTTATTTATTCACCATCCATATTTTCATCTGATGTCTGTGACATAACACTGTAATAATAATACACACAAATCTCCTTTTTATAAAATATGTTATCTAAATTGAAATAAAATAATAACTTAAATGCCGGAAATATATGATTCGTTTGAAGTCGACATACAGAGCAATCGGGACAGATTGCCAATCGATCTGCGTGTATACTTACAATTATAAAACGAAAAAGAAGTAAATTTAAATTCTTACCAATTCATAACAATCCTGGTTAGCCAACAAAACTATATAAATTCTACAAGATAAATATTTCAAGAAACACAACTTTCCAACACAAATTCCAAACGACTCCTGACACGAAATAACTTTCCGTAAGTAAACTAGACAAACGCCATGTGCAAGTGCAGGTGAGATGAGTTGTGTTAACTCCCACAGGGAAAGCCAGTACATCTATACTGTACCTTTAACAATAAAATTAACCACAACTAACCTGAAATAACTTTTAAGTTGTAAAATTAAATAAATTTTGAAATGTTGCAAAACATCAAGTCTTGTGCTTGGTGTTATTTGACTTGAGTGCGGCTTTCGACTCCATTGACCACGTCGTGCTCCTAATCAACTTGAAAACGAATATAAAAATATCGGCGAGCTGCAATGCAAAATCGAAGAGGGAACAGCAAAGCGGCATGTCCATGCATTTGTGACAAGTCACGTAGATTAGGGCTGCACGGTATATCGATAAACTGATATATACCGGTATTCAAACCAATATTGATTGAATACCGGTGTAATTACAAAAATATCGGTTCATCGTCATTATTTATTTACCCACAGTTTAATTTTCAAGATGTCTTAAGTTTTTTAACTGTAGCCCCGTAGGAATAATATTATCTTTTATCCAAGGAATCGTCTGTTTGTGTCCTTGTAATATTCAAATTCAGCAGTTGAAAAAATAATTTTCAAAACATTCAACAAAACTATATCATGTGACCCCCTCATTGGAACGAGCTCGTTAAGCTCGGTCCAATGAGGGCCACATGATATAGTTTTGTTGAAATCTTTGGGGAAAATCAGATAAATTAATTTTGAAAATAATAAATTTTGATATCGTCTGCGTCGGATAAAGGTTTTTCGAACCGCATCATCAATGTATGCTAATTCGTTCCGACTGTGATGCCTCGAGTCTCGATTGTGGTACTTGTGTTCATATATCTGAACAGTTTTCGATATACCCGTATACTGCGTCATTTTTCTGAATACCGATACCGGTATTCAGTTTTGAATATCGTGCAGCCCTAACGTAGATTACTGCAGTTCGTTGCTTTTTCCCTATATGCAAAATTTGATCAACAGACTTCAGGTCATACACAAAACCGTGCCGTGAGAATTGTTACTCGCAATAAGAAATTTCTGCCACATCACTCGTGTTTTGCAAGATTTTCACTTGTTGTTTGTAAGAAGGAGAGAATTGAATTTAAAATTCTTCCTTACCTACAAATCACTCAACAACATTGCTCCTTCATACATATTCAGCATGGTTAAACGTTATACACCAACAACGTGTCTGAGATCAGCCATTGCAAACAATCCCATTCACATACCTGGGCACCTTGTAACAACAGGCGACAGAGCATTTTCTGAAGCTGCACCACTTCTGCGGAACAGACTCCATAATCATCTCAAAAGCGCTTTTAAGACCTCACTTAATACCCATCTGTTCAGACAGGTTTTTGATGTAGGTGATTGTGCACATTCGTCCACGATTGGTTCTCCCCAAATATTTTTTTATCAGTTCTTCTTGTGCGAATACGGCAGCAGACTTCCAGGGCCCAGTGGTGTCTGCTGTCAAGTATGTGGGTTGCTTGCATATATATTTGCGTATTTTGCGTATTTTGCAGATCAGATCCTTCATTTTGATGTATAATTTGTGTACAATTTAATTATATTTATGGAATATCACAGTAGGGAATTTCAAGGTAAACTATTTGTCCTTAAGCTTAAGCGATCGCATGCAATCTATGAAAATTTGCGATACCTTCTCTGGGCTAAAATATGGTGTTCCTCATGGCTCAGTACTCGGATCTCTATTGTTCACAGTTTATACCCAACAACTCGGTGATCTCACATGGAAGCGTTCTAAAAAAATTCATCTGTACGCCGGTGATACTTAATCGCATTTGTCTGCCGATGTATACAAGACTGGGGGCATGCATCGAGGATATTCGCCAATGGATTGGCGAGATATTTTCTCAAATTAAATGATGACAAGGCAGATTTGTTTTTACAACTTGGTGCAAAACATCAGTTTGACAAATCAGCGCTCAACTGTCTAAAATATATGATGTCAATGTGGATCATTGGTTTTACTTTTAATTTTGACCTGGGCAATCAAATCACTAGAGTTAACAAACGTCGCTTCTTCCAGTTAAGAAATATCAACAAAATAAGAAAAGGTACTTGATAAAATCACACTAGAAACTGTAACACAATTTATTGTCCTGACTTTATGGTACTATTGCAGCTCTCTTTATTTTGGACGTCTGCTGAAATCTATTAACAACGTCCTATGTATTCAAACTAACACAGCCCAAATCGTTACTGGCGTCAAAAAAAAATATTATCACACCATACCAACCTCTTAAATCCTTGCATTGGCTACCAGTTGACTTTCGCATCAAATATTAAGAATTAATGATAACACACAACATCATCCACGGAGATCATGCCCCTACATACTTAAACCGAACTGTCAATTTACACAAACCGATACGGAATCTTATGTCATCTTCAGAGATTCTTCATCTATGTACCTCGAATAAGATCGACAACTGGGAAAAAGATCATTAACTTTTGCATCTCACGTACCGAGGAATGCACTCCCGCAGAAATTAAGGAAACCCCCCAAACGCTAAATGTTTCAAAAAAGGTTTAAAGACTCATCTCTCTCGGGCAGTCTTTGACAGTTTTTCTTTTTGATTGTCTGTTTTACACTGTGAGCGCTTTTGAGCAGTGTTTTGCTGTTAAAAGCTCTATATAAGAAAACTGTTAGTATTACTGGTAATTTCACAGCTGGCTCATTGTTTTTCCCCTTCTCGTGTTTTTGTCGTGCATCTTCCTCGAACATGTGCGTTCGCAGTGCTGAACAGAAACACAAAGTGGCCCTTTTAATGTAAAGCCTTAGAGCAGGATGTGAATTCGCGGCATTGAACTGTATTATTTAGTCATCCAAAGAAGTTGGAATGACTAATCGCCATTGTTAACCTTTTTTCTTTTTTTTCTTTTCTTTTTTTTCTTTCTTCTCCGTCAAACCAAAATTTTCTGCACTTTTCACAACCCAACCAGACGAAATTTTGTACACTAAGCAGAAATATGAATATCGCGTCCTGACAAACATTTGTTTCCCAAAATTCTATCCGCGATGAGAGGGATGTGGTTTTTAATATTTTGCATATTTTTCAATATTTTTTAATATAAATGCCTGTATCAAATCCCTCTCTTTTATACAATGTATATCTCATCTCCATGAAAGAAACACATTTTTAAGAATTTTTAATATGTTGTAGCACTCAGAAATTTAAGAGACTGCTGTTTTCTTCACATTCCTCCATTTTCGACGTTTTTACGTCCCTTCAAATTTTAGTATTTGTCTTATTAAAACTCTCATTTTGTTACCCGCATAGCTCCATACTCATGAAATATATAGGCTTCAGACTTCACACATCTATTTCCAGTTATCTGAAGTTGATTCATCCGTTTGTACCTTTTGGCATTTCAGAACTTCATTAGAAGGAGTCGAACTATCAGCGTTTTTCATTAAAGATTCCAATTTAAATCTCAATTTTAAGTCTGTCTTTCTGAAATTTTGAAAATTTAGATATGGTTTTTCTCAGATTCTCAACCGCTTTGTCCGAACGCTGAGGTGGCGTAATGGAGGATCAGATCGTCCAAAAATTAATATGCGTTGGACTTTTCGGAAATGTTAGTATGTTGCTGTCAAAAAGTTAGGAGATAACTGGTTTTTTTTATTTAACGCCATTTGTACGTTTTCACGTCACTTTGAAGTCTAGCCTATTTTCTCCATTCCTAATTAAAAGCCCTACGTTCTTGAGTACAATTGCACGCCATAAAAACAGGATACACATATGAAACTTACCACAGCTATTTGCGATCAAATTAAGTTGTTATCTCTCATGTGTTAATTTCAATTTGGCACAACCAATAATACCAGCGATGCCAGTTTTATGGGTTTTTTCTGCAACTTTTATTTTCAACCTCATTTTAAGATTTAGCCTTTCGAATTTTGGGAATATAATCTCCGCAAAAAAGCGTATATAGAGGGAGTAATCGTTTGACTGGACTGGTTACGTGAAATAATTCATGAGAGGTGAGTGACGTTGTAAAACAAAGTGCGCAAATGCGCACGAATGTTTTACAATATAGTCCCTCGCCTCGAATGAATTATTTCACGTAACCAGTCCAGTCAAGCGATTACTCTGCTTATTACTTTTCATTATTAACGATAATTATATTATTTAACCCTTTACCTAACGTAACGGCCAGCGCTATTCTCAAAAAATCGCCAGTTAATTTTCATTATTTTTCTTCAATTTTTGTCTTTAAAACATAGGTTATGACCCCTCATTGGAACGCCTCGTGAAGCTCGTTCCAATAAGGGGTCATAACTTATGTTTTTGAGACAAAAAAATTAAAATAATAGTTATTCAAGATTTTTTTTTTTTTCAAGTGTTATCTTCTTTTCATGCTAGGTAAAGGGTTAAAAAACAAAAAAACAATGAAGTCCCCATTACACCCACGGAAAAGCGTCTTCGTTAGCGCGCACAGATACATGACCCAATTGTTGATTGCATAATTTACTTGTGAAGTTATCGTTTATAATCAAACCCGGAAATAACAGTAAATCAGACTTTGAAAAGTAATAAATAAAGGTGGTGCCGTCCGAGAAAATTCTCAAACATTATACCCGGACACAAGGGTGATGTCATAGACGTCCATATGGTCAAAAATTAAAATGCGTCGGATTTATTTTACCTTTCAGTATGTTGTAGAACTGGAAACAAATTAAGAAATTATTGTTTTTTCTTTTTCGATATGCTGCTATTTTGACGTTTCTAACTCACTTCAATGTTTATCCTTTTTCACATATTTCAGGAAACAGAAGCGACGAGATACGCTTTATTGAGCGGCTTAGAACATGAAAGGGCGACAGAACCTTCTCCTCATTGTTGGGCGCTTTGGCATTGAACGTGCTTCGTTGCATGACTTCTAGAAATTCGCTTTGCGATTTCAAACCAGAACCCTAAGGTTCTAGAGGAAGCTAGAACATCATGATTCTCAGACGACGTTATTGCGTCTTGTTTTTCTTTCTTTCATCCTTTTTCGTCAGATTAGAATTTCGGGTTCGTCTCCTTAACCCACGCTCACGAAATTTGACACACGATTGAGAATTCGTAAAATCACACTAGGACAAACATTTTTTTCTAGAAATTCTATCCGCTTTGAGAGCGATGCGGGTTCGGAATGTTTAGAATATACAGATTATCATGATTATGTGCCTGTCCAGTGATTTGTATCAGACTCGAGGTGGTGCCCAGAATGGGATCTCAACGAGCCGGCTTTACCGGCGAGTTGTGATCCCATTTCTGGACACCATCGAGAATCTAATGCAAATCACAGGACATGCACATTATCATGATAATTCATTTATCTAACAATTCTGTCACATAAACAGAATAAATCTTAAATTATTAAAACAGTTTTTGGACATAATGTTGGGTCGATCACTGAAACGCACATAGAATGAATTCATGCGCCTTTTATGACAGCCCGTCGCATTACCAGAAACGAGTCGAATATATGATATGAAATCAAAATAGGTCGTCTATTTGATACAGAATCGGAACACACTATGTGATACATACCGTTTTTCGTGTTTTTCAGGCCCAAATCAATATGATTGTTAGATAATTTGTTTTAGTATGAACGCCTCTATCAAGCCTCCCTCTTTCAAACTTTGCATATCCTATCTTCAATAAAAACATACCTAAAATGTGTTTACTCCTTGGAAAATCTGCGTCACTCACACGACGTCATGAGGGTGGTAAGTCGGAATAATTCTGTTTTGTCCGATTTTCATTGAAACTTATTTATGTTCTAGAATACCACAAAAGAGGTTGCTTTTTCTTTTCAGATTCCGCCATTTTTGACGTTTTCATGTCACTTCAAATTTTTGCAGTTTCTTATTAAAACTGCTGATTTTGTGATATGCATACCTCCTTACTTCTCATAGATACAGCTTTCAAGCTTCGCACATATATTTCCGGTTATCTGAAGCTCATCTATCCGGTTTTACCATTCGGCATTTCAATACTTCATTGGAAGGAGCAGGATTCTAAGCGTTTTTTCAAAGATTTCAATTTTCAGCTCATATTTAACTTTATCTCTCTGATGTTTTGCAAATATAATCTCCGTCAGAAACATATCTAAAATGTATTGCCGTCCCAGGAAATTCCCAATCGTTGTACCTGAGCACTGAGGTGACATCATAGAAGGCCATGTGGTCAACAATTGAAATGGGTCGGATTTTTCTGAAATTTTAGTATGTTGTACTAATAAAAAAAAGTAGGAGCCAGCTGTATTTTTTTGGTTTTTCGATTTGACGCCAGTTTGACGTTTTTACATAACTTTAACCCTTTACCCAACGAATCGGCCGCATCCGCCCGCGTAATATGCAAATTTAGTAGCTGAAAAAATATTATTTTTCAAAACAATTCAACAAAACCATATCATGTGACCCCTCGTTGGAACGAGCTCAATGTGCTCGTTCCAGCGAGGGGTCACATGATATGGTTTTGTTGAAATTTTTTGAAAAATTCTAAAAACTTATATTTAAAATAATAAATTTTGATATTGTCTGCGTTGGGTAAATGGTTAAAGATTAGCCAATTTTCCTTACTCTCAAAAGCCCCACTTTCCTGAGTCCAATTTCGCAACATTAATTCTTTGGATGCTGCTGGCGGATATTCCTGCCCAGCACAGGTTTTTTCTTGTCACTGATATAAATATAATTTGGCATATTTAAACTTCTTTCCCCCGTAAAATGAATGGATTTATTCCCCAAATGATTTCTTGTTATATTTATATTAATCTTTCTTCAACTCTAGTCGTGGCTGCTTTACGGCAGCCATGACTGGATTTGATGAAAACATATCTTGAAAATACTCAGCGGGTTAAGCGTTAATATAGAATACACGTGTGAAACTCACAACACTTATTTGTGATCATATTGTGTTGTTAACTTTATTTTCTTTTTATTTAAATTTGATACAACCGATGCTAGCGATGCAAGTTTTACGATTTTTCTTTACCTTACATTTTTAATCTCATTTCAAGCCTAATCCTTTCGATGTATTTGGGGAATATCATCTCCGCAAAACAAACATATCTCAAAATGAGGTGTCGGAGGAAATTCTCGAACAACATACCTGAACTCTGAGGTGACGCCACAGAATGTTATATTTTCAAACATTAAATAGAGAGTAATCGCTTGACTGGACTGGTTTCGTGAAATAATTCATGAGAGAGGTGAGGGACGTTGTATGAACACGAGTGCGCGAATGCGCACGAGTGTTTTACAATATAGTCCCTCGCCTCGAATGAATTATTTCTCGTAAGCAGTCCAGTCAAGCGATTATTCTGTTTGTTACTTTTCATTATTAACGATAATTATATTATTTAACCCTTTGCCTAACGTAACGTCCAAAACCGGCCAGCACTATTCTAAAAGAAATCGACAATTTTTTGTCTCTAAAACATAGGTTATTACCCCTCAGTGGAACGAGCTCGTCGAGCTCTTTCCAATGAGGGGTCATAACCTACGTTTTTGAGACAAAAATTAAAAAAATAGTTATTCAAGAAATTTTGTTGCAAGTATCGTTGGATTTTCATGTTAGGTAAAGGGTTAAACAAAACAAAATAATGAGGTCCCCATTACACCCACGGCAATGCGTCTTCGTTTGCGCGCACGGATACATGACACAATTATTGATTGCATAATTCACTTGTGAAGTTATCGTTTATAATCAAACCCGGAAATTCCAGTAAATCGCTCTTTGGAAAGTAACAAAATGCCTTGGATTTTTTTTCTGAAATTTTAGTATGTAGTGGAGCCCATAAAATTGGAAAATAGCTGGTTTTTGGTTTTCGATTTCATGCAATTTTGACTTGTTTACGTCACATCAAAGTTTAGCCTATTCTTTTTGCATATTTCATTAAAAACAAGCCAGGGTAAATGCTTGTTTGCGCGGCTTATATAATAATGATAATTTATAAACCTAAAATCCACAAAAGTTTTCTTTCTCTTTACAGCAGCTAATAGAATGCCTGCTGAAAGAGATGTGTTTTAACGTTTTTCATAAATGAACTCAGGGCCTGAATGGGTTTTATACTTTTGGGGAGCGAGTTCCATACAGTGGGAGCAGCCACAGAAAATGCCTGCAATCTTTAGTTTTTAGTTTTGCCTTTGGGTGTGAAAGCAAAATTTTATTGCTGGACCTTAGTGTTCTGGAAGTTCAGAGAGGTAAGATGATGTAAGGCCCTGAAGGCACCCTAGGACCTACAGACACAGTTTGTATTGGGTTCTCTGGCATACTGGCAGTCAATGCAGTTCGTAAAAACAGGTGTTTTGTTGCAGGTAACAATTTTTTGTTCCTTGTGACCACACGGGCTGCACAATTCTGTATGTAATGTAGTTTTAGAATTTTGGTCTTTGTTAATCCGAAGAACAGTGAGTTTCAAAAGTCAAGCTGAGATGCCATGTACAAGTACAAGTTGCTCAGCTGTTTTATTGTCTATTAAGTTATAACGTTTGCCTCTTGGCAAATGTGCTAAACATGTGTATCAAGTGATAAGGTATCCGCAAAGAAAAACACGAGGCTATGTACTTACTGACTGTGATGATGAAATACATACATCCTGGGTCTTTAAATCAAATTTGGACAATTTACTGAATTACTGTGAAGTTAAAAAATAGGGGTAGTCTCACTTTCCCGGTTGTTCGTAGGTATTAAATAACTAATATGCTAAGTAAACACGCTATAGTCTGTTCCATATATGTTTGTCTGTGTTGATGATTGTCCATGTGCGTTTTTTTTATTTTTCACTGACACTCTCCTTTAAAGGCTGATGGCTGACTCCCAGCGTTCAGAAACACATTTTGATGGACTTAAAACAAACCATCAAACTGCTATTTCAGTATTACAATAAATAGCCTAATGTTTATAAATAAGATACCAGAGCAAATATCTTGTAGCTATGCACAATTCCTAGTCACCTTCCAGTTCGAGATTATCGGGAGTCTGACCCCACACCCCTACTCAAACCAATAAGATGCTTGGCCCCACTTCAGTCTGTCATGGCTTCATAAGCAAATCCAGTTACTCGGGTCGCATAGTATTTCAATCCCACATTGTTCCTGGGCGCCTCAGGCGCGTTGAAACTTTCATTCATTTTCTTATAGCATGTGATGTTTACAGCAATAAAATACTGATCTTTGGAACTGAAAACAACCTTCGACATATGTCATGTGCTGAAATTTACTTTTGAGACGGAACATTCTATAAGTACCCTAATGTGTTTTACACTCTAAAATTAGTTGAGTTAAAAAGCAATCCAAATGAAATGGGTTGAGTGATTATGAACCCAGTTGGGTTCATATTCACTCAACCCAGTGAATGTGGGTAGCTTTATAACCCAACTGATTTTGGAGTGTACCAAATGTACGCTATTCATACATTTATGGCGAATAATATGTCCTCTTTAGTGGGTTTTTTTGGCTCTGATTTTGATACGGTCGGACAGCGTTCTACAAACTACATCGAAGGGTGGCATAGGAAGCTGAGTTTGTTTATATCTGGCTCTCACCCCAATTTATTCAAAAGAAACAATCTTTCCAGAAATCCACAGTTGAGTGCTGGGGGAAAGTTAGCAGCCAGGAAAATAAAATACAAAAAATAGACAATTCAGTTTCACATTTCAAAAGAATATTTCTAGCTGGAGCAATTGGACTACTCAACCACTTGGACTACAGTACTGGTTTTTAGTGTATTTATAAAGAAATCCGTAATTAACCCCGTGAACCCTCCCTGGTGGTATCTTCCATGTCACTTCAACAGCAGCAATTGGAAGAGTCATATTCATTATTTAGGATAGTCCAATTAATATTTTCAACGCGCTGGCTTGGGGCTGCACGTTGAAAATATTGGATGGTCTATATCACACATTCACATAGGAGCCATCCAACTTTATAAAATGATAACGTATCGTGTTCCTGGTTTGGAAAAAAATGCCTCTCAGTTCAAAGGGGCTAACATCATGCACTTATGGATAAATCTGGTTTGTCTCATCTATCGGGTTGTTGCGAACAAACATACTGGATACTGACAAAAATTTGCCTCCCTTCGATTTTCCTAATTTTCACACATTTTACCGAAACAATAGCAACCGGGTAAGTGAGACGACCCAACAAATAGTACGTAAAATGCGTCAAAATTCTCCCCCTTCCCCCGTGTTGGGCGCTTTGGTGTTGGTCGTGCGTCGTTGGATGACTTCTGGAAATAGTAGTAGTAGTAGTAGCAGCAGCAGTAGTAGTAGTAGTGTAGTAGTAGTGGTGGTGGTAGTATATTATTTTTTTTCAATTCCTTTAAACAGTTTATACTAAACCATATGAAGTGACCCCATCGGAACGAGTTCGACAAGCTTGTCACGAGGAGTCTACGGTACGAGGTGACCGTGGCTGTCGAAAGCGTCGTTAAACTCCAATAAATAAAAAAAAATAATTCCAATACGATTACTATAAATCTCGAAATTTGATTGGTTAATGAATAAAATTTGCGACAGTAAAATCGGCGTAACCTGTCGAAAATTTTGTGTTTCCAAAACTATTTCAGGAATGTAAAGATGTATTCGTGGGCGTTCTTTGTTCGTTCCATTTAGAGTCATTGACAACCGTATCCAAGGTAAACAAACGCCGTGAACGCGTTGACCAGAAACAGTTTGAAATGAACAACTGTTCTGTAACCATAAATAATTATTACGGTTAAACAAGGGCTTCCAAACAAAGATCTTAAAATTTTTAACTTTCATGGTAAATTATCGAGTGCTTTCCGACTCAGACTGAAACATCACAAGGTGAACTCTAAACTTTGAAAAGGGAAAGCAGCCGATGTATTTTGTTTTCAGGTTTTCACAAACATTTAAACATGTTAAATGTCGTCAGTACAAATAATATGACAATACGCAAGGCGTAAGGAGGAACCCCAAAGTATCCAACATATTGAAATATTTCATTCCACAACTATTACTCCAAAAACATTTTATGCAATCGAATTCCTGCAATTGTTTAATTTCAGCCAAACATGAATACGTATCACAGTACTAACTATTTTCTCACAGGCGACCATTATAACGTTCAGGTGGAACAAATATGGTCGCATCATTTTAAATTTGGCATTCAAATATATTGTGTCAAGTACAGCCCTTCAGACAACCCTTTTCTGATTCTTAACGGGGGAGGGGGGGGGGGCATGCAACAAATAAGAGAGAAAAACTAACCGAAAGGGAAGTGCTGCTCACATGTACATATTTCCCAGGGAATTCCCAACCAAAACACACCAATAGTCAAACGAACGAAGGTTTAGGTTCTAAAAGTCCTCAAGTCACCCTCTATTCATCTGGTGTATTCAACAGTAAAGCAAGATGTCAGAAAAATTCTTCAAATGTTCACTGAAACAATATATTTTTCCAAGACTGCTTAGTTTTGGGGATTACATAATTTCCGAGTGCAACTTTTCGAGGCAGGTAAATCTAATTAAAATATTTACAACAGTTATACCTATGAGCAAACCCAGCCCTACCAAAGATACATTTACCCCTTTCATGTGATGGAAGACTCATTTCTGCAATAGAATTCAACTTTTGGTATCTGCCTATTCAAAAGCATGGGGAATTTGTTCTTTTGAAGAGAACTGTCCAATTTGTGTCAAATGGGCTTAAAAACTGGTATTGCCTTCGACAAAATTCCTACTCCTTTACCTAATGAGTAAGTTGGGAGGGATAAGAATTCACAGCCTTCTTTGAAAACTACCCAAAACCCAAAATAAAACTAAAATCTGTATCAGCACACAAAACCTTCTGACAAAATCTGTTTTAATTAACCATACAGCAAGATAAATAGTTCTGACTACTGGGTTTTAAACAATATGTCAATTTTGTTTCAAAATTGGGGTTGTAAAGGGCTTATAATTCCTCTAAATTTGGGAGAATCCATTTGGATTCTTGCGAAAATCGTTGGCGAGAATTCAGACCTGCTATGGACAAGGATCCTATGAGACCAGTATGGTTGAACCCCTGTTGCATACTGACAATACATGTTAACCCTTTACCCAATACAGCTTTTTAATTTTTAAAACACCAACTACTGATTTTAAATAAAAACAAGGGGCCCCAAGGAGCCTTAATCGCTCACCGGCCAGAGTGGTTCAAAGAAGTATTTGGGGTCACATTCAGTTAGACATGGTTCATCAACACTACAAAGGAATGAAGTCATGAGAGACAAATTTTATGGAACTAGGGACATAGCTTGAACAAACTTAAATCTTACCCCCTAAGGATTCTGCACACCAAATATCAAAAGCATTCATCTGCTGGATCTGAAGAAGAAGATTTTTGAAGAAAATTCCTCATTTTGAACTAAGTTATCATTCGAGCTCCCACAGTGAGCCCAAATATGAACCCAGAGACTTGGCTTGAACAAACTTGATTCTCACCCAATAAGGATGCTGCATGCCAAATATCAAAACATTCCGACTGCTGAATCTAAAAGAAGAAGATTTTTAAAGAAAAATTCCTCATATTGACTAAGTTATAATTGGGGCTCCCACAGAAAGCCTAATTATGGACCCAGGGACTTGGCTTTAACAAACTTGAATCTCACCCCCTAATGATGCTACACACCACATATCAAAACATTCCGACTGCTGGATCTGAAGAAGACTTTTTAAGAAAATTCCTCATTTCGAACTACGTTACAATTCAAGCTCCCACAGTGACACCAAATATGGACCTAGGGACATGGCTTGAACAAACTTGAATCTCACCCCCTAAGGATGCTGCATACCAAATATCAAAACATTCCGACTGCTGGATCTGAAGAAGACGATTTTTAAAGAAAATTCCTCATTTTGAACTAAGTTATAATTCGGGCTACCACAGTGAGCCCAAATATGAACCCAGGGACTTGGCTTGAACAGACTTGAATCTCACCCCTCTAAGCATGCCGCATACCCAATATCGATAGATTCTGCCTGCTGGATCTTGAGAAGAAGATTTTTAAAGAAATTTGCCTGAAATGCAATAAGTTCAAATTTGGTCTCCTATACTGAGCGCAAATATGAACCCAGGGGGCCGATTTGAACAAATTTGAATCAGTTCTACCCCACAATGTTGCATACCAAATATCAAAAGGTTCTGCCTGCTGGATCTGGAGAAGAAGATTTTTTTAAGAAATTCGCCTGAAATGCACTAAGTTCGTATTCGAGTTTCGATAGTGAACCCAAATATGAATCCAGGGGGCCGATTTGAACAAACTTGAATTAGATCCACCCCACAATGTTGCATACCAAATATCAAAAGATTCTGCCTCCTATACTGAGCCCAAATGTGAATCCAGGGGCCGATTTGAACAAACTTGAATCAGATCCACCCCACAATGTTGCATACCAAATATCAAAAGATTCTGCCTGCTGGATTTGGAGAAGATTTTTTAAGAAATTTGCCTGAAATGCAATAAGTTCAAATTTGGGCTTCGATAATGAGCCCAAATATGAATCCTCGGGGCCAATTGGAACAAACTTGAATCAGATCCACCCCATAATGCTGTATACCAAATATCAAATGATTCTGCCCACCTGTGAGGAAGAAGAAGATTTTTTAGTAATTTCTCTAATATACATAGGGTGCTATCGGAGTTATGCCCCCTATGGAGCCCCAAGTGGGCATGTCTATTTCATTTGAACAAACTTGAATTGACATATGGTAATGTTTATTTATTTATTTTTATTGGTGTTTTCAGGTCACATATTTCTGCACAATGGCTAATCATGACCAGGACAGTTTTACGGGTGGAGGAAGCCGGAGTACCCGGAGAGAACCACCGAGCAACGGCGAGCAACTGTCAGCTCCCCAACATACTAACTCCACACAAGCAGGGTTAGCATTGGATGAAGAAAGGTGCACCATCCACATGCAGTACGCCTTAGTACACAGCGTCACCGTGCCCCCACGTGGGCAATGGGGTGAAGTGACTTGCCCAAGGACACAACGCGGTCGCCGCAGGAGGGATTCGAACCGAGGACCTCTCGGCTTGTAGCCTGCACCTCTACCAACTGAGCCACCGCGTCCCCACATATAGTAATGAACATCCATACCAAGTTTCGAGCAAATCAACCTAGTTGTTTCAGAGGAGAAGTCGTTTGAAAAATGTTGACGCCGGACGGACGCCGGACGGCAAGTGATAAGTTTAGCTCCCTTCGGTGAGCTAAAAAAGCCCCCCCCCCCCCCCCGGGGCCTTAATCGCTTACCTGGCAAAGTGGTTTAGAGAAGTACTTTGGGTCACATTCGGTTAGTCATGGTTCCTGAACACTACATAGGAATGATGTTATGAAATTATTCATAACTCTAGTGTCCATGTTCAGATGATTATTAGCATAGGTCTTCCTGATTGC
This sequence comes from Pictodentalium vernedei, assembly GCA_031216915.1. Taxonomy (NCBI): domain Eukaryota; kingdom Metazoa; phylum Mollusca; class Scaphopoda; order Dentaliida; family Dentaliidae; genus Pictodentalium; species Pictodentalium vernedei. The sequence goes on from CM062297.1 coordinate 173,527,922, forward strand.
TCCCAATTCTGGCAGCTGTAGACAAGTACTGCTTAACTTCCAAAGGTTGTTGTGTCACTGCAGCTTGAAAGGCAAATTTTATGGAAAAACTCTAAGGAATGGATTTGAACATTAATGAAGAACTTCAAAACTAACCCACCCCTGCACAGATATTAGGACAGAGACTCGAAATAAACAAACTCAAATCTGACACCACCCACCCACCCACCCCCCTGCGATCCAAATTTGAAAGGATTCTGACGGCCAGGAACCAAATTGGAACAAATTTAGATCTGACCTCCCCAGAGATGTTGTTCACCAAATATTAAAGCTTTCTAACTGCTGGGTCTGAAGAAAAAGATTTTTAAAGAAATTTTCTCATGTTGCACTGAGTTAATTTGAGCTCCCATAACGAGCCCAAATATTACCCCATAGACTTGGCTTGAACAAACATGAATCTGACCCCCCTTGGAGAAGCTGTGTGTCAAATATGAAAGGATTCTGACTGCTGGATCTGAAGAAATAGACTTTTAAAGAAATTTCCTCATACTGTACTAAGTTAAACTTTGGGCTTCAATAGATAGACAAATATTAACCCAGAGTCCCATTTCAAACAAACTTCAATCTAACCCCCTCCCCACTAGAGATGTTGTATTCCAAATATGAAAGCATTCTGACTGGTGGATCTGAAGGAGGTTTTCAAAAAAAATTCCTCATATTGCACTGTTGATATTTGGGTGCCCATAGGGAACCCAAATATCAACTCAGGGACTCGATTTGAACAAACTTGAATCCCCCCCCCCCCCCCCCACACTCCTCTCCCCTACATATGCTGTATACCAAGTATCAAACTATTCTTATATATGGTTCTGGAGAAGATTTTTTTAAATTTGGAATACAATTTATGGGAGGTATCAGAGAAAAGCCCCTTTTGGGGCCCCCTGTGGGTGTGGCGACTTTTTTTTAACAAACTGGAATTCATATATGATAAGGAACATGAATATCAAATTTGGTTCAATTTGGCCCAGTTGTTTATGAGGAAAGGTTGATAATGTAAAGTTAACGCCAGACAGATGGACGGATGGTCAACAGACAGAAAGTCATCACTTAAGCCACCCCCCCCCCCCCCCACACACACCCTGATTTACAGTCAGGTGAGCTAAAACAATAAACAATATTCATCAAGTGTATTAATTATGGATGTTACTGGAACCGGCTGATGAGAGTTGGTTCCAATGACAGTCATATTTGTACAAATTTTATTGCCAGTGTCACAATAATTCAGGTCATGTTAGTGTTGTATTGGTTAATTTGCTGCCTTTGTGTTAGGTAAAGGGTTCACGTGAATCCTAGCAGCAATGTTACGAGAAGCTACATGGTTTCTCACTGGTTTTGATGTACAGATCTCTACGTGAATCGATTCTCAGATTCTTATAAGCCATGGCTGAGGTTATATAATTCACCAATATCAATAGAAAGTGCCATTTTATTTCAACAAATGATGTCAACTATTCTTTTACCTAGTGATGGGGTAAAATATATTCCGTGGATGTGCCTCCACCCCCAGTATAAAAAACTATAGTAATTTATAAATAAATTGATGTTGACATATTTTGAATTTCCCATTGTTTTTAAACACATTCTGGCTTCTGAATACATTTCATATTGTGTTTGATGTTTTGCAATCCATGTTAAGAAAAAGCCTCAGTTTACTCAGTTAAGGCACCTCGAGTCATAAAACAGTGATTTTGTCCAAGAGAATGACCCGTACCTGCTACTGTGGTGTCTCATGACACTGTTAAAATTCCTAAAATCATCAAATATAGATTCTGTAGTGCACTTTCACAACTTTGGTTTTAATCCCCACAGGCACACATTCTGTAATAAAGGAGTGAAATTGTAAAAAATATGTTCCCAAAAAGGACAAATCAGTTAAAGTAGTCGGCATGGACTGGTTATAATACATGCGTGGGCAGTGATGTCCACTCATGCGTTTACCAGGCAATAAAAATCATCATCCACAAAATTTTAATTAATGAAGCACCGCATTGTACCTGGTGTTTTATTTTTTAAATGTTTGATGATTATTCCCAAAGTTAGTGTTTGGCATCAAATATTATTGTATCCGTGGAAATATTGCTCGTCCGTGGAAAGTGAGCAGTACACAGCAGCTGTTCTGTATTTGTTTCCAGTATATAATACTCTTTGATGTTTAATATATTTGTGACAGGCTGGGTCCAAAGTACTTAGTACTCGTAGTACTCGAGTACCACTTTTTTGACTAATACTCGCCCCAACCCTGATTTGTGTATGTGTGTGGGGGAGGTTGGAGGGTGAAAGATAACTGCAAATTATTTAAAATATTGAGCCAGGCAAATGAAAAGCAAAGAAACATTTCATCTGAAGGACAGGCAGACAAACATGCAGCAACACATTTTGGAAGCCTTCATAAAAGTAGTGACTACCTTCAATGAAAAATATAGAGAGAAGAGCCAGGGCAATGTTGTCAAACAGAAAAGCTTATACAAAATATCCAAAGAATCTGACCGATGGACCTCAAAAAGAGATTTTTAAATAATATTCCTCATACTGAACTAAGTTATAATTCAGGCTCCCACAGGGAGCCCAAATATGAACCAAGGGACTTGGCTTGAACAAACTTGAATCCCCCCCCCCCACACCCCACACACCTAAGGATGCTGTATACCAATATCAAAATATTCTGACTACTGGATTTTTAAAGAATATTCCTCTTATTGAACTAAGTTATAATTCGGACTCCCACAGGGGGCGCAAAATGACCCTGGAAACTTAGCTTGAACAATCTCGAATCCCACTCCTCTAAGGATGATGCATCCCAAATATCAAAAGATTCTGAAGGGTTGATTGGAAGAAGAAGATAAAAAATATTCCTCATATTGCACTAATCTAATATAGAGAGCATAAATATGGACCCTGGGATTTGATTTCAACAAACATGTGAATGAATCTTCCAAACATGTTATATGCGAAATATGAAAACATTTGGAACAGTGGTATGGGAGAAGATGTTTTTCCCATTACTCACAGTGTTAAAAAATGATGACAGCATTTGTTAAAAGTCCTGCAAAACTACTCTAAGATAAAATTGATGGAAATATTTTAGACCATTCCTTTCTGCTGTTCCTAAGTTCACACAAAATAGACATTATCAGTGCCGTGTATTTTGAAGATATGGGCGTTTTAATTTTTTTCTATATTTAGATCCTGCAGTTCCCATAGTGCAACGGGAAAATCTTTTTGCATAAATTAGGAACTTATGACCCAATAAGCCCATCATATCAAATTTGCTTCAAATCGACCTCTCAATTGGAAAAATAAAAATTTTGGTACAATTCGGATTCCCACAGGAAGCCCAAATATGAACCCAGGGACTTGGCTTTACCAAACTTATATCTCACCTCTCTGAGGATACTGAATATCAAATATCAAAACATTCTGACTGGTGGATGTGAAGAATATATTTGAAGAATATTCCCACAGGAAGTCCAAATATGAACCCAGGGACTTGGCTTGAACAAACTTGAATCTCACCCCCTAAGGATGCTGCAAATGGTACCAAATATTAAAACATTCCGTCTGCTGGATCTGAAGAAGAAGATTGTTAAAGAAAATTCCTCATTTTGAACTAAGTTATAATTCAGGCACCCACAGGGAGCCCAGATATGAACCGAGGGACTTGGCATAAGCAAACCTGAATCTCACCCCCCTAAGGATGCTGTATACCAAATATCAAAACATTCCGATTGCTGGATCTGAAGAGGTTTTTAAAGAAAATTCCTCATTTTGAACTAAGTTATAATTCAGGCTCCCACAGTGAGCCAGGGTCAAATATATTTTTTGCGGGACCCATTTCCAACATGTGTCTTAATCACATGAATTATGCTTATTTATCTTCAAATACATAGATTGTTAGATTGTTCTGCCACCACATCAAAGGTTATTGCAGTAATCATGCAGTAATCATGTTTATAGAAATTAATAAGAATGATACGGTTAACCAATTAATCGACTAACCGATGATCAACGTCTTGATCGATAAAAAATGTAATTGATCGATTAACAATTACTTTTGACGTACGGTATTATATGGGTTAACTAAGGAACGAACTTGCTCCAAAACAGGCAAACATTATCACACTCAACACACTGGCTCACATCAATTATATGAGACAGAGTAATGCATGCCAGTTATGTGCTGACATACTTGTTCACTTGCATGATCATAATACTGTATCAGTAGCTGGAAATGGTCATTCTCAACCCTGCACCAAATGCGGGTAGCAGACGATACTTCCACAGGAAATTCTTAAATTACTAAAGATTTTCAATGTTTGTCTCAAAAACATAGCTTATGACCCCCCCCCCCTCCCTCATTGGAACAAGCTCAGTGAGCTCATTCTAATGAGGGATCACAAGCTATGTTTTGGGACAAAAATTGAAAATATAACCAGAGGCTCAAGTGAGCCTAAAATGCTCACCTGGCTCAAATTGTCGAAACAGATGGGTGTGTTAGCATGTGATCAGCAGCAAGAACAATTTTTAGATTTGCTATGACACAACCAAAGGCAACTTTTCTGGCCATTCATTTCTGCCGGTCCTAGGAAAGCTTGCTATCAAACTCTGTTCTGTGAAGTATTAAAAAAACAACAACCGAAAGAAATTTTTGTTTTGTTTTCAACTACTGTGTTCTCTCTAGCGCCCCCCCCCCTAAAAAAACAAGAAAAAACAAGCAAATCGATTTGAACAAACTTGAATTTGACACCCCAAGAGATGTCTGATACCAAATATGAAAGGACTCTCACTGGTGGATCTGAAGAAGAAGAATTGTCAAGAAATGTTCTCATAGTGCTCTAAGTTAAACTTTGGGCTTCAATGAAAAGCCCAGCTATTACGCCAGGGACCTGATTGGAACAACCTTCAATCTAACCCTCCCAGAGGTGTTGTACACCAAATATCAAAAGAATCTGACTGCTGGATCTGAAGGGGATGATTTTAATCGATAATTCACCATATTCCACCAAGTTGATAACCAGGCTCCCATAGGAAGCCCAAATATTAACTCAAGGAGTCGATCTGAACAAATTCAAAGCTTACACCTCTAGAGATGTCACATACCAAATATGAAAGGATTCTCACTAGTGGGTCTGAAAAAGAAGATTTTTAAAAACATTTTCTCATGTTGCACCAAGTTAAAATTAGAGCTCCAATAAAGAGCCCAAATATTCATCCAGGCATCCCATTTGAACAAACTTAAATCTACCCACCCCACCCTCCCCCACCCCCTAGAGATGCCGCGTACAAAATATCAAATGAATCTGACTCATGGACCTGAAGAAGAAGATTTTTAAAGATTATTCTCCATATGTAGAGATGCTGTATACCAAGTATCAAAAGAATCTGACTCTATGATCTGAAAAAGAAGATTTTAAAGCTTATTCCCTATAGCACCCTAAGTTAATTATTTGGGCTCCTCTGTTGAGCTCAAATATAAACCGATGGGGGTCGATTTGAACACACACTTGTATTTGACCAGTCTATGGATGCTGTATACCAAATATCAAAAGATTGTAATCAGCGGTTCTGAAGAAAAATGTTTTTTCACTTTTTACAAATATGCTGACTCAGCATTTTTTGAATCTCACCCCCCTAAGGATGCTGCATATGGCACGAGATATCAAAACATTCCGACTGCTGGATTTGAAAAAGAAGATTTTTAAAGGAAATTCGTCATTTTGAAAACTCAAGTTATAATTCAGGCTCCCACAGTGAGCCCGAATATGAACCCAGGGATTTGGCGTAAACAAACTTGAATCTCACCCCACTAAGTATGCTGATACAAAATATAAATACATTCCGACTGCTGGATCTGAAGAAGACTTTTAAAGAAACTTCCTCATTTTGAACTAAGTTATAATTTGGGCTCCCACAGTGAGCCAGGGTTTCGTAAATATATTTTTTGTGGAAACCATTTATTTTTTGCGTGACCCATTTCCAACGTGTCTTAATCAAATGAATTATGCTAATTTATCTTCAAATACATAGATTGCTAGATTGTTTAACCACCACATCAAAGGTTTTTGCAGTAATCATGTTTGTAGAAATTAATTAGAGCTGATATGGTTAACCGATTAGTTGATTAACCAATGAACAGGTATTGATCGATAAAAAAAGTAATTGCAGTTACTTTTGAAGTACGGTATTATAAGGGTTAACTCAGGAACAAACTTGCTCCAAAACAGGCAAACATTGTCACACTGGATCACATCAATTATAAGAGACAGAGTAACGCATGCCAGTTGCGTGCTGACATACTTGTTCACTTGCATGATCATTATACTGTATCAGTAGCTGGAAATGGTCATTCTCAACCCTTCACCAAATGTAGGTAGCAGGCGATACTTGCACAAGAAATCAAGAAATTCTTGAATTACTAAAGATTTTCAATGCTCGTCTCAAAAACATAGCTTATGACCCCCCACCCACACACACACACACTCTCATTGGAACAAGCTCAATGAGCTTGTTCCAATGAGGGGTCATAAGCTATGTTTTGAGACAAAAATTGAAAATATAATAAAATTTGAATGGACATTTTTGTATATGGTGCTGGCCGGTTTTGTCCATTATGCTGAGTAAAGTTTTAATTATATAAATCATCAACGGTACGGCAATTATTCAGCTACCTATGAGGGCAAGTGATTAATCAGTTAACCAAGGTTAATCCATGCGATTAATCAATCAAGAAAACCTTTTAATCGTTTCAGCTCTAAAATTAATCTAATTTTATTAAATTTCATCCGATGAATAAATGCTTATATTTTTGCGGGAACTGTAAATGGATCTTCTTAACAAGCATTTGAGAGAACGTCACAGGAACGAAACGATCGTTCTCGCAATTTGCGAAACCCTGGTGAGCCCAAATATGGACTTGGCTTGAAAAAATTTGAATCCCACCTGTCTAATGATGCTGCATACCAAATACCAAAAGATTCTGACAGCCGGGTCTGAAGAAGAAGATTTGTAAAGAAGATTCCTCATACTGCACACGTTTCAACATTTGGACTCCCCAAGAGAGCCCAAATATGGACCCAGGGATTTGATTTCAATGAACGTGTGAAAAAATCTTCAAAACATGGATATGTGAAATTTGAAAGCTTTTTGAGCAGTGGATTGGGTGAAGAAGAGTCTTAAATGCTTTCCCCATTACCCACAGCGTTAAAAAATGCTGACTAAGCATTTTTTCATTGTCCCGAAATAGTACCCCATGATGAAAACGATAGCATTTTTTTTTACCATTCCATTCTGTTGGTCCTAAGGGAGCTTCACATCAAATAAGAATACTTATGTCCCAATAAAACCTCATATCATACCCCATGATAGACCCGACAGTAATTTGTTTGGACCATTCCATTCTGTTGGTCCCAAAGGAGCTTTACGTCAAACAAGAATTCTCATTTGCGTGTTGTTTTAGAGATATGGGCGTTTTACATTTTGTTATATTTTTAGCTCCTGCGGTTCCCATGGGGTGACGGGAAAATATTTTGGGGCATAAATTAAGTACTTATGACCTAATAAGCTCATATATTAAATTTGGTTCAAATCAGCCTCTTGGTTTGAAAAATAGAAATTTTTTTTGTGGGGAGAAAATTCTTGCCCCTCCCATAACGAAGGCAAATATAGCCCCATTAGCTTCTCTTGGACAAATCTGAGTCTTCACCTCAAAAGGAAGCTGCACACCAAATATCAAGTCTCCGCTACTCCTGGTTCATGAGAAGATTTTTTAAGATATAGGCATAATTTTGGGGCATGAGGGCAACTTGAGGGGCAGGGCAACTTGATTTGAACAAAATCAAAATGCGATGTCATAACAAACAATCATCTCAAATTTCACTTAAATCGGTTCAGCAGTTTTGGAGTAGAAGATGCAAACACCATGTTCACGGACAACTGGCAGCGAGTGATCACTATAGCTCACCCCGACTGAAAGTCAGGTGAGCTCAAAACTCAGTGGACCATGAGTGATGCAGTTGGGCGAGAGACTTGGTTCAAGGAGAGAAGAAACTTGTAATTGTTGGCTGTCGAAAGTGTTGTTAAAACCGAATAAATAAATAAACAAGAGGCCCCATGGAGCATGAAGCGCTCACCTTTAACTGAACACGATATAAACAAGAATGAATCTACATTAAGGAATCCATCTCCATAGGATACACTGTCAATCCTTGAGCCCCACAGGAGTGACAAAAACAGTCCAAGCATCATGCCTTTTCTTCAGTTGATTATAATGTAAAATGTGGAGCTCCCCTCTTAAGCCCCTTGATACAACCTATGTAGATTACTCTTAGTTACATACCTCTAGAGGGTAATGAGTAAAACAAACCTAATTCTTCAGCTACATGGCCAATTCCGTCTCCCAAAGGGAACCCATATATTAACCCAGGCACTCGATTTGAACAAAGTTGAATCTGATCTCCTTAGAGATGTTGTAAACCAAATATGAAAGCATTCTGACTGGTGGATCTGAAGAAGAAACTTTTTAAAAAAAAATTCCTCATATTGCACTAAGTAAAAATTTGGGCTACAATAGCGAGCCCATATTTTAACCTACTGACCCGATTTGAACAAACTTGAATCTCACCCCCCTAGAGATGTTGTATACCAAATATGAAAGCATTCTGACTGGTGAATCTGAAGAAGAAGATTTTTAAAGAAACTTCCTCATATTGCCCTAAGTTAAAATTTGGGCTACCAAAGGAAGCCCAAACATTAACTTAGGGACTTGGTTTGAACAATCTTGAATCTGACCTCCACAATAATAATGTATACCAAACATTAAAAGATTCTGACTGGTGGTTCTGAAGAAGATTTTTAAAGAAAATTCCCCATATTGCCCTAAGTTAAAAAAAAAATGGGCTCCTGCATTGAGTTCATATATGAACCAATGGGCTTCATTTTATCAAACTTGTAACTGACCCCTCTATGGATACTGTATACCAAATATCAAAAGATTCTGAACATTGGTTCTTGAGAAAAGATTTCCTAAAATGTTTGCAAATATGCTGAGTCAACATTATTTTGATGCCCTCTGCAGAACTCCCCTAACAAAACGGATGGCAATTTTTTTTTACCATTCAATTCTACAGGTCCAAAGGATGCTTCATACTATATAACAGTTCTCTGTTCCAAGTGGTTTGGGAAACATGGGCATTTGAAAGTATTTCTATTTTTAGCTCCTGGGGTTCCCATGGGGATGCAGGTTTTTGGGGTTTTTTTGCATGAGTAAAGTACTTATGACCCAATAATACCACCTGCTGAATTTCGTTCAAATCAGAACATCGGCTCAGAAGAAATTTTGGGTGGTACCAAACATCTAACACCTCCCATTACAAAGCCAAATATTGCTTCACGAATTACGTTTGAACAAACTAGATTCTACACCTCAAAAGGAAGATCCATAACAAATATCAAGTCACTGTACCCACTGGTATGGGGCTAGGCATGTTGAGTTAAACAAAAATGCAATACCCCTTTAGGACAATAACTCACTCAAACTTTCACTTGAATTGTCCCAGTGGTTTTGGACGAGAAGACCAAAACATGGTGTTGATGGACGATAGACGGATGGACAATGGACGGAGGGAGAGTGATTAGATAAGCCCAGCTTGACTTTGTCATGGTAAGCTAAAAAAAAATTAAATGGTTCATGACCGATATTTTACTCATGTTATTAAAATTGATAAATTTGTCTCTGGAGTGCAACAAGGCTTATGCTGCAGCATTGCAAAGCCTTCTTGCACTCAAGGGATGGAATACACCACCACTCATGCTATTCTGTAGATTATGAGGCCTAAAACAAACCAAGAACATGAACTTGTAATGGCAAAGAAATAATTACAAAAATAAAAAATCTCCCGCCTGCATGCAAAAAAATGGCATGAGAAACAGATCTACTTTGTGGGGCCTTATATATGAAGGTTATTACAACGAATACATTGTCTTACACAAAGGATTACCACACAATCCAGTGTAGACATATTTCAAGAAGTCCTCCCTAGTGGAAGGGCAATTTTAACAAACATACAGGCCCAAATAAGCTTCATACACAGTGTAAAAATTCCACAAAATTAATAAACATTCATGTATGTTTAATAGGAATTAGGAGTATTGTAATTAAAGGTCAATTGTGTGGTTGTTCATAAACTTATATTACTTTGTTATCGGGTGTTAAAAAATATTAATATTTGTAAACACACCCACCCATTTAGATTAGTCCCTGCTCATAGCAGTGGTACAGACATACAGTACAGTTGCTGTGGACTGGTCATAATCCATGCATGGGCAGTGATGGCCCTGCATGCTTTTTCCAGTTAATAGAAAATCATCATCAATACAATTTTAATTAATGAAGCACCGGATTCTACCCTGTGCTTCATTAATTAAATTTTTGATGATTATTGCTGTAAACAGTGTTTGAAATCTAATGTCATTGCATCCGCAGAAATATTGCCCACCCGTGGAAAGTGACCAGTCCACGGCGGCTGCACTGTAGGCTGCACTGTAGGCTTGGGAGCTGGAGAGGGGGCACATGCCCTCCACAATTTTCATGCCCCCCCCCCTCCCCTGTTAACCCATATAATGAACATCCGACAAGACATTTTAATATCTAGATGTTTATGCTTGTTCGCAAATTATATATTATGGACACAAATGGTCACATAGTCATGGTAATTGTTTTTTTCTGTCTTGAATTTCAATTTTTTTAGTTTTTTTTTTGGGGGGGGGGTCACCCGACCCCTCCACTGATGACAGGGGCACACTCCCTCTTGTCATCACCCCCGCCCCCCCCCCCCCCCCTATCTCACTGCTATGTGGCTCAGGTGATGCTGTGCATCATATTCTTCATGCCCCGGCCCGGGGTCTTCCTGTTCACCCGGCAGCTATTGTTTCGGGTAGAAGTGTGATAATCCGTGACATCAAAGAAAAAACGACTATAGTTTGGTTCATTAAAGGTGGACCTCATTCGACTTCTTGTTAACGTAGATTATCAACTATTTGCCAGCTGAATAGGGAAATTGGAAACTGGAATATATATATTCATCGGCAAATACATGACTAAGATTAAAATTTCATTCTGTACAATCTCTGCCAATGGCGAAGTCTGTTATCTATAGATCTGCACTTCTTTTTGGGTGGAATCAGACTGCCCCCATTACACAGTTGTGAAATGCTGGTTTCCTGGAATGCCTGCTCTCGTTGGATGAACTCGATCATCCGAAAGATATTCGGATGAGAACCTGTCAGAAAGAGCTGTAGCTTGCGATGCCATCCCTCCATATGATTTGTGGTTCTGGGTCCATTGGTGTTGAAATGGTTCCACATCTCACGACCGTGGGAACCTTCTACCCAGTAGTCAGTGATGTAATCACAAAATAATGAGATGTTGTCGTTCATATTGGCGTTGCCAGTGTCAGGTTTCTCCAATGTGTCGAACCAAGCGTCACTCAGCTCGTTAACTGGAACCAAAGGCAGTGATATGGCTCTCTTGACGAGTTTCTTCACGGCTTCGTTTTCATTAAACAGCTGCTGTAGGTGACATTGCTGTGCCTTTTTCCAAAGTGCCTGGCCGTAATGGAAAAAAACAGCTTTTCAGTTGACTTGTAGGAAAAGTGGCAGCTATGGCATGCTGTGCAGCAGTCTCGCAATCTGTGAAGAATATTGCTGGATTAATGTTAATTCCTTTTTCTTGGGACTTCTGCTCAATGAGATCGAAAAACCGTTGGTATGTCTGCTATGTCTTGTTGGGTAGAAAGGCATAAGGAAGTGGACATATCTTCCCTGTGACGAAACCATGGATTGTGTACAGTTGGAAGAATATCAGTAGTATAGCTCGTGTGTTTGAGGTAAAGGTTGCAGGACTCCGGTGCACGACCCCGGAAGTGACGTCATGTCACGTGACGTAGTGGCGCCATGTTGTGTTGTCATGGTAACCCGCGTGAGCGGCCATCTTGCGACGTCATCTTCATAGTGATACGTGGTGTGAGTGCGCATGCGCAGCGCGTGTTGTTAAGGTGATACGTGTTTCCGTCGTCCATTTTGTGTACTGGAGGCCGCCATCTTGGTTTCTATGGTAGCATGATTGCTATGTTACCTAAAGTCCTACAATAGGACAGGGGTATGTTCGGAGGGTATGTTCGATTGAATCGGAGTATTTTCTGGAACGACATCCCTGGATAATTACCACAAACAACCCGACAAGTTTTACTATTTCGAATTCTTCCAGAATTCACTGCTTCTATCTATATATGCAATAGTTATCGATTATCTGACCATGTTTCTTTATTCTATAGTATACTCCAGTAGCGTAGAAGAGCCTATCAGTTGGAACAGCTTTGCTTATTGTTACTATATTTAGCTATTTCTGGTCTATTCTTGTTAGTTCTGACCCTATTCTAAGTACTCTTGCTGTTTCATTTACATAACTAACCAATCAGATTGCTTGATTTCCCATAACCCGTACTTAATCGTATAGAGTTACCCCCCCCCCCCCCCCCCCCCTTATTACAACGAAGTTGTATCCGATTTTCATCACTTCTATATCCAATGGCAATATCTCCGGGCACCCCAATTTCGGCACCCCTTTTTGAAAAACATATGACCTTCTGCACCCCCTTTTGTCATATGTGCTTATGTGAAAAAGCACAATATGACACAATGTGCCCTAGCACAAAGGCACATGCTTTATGTGCCGATATGTGCTTATGTGAAAAGGCACAATGTGACACAATGTGCTCTAGCATAAAGGCACATACAGGTATTTGAGGATACCTATGGCCCGGTATTGCATTATTTGAGGATACCTATCTATCGAGGATACCTATCGAGGAAACCTTTTATAGGATACTTATCTGAGGATACTATATAGGCTGTACATATCCCTATAGGTCTCTTGCTGGCCCTTAGTACTATTAATCCACCTGATGCTTTATGTTATCCTATGACTGGTATAGGTAGTATGCAATGCTAGGCATAGGGGTGTTGTGGGTAGGGGTACTGCTTGGTAGTTTATAACGGTACTATAGTATGGCGGTATATACACCTATAGACCCCTGCTAGTGCTTGGTACTATTAACCAGCCGATTGCTTTGTTTTATTATATGGCTGGTATATGCAGTACGTTATGGTGGACCTAGTGATTTTGTGGGGGTGGGGGTAATGCTTGATAGTTTAGAACGGTAGTATAGCATAGGCTGTACATATCCCTGTAGGCCTCTTGCTGGCCCTTGGTACTACTGATCCACCAGGTGCTTTATATTATTGAGCGGTATTCTGGGGTGGGGTCAATGCATGGTAATACAGAACGGCAGCAGAGTATGGTTGGTATATTCCCCTATAGATCCCATCCTAACCGTTGATAGTATTAACCTACCAAATGCTTTGTATCATCCTGTTACTGGTAAGGTGGTACGTAATACCAGTATTTCCTACCTTATTCCGAGTACTCTTGTTGTTTCTTTTATCTAGATCATTTATATAAATTATAATTAACCAATTAGATTTCTTGATTTCCCATAACCTGTACTTAATCGTTCAGAGTTATCTCCCTCCTGTAGAATAAAAACCTATATCAATGGCAATTTCCCCGGTGGGTGGTTGTGTGTAGGTCTGCCGCTCGTAGTTGTAATGATGCCATCAATGGTATTGAGTGTCTTTTGGCACAAATGCCAGTGGATGCGCTGATTTCTTCTGGACTTGATGGAGAATTTGAAGCAGTCAAATATAAGAACTGTCCTGCTCTTCCATTGGGAATGTATTGTGTATTTACCTGTGCGTTAGCCATTGTGATATGACATTGCCAGTTTTCTACCCCTATATATATCTCCCACTTTATAAACTAATAGACTAATGTTCACGTGAACATATCTCAATAAATTTATTGTTATTGCTATCAGTATTATTAACCGAATGCCGACCAAGATGTTAGCAGGCTATCTTATTAAATTTACTGTTATCACTAACTACTAACAAGTTTGTTATAATATACTGTTTTTACTAACGGTTCCAATAACGAAATATGCTTGCCACGGATTAACTTAATTCTGTTCATCCAACAAGGTATTGGTAGCTGGCTAAAGCAGCATCATCCGGCAAACACGTCAACACAGTTAATTAGATACTGACTATATGCCAGCCTTTCTCTGTTAATTAATACAGCCTGCCGGCTGAACAGGAATAACCCCCCGCCCCACCCCTACTAGATATTACTCTTGCCCCTTACTTTGGTAAATTGATATTATGGCTAAGCACCTGTATCATGGTAAACTAACATCAAATTGTGTGCTTATGTCCAGTAGCTAACATTGGAATAGTATAATGTGCTTTGTCAGAAACTTGATCAAGTATTGACGACAAACGACAATTTTCATTACCAGTTAAATATCACGACATGGGAAACAGTATTTTTTGGAAGTGGTAATTTTTCAGTCGCCAACAATAAAAGAAGATTGCCGTAAGACTAGAGACATGGTCAGCACTCATGGCTGACCAATGGGATCAAAGATTAAAAGGATATTGACTTACTTTTTCTACAATTCTATAAAATGACGGCAATTGTAAAAAAGCACTGGTCACATAAAGAAGGTGAAACTTGAAAACAAAAAGGTGTCAACAAATCACCATAAATTAGTGCTGTTATCACAGGCGAAAGGGCTAAAAAAGTATATATACAATGGGTGCATAGTGTATTATCACACAGTGGAGATTTCACCCAAACAATAATTCCAAATTTGTTGCATAGAAAAAGCAAAACAAGCACAAGTTAAGCTCTGGACAGCCAATGGACCTCTGGGTTAAACCTGGAGGTCCATTGACTCCACTGGCTGACACATTGCTTCTGTTTTTGTCCATATGTACAGAATTTGAAAGTGATACTTTGGGTGATAATTCCACTCCACGGGTGATTTTGTTGCATCCTCTCTCCCTGTACTGTACATATACCAAATAAAAGATGTAGCTTTGGGTGTCCAGCCGAGCGATACTTATCACAGTACGCCACAGAATCGTAATAACATAAAGCCAACAATTGCAAAACAATAAACAAAATAAAATAAATAAATAAATGAAAATTAAAAAAAAAACGTTAGAGCTGCTGGAACTGAAAAGTTTGGCCAGCCCAAGGCCCAGATAAAATATGATGGGAGGTTTATTTTTATCAAGTATTACAGTGATCTGTTTTCAAGAAACCCAGTTACCACTCAAGTGTTTCATCCACGCACAGACATAGCCCATTAATAACCAAGCTACCTATCATATACCAAGGGGTAGTTTTCGGGAACAACTTGCTCTACATGTATATATCTTGCATTTACTCGAATAAATCAAGTAATATCATGTATATTGCTTCGAAGGAATCAATTAAATATCTGCAATTAGATTTAAACCCTTTTAAACAGCCATGACTTATTTTCTTTTCTTTTCAGCTCGGTATCTCTCGGTATACCTTGGTGTTTAGTAGGACCCTTTTCTGGGGAGTGGTTTGGTTTGGATCAAATTGTCATAGGATGATTTGGTTTAAATTAGCAGCTGTTTGGGTGAAATTGCTGAAGGGCAGTTTGGATGCAATTCTCACTGATGACAGTATATTATAGAACACATGGAACGGGGATTTATTTATCTATTGGGGTTTAACAGCACTTTTGACAGGGACACCTCGTGTCGGACAGTTTTATGCGTGGAGAAAGTTGGAGCCCCAGGAGAGAACCACCGACCAAATGCCAGGGTTATAACATACTAACTCAACATGAGCAGGTTTAGCAATGGTTTAGGGGCGTGGTGGCATCGCGGTAACTGGTTCTCGTCAGATCACCGAAGTTAAGCAACGTCGTGCGCGGTTAGTGCTTGGATGGGTGACCATTTCAGCGACTGATTCGCACTCCCGCGTTGTGTCCTTGGGCACGGCACTTGACCCCGATTGCCTACATGGGGTAAGGTGACGCTGTGTACTGGGGCGTACTGCACGTCGATGGTGCACATGTCTTCAACCAATCTAACCTTGCCTGTGCCACGGTGCAGAGTTCAGAGTTAAGATGATGGAGAGCAGACAGCTGCTCGTCGTTGCTCAGTGGTTCTCTCCAGGTACTCCGGCCTCCTCCACCCGTAAAACTGTAACGGTCACGATTAGCCGTTGTGCATTAGTATGTGACCTTGAACACCAGTAAATAATAATGAATAATAATAATAGCAATTGTTGAAGACAAGTGCACCATAATCGTAGTATACACCTTAGCACACAAGGTCACTGTGCCCGCACATGGGCAATGGGGGTGCAGAATCTTGTCCAAATCGGTCAATGCAAATACGGTAAAATTTTTCAATTTTGTAAAAATTATAAAATTTAAATGGAAATTGTTTACTTCGGTAAATTATTTGGGGGAAAAAATAGTAAAGTACTAAAGGAAATAATTACTTTGCATTAGAAAAATAAAATTTAAATTTAGGGACGAAATCATCCACCGCCGTCTGTGGGGTAAAACGACTCGAGGGGCAAATGGGAATTGTGGCGAAATGACCCGGGAGCAACTTGTCAGCAAGGTATCACTAGCGGGGAAGGAATTAGTTAAATTTTGGTGGAATCGTGCATTTAGTGACAAGTTTTTGAAATTTTGCATGGTGATGGGTATGGGCAGTGAGTTTTTAAAACCCACTGCAAACAAAGTGGCATTGACCTCTGGTGACCTTGAATATCAAAAATTCAAAATGACCGCCAATGAAAAAACGTCATTTCATATTTGGGCCCTTTTGACACAAAAAATTATAAAATAGTTACTTCTTTGTGTTTTTTGTTACGGGAAATACCATTTTATATGTTACTTTTGTGTTTTAAGATCAGTTACAAGGTTGAATGTTCCTTTTCAATGTCATTTTCATGAACATGTGACCAAAAATATGAACGATAAATATGGACACACAATGCATGTGTTAAGCCTTCAACTAACAAAACGGCAAAAACGGTAAAAATATTAGCGTAACTGAAGCTTACACAATCTGAAATATGTTGGAAATTTCTCTATAAATCAACAATACATATATGTGCATCATTGGAACTGGCTCAATGAGCCCTTTCCAACAATATCCATATTTATATGGTTTAATTGGTTATACTAAAGCTCACGCAATCTGGAATATCCGTGAAATGTCTCGGTAAATTAACCATACATTTCAAGAAAACTATATAAATATGGATATGATTGGAACTCGCTCAATGAGCCAATTCCAATCATATCCATATTTATATGGAATTCTTGAAAATTTTAAAAAATTATAAGATTTAGTACCTTTTTCAACCAAATTCGTGACCCCATGTTATTCAATATTGAAGAAGGCCTAAAAATGTCCAGAATATTAGCCTAACTAAAGCTTAAACAACCTGAAATATATTTGGAATTTCTCTATAAATAAACTTTACAAATATGGGTATTATTGGAACTGGCTCAATGAGCCAGTTCCAATTATATCCGTATTTATATGGTTTATGTTTTACCAAAGCTCACACAATCTGAAATATCTGGGATGTTTCTCTATAAATTGACCATACATTTTCAGGAAAACCATATAAATATGGATATCATTGGAACTGGCTCAATGAGCCACTTCCAATAATATCCATATTTATATGGAATTCTTGGAAACGTTTCAAAAAACGATGAGTTCGTGGTGGCACAAAATATGGTAGTGGCCTGAATCTGCCGTGAAAATGTTCAAAATTGCTATTCTCTCTTAAAATTGGATCAACTCTTTGACACTTAGATATGGGTCATATTTTCAAAGTACTGTATCCAAGCTTCAAGAATTTGACATATGTCACGTCTTGCGTTATTATTTCGAAATTAAATCAATGTGATCATCAAACACCTTATAACGTTATTCTCCCGAGAAACGTTCCAGTTTGAATTCAGGGAACATACATGCCATGACCACTAGGTGTAGCTGTCTGAGCGGTGTTTAGGATTTCATTCCAGTGGGAAGGAAATCCTAGATACTGTTCAGACAGCCACACACTACTGATCACTATTTGTGCAACCTCCGGCACATTTGCACAATGGGCTGCAGCGAATGACAGCTCGACTGCACTTGCAATTACCCTTGCAAGCGACTAAACAACCGCAATGCAACAAAATCGAGCAACCGTGACTGGCATCTGGCATATCTGTCCAATATGGCACCCACGAATTTGTTCTTTCATTCCACTGCCAGCCTCAATCAGTTGGTGATGGTATAGAAGGTATTGGCTGAAGAGACTGCTTCCATATGAAACTAGCCGTGAGCATAGCACGTTTTATAGGTTGCAACAAAGCATGCTGGGTAGGTGGGATCTTTTCAAACGATTTAAGGCCATGGGTGAACATCAGTTTTTTGCCTCATTAACAGATGATGCACTGCAGGTTGTACTATAGAGCAACAAAGTATACCGTTCAATGGCTTTCATTTGTAGTGAGTCCAGATCAAGGCTTCCCGGATCTTCCGTTATGCTTATAAAAGTATCAGTTATCTCAGGGTAAGAAACCCACGCTTTCCAAGCAGTCTTCTTGCCTATTCTGAGAAATGCTGAGGTAATATCACAGCCTGTAAAGGCGTGGAAGAACATGATTGCTTGGCAACGTTGATGTCCCAATTCTTCAGTGGCAAGATGAATAGGAATTTCTCTTAAAGTCTTGCCTGTACCGAATCCGATCCATAACTCCGAAAGACCAAACTGATGGAAGTGATAAATCGCCAGAACAACAACATCGGTGTCCACTGTCCTTATGTAAGCTTTGTTGTGGCCATGTTTAGATGCGTGTTTTAGATGGAGCACCATGCGCGTGTCTGCTTCCTCTTGTTCGCACGGACACAAACCTTCGAGATCTGTGGAATATCCACGGTTGCTGAGAACGAGTTTACCTTTCGTGGTTATTAAGTCAGATTTTGTTGCAGGAGTGTCTTTTGCAAGCTGATCACTGAGGAAATGAAACAGGTCATCCTTATTGTTCGAGTGTTTTAGAAACTTCTTCCAGGATGCACCTCGTGGAATTGGGAGCTTGTCTGAGACCCTGTTTCGCCTCCCTTGACTTTCTCCACGCTTATCACGAGTCTGTGATTTGAGACTTGCTTCACGGTAAGTATCCCAAACAGCATCTGTTCCTGTAGTTTTGCTGGTGATCTGACTCTCGGGAAACGGTAACAGGTGTATAGGTAAGTAGCCAGCAAATGTTTTTGCACGATGAGGTTTGACGATATGTATGACAGCTGACATATCAAACACAACCACCGATGCATCTCTAGCTTCTGTAGAACGACCAGGATCTGGAATGGCAGGTAGACAAGCAAGAAGAGCAGATTTAGTACCCGACAATAATCTCCCCTGATCTGATAACGAAGGGGGTTCTCGCTGATTTTCATGGCTGAAGAAGTCGTCGATGTCTGCATCTGGGTGTGCTTGCAAAGAAAGAAACATCCAATGCCGCATTCGCCGTGGCTGATCTCAGCTTGTTAGCTCCTTTTCTCAAATCAACTGGAGGCCGGTTGCTAAAAGTATATATATTGGTTCTTTGAATGACATCGGATAATGGTTTTGACGCGCTTTCTATTCTGTCTTTAACAAACTCAGTGAATATGGTTTTGCCAAGATCCTTTATCGTCTTGAAGCTGCAAGCAACTGCAGGATCCATGACTTCACCAGTGTCAAGTGTGACAAGCTCAGGCATTGTCTCTGTGAAGGGATTAACAAGCACTCCTTCATCCACAAGATTGAGCAAATTCTTTACGTGTCCAATGAACTTCTTCTGTTCAGCAGCAGATGACTCTGGATGATCAGAATTCACATTCTTGTTTGGTGCAGACAGACTTACATTCTCAAACTCGTCCGTCAGCCATAGCACCTCAGCCGTAGCACCTCAGGCTTAGAAAGTTCAAAAATATCTTTCTCTTCGTTATCACCATAGAGTCCCTTACCTCCACTATCCCCCTTCAAATATTTGATGCTATGCTCTTGACTCTGGCCGAGAGCCATAAGACTGAACTTCTTGTTACCACGCTGCACTAAAAACTTTCCTTCCATGAATGATTGATGGACACTTGGGTGAGCTATTGGTAGACAGGCCATATCTCTCAAGAAAACAGCGGGCATAGTTCGTGTGTCCAAAAACAAACAAAAAAACAAGGACAAAGCACATCGCATGCACTGAGAGTTAGTTTCTAGTCATCCACTCGTCGTCCCCAAAGGAAGCGACATAAAATCAGAAGGTAATCCCTTACTGTTATCCAGTAACATATTGTCGGTGAAGTGCTCACTAGTCTTCTCTCCCACATTTCTATGGACTCTGGAGGTCCATTCACATTTGACAATATTCTCTGTATCCTTCCATCTTGAGTATGTGAAGCCAAGCAAGAGTCAATTGATAGGGATAGCGAGTGCGTTTAACATGTTTACCACCTAGAAGGGACGCTGAAACACCAGGAGTGAAGATTTTTGCCGAAAAAAACATCCGATCCCATCCAGATCCAGCGAGGAGTTTCACTGCACATTCTTGGGATGCCATTTCTATGTGGAGGAAGCCCATCATACACACCATTTTTGACTCGCCAACTTCATCATGGAACTTCCTCTGACATTTCTTTTGCTGTGCATACAGTCACCAACAATAACTGGAACTTGACCTGGGTTGATGAAATCTGTCACCTTTTTCGATACAAGCATTGAATGTTTCTGCATGGCCAAAGATGACGCTGGCTCATAAACGGTAGGTAAAACTCCAACAACAGCTCTTGGTCTGATTTATTCAATATTTAGTTCATGAGAAAAGAAGCCGGAATATGTGACTGGCGTCTCGCATATTTCACCATCTGTTTCATGCAAAACTTTGAACACATGATCAAGCCAAGCTTCCTCGTTCGTTCGAGTCTGAATGTTGCCATTTGGAGATGGTCTGCCATGTCCATCAATAATTGGTGTAAGCTTAATGTCACCAGCATGTTCATCAATATAGAGAACATTTGCAAAGTCATTAAATAGATGAACAGGTGAGTCATCCGGGAAATCCAGACTAAGGGGTGGAGGATCCTCTCCATAATTTTCATTAGTGAGATGACTAGTCATTGTTATGGCTGTATCATGGAATTCATAACGACCCGATTCGTCTATGTTGTCCACTACAGTTGTCATGAAGACCCCTTTCTTAATATTTGAAGGTACTACGACACCATCCTCGGCCCAGCGTTTCGAAACTACTTGTGCAAGACACTTCCTCAAATCCATGACACGACTGTAAGCTACTGAAATGCCTAGAGAATGAAAAGAGGCAATGGTCTTCTTCTGTCTGCGACTTACATGCAGCTTCAATCCAACATAAAGGTGGAAAGGAGTTTCTCATAGCTTCCTCTGATAGACACTCATGGACTGACTGGCCTTTCTGGAAGCATTGCTGCATATTACCTGAGAGATAACGTAGCCAACTCTTATCCTAGCGCTGACATTTGTATCATCTTCATGTGGTTGTATCGAGCATGAACCCTCGAGCAAAGTGTCAATGAGAGTAAGGAGAGGTTTTGCAACAGGCTCACTAAGACAGTTGGATGAGAATGAACCATCGGAAGGCATCTGTTCCAGCAAAATATACTTTCGCAGCCATATACCTACATCTACAATCTTCTCTGCCTCAGCTTCAGTCACTTGAAGTTTAGCAGTCTCTGAAGCAGCTGCACCAACCACTTTCTTGTGAGAAATATAAACATCTCTACCCTCCTGCACTGCATGCCATTCTGGTCCAAGTTTCTTCACAATATGCTCTTTAAACCGAGTTGGGTGGATATTTACACCAACCCACTCAGAGTCAACTGTTTGCAAATGATCTTCATAGAGCCGTCTTAGTGCTGACAGTTTATGAGACTTCACTTGGGCATACTTAACATATGTTATGAGTTGAGCAATCACCAGAGGATCATAGGGTAGTCTGTAGCTCTCAGTCTTGTTTGTTGATTTAGAACTTGCTGTCCTCGCTGCATTCTCGAGCTTAGTATAACATGAAGCATGGTAATGAATAAATGCAGCTTCTGCATCCTCTGCATTGACAACAGTGTTGAGCCTGGCATGGACTTCCTAGCTTTTAGATTCAATGGCACATTTAAGGTGATTTTTACCGCAGTTAACACTTCTAGCCCGATACAATTCTTCATCACAATCTGCTTCATACTTCTCGCAATAGACACATTGTGTTTTTTTTTTGCGGTCAAGAGTTGCACTGAAAGTCTGAGTGTTTTCTTTGGACTGATTGAATCATCATCATCTTCGGCTCGTTCTCTTTTTTGTAACTCTCTGTCCACAATGTAGGTAAGGTAAAGAGCCCTGCATCCATTATGGTACTTCGCTTCATTCTTTAGCATAGTTCTGGCAATTGCAGAGCCATCATCTAGGCACTTCAAGTTAACTCCAAGTGGTAATGGAATTGCATTGGAAACAAAGTTCTTTAAGTCAGTCTCTAAAGTATCGTAAGCGTTATGGAAACATGGTTTACTAAATGGACATCGTAAATCTTTCCTCGAATCCACTTGACACAAACAACAGAGTACCCAGTCAGTTTTCTCTCTAGTGATGAAAGGATTTGTTTCACTCATCTTTCATGATCTTGGGGTGAATCTTCATTTGTGTTATATGGTACCTGTTATTACTGACCTGAACATGGAGAACACTAAAAGTTAATGATGCATATTTGCGTATACATTTTAGGGGTTTACTTTCGTTTAACCCTCTTCACACTGATGTCGGATTTACTCACCCTTTGATCGATGATTATCCATACTCCACTGTAGTTGTTAAAGTTTCAGCAATAAATATTTTGATTGACAGAGCTCCTTGAGCTCTGTCAATCAAAATATAAATTACTGAATCTTTGACAACATAAAGACAAATAATCCAAGATGAAGAAATTTGATATTTTAACATCAGAGTGAAGGGTGGGGTGGGGGTAGCGACATTGTGATTATGCTACAGGTTATTACACAGCAGCGATATTGAAACATGGATGCCATTAAATGGCTTCTGTGGTTCAACACTATTGCTATGTGATATGTATTAACCTCAATGTGGAGCCAGATGACCATGACACCATGTTTCAAGAGTACCCACCAAATGTGGTTCCCGGGGTACATGTCCGGAAATGTTTATGGTCGAGGATCTGGGACCTCTCCCGACATGAAGTAAGAATAGAACCACGGTAGTCGCTGTCTGAAGTGTAAACCTTCTACAAGTGGGAGGAATCATTGTTGATCTCTTTCGCCTGAACATATTTCTCCTCTTTCTCTTTGTGTCGCGATATGACCTTAGCTGTTGATAGTGACATTAAACACCAATCAAGAGTACCCACAAACTATAGCAGGTTACCATTGCCAAGATTCGAACCATTGGTGGACAGATAATTACTTAATGATGTAACGGGCAATGGATAATTTGTATATCTCAAACTTCACGCACTGTTTTGCTAAAATGACCTTGAAAATGACCTTAAAAATGACCATTGACCTTGACCTTGACCCTAAAACGACACACAGGATAACGGCAAGGGTTTCTGTACTCGTTAAACACCATAATGCATATATGAAGCAAACATGCCGCATTGACAACAACCTTAACACAAGGCTGATTTTATCTTCGGGCGGCCATTTTGAATTTTGTGTGTCAAGGTCATTAGAGGTCAAGGCCAATTTGTTTGAGGTGGTTTTTGAAAACTGTCTGCCCATACCATTAAGCATGCCAAGTTTCAAAGACTTGTCACTAAGTGCACAATTTTTTCAAATTCCTCCCTCGCTATCTATTTTCAAGCAAACTTTTCATTACTATTTATTACACCTTAAAATTAGGATAATTCAAAAACTGTGTGTTGTTTTGATTCTTCTTGAACTTCACTAGGTATGTGTCCATACATATCTTTATGAAATCGCACCAATATAATCAACAAGATTGCCGGTTATATCTGCGTTTTTTGATGAAGGTACATCATGTAATCGCTGAATAGGACAAGTTAAAACGAAATCAGGAGAGTTCGATCTGAAATAACATGATTATTTGCTGAGCGTATTGAAAAACCTCTAAAAGGACAGAATATGAGTGATGTGTAGACATGTAAATATCACGCAAAGCTGAGATGCGAGTTGGATTGCAACAGAAAACGAACGCATTTGACATTTTGTTAGATTATTGATATTGGCCCAAAGATTCCTTGAGGGGGATAAGCCGATTGAAATTGTATCGGTAATATTGTGAACCGGAAGTCATGTGATTGTTTCCCTGAAATTTACTGTCCAATTCAAAATATTGCTTGAGGGTATTAAAGAATTCTGTTCTGGAACACATTTATCTGATTAGGTTTGTGCAACCCCTTGTGGGCCTCTGGCCCACTGGGGTTCCTATAATGCCACAAGTGGGAAGGCGGTTTGCAGATATTTTCTTTGTTTTACTACTGCGGCATGACTCATTTGAAAGCCTTTCCCATACACAACTTTTAACCCAAATTTCACTGAAATCTGAGAAGTAATTTCAAGTTATAATGCAAACAGACATCAGAGTGCAGATGGAGATATATACGGACGGACATATGGGCAGACTTCAAATGCCAGTGATTGAACCAGAGGTGCTGCCATACCAGTGTCAAGGATCAAGCTGTGTCAGATGAAAGACAAAATCTCTCACCCAATGGACCCTGCAACAAATCTCCGGGCAAAAACGTTTTTTGTGCAAAATCTTTGAAGTGTTCACAAACCCATTTTAGAACTCAAAACACCTGAGTAACTCTACCGAGTCATGTAATATTAAGAACAGCATGCTAAGCATGGCATATGCATTCCACTTACCCCCCTCTGAAAATGCTAAGATGGACATATTTTCAACACTAGGCATACACACAAGGGGTTTATCATCTTTGTTTTGCAGTGGAGGGAAACCCAACCCAGCAAAAATTGTGAGATGAACGACCACCTGTTAACAATAGTTTGTGTCATTCAGATCTTCTACATGTGAGATGTAAAATAATTGTCTTTGTTTTGCAGCAACATTAATCCCCTACCCCCCTCCCAACACAGAAGTAACTGTAAAGGCCAAAAACAATGATTGGACCATCAAAGAGAACAAAGACATAATGCCACACGTGGGGAGGTGATTTGAATGAATTTTCTTGGTTTTACTGCAGGGACGTGACTCATTTGAAAGCCTTTCCCATAAACAATTTTCATTCCAAATTTTATCAAAATCTGATAACCCAAACCTGAAATATGAGGCAGACAGACAAAAAATTGGTATTTTTGCGAAACAAACAGCAAATTTCCAAAGGTAAAAAGTAGGATAAGTCTGAAAAGTGAAAATTATGAAATATGATTGAGATCCGATACTCCAAACCCGATATACGAGGCGAACAGGCAAACAATAGGCTATTTTTTATATATTCAAAGGGCCATAATGCACAGAAAAAAGAAAAAATTATTTGCAACAGCAAAACAGCTGTTACTCCATAAAGATCTTACATGTATAATAGTGAACATGTGTATGAAATTTCAAGATATAATGTGGGCCGACATCTACGTGAGGATGGACAGACGTATGCACAGATGCATGGACAGACACACCGACTCACGGATAGGCGCAATCCAGTATACCCCACTTTTTGAAACAAATATACAGGTAAAGTATTGTAATGGCGGGTGACAGTTAAATGTTAAACTAGAAAATATATCTCCATGGGTTAATGTAAAAATGGGGATCCTTGTATGGTGCATCATGAGCCAAATCTTAGCAATTGTCTTGGCCTGTTTGATTCAAACCCTTCTACGGTTGATTGAAGATTCCTACTAATTAGTAAATATTTGTCCAGTCCTTCTTAAAATATAGGTATTTGAATTTTGTTATCTTTAGCTCATACTAAGGCTTCCTACGGGTGGTCAGGTTTTATTTTTCTCATTGGAAACAGAAAACTGGGTTGTGCTAATAATGTTTACCCTCCCCAAACAACACTAAATATTAACACAGCTGAGCCCAAAGGCACTTGTTACCATCCTATGATGATAACAAACATAGTCCTAGAAGTTCTGTACAAAAAACTGATTGCATCTAATTTCGGTATAAAATAGCTGGCAGCCATGTTGAATTTCAGACTGCACCCCAAAAGACCTGTTTTCATCCCAAGGTGATAACAAAGGTGCCCAAGAAGTTTTGTGAAGATAGGTTCATAAATACAGACTCTAGTCCGAGCCGTTGACATGTGCACTTACTGTGTATAAGTAGTGCTGAATAAATCAAAGTTCATCTAATTTGCATAATTTCTGCGCGAGAAAAAAACCTGTATTATATGTAATGTATTCCATGTTACTAAACATTCATATACAAACTTATTCAAATCAGAACTTTCACACAGAAGTTCTGTACAAAAAACTGATTGCACTAATTTCTGTATAAAATAGCTGCCGGCGACCATCTTGAATTCCGTACTCCACCCAAAAACACCCATTCTCGCCCAACGGTGATAACAAAGGTACCCAAGAAGTTTTGTAAAGACCGGTTCATAAATACAGCCTCCAGCCCAAGCCATATAGAAGTTCGGTATAAAAAACTGATTGTACCTAATTTCAGTACAAAATGGCCACCGGCAGCCATCTTGAATTTTGGACCCCACCTAAAAACACTCAGCCTCGTCCAAAGGTGATAACAAAGTTCCCCAAGAAGTTTTGTGAAGATCAGTTCATAAATGCGGCCCCTAGCCCGAGCCATATTGACATGTGCACTTACTGTGAACGTATTTATTTATTTACTGGTGTTTAAGGTCACATATTTCTGCACAGTGGCTAATCATGACCACACTTACTGTGAATAACGTATCACTGAATAAATCAAAGTTCATCTAATTTGCATAATTTCAGAACGAGAAAAAAACCTGTATTATATGTGATGCATTCCATGTTACTAAACATTCAAATAAAAAATTATTCAAATCAGAACTTTCACACAGAAGTTCCTTACAAAAGACTGAATGCACTAATGTCAGTACAAAATGGCTGCTGCTGGCCATCTTGAATTTTGGACCGCACCCCAAAAAACTGGCTCACATCCCACGGTGATAACAAAGGTACCCAAAAAGTTTCGTAAAGATCGGTTCATAACTACGGCCTCTATCCCGAGTCGTATTGAATTGTTGATGCCGGAGAGACGTCCAGACAGACGACGGGCCATGGCATAACCTCAAATTTGACTATGTCAAAGTTGAGCTAAAAATGGGGAGTATCCAGAGTATCAAAGGATAAAAAACTATATGAAATATTATTTTATTATTTTCAGCTGATGTCTGATGTCGACTTTGTGTCAGTGTGTGAGATGCACACATACTTTTGGGTTCTATACACCACATCCTTCATTTTGCTATATAATTTGTGTAAATGTATTTGGAATTTATAGAATTTCAGACATAAAAATTTCATAGTATTGTTTTTGCCTTAGTTATGGAGCTTAATAAGTAATGGACAATTTAGTTTGGAAAAAAGGGGTTCGTGAAGATTCAGCCCTCATACTTTTTCTGAGAATATTCAGTCAAATCTTCACAGAAAATGTTTTTCTTTTAAATGTTCTCTGCATTTTTTCTATAGTTTTCTTTAAGGATTTATGATTACTAATCATGACAAAATTGTGCAATATGAAACAAACCAAAATGAAGCTGGCACAAAAAAAACTTCCCAAAACAAGCTGAGAGGTTTTCAGTTCGAATCCCACCTGAGGCAACTGTACTAAGGCATACTGCACATCGATGATGCACTTGTCTTCAACCAATGCTAACCATGCTTGTTTGGAGTTACTATGTTAAGGAGCCTAACAGTTGCTTGCCATTGCTTGGTGGTTCTCTCCAGGTACTCTGGGTTCCTCCCCAAATAAAACTGTCCAACACGAGGTGGCCCTGGCTGTAAAAAGTGTCGTTAAACCCCAATAAATAAAGAAATCAAATCTGCTGAATCAAGGACTATTGAATGATGGCTTTGATTGGGTGGGGAGGGGGTGGTTTTGGTTATACAGTGGAGCCCACTTTGTTGGATATCTCTTAATTGTATATCCCTGTTAATTGAATATAATTTCCCAACACAAAACCATTTACCATGCTTCAAGTACAAATTTGACCTGTTAATTAAATATAGGTTATACACTAATCTCCTGTTAATTGAATAAAAAATGTTGTAACATGTCGAGAAATTACCCTAACTCTTCCCAGTTTTCCTTTGGTTATGTACCAATTTGGCCTCAGTACATCTAATACAAGCATTTAATCTGTTATATCTTGTTTGACAGAGATCATGAAGCTCTGTCAAACAAAATATAATAGAATAAATGCTAGGTTTATCTCTGGAATACAGGAAAGTGACACAAGCCCTGTTAATTGAATACTCCTGTTAATTGAATAATTTTCATAGGCAAAGTGGCTCTTCAATTAACAGGGTTCCACTGTACAGCAAAAACAAATATCATAAATTAATAATGAAACTATGAACTTGAGAAATTTTTGATTGGTCATTCTACAACATGTTTTAGCTGGTACTATACAGTTTTGAAGGTTAAAGGGCTCAGTAGTAAGAGATGCAGTCTGCAAGCGAAAAGGTCCTCGATCGAATCCCACCTGCGGCAACCACTTTGTTTCCTTGGGCAATACACTTCATTCCCATTGCCCACGTGGTGGCATTGTGTACCAAGGCATACTGCATGTCAATCATATACTTGTCTTCACCCAATGTTAACACAGCTTGTGTGCTGTTTCTACATTAGTTGTTTGTCATTGCTCAGTGGTTCTCTCTGGCATTTCCCACCTGTAAAATTGTCTAACATGAAGTGACCCCGGCTGTCGAAGTGTCATTAAACCCAAATAAATAAATCAATAAGAATCATGCACTCCTATTCTGGAGGACGGTTTGGGGCAAATTGTCAGAGGATGGTTTGGATTAGATCAGTATCCAGTTTGGGTCAAATTGTTGGAGGACAGTTTGGATGTAGTTCTCACAAATTCCAGTCACTTTGGTCCCAAGTCATATCGGCCCCAGTCATTACGGACTCAAGTCAATTCACCCCCAATATACCAAGTCATTTCAGCATCTATAACTATTTTTAAATAACGTTTAAATTTTAACATTTTTCTATTTAATTGTTTTTCGGCATTTATACCTCAAATATATATTCAGATATACATAAGATATATGGTATTCCTTCATGTCTAGTAGATTTTCTTTCATGATGAATAAATGAATGAAAAGTTTCAGCACGTCGAAGGTGCACATGGACGATGTGGGATTTGAAATCCCTTGTGACCTGAATAATTTTATTTGCCTATGAATACACAAGAGTCGGAAGCAAAGGTCAGTCATTGGAAGTGGGGTACTGGGGTCAGTCCCCCGTGGACCTCGAACTGGAAGGTGACTAGGAATTGCGCATAACTACAAGCATTCTGCTCTGTGTTTTATAAAATGTGAACATATTCATGGTAGTGTCGAAATCACAGTTTGGTGGTTGTTTTAGAAAAAAGAAAGGAAAAAGAAATGCTGTGAACCTCGAACTGGAAGGCGACTTGGAATTGTGCATAACAATATGAATGAATGACTGCATATACTTTGGAAAATTTCAAAGTAAACAAATTTCTCTTACTTATATAGATAGCATCTTAAATGTATGTAAAATTGAACACATGGATAATTTTTAATGTCATGTAAAACTTTTCTGTAAACTGTGTAAATACAAATAACTGAACATTACTTAATAAAGGTAATTACCCTTTTTTTCTAAATATAAACTATGCGCTGATCTTTACAGATCTCTAGACTCAAAATGGTGCCGAAATGACCAAGGGACCGAAGTGACTTTAGGCCGAAGCGACTAGGGCTGAAATGACTTTAAGCCAAAGTGACCTGAGGCCAAAATGACTTGGGGTCGAAGAGAATGGAACCATTCTCACAGATGAGAGACGTTAATTATTACAGAACACATAGAATGTGAATTTACTGCAGAGATTATTGCTCGACGATATACATGTATATTAATATTTTTTTCAATAAATATCGAGCAATATATTAATATTTTTTTCAAGAATTATTTTTGGGAGTTAAAACGAATATCGTAGCTTATCTAAAATATCCGAACAGATGTGCACTGCTTTTCTTTTGAACGAATATTTTCTGGGCCGAGTTTTCCCCGGGGCAAATCTTCCTCCAGTTCCCATATAAAGATGACCTGCCATTTTCAATGGTAGTAAATATCCAAAAAGGTTATTATTTTCAATTTTTAGTGTTCAAAACTGCACTGTTCAGAAATACAGATGGCACCAAAAATTAACACATTACTACTTTGTTTTGATTTCTAATGGGACTGAAAGCAACCTGTCAGTATCACTTTTTTTCCAAATTTCACCCATTTCGGCCGCTAACCATATCATCTGCTGCAATTTTACCCAAGTCGTCCACTGCAATTTTACCCAACTCGACCGAAACTCGTCGGCTGGGGGAAAGTATTTAAGTATTGTATTTTGGATCATTTTTTATTTATTTATTTATATAATAATTTTATTGTATACTTTATTGTATATTATTACCAGTTTAGCGGGCATTCTCTAGTATATTAACGGAGTTTAGTAGGGCTCTAAAACTCTGTAATTCCCGGTGTCATGCAACCGGAAGCGAGCGACGGGCCATTAATGACAACAAAATTCATTAACAGCCAGTCGTCATGGTAATAATAGAAGTAACATGATTTTTTTGGGCGTCTCGGTTTATTAACGGCCCTCGAGGAATGAATAACAGCCCTCTGGCTTATTCAAGTCCTTCGACTTTGTCTCGGGCTGGTAATAAACCCTCGGGCTGTTATTCATTCCTCTCGGGCCGTTAATAAACCGTAACGCCCTCCAAACTCATGTTATTGTTATATTATTTATTGTAATATATCTTAATCTACCTGCTTGCATTCACAGTTCATATACTTATACGAAATTCTGAAAACAGAAATGTCAGAACAAAATAAACTACTCAGCCATCTAATACTGTTTAACGCGGCTCTGAATACTGTTTATTCAATGGATTACCTATAATTATTATATAATTACAGCAAAAGTTCTTAAAGTATGTTACGTTATATTAAGTTCCACAACATAATCTTATAATTTTGCAATTATTCATTGAAGAGTGCCATCGGCGCTTTACAGTGAATAATTGCAAAATTATTAGCAAATGTATTATAAGAATTAATTATATTAAGAAACGCATCCAAATTTATGTTATATTAAGTTCCGCAACATAATCTTATAATTTTGCTATTATTCATGGAAGAGTGTCACCGGCGTTTTACAATGAATAATCGCAAAATTATTAGAAAATGTATTACAGGAATTAATAATATTGAGAAACGCATCAAAACGTGTTATAATTATATTAAGAAATGCATCAAAACTTATTATATTAAGTACCATAACACAATCTTATAATTTTGCAATTATTCATTGAAAAATATTTCCTGTGTCATGCTGTTATTATCTTGTGAATCTTAATTGTGTACTGAATAAATATCATTATTTCGTTTGATACTGAATAAATGTCATTAATTTTATATTCCATGTTTTTATGATATTCAAACCCTTGGCGGACGAATTTCGTAAAATTGCAAGGCGACAAATTTGGGCAAAATTGCTGGCGGACGAAATGGGTAAAATTGTAAACGGACGACTCGGTTCGCGGACGAAACTTCCGTATACCCTTTTTTGAACCAAACTTTTCCTTACTTTTACAACACATTAACCTTGGGATAAATCAAAAACTGCATTTCTATTCATCTTGATACTTCACGAGATACGGGTCAATGCATATCTGTATACAATCGCACCAATATAATAACAATTATCAATTATATATGTTTTTTTTTCGATTAAGATAATCACCGGCAGACAAGCTGCAACGAACTCAGGAGGGTTCGATCTGAAATTACGAGATCATCAGCTGAGCATATTGACAAACCTCCAGAAGGACAGAATTTGAGTAATAATAATAATAACACTTTGGCCGGCCGCTGATCTGTCGGGGTTCTCATATGAGAAGGCCTTGGTTACCACTGAAGTGTAGATATGTATATATCACGCAATTTAAACTTTGAGGTGAATGAGGTTGCCAGTTTATTCTGCCAAAGGATTCCCAGAGGGATAGGTCAATTGCAATTGAATGGGCAATTCGACACCAGAAGTTACGTGATTTTTTCACTGTAATTTACTGTCACTTCAAAAAATCACATTGACGGCATAGAGAATTCTGTTCTGGAACACATTTATCTGACTGGCTATGTGGAACCCATTGTGGTCTTACGGCCCGCTTGGGGTTCCTATAAATATATTTTGTTATTGGTGATAAAATGACTAAAACGTTTGGAACTATTTGTTTTTTGTTTTGTCGCAGTGTAAAATATATTACGTGATTTGGTTCGGAACTCCCAAATGACGTCACGAAGACTGTATTTTTAGATTTGAATTGTTGTCTTCAACAAGGCGTTGTTTAAAGGTTGGGAGATCAAATACTATCTCAGTTTTCAGCCGAA
The DNA here is from genome assembly GCA_031216915.1 of Pictodentalium vernedei. Classification (NCBI taxonomy): domain Eukaryota; kingdom Metazoa; phylum Mollusca; class Scaphopoda; order Dentaliida; family Dentaliidae; genus Pictodentalium; species Pictodentalium vernedei. Next base: position 173,560,545 of record CM062297.1, read on the forward strand.
TTATATTAGAATGGGGATAACTATGTTGTATTTGATTGTTTGGGGCCGTAAACGATGGTTTTACTGTTGCAAATTGAGTTTTGCCGACGACGCGTTAGCGAAGGGTCACATGATATGTTTTCGTTTTTATCCGAAAATATATTCGTTAGCTGAAACCGAAAGGGGTAACTGCGTTGTGTCTTTGCGCAAGTTAGTTCCTTCTGATTGCCCATGTGGGTGCACGGTGGGTCTGTGTACTAAGGCATACTGCATGTCGACGGGGTACTTGTCTTCAATCAATGCTAACCCTGTTTGTGCGGATTTATTACGATGGGAAGTGTGACAGTTGCTCGCCGTTGCTCGGTGCTTCTCTCCCAGTACTCCGTCTGCCCGTAAAACTGTCCGACACGAGACTGCCTCAAATCTCGTTTTCCGTGGTTTATTTCAGATCTAGATCGGACCGAATTATACCATGTATTTTATCTATTCGGCCTGGGTTACATCTTATCTCAATTTCCTCTCAGTGTTTCTTATCTTCTCCGTTTCCCAAACCACTACACCTTTTTCAAGTTTTTCACTTTCGTTTGATCTGAATACTTTATCCGACACGAGGTGACCCTGGCTGTCGGAAACACCAATATAACACCAATATAAATGTAAATAAATAAATAAATAACCTGCCCAATGTGTAAATTACTCGGGCGGATGTGACGATTCGTTAACCCTTTACCTTTCATGAGAAGCAGACGACATTTGCAAACAAAATTCTTGAACTTACTAATTTTGTTCATTTTTTGTCTAAAAAACATAGGTTATGCAACCTCATTGGAACGAGCTCGTTCCATAGAGGGGTCAGAACTTATGTTTTTGAGACAAAAATGAAAATACAGTGAAAAATAATTGGCGATTTTTTAGAATAGCGCTGTCGGTTTTGACCGTTACGTTGGATAAAGGGTTAAGTAAAGTGTTAAAAGGAAAATAATTCTGTTTGAACATCATGCGAAGGAGGGTATTCTGTTTCTATTTGTATATTATTTTTCTTAATTTAACCCTTTACCCAACGCAGACGATATCAAAATTTATTATTTTAAATATCATTTTTTTAAATTTTTCAAAAAAGTTCAACAAAAGCATATCATGTGACCCCTCGTTGGAACGATCTCGACGAGCTCGTTCCCACGTGGGGTCACATGATATGGTTTTGTTGACATTTTTTGAAAAATAATATTTTTTCAACTGCTGAATTTGCATATTAAGCGGGCGGATGCGGCTGATTCGTTGGGTAAAGGGTTAACAAAATAAAATCAAAGTTGCCATAAAACAACCTAATTTCCTATTAATTCCATGATTACTTGCCCATCTTCATGTAAGTTTGTCAGTTGGGAGTAAGGGTGTACCGAAGCGGATACTTTACAGAACTGACATAAATAATTTTTTATTTTTCTGTTCTGTTTTTTTCATACTTTTTTATACTAAGCAACGTTGTAAGTGCACCTCGCCATGAATATTTTAACTGCCTATGGCTCTAGATAGCCCAGAAGTAGGCAATTGCATTTCTATAGCTAAGGGCGGCTGATTAGCACCAGATGAACCCACCACACCCACCTCCACCGCACACGCCCACATACATGCACGCATACTTTCTCTTTTTCTCTGACTCTCTTTGTACCTTGGAGTATTTAAATCTATGCTACTGCCAGTAGTATTTAAACTGTGAACCAGCATCTGTCATTCTTAAAGACAACGAGGTGTATACAGGAACCGGAATCAGATGGTTCTGGAGCGTCGTATGGGCGCAAGTGAAATATAGGAAAGCTCCCACAAGTGTGGCTGATTTCTGACCCCGAACTCTGAGTTGTGTTCCATGTTGTACCACAATTAAACAGTTTTGTACCGAAGCATTTGAGTGGCTCAAATTAGCATACCGTTGACTTACGCGAATCGCAATTGTGCGTAACGACCAATCAAGTGCGTTCTAACATGCTATAGGCCCGATCTAAGGCGTGGTTTTCCCTACACATATTTCAGCGCCTGAATTCTATCGGGTAACATTGGATATGGACAGGCTAAAGTGGTTGGGATCATATCGAATGGAAAACAAACCTATAGGGCTCACTTGTTTGTGATCATAGTTCCACTCAAACTGAACATCTTATCTCCAGACGTGCAGCTGGAGACCCACTTTCGTTCCAATTATTTTAAATTCCCAATTTAACTTATTTTGTGAAACTGACTGCTTGACGATTTGAGTGCAAAACGTTGAAGTCTTGGCACCGATACTATTTGATTCACATGGTTAATTTGACTTTGGACTAGAAATTCGGAAGAAACTGGAGGTTTACGTTTCTAGAAAGCGGGATGACACTTGAACAAAGAGGGTGCTCAGCGAAAATTCTTCAGGCACAGCTTGAAAAAAAACAGTTATTTGATGTGATCGTCAAGTGCTCAATGTCTACCGAGTCACGAGGAGTGCAGAAGAGGGATCGATAAACGCGAGAAGTGCAGAGAGAGTGGGGGGAGGGGGATGGGGTCACCGATAAAAGTGAATATTCCCACAGTGGATACACATTTAGCAGGTTGTTATCAAGTTTGTATGGAATATGTGTCCAGCATTAGACGACACTTAAATTAACAGGAAGATGCGAGGATACGTCCCAGAAGAACATACAATAATAATAACGACTATTCAAGCTTTGTAAATGGGATCATTATCACATGATCTACTGTAGTATAGTTACCGTGGACTGGTCGTAATCTACGCCTGGGCAGCAATGGCCACGCATGCGTTTACCAGGTAAAAAAATCCTCAGAAGCAAAATTTTAATTAACGAAGCGCCGGGTTGTCCCCGGTGCTTCATTATATAGAGTTTTGTGGTTATATAGAATAAATAGGTACTAGGGCCGGTAAAAGCCGAGTGGTTAAAACCCTTATTCTACTAGTGGTTTAAATCTGATTACCGGCCCTAGTACTTATTTATTTTATTTATACCATGCTCTTAATTAATAATCGACTTTGTCACTTAAAATGGAGAAAACACGACACTTTCTACCGCAAACACACAGGTTTGTTTTGTTTACATCTGCGCCGGTGGGCAGTACTTCCGGCTGTACGTGAATGCTTGATTGACAGCTAGACACATCGTCAAAGTTGATTGAATTTTCCTGGCTTTTTCAATCAAATTATTATTAACAATTCTTAAAATTTATTTTAAATATTCAATTGTAGGTATTTTAAACTTAATGAGTCATTTACACGTAGTAGATAGTACCGAAAAATGTCGTATGTTTGAATGAAACATATCGCGAAGTGTGAATGTATCGAAGTTGGCAAATTGCGTCATGCCAAAGGTCAAGTTGGATGACCTTCCGACTATAGCTGTACATTTTTTTAAACCGGTAGTGGGGTTAAAAGCTAAAATTTAACATACTGGCTTTTCACAGGTAGTAACATTGGCGAGCATGGTATAAATTCCTGTAATTAGTGTTTAGAATATAATATTATTGCGACCGTGGAAATGCTGCCCGACCGAGAAAAGTGATCAGTTCACGGCGACTGACACTGTATGCCGAATCTGCAAGTGAAAAATTGAAACACGGAAATATGAGTGTCAATTATTGTGAATAGTTATGGCTTTTTATGGTAGTCACATTACTCCTTTGCGACTACGATACGTAATATTACGTACAGTTAAAACTAGAAGTCCTGTCATGAAATGCGCATAAATAGCACGTTGATATGCGCGTTAATGTACGCGTTATGGCCCAAGTAAAGCTGTCAAATTCTGTGCATATGGCCTATGCACAAGCAATGTTTCAGCCAATGGACCTCCGGGTAACCCGGAGGTCCATTGGCAGAAACATTGCATGTGATTGCTATGAGTAACCAGGAGAAACTGCCGTGCTTTGGATGACATTCGATGTGGCAATTGCGCGCAACTCCAACGCGCAATTAAGCCTACATAAGCGCACTATTCGTGACAGGACTTCTAGTTTCAACTGTACGAAAATGCCCGTGCTTTGCGTTTCTTGTACATAACGTACTTCGACTTTTATCGATTGCGTGTGACGTCGCAAAAACCTGATTCTAAGTAACGTTAAAACGTCACGATAACTGTAATCGGAATGGGTTAATTAAGGATAACCCTTTATTCGACTCAATTAGGGCACTGTGTTAGCATATCGTTTGATATAACAAATTATCATATGACCCGTCCGTTTTATTCCCTTTAAAACATTTGATATTTTGCTTTCATATTAATCAGTGATAAATAAAGCCTTCCGTCGAATTCATTGTCAATTTCAAAACTAGAAAGTTTGATTGGCTGAACAAAATTCAACTGGGCCATATTTTCATAATTTGCATAACTGGGGTAGAAAGATGTCATTGGTCAATTTCAAATATGGACTGTTTGATTGGCTGAACAAAATACAACTGGGTTACATTTTCATAATTTGAGTAGGAAAAAATTACATTATCTGTCCTATTTTGGTTGGGTTACATTGCATTAACCCTTTATCTAACATAACGACCAAAAGCCGGCCAGTGCTATATACGAAAAAATGTTAAATGATGATGTTTTTTTCCAAGTGTCGTCTGCAACACACGTTAGGTAAAGAGTTAAAAAGCCATACTAAGTCGTTAATTTGGTCATATGTGTGTCAATTCTTAGACTCGTTTCATAAATATTATATGAGGAAAACACTCATTCCATATCCTCTATTTTTGTGCTTCGGAAACAAAGCTTATGACTAAATCGATATCAACACAGAACAATTCTATAGAACACGGATAGGGATCTTGTGATTGGTTCGATTGTTAAACATCACCCATTGGGACTACAAGTGTTTCAGATATCATCCAATCGGTGACTATTATCATGGAATATGTAATGATGCTACCGGAATTGGTGACGATAGTCTATTGAGCTAAGAATACCCTCCAGATAAAATAGCTGCAAACTGAGGTGAGTGTTTGCTTCATTTTTAACATGGAATTATTACCCTTGACATTACACGTTGCATTCTAACCCTTTACCCAACGTAACGGCAAAACCGGCCAGCGCTATTCTCAAAAATCGCCAATTAATTTTCCTTATTTTTTTCATTTTTTGTCTCGAAAACATAGGTTATGACCCCTCATTGGAACGAGCTCGTCGAGCTCGTTCCAATGAGGGGTCATAACCTATGTTTTTGAGACAAAAAATGAAAAAAATAGTTATTCCAGAAATTCTTTTTGCAAGTGTCGTCTGCTTTTCATGTTAGGTAAAGGGTTAACCCGTATAATTTCACGTCTGCTTTAAACAATTGAATGATGTCTGTGTATAGCGCTGGCAGTTGTTAGCCTTACGTCGGGTACATGGTTAATTAATATTACGTGAATCGACTTGTTGAATAGACTCGAATTGAATAAAAACAATTTAAAATTTATAAGAAACGATTAATTTCGGCAGGAGCTATTTACCACCCGGGAGGCAAATAGCTATTTCACATTATTTAAGTTGTTTATCACCTGGGTGTCAAATAGCTATTTCTCACTATTTAAGCTATTTACCACACGGGTGGCAAATAACTATTTCTCATAATTTAAGCTATTTACCACCTCGGTGCAAATAACTATTTCTCATTATGTAAGCTATTTACCACCCGGGTGGCAAATAACTATTTCTCATAATTTAAGCCACTTACCACCTCAGTGCAAATAACTATTTTTCATTATTTAAGCTATTTGCCACCCGGGTGGCAAATAATTATGTCTCATTATTTCAAATATTTAACACCACGCTGCAAAAACCTATTTCTCATTATTTAACCCATATGGCACATGGGTGGCAAATAAGTTTTTCTCATTATTTAAGCTATTTACCTCAACGATGGCAAATAGTGATTTCAATCAAAGTGGGGTGGCAAATAACAATAATGAACACAATAACAATAGTAATAGAAAGGGGTGGCAAACTATGATACAAATCAAAAGGGGTTAGCAAATGTACCTAAAAATGAAAACGGGGTGGCAAAGTGATAATAATCAAAACAGATGGCAAATAAAAAAATAATCAATGAGGACAAATAAAAACTAATTTTAGTAATGAAAAGGGTGGCAAATTACAATATAAGTCAAAAGGGGATAACAAATGCAATTAATAACGAAAAGGGGTGGCAAATAACTGTAATAATCAAAATGGGTGTCAAATAATGGTAATAATCAAAAGGAGATGACAAATTAATCAAAGGCGGATTGCAAATAATGATAACAATGAAAGAGGGACGGGTGGCAAATAAAGATACTACTGAAAAGGGGTGGAAAATAATAATAATCAAAAGGGGTGTCAAATAACGGCAATAATCAAAAGGAGATGACAAACAAAGATTATATTCAGATGGGGTGACAAATAATGCTAGCAATGGAAAAGGGGTGACAAAGAAAGATACTACTGAAAATGGGGCACAAAATAACTATAATAATCAAAAGGGGTGCCAATTAATGGTAATAATAAAAAGGAGATGTGAAATGAAGATTATATTCAAAGGGTGATGGCAAATAATTATACCAATGAAATGGGGGTGACAAATAAAGATAATACTGAAAGGGGCTGGCAAATAACAATTATAAACAAAAGAGGTGCCTAATAGTGGTAATACTCAAATGGAGACGACGAATAAAGATTATAGTCGAAGGGTGTGGGGAGGGGGGGGGGGCAAATAATGATATCAACAGGAAGCGAGGGGGAAATAAAGATAATACTGAAAAGCGGTGGCAAATAACTTTAATAAACATGATAGCAATAAAAAAGGGGGTGGCAAATAAACATAGTACTGAAAAGGGGGGGTGACAAATAATAATAATGAACAAAAGTGGTGCCAAATAATGGCAATAATCAAAAGGGGATGAAAAATAAAGATTATAGTCAAAGGGGTGTGGAAAATAATGATAGCAATGGAAAGGGGTCGCAAATAAACATAATACTGAAAAGGGGGTGACAAATAACAATTATAAACAAAAGTGGTACCAAATGATGGTAATAATCAAAAGGAGATGGCAAATAAAGATTATGGTCAAAGGGGGATGGCAAATAATGACAACAATGAAAAGGGGATGGTAAATAAAGATAATACTGAAAAAGGGGATGGCAAATAACAATACTAAACAAACGTGGTGCCAAATAATGGTAATAATTAAAAGGAGATGATGAACAGAGATTATAGACAAAGGGGGATGGCAAATAATGATAGCAATGAAAAGGGTGTGGCGAATAAACATAATACTGAATAGGAGGTGACTGATAACAATAATAAAGAAAAGTGGTGCCAAATAATGGTAATAATTAAAAGAGGAGATGACAAATAAAGATTATAGTCAAAGGGGGATGGCAAATAATGATAGCAATGAAAAGGGGATGGCAAATAAACATAATACTGAAAAGGGGGTGGCAAATAACAGTACTAAATAAAAGCGGTGCCAAATAATGGTAATAATCAAAAGGAGATGACAAATAAAGATTATAGTCAAAGGGGGATGGCAAATAATGATAGCAATGAAAAGGGGATGGCAAATAAACATAATACTGAAAAGGGGGTGGCAAATAACAGTACTAAATAAAAGCGGTGCCAAATAATGGTAATAATCAAAAGGAGATGACAAATAAAGATTATAGTCAAAGGGGGTGGCAAATAAAGATAGCAATGAAAAGGGAGTGGCAAATAACCATAATACTGAAAAGGGTGTGGCAAATAACAATGTAACCCATGTCTGTGTAGTGTGTAGTTATATGTTGTATTTAACTTATTTCTATTGCTGCCCACAGCATAATCCTATGGTTAATAATTTGGTGTGTTTGAATTGAGTGAATGAATGCAACTCACTTTACACTGCACTTATCTCGCATGACGTTTTAACACCTTAATTCTCCCGCCACAGTCTTGACCCATAGGGTCAGTTAGCTAGAGCTGTTCCACCATATCTAGTGAGATTGAAAATGTAACGCGAGTTCCATTTTCACTTATATTGTGATTCACCATTTATATTTGCGAGAATATATCTGATATTTTTATTGTACCACATCGCAAGAATGATGGACTAATTTGTACATTTAAGTTATCCAGCCTGTTTTGTTTAAATAAATATTTTTGAGCCGTAAACTTTGAGTTTGAACATTTCAACCCAAGAAAGTTTACAAAAATAATAAAGAAAAGTGGTGCCAAATAATGGTAATAATCAAAAGGAGATGACAAATAAAGATTATAGTCAAAGGGAGATGGCAAATAATGATAACAATAAAAAGGGGCTGGCAACATAAGGTAATACTGAAAGGGGGGGGGGTGGCAAATAACAATAATAATCAAAACGGGGGCCATTATAGTCAAAGGGGATGGTAAATAAGAATAAAAATCAAAAGGGGGTGGCAAATAGAATAATACCCAAAAGGGGGTGGCAAATAAGATAATATTGAATAGGGGATGGCAAATAAGTATAATAATCAAAAGTGGTGTCAAATAATGGTAATAATCAAAAGGATATGACAAATAACGATTATATTCAAAGGGGGATGGCAAATAAGATAGCAACAAAAAGCGGGTGGCAAATAAACATAATAATGAAAAGGGGATGACAAATAATAATAATAATAATAAACAAAAGTGGTGCCAAATAATGGTAATAATCAAAAGAGATGACAAATAAAGATTATAGTCAAATGGGGATGGCAAATAATAACAGCAATGAAAAGGGGTAGAAAATAAAGATAATTCTGAAATTGGGAAGCTGAAACTATAATGATCAAAAGTGAAGGTGGGGGGGGGGGGGGGGGGGCAAACAACTATAATAATTGAAAGGGGTACCAAACGTATGGCATCAACCAAAGGGAAGTGGCAAATAAAGATTATATTCAAAGGGGCTGGCAAATAATAACAATGAAAAGGAGGTGACAAAGATAATACTGAAAAGAGGTGGCAAATAAATGTATTTATTAAACGGAGTGCCAAATAATAGTAATAATCAGAAGGAGATGACAAATAAAGATTATATTCAAAGGGGGTGGCAAATAATGATAACAATGAAATGGGGTGGTAAATAAAGATAATACCCAAGGGGTGGGGGGGGGGGGGGCAAATAACAATAATAATCAGAATGGGTCCCAAATAATGGTAATTTTCAAAAGGAGATGACAAATAAAGATTATGTTCAAAGGTGGATGGCAAATAATGATAAGAATGAAATGGGCATGAAAAATAAAGTTAATACTGAAAGGGAGTGGCAAATAAATATGATAATCAGAATGGGTGCAAAATAATGGTAATTATCAAAGGAGATGACAAATAAAGATTATCGACAACGGGGATGGCAAATAATGATAAAAATGAAAATGGGGTGGCAAATAAAGATAACACCGACAAGGGAGTGGCATATATCAATAATAAACAAAAGTGGTGCCAAATAATGTTAAAAGTCAAAATAAGATGACAAATAAATAGTACAGTCAAAGGGAGATGGCAAATAATGATAACAATGAAAAGGGGCTGGCAAGATAACGTAATACTGAAAAGGGGTGGTGAATAACTATAATAATCAAAACGAGAGGCATTATTGTAAAAGGGGATGGCAAATAAGAAAAACAAATAAAAGGGGGTGGCAAACAAGCATAATAATAATCAAAAGTGGTGCCAAATAATGGTAATAATTAAAAGGAGCTGACAAATAACGATTATAGTCAAATGGGGATGGCAAATAATGATAACAATTAAAAGGGAGCGGTAAGAAGAGGTGATACTGAAAGGGAGTGGCAAATAACTCTAATAATCAGAATGGGCCCCAAATAATGGTAATAATTAAAAGATGACAAATAAAGATTATATTCAAAAGGGAATGGCAAATAATGGTAACAACGAAAAGGGGATGGCAAATAAAGATAATACTGAAAAGTGGGTGGCAAATAACAATACTAAACAAAAGTGGTGCCAAATAATGTTAATAATCAAAAGCAGATGATGAAAAGCGATTTTTGTCAAAGAGGGATGGCAAATAATGATAGCAATGAAAACGGGGTGGCGAATAAACATAATACTGAAAAAAGGGTATAAAATAACAATAATAAACAAAAGTGGTGCCAAATAATGGCAATAATGAAAAGAAGATGACAAATAAAGATTATAGTCCAAGGGGGATGGCAAATATTGCTAGCAAAGAAAAGGGGTTGGCAATACTGAAAAGGGAGAGGTAAATAACTATAACAATAAAAGTGGGAGCCGTTATATCAAAGGGGATGGCAAATTAGAATATCACTTAAAAGGGGATGGCAAATAAGATTATACTCAAAAGGGTGTGGAAAATAAGATAATACTGAAAAGGAGGTGGCAAATATTTATAATAATCAGAGGTGGTGCCAAATAATAGTAATAATCAATAGGAGATGATGAAAATAGATTTTTATCAAAGGGGGGTGGCAAATAATGATAGCAATGAAAAGGGGGTGGCAAATACACATAATACTGAAAAAGGGGGTAACAAATAATAATAAACAAAAGTAGTGGCAAATAATGGTGTAATCAAACGGAGATGACAAAATAAAGAGTGTAGTCAGGAGGGGGTGGGAGGGATGGCAAATAATGATAGCAATGAAAAGGGCCTGTCAAGATAAGGTAATACTGAAAAGGGGATGGTAAATAACTATAATAATCAAAGTGGGAGCTGCTATAGTCAAAGGGGATGGCAAATTGGAATACCACTTAAACGGGGGTGGCAAATAAGATAATACTGAAAAGGGGTGGAAAATAAAATTATATTGAAAAGGGGATTTCAACTAAGTATAATAATTAAAAGTGGTGCCAAATAATGGTAATAATCAAAAGGAGATGAAAAATAATGATTATAGTCAAAAGGGGGGGGGGGGAGTGGCGGTGACAAATAATGATAACTATTCAAAGGAGTGACAAGTTATGTCAATACTATAAAAGGGTGGGAAATAACATTAATAATCAGAATGGGTGCCAAATAATGGTAATAATCAAAAGATGACAAATAAAGGTTATAGGAACCCCAAGCGGGCCGTAGGCCCGCAAAGGGTTTCACATACCCAGTCAGATAAATGTGTTCCAGAACAGAATTCTCTATAGCCGTCAATGTGATTTTTGAAGTGGACAGTAAATTTCAGTGAAAAAATCACGTAACTTCCGACGTCGAATTGCCGATTCAGTTGCAATTGGCCTATCCCCCTCTCAAACAAAATGCCAGATTCCTTCGCTTTGGCACGGAGTATAGAATCTGCCTCCCTGGTTTTGGCAACCTAATTCGCCTCAAAGCTTTGCGTGATATACATGTATACATATCTACACTTCAGGGGTAACCAAGGCCTTCTCATCCGAGAACCGCGACAAATCAGCGGCCGGCCAAAGTGTTATTATTCTTATTACTCGAATGCTGTCCTTCTGGAGGTTTGTCAATATTCTTAGCTGATGATCTCGTGATTTCAGATCGATCTCTCCTGATTTCGTTGCAACTTGTCTGCCATGCAGTGATAACCTTAATTGAAAGAAACGCACATATATGATATAATCGATAATATAACTGATAATTGTTGTTATGTTGGGGCGATTGTATACAGATATGCGTTGACACGTATTTTGTAAAGTATCAAAACGAATAGAAACGCAGTTTTTGAATTATTCCGAATGTTAAGGTGTTGGAAAAGTTTGCGTGAAGAAAAGGTACATGGACGTTTCGTCCGCAAGCCGAGTGGTACGCTTACAATTTTACCCATTTCGCCCGCCAGCGCACCGAATCGTCCGCTAGCAATTTTACCCACTTCGTTCGCCAAGAGTTTGAATATCATAAAAACATGGAAAATAAAATTAACGATGTTTATTCAGTATCAAGCGAAATAATGATATTTATTCAGTACACAAGATAATAACATTAACAGCATAGCATAGCAAATATTTTTCAATGAATAAATGCAAAAATTATAAGATTATGTTATGGAACTTCATATAACAAGTTTTGATGCATTTCTAAATATAATTATAACAAGTTTTGATGCATTCTTAATATAATTAATTCCTGTAATACATTTGCTAATAATTTGCAATTATTCATTGTAAAGTGCCGGTGACGCCTTTCCATGAATAAATGCAAAATTATAAGATTATGTTGCGGAAGTTAATATAACGTGAATTTTGTGCGTTTCTTAATATAGTTAATTCTTATAATACATTTGATAATTTTGCAATTATTCACTGTAAAGCACCGGTGGCGCTCTTCAATGAATACTTGTAAAATTATAAGATAATGTTGCAGAACTTAATATAACGTCCATATACTTTAAGAACTTTTGCTGTAATAATATAATTATTATAGGTAATCCATTGAATAAACAGTAATTGCAGCAGCGTTAAACAGTGTTAAAATTAATTAGATGGCTGTTCTGACATTTCTGTTTTCAGAATTTCGTATAAGTATATGAAATTTTAATGCAAGGAGATACATTAAGAAATATTACAATAGATAATGTACAAAAAAGTATACAATAAAATTATTATATAAATAAACAAATAAAAAATGATTCAAAATACAATACTTCGATACTTTCCCTCAGTGGACAAGTTTCGGACAAGTTGCGTAAAATTACAGCGGACGACTTGGGTAAAATTACAGCGGACGATTTGGTTAGCGGACGAAACGGGTGTAATTAAAAAAAATGATACTGACAGTTTGCTTTCGGTCCCGGAAAATAATAACCTTTTTGGATATTTACCACCACTGAAAATGGCATGTCATCTTTATTCGGGAACTGGAAGAAGATTCGGCCTGGGTACAACTCGTCCCAGGGAAGATTCGTACAAAAGAAAAGCAGTACACATCTGTTAGGATATTTTAGATACGGTATGCTACGATATTCGTTTTAACTCCTAAAAAATAATTCTTAGAAAAAGTATTAATATATTGCTCAATATTTATTGAAAACAAATATTAATTATCATGTATATCGTCGAGCAATTATCTCTGCAGTAAATTCACATTCGCTGTGTTCTGTAATAATTAACATCTCTCCTCTGTGAGAATGGTATCGAGTCACTTCGGCCCCAAGTCCCTTCTGCCTCTCGTCACTTCAGCCTCAAAGTCATTTCAGACCCTCGCTTCAGACTCTTGTGGATTCATAAGCAAATAAAATAAAATTATTCAGGTCGCATGGGATTTCAAATCCCACATCGTCCATATGCACCTTCGGCGTGCTAAAACTTTTTATTCATTTATTCATCGTGGAAGAAAATCTGCTAGGCATGAAAGAATACCATGTATCATATGCATACCTAAATATCTATTTGAGGTATAAATGTTGAAAAACAATTAAATAGAAAATGTTGAAATCCAAACGATATTTAAAAATATTTAGAGGGAGAAATGACTTGAAAAATTCGGGCTGAATTGACTTGAGGCCGCAATGACTTGGGCCGTATTGACTTGGGGCCATTTCTCAAGTACATAGTTTCATTGTTAGTTTGTGATATTTGGGTTTGCTGTACAGTGGAACCCTGTTAATTGAAGAGCCACTTTGCCAATGAAAATTATTCAATTAACAGGAGTATTTAATTAAGAGGGATTGTATCTCTTTCCTGTATTCCAGAGATAAACTTAGTATTTATTCTATTATATTTTGTTTGACAGAGCTTCATCATCTCTGTCAAACAAGACATAATAGAATAAATGCCTGTATTGGATGTACTGAGGCCAAATTGGTCTATAACCAAAGGAAAACTGGGAAGAGTCAGGGTAATTTCTCGACATGTTACAGGATTTCTTATTCAATTAACAGGAGATTACTGTATAACCTATATTCAATTAACAGGTCAAATTTGTACTTGAGGCTTGGTAAATGGTTTTGTGTTGGGAAATTATATTCAATTAACAGGGAAAAACAATTAAGGTGTATCCAGTTAAGTGGACCCCACTGTATAACCAAAACCAACCCCTCTCCTATCCCAATCAAAATCATCATTCAGAAGTCTTGGATTCAGCAAATTTGATTTCTTTATTTATTCGGGTTTAACAACACTTTTTACAGCCACGGTCACCTCATGTTGGATAGTTTTACTAGGGGAGGAAGCCAGATTACCCGGATATAACCACTGAGCAATGGCAAATAACTGTCAGGCCCCTCAACATAGTAACTCCGAACAAGCATGCTTAGCATTGGTTGAAGACAAGTACATCATCAATGTGCAGTACACCTTTGTACAGTTGCCGCAGGTGGGATTCAAACAAAACCTCGCATCTTGTTTTGGGAAGGGTTTTTTGTTCAAGTTTCATTGAGGTTTGTTTCATGTTATACAATTTTGTCATGATTAGTAATCACAAATCCTTAAAAAATCTATAGAAAAAACATGCACAGAACATTTAAAAAAAAATCTGTGAAGATTTGACCTCTGAGTTGTTGAGATTTGACCACGACTGAGAGTCAGAGATCGAATATTCTCGGAAAAAGTATGAGGGCTGAATCATCGTGTGGTTGAATCTTCATGAACCTCTTTTTTCAAACTAAATTGCCCATTACTTATAAAACACCATAACTAAGGCAAAAACAATACTATGGAATTCCTAAGTCTGAAATTCTATAAATTCCAAATAAATTTACACAAATTATATAGCAAATTGAAGGATGTGGTGTATAGAACCCCAAAGGTATGTGTGCACCTCACTCACTGATACACAGTCGACATCGGACATCAGTGGTTCCTGAAAGTGTGCTATCAGTACCATATTTGTACCATAACTGATAATAATAAAATAATATTTCACAAGAACAAACAAAGGAATTCAAAATGCCAACGCTGTCCGATTGTCCTTGAAAGTGGGAGTCTTTTACAAATAGTTTTTTGCCATATGATACTCTGGATACTCCCCGTTTTTCGCTCAACTTTGACATGGTCAAATTTGAGGATATGCCATAGCCCGTCGTCCGTCTGCCCATCTCTGCGGCGTCATCAATTAAATATGGCTTGGGCTAGAGGTTGTATTTATGAACCGATCTTTACAAAACTTCTTGGGTACCTTTGTTATCACTGTGGGACGAGAACGAGTGTTTTTGGGTGCCGTCCAAAATTCAAGATGGCCACCAGTATCCATTTTGTACTGAAATTAGTGCAATCAGTTTTTTGTACAGAATGTCTGTTTGAAAGTTCTGATTTGAATAAATTTTTAAAAAAAATGTTTAGTAACATAGAATACATCACATATAATACAGGCTTTTTCTCGTGCTGAAATTATACAAATTAGATGAACTTTGATTTATTCAGTGCTACATGTACACAGTAAGTGCACGTCAATACAACTTGGGCTAGGGGCTGTATTTATGAACTGATCTCCACGGAACATCTTGGGTAACTTTGTTATCACCTTGGGACGAGAACGAGTGTTTTTGGGTGTGGTCCAAAATTCAAGATGGCTGCTGGTGGCCATTTTGTACCAAAATTAGGTACAATCAGTTTTTTTGTACAGAACTTATATACGGCTTGGGCTGGAGGCCGTATTTATGAACCGATCTTTATGAAACTTCTTGGGTACCTGTGTTATCACTGTGGGGCAAGAATGAATGTTTTTGTGTGGAGTCCGAAATTCAAGATGGCCACCGGCAGCTATTTTGTACAGAAATTAGTGCAATCAGTTTTTTGTACAGAACTTCTGTATGAAAGTTCTGATTTGAATAATTTTTTGCATGAATGTTCAGTCACATGTAATACATTACATATAATACAGGATTTCTTCTCGAGCAGAAATTATGCAAATTAGATGAACTTTTATTTATTCAGCGCTACTTATACACAGTAAGTGTACCTGTCAATACGGCTCGGGCTAGATGCTGTTTTTATGAATAAATCTTCACGAAACTTCTTGGGTACCTTTGTTATCACCTTGGGACGAGAACGAGACTTTTGGGGTGCGGTCTGAAATTCAAGATGGCTGCCTGTGCCCATTTTATACCAAAATTAGGTCCAATCAGTTTTTTGTACAGAACTTCTAGGACTACATTTGTTATCATCATGGGATGGTAACAATTGCTTTTGGGCTCGGCTATGTTAATATTTGGTGTTGTTTGGGGAGCGTAAACATTATTAGCACAACCCAGTTTTCTGTCTCCAACGAGAAAAATAAAACCTCACCCGTGGGAACCCTATGAGCTAAAGATAAAAAAAATTCAAATACCTGTATTTTAAGAAGGACTGGACAAATATTTATTAATTAGTAGGAATCAACCGTAGGGTTTGAATCAAACGGACCAAAACAATTGCTAACATTTGGCTTATGATGCACCATACAAGAAGCCCCATTGTAACATTAACCCCTTGGAGATTTCTTTTCTAGTTTAACATCTAACTGTCACCCACCTTCACAATACCTTACCTGTACATTTGTTACAGGCTACAGGGTATTTTGTGTTTTCAAAGCATTGATTAGCAGTTTTTTGGTGATGGCCGAAAATTGATAAGCAGTCTAGAAGAATTGATTAGCAATTCACTTTGACATGAAGTACTTGGCAAACACTACAGTTTCTCCAAATAAAAAGATTAAAAATAAGCACTTTGAGGTATCTTCTATCACTTCATATGCTTGATGTATATAATCAAATGTGATAGAAGATACTTCATATGGCACTATGAAGTCGTCCCAGCCAGCCTACATTTATGGATGGTAGCATAGTGAATGTTTATAACATTTACACTAGAGTGTGAGGCCAAAAAAAATGAATTTGGTTCTCATGCACAGCAGCGTTGGAAAAGTACCCCCCGCATTGAATTTTTTTTTATGGAGGTTCGAGATTTTCCCAAAACTTAAAGTAAACAATGCACCGCCAATCTCAGACGTTCACTGTAGTATAACAAAAATACCATATATGTCCATGTATTGTATACGTCGCCCCCGTGTATAAGTCGCGCCCCCAACTCACACTTGGAATTCCACCCTTTTGCCTAAATCTCATGCATAGGTTGCACACCCATTTTCAAGTATATGCAGTCAACAAGAATTAGTTGCAAGTTTATATGTTTTGCCAGTTTGGGATGCAACGGAAATAGGTAAGTTTTCATGAGTTACCACATGTTGAATAAGATAAAAGAATAAAGGAAAATTATTATTAAAGATTTAAAATATACTTGCATTTTATTTGTTTTTCGTTGTTTGTTTATCACCCCAATGTCTCCATCCCTGTCAAGAAAATCCAACACTCGTTTGCGCCTGAGACTTCATAGTTTCAGAATCAGAGCACCATTTGCGTCATAACCTGCGCAGTTGTTGTGTTTATGTTGGTTTGTCCAAAACGTGACAGAAAACAAATATATATAAATGCAACAACTGCGCAGGTTACAGCGCAAAATGTTGTCCTACATAAGCATTGTTGGTGCTATTGAAACTGAGAAAATTATTTGGAACAATAAACTTGCAAAAATAGTTTGTTTTTTAATAGAAATATTATTAATAACCACGCGACTCGCATCCTGCGAATCATTTTTACGATTTTGATTCGCAAACAGTCGTAATTGTCTCGCAAACTGCGATGCGAACCCAAACAAAAAATACCCTGCGGCTATGGTCAGTATTTATGTAAGACCTTTACAATACTTTACATGTATCTTTGTTATCAGGTCATTACCTAGATGTGTGTTATTGCTATGTCACATACTATACATGTACATGTCTTACACATGTTGAGCTAAGGTGGCATTGATACTTTCTTTTAATAGAAAATCAATTTTGTAATCCTTGAAAAATCCAGAAAATGACTCAGTACTGAGTTATGACCCTTATTTCGTTAATTTTTGCCTGTGTTCAGATTGTTTGCACAATAACTTGGAACAAATAGCAGTAGATTTGATTCAGTATTGGTATGTGAGACTTTCTTAATGTCTTGAATGAGTTAAAACTGGTATATTTCAGCTATACTGAGCAGAGTTATGACCCTTAATTTGTTGATTTTTTCCTGTTTTCACGTCGGTAGTATGATGACATCAAATATCAATGGATTTTGTCAACGTTTGGTATGTGAGACTTTCTTAACAGCATCTTAGAAAACTGGTACTGCTTGGCCATACTGAATAAACTTATAGCAATTAATTAGTTAATGTTTTCCTGTTTTCAGCTCATTCGCACTGTGACCTGCACACTTATCAAAGGATTTGGTCAATATTTGCTATGTGAGACTTTCATAATAATGTCTAGAAGGAGTTCTAAAATTGGTACAGTTCAGCCAAACTGAGTGGTGTTATGGCCCTCAATTAGTTAATTTTTGCCTGTTGTCAGCTCTTTAGCATGACATCCTGAATAAGCATCTATATACTTGGTCAATAAATGGTAAGTAAGACTGTAGCAATGTCCCGAAGGAGTTCGGAAACTGATACGGTACTCTGACATACTTGCCCTCAGATAGCTAATTATACCCACAGTTTTTTTCAAAAAGTGGGGTATACTGGATTGCGCCTATCCGTGAGTCAGTGTGTCTGTCCGTGCATCTGTGCGTACGTTTGTCCATCCCCACTCAGATGTCGGCCTGCATTATAACTTGAACATTACTGTTCAGATTTCATTGAAATTTCATACACATGTTCACTCTCATACATGTAAGATCGTTAAGGACTAACAGCCGTTTTGCTGTTGAAAATACTTTTCTGTGCATTATGGCCCTTTGAATATACAAAAATAGCCTATTTTTTGTCTGTTCGCCTCGTATATCGGGTTTGGATTATCGGATCTCAATCATATTTATTACTTTTCACTTTTCAGACTTGTCCTACTTTTTAACTTTGAAAATTTGCTGTTTGTCTCGTAAACTACCAATTTTTGTCTGTTTGCCTCATATTTCAGGTTTGGGTTATAAGATTTCAATAAAATTCGGAATGAAGATTGTTTATGGGAAAGGCTTTCAAATGAGTCACGTCTCTGTAGTAAAACCAAGAAAATGTTAATTCAAATCACCTCCCCACATGTGGCATTATGTCTTTGTTCTCTTTGATGGTCCAGTCATCATTGTTTCTAGCTGGCCTTTACAGTTACTACTGGGTTGGGGGTGGGGGGGGGGGGATTAATGTTGCTGCAAAACAAAGACAATAATTCACATCTCTCATGCAGATGATCTAATTGACACAAACTATTGTTATCAAGTGCACGTTGATCTCGCAATTTTTACGGGATTGGATATCTGTCCGCTGTAAAGCAAAGATGATAAACCCCTCGTGTATGCGTAGTGTTGAAAATATGTCCATCTTAGTATTTTGAGAGAGGTTGGGGGTGGGGGAGGGGGTGAATATGCCATGCTTAACATGCTGTTCTTAATATTACATGACCCTGTAGAGTTACTCTGGTGTTTTAGTTCTAAAATGGGTTTGTGAACACTTCAAAGATTATACACAAAAAACATTTTGCCCTGAGATTTGTTACAGGGTCCATTGGGTGAGAGATTTTGTCTGTCATCTGACCCAGCCTTATCCTTGACACTGGTATGTCAGCACCTCTGGTACTATCTCTTGCATTTGAAGTCTATCCATGTGTCCGTCTGTATATATGTCCATCTGCACTCTGATGTCTGTTTGCATTATAATTTGAACATTGCTTCTCAGATTTCAGTGAAACTTGGAATAAAAAGTTGTTTTTTGGGAAAGGCTTTCAAATGAGTCATTCCCCAGCAGTAAAACAAAGAAAATACCTGCAAACCGCTTTCCCACTTGTGGCATTATAGGAACCCCATCGGGTCGTAGGCCCGCAAGGGGTTGCACATACCCAATCAGATAAATGCGTTCCAGAACAGAATTCTCTAATACCGTCAAGCAATATTTTGAATTGGACAGTAAATTTCAGGGCAACAACCATTTGACTTCCGGTTCACAAGTGCCGATACAATTGCAATCGGCTTATCCCCCTCAAGGAAACTTTGGACCGATATCAACAATCAAACAAAATGTTAAATGAGTTCGTTTTCTGTTGCAACCCAACCTGCATCTCAGCTTTGTGTGATATTTATATGTCTACACATCACTCGTATTCTGTCCTTTCAGAGGTTTTTCAATATGCTCAGCAAATAATCTTGTTATTTCAGATCGAACTGATTTCGTTGAAACTTGTCCTATTCGCCGATCACATGATGTACCTTCATAAAAAACACAGATATAACTGGCGATCGTGTTGACTATATTGGTGTGATTTCATGAAGATATGCATGGACACATTGCTAGTGAAGTTCAAGAATCAAAACGAAATTATGCCAATTTTAAGGTGTAATAAATAATAATGAAACGTTTGCTTGAAAATAGGTGATACGTTGCTGATAAGTTTCTCCTGGCTCATTTAGTCCCCATTCCCATTCTCCCATCGAGTTGTTTCGAACAAATGCTCACTTGCCGCGGGTCATTTCGCCCCACAGACGGAGGGGGGTGGTTTTGTCTCTAAATTTAAATTTTATTTTGGTAATGCAATGTAATTGTTTCCTTTAGTACTTTAGTATTCTTTCCCCCAGAAGAATTTACCGAAGTAAACAATTTCCATTGAAATTTTCTCAAAACTGAAAATTTTTACCGTATCTGCATTGACCGATTTGGGCAAGAAACTGCGCCCGCCATTGCCCATGTGCGGGCATAGTGGCATTGTGTGCTAAGGAGTACAGTACATTGATAGTGCACTTGTATTCAACCATTGCTAACCCTGCTCCTGTGGCGTTAGTATGTTGGGAGCCTGGCATTTGCTCGATGGTTCTCTCCTGGGACTTCAACTTCCTCCACCCATAAAACTGTCCGACACAAGGTGACCCTAACTGTCAAAAATGCTGCTAAACCCCAATAAATAAATAAATAAATAAATCCACGTTCCATGTGTTCTATAATATACTGTCATCAGTGAGAATTGCATCCAAACTGTCCTCCAGCAATTTGACCCAAACTAGCTACTAATTTAACCCAAATCATCCTATGGCAATTTGATCCAAACCAGACCACCCCTTCAGAAAAGGGTCCTACTAAACACCGAGGTATACCGGGAGATACTGAGGTGGAAAGAAAAAAGTAAGTCAGGGTTGTTTAAAAAGTTTTAAATATAATTGCAGACATTTAATTGATTCCTTCGAAGCAATCTACGCGATATTACTTGATTTATTTGAGTAAATGCAAGATGTATACATGTAGACCGAGTTGTTACAGAAAACTACCCCTTGGTATATAGTTGGTAGCTTGGTTATTAATGGGCTATGTCTGTGCATGGATGAAGCAATTTAATGGTAACTGGGTATCTTAAAACAGATCACTGTAATATTTGATAAAAATAAACCTTCCATCAGATTTTATCTGGGCCTTTGGCCAGCCAATCTTTTCAGTTCCGACAGCTCCAAAGTTTTTTTTTTAATTTTCATTTATTTATTATTTTTTTTTGTTTATTGTTTTGCAACTTTTGCCATTGTTGGCTTTATGTTATTAGGAATTTGTGGCGTACTGTAATAAGTATCACTCGACTGTACACCCGAAGCTACAGCTTGCGTTTGGTATATGTACAGTACATGGGGAGAGGATTTCAACAAAATCACTAGTGGAGTGGAATTATCACCCAAAATATCACTTTCAAATTATGTACATATGGACAAAAAACACGAGCAATGTTTCAGCCAGTGGAGTCAATCGATCTCCAGGTTTTACCACTTCCGAAAAGTACTGTTTCTCATGTCATGATTTCGGGCTATAACAATTTTTCTGTCATAACGAAGAAGACAATTGTCAACAGCCACAAAGAAAACTAATTAAGAAGTCACTGTGTGATTAACAATTCACACTGTTGACTGTTGCTTACTGAGGTGAAGTCTCTTCAAATACCATTACAAAGCTACCTACTGAATACCAAAGGGAAGATTTTTCAGGACACTCTTATTACTTCAGCACCCATAATTCTTAAATATGGCAATGAAACCATGCACATACTGCTTAAATCTATTTACATAATCAGAAAACACCACCAGGGGTGCAGTGGCTCAGTAGGTAGAGGTACAGGCTAAAAGCCGAGAAGTCCTCAGTTCGAATCCCACCTGCGGCAACAGCTTTGTGTCCTTGGGCAAGACAATTCACCCCCATTGCCCATGTGGGAGCATGGTGGTGCTCTGTACTAAGGCACACTGTCTTCGAACAAGGATAACCCCGCTGGTGTAGTATGTTGGGGAGCTGACAGTTGCTTGCCATTGCTCAGTGGTTCTCTCCGGGTACTCTGGCTTCCCCCACCCATAAAACTGTCGTGGTCATGATCAGCTGTTCGGCAGAAATATGTGACCTAAAACACCAATAAATAAATAATAAAAATAATACACCACCCCATACACGTTTCACTCCTGCTTGACTCTCTTTGTCCATTTGTGTCCATAATGTGTAAGTTGCGAACAAGCATAAATATCTAGATAACAAAATGTCTTTTGGATGTTCATTATATGGGTTAACAGAAGAGGGGGTATGAATGAAATTGGGGAGGGCATGTGTCCACCCCCTCCCCCCACACACCCACCCACCCCAGCCCCCATGACTACAGTGCGGCCGCCGTGGAGTGGTCACTTTCCACAGGTAGGCAATATTTCCACGGATGCAATGATATTAGATTTCAAACACTGTTTACAGCAATAATCATAATCATAAAAAAATCAGTTAATGAAGCACACGGTACAATCCGGTGCTTCACTAATTAAAATTTTATTGATAATGATTTTCTGTTACCTGGTAAAAGCATGCATGGACATCACTGCCCATGCATGGATTATGACCAGTACCCGGCAACTGTACTGTATGTCTGTGCCACTGCTATGAGCAGGGACTAATCTAAATGGGTGGGTATGTTTACAAATATTCATAATTTTTAACACCTGATAACAAAGTAATATAAGTTTATGAACAACCACACAATTGACTTTTAATTACAATACTCCTAATTCCTATTAAACATACATGAATGTTTATTCATTTTGTGGAATTTTTACACTGTGTATGAAGCTTATTTGGGCCTGTATGTTTGTTAAAATTGCCCTTCCACTAGGGAGGACTTCTTGAAATCAGTCTACACTGGATTGTATGGTATTTTTTTTGTGTAAGACAATGCATTCATTGTAATAATCATCATGCATAGCAGCATAGGGCCCCACAAAGTAGATCTGCTTCTCAGGCCATTTTTTGTAAAATTGCACGCAGGCAGGTGGTTTTTTATTTTATTTTTGTAATTATTTCTTTGCCATTAAAAGTTCATGTTCTTGGTTTGTTGTAGGCCTCATAATCTACCGAATAGCATGGATGGTGGTGTATTCCATCCCTCGAGTGCAAGAAGACTTTGCAATTCTATAACATAAGCCTTGTCACACTCCAGAGACAAATTTATCAATTTTAATAACATGGGTAAAATATCGGACATGATCCATTTATTTTTTTTTTCAGCTCACCTCGACAAGTCAAGCAGGGCTTATCTAATCACTCTCTGTCCATTGTCTATCTGTCTGTCGCCCATCAACACCATGTTTTGGTCGTCTCGCCCAAAACCACTGGGTAAATTCAAGTGAAAGTTTGTTTGAGTGATGGTCCCAAAGGGATGTTGCATTTTTGTTTAACGCAACATGCCCAGCCCCATAGGGAGGGTGTGGGGGGAAAATGCTCCCAAAATATTTTTTTAAAATCTCATGAACCAGTGGGTACAGTGACTTGATATTTGTTATGGAGCTTTCTTTTGAGGTGTAGAATCAAGTTTGTTCAAACGTAGTTCGTGAAACAATATTTGGCTTT
Organism: Pictodentalium vernedei; assembly: GCA_031216915.1. NCBI lineage: Eukaryota > Metazoa > Mollusca > Scaphopoda > Dentaliida > Dentaliidae > Pictodentalium > Pictodentalium vernedei. The sequence goes on from CM062297.1 coordinate 173,584,281, forward strand.
GTAATGGGAAGGGTTAGATTTTTGGTACCATCCAAAATTTATATTTTCTGAACCGATGTTCCGATTTGAACGAAATTCAGTTTCTGGTATTATTGGGTCATAATTACTTCACTTACACAAAAAAACAAACCTGCATCCCCCATGGGAACCCCCAAAATTAGAAATATTTTCAAACGCCCATGTTTCCCAAACCACTTGGAACAGAGAACAGTTATACAGTATGAAGTATCCTCAGGACCAGTAGAATTGAATGGTTAAAAAATCCATTTGTTTTGTTAGGGAGTTCTGCAGAGTGCTTCAAAATAATGCTGACTCACCATATTTGCAAACATTTTTAGAAAATCTTTTCTCCAGAACCAATGTTCAGAATCTTTTGATATTTGGTATACATCATTCATAGAGGGGTCAGATACAAGTTTGTTAAAATGAAGCCAATTGGTTCATATTTGGATTCAATGCAGGGGCCCAAATATTTTTAATTTAGGGCAATATGGGGAGTTTTCTTTAAAATTCTTCTTCAGAACCACCAGTCAGAATCATTTAATGTTTGGTATACATGTACATCATTGTTATGAGGATCAGGTTCAAGGATTGTTGAAACCAAGTCCCTAGGTTAATATTTGGGCTTCCTTTGGTAGCCCAAATTTTAATTTAGGACAATATGAGTAAGTTTCTTTAAAAACCAGCTTCTTCAGATCCACCAGTCAGAATGCTTTCATATTTGGTATGCAACATCTCTAGGGGGTGAGATTCAAATTTGCTCAAACCTGGTCTGTAGGTTAAAATTTGGGCCCGCTATGGTAGCCCAAATTTTAACTTAATGCAATATAAGGAACTTTCTTTAAAAATTTTCTTCTTCAGACCCACCAGTCAGAATGCTTTCATATTTGGTATACAACATCTCTAAGGAGATCAAATTCAACTTTGTTCAAATCGAGTGCCTGTGTTAATATTTGGACTTCCTATGGGAGCCGGAATTGGCCATGTGGCTGAAGAATTAGACATTTTTTATTCAGTACCCTCTAGTGGTGTGTAACTAAGAGTAATATATATACGTGTAGGTTGTATCAAGGGGCTTCAAAGGGGAGTTCCACATTTTACATTATGGTCAACTGAAGAAGAGGCATGATGCTTTGACAGTTTTTGTCACTCCTGAGGGCTCAAGGATTTACAGTGTATCCTATGGAGATGGATTGCTTAATGTAGAATCATTCTTGAACTCTGTTTATATTGTGTTCTGTTTATGGTGTGTGCTTCAAGCCCTGCGGGGGCCTCTTGTTTATTGTTTCCTTTAATACTATAGTATTTTTTCCCTAAAGAATTTACGAAGTAAACAATTTGCATTAAAATTTTCATAATTTTTACAAAATTGAAATTTTTACCGTATCTGCATTGACCGATAGGTGAAATCAGATTAATAGAGAGGGTTTTGGTGGTATGTCAATGAGGTATGGAATATTGATTAAATAAACAGAACTTGCAGTGATATTATGTTTTATTCCTGTTTTACTTATGTATTTGTCTACATTTTTACAGTTTAGTATTCAGAAGCACAACTTTTGATATTTGAGTATAGTTTGTACATTTATATAACATCCGCAACAATGCATTACAATTTCAATCTGCCTGTGCCGTTTCTCTGCACAGTATGTTGATGGGGCACTTGTCCTCAACCATTGCTGACCCTGCTCGTATGGACTTAGTATGCTGGGAGCCTGGCATTTGTTCGGTGGTTCTCACCTTGGACTCCAACTTGTGCTTGTTATGCTTTGCAACAAATTTGGAATTATTGTTTGGGTGAAATATCCACTCTGTGGGTGATTTAGTGATGATGCACTCTGCACCTACTGTATATATACAGCATATTTTTAGCCCCTTCGCGTGTGATAACGGCACTAATTTATGGTGATTTGTTGACACTTTTCTGTTTTCAAGGTTTTCACCTACTTTTTGTGACCATTTGTTTTTCACAATTGCCGCCGTTTAAAAGAATTGTAGATAAATTAAGTCAGTATCCTTTTAATCGTCGGTCCCATTGGTCAGCGATGAGTGATGAGTTCTGACCATGTCTAGTCTCACAACATTTTTTTTTTATTGTTGGCGACTGAAAAATTACCTTTTCCGAAAAATACTGTTTCCCATTTCATGATATTGGCCATAACAATCTTTCTGTCATAACAAAGAAGACAATTGCTGACAACCACAAAGAAAAACTAATTAAGAAGTCACTATGTGATTAACAATTCACAATGTTGCTTACTGAGGTGGAGTCACTTTAAATACCATTACCAAGCTACCTACCAAATACCAAAGGGAAGATTTTTCAAGGCACTCTATTACTTCAGTACCCATAATTCTCAAATATGGCATTAAAACCATGCACATACTGCTTACATCTATTTACATAATCAGAATACACCACCAGGGGTGCAGTGGCTCGGTAGGTAGATGTGCAGGCTGCAAACCGGGAGGTCCTTGGTTCGAATCCCACCTGCGGCAACAGCTTTGTGTCCTTGGGCAAGACACTTCATCCCCAATGCGCCTGTGGGGGCATGGTATGCTGTGTACTAAGGCATTCTGCATGTTCTTGGTGCACCTGTCTTCGAACAAGGCTAAGCCTGCTTGTGTAGTATGTTGAGGAGCTGACAGTTGCTTTCCATTTCTCAGTGGTTCTTTCTGCGTACTCTGGCTTCCTCCACCCATAAAACTGTCGTGGCTATGATAAGCTGTTGTTTAGAAATATGTGACCTTAAACACCAATAACTAAATAATAAAAAGAACACACCACTCCATGCCCCTATCACTTCTGTTTTCATTCACCTTGGCAGCCCTCGGTTTGCCTCGGTGTTTAGTATGCCCTCCAGAAAAAGAGTGATTTCTTTTTTATAAAATAGCAAAATAAGAAACAGCAATTTTTAACAGGTAGTAACAAAATAATTTTCATGAAGAGCACAATTTTATGTTAGTTAATAGCTGAAAAAAGCAGGGTGATGTTTGCAAATCTCATTTTATTACTGGTACCAGGTATAATCCGGTCGATCTAGGCGAAAAAGGGCTCCTACCCGGAAAAAAATGCAACAAGCTAAATTTAATATCGTTGGAAAGAGGAGAATTCGCCCAACAACATATCCAAAATCCTCCGAAGTCCGCTTTGGGGAAACATTTTTATGGAGGTTTCAAAAAGGGCTAGTACTTTGTACGAATATCTATAGGATTGGGAAATCGATATGTTGCGTCAGTTTTCTTTAGTTTTATTCTGCATTTCCTTGTAGAGTCGGCATTAACCAACACACTCGTAAGTGCTGTCAGTTCGAAAGGAACAGATATTAATCTGCTCAGTAGTGAAGGTAGTTCAGGCCAGGTCCTCAATGAGGTTGACAAAATGTGCACCCAGGCAGACAATGCCAACGTATCAGGGCCATCCAATGTCCGAAACACAGGGTCCACAAATGACGATTTGCAGCTCAGTTGTGTGTTAATAGAATCGCAAGCTTTATCAGACAGTGCTGAATATACTGAAGGTGATGGGGTCAATTTTCATTCGACGAGACAATGGCAAACGCAGACATGGAGGCAATCGGGAACTTATGTGAATGTATCTTTAATAAGCGCATATCTCTTTCGGATGTTTACACATCCAAAGAGCTAGTCAAGTTGGAAGAATTGGTTTGCAAATATAGATCATATTTGGCCGAGAAATCTTTAACTGCTAAACTGTGGTTGCAGTATCTTGAGTATGTGCAAATTCTCAAAATGTTCATTCGAGCTGAGAGATCTGGAGATTGGGATCTGAACCTCTTTGCAACTCAGAATATGCTGAATTTATTCGCGGTAACGTGGCATATTAATTATGCCAAAAGGGGACGCCTTTATCTTCAAATGATGCTGGAACTACCCGACAAGCACCCCCATTTGTACAAATGTTTCATTTTTATGTACAAATGTTTCCTTTTGGCCTACACGTTATTAGAAGAAGTGAGAGATTTGGGGCTGGTCTCTCCAGTGACCTTGTTATCGAACAGGTCCTCATACGATCACGCAAAAGTCATGGTGGAATGACCAGGGGTAGGGGTCTCACGGAATCTGTTCGCATCCAGTGGGTATATAGCATGCACAAGTGTGCAGGGGTTCATGACTCAATGACGCGCTTCAAGGATACCCACCAAGATAGCAAACAACATGCCGAATTAAGCCGTGCAAGGTGCAACCGTGATTCTGTGGATTTTTGCTTTCCTTATCCTCAGGTTTAACAGCGGGAACGGTCGATAATATCAATTGTGAGCAGGCAGAACTTGTTGGTGCTGCTGTACAGAAGAAACTTGATAATCTTTGTATCCCCGATGCATCAATCAAGAGAGAAGCGATCAGGTTAAAACGTTAGACGAATTGTAACCAGGTGTCAAAATAGACAACCACAGGGTTCAGATTGATCCGAACATTCTTTTCTCTCGAATACTTGCCATCGCTCAGAGGGAAGAAGATATCGCTAGTTATTTCAGTTACGAGCTGACAGTTATACCAACATCCTTATTCAAGGACAATGCACTCCGAAAGCTCGTAAAAGCAAATCTAGCAAACTATTTAGCAACAGGTATAAAACTGACTCAGGTCCCAAGTGATACATTGATTGTTGTTGATGGCGGTTCATTTCTTCATCGAATGAAATGGACAAAATGTGGAACATACAAAGATTTAGCTTCCAGATATGTAGATCATGCCCGACAAAAATACGGCGAATGGTGCATGGTTTTTGATGGCTACATGCAGGGCACAAAAGATCAATAGCATAGACATCGAACTGGGAAGACATGTTCAGATATTCACTTAGTTGACACAATGACAATCTCTTCAAATCAGCAAACTTTCCTCTCGAATGAAAAGAATAAGCATTAATTTATAAAGCTACTCAGTCAAGCTCTCATTGCTGATTGACAGGAAGTACACAACAGTTCTGGTGACGCAGATACCTCCAATGTTTTGAGTGCTATCGAGCTTGCGTCTGTGTGGAAGGAGGTGGTAGTTTTTGTGACGATACAGACGTGTTAGTACTTCTGATATATCATTGGAATGAAAAAATGGGGCAGATTTATTTCAAGTCTGGTGCTCGAGATGCCCACAAAGGTGGGAATTCGTGGAAGATTCCTGACCTTGTTCAAAAGCCGGCATATTAATCAAGACCAATATTCTGTTATTTCACGCCTGGGGTGGCTGTGACACAACGTCGGCAGTATATGGTCATGGTAAATCCTCTCTCATGAAGAAGATTGCCAAATCTTTAGACATTCAACAGGCAGCTTCGGTTATTAGTAATGTTGTTTCATCTCCTGATGAAGTTGGTGCAGCGTGCATCAAGCTCTTTGTTGCAATGTGTCCAGGTAAAGCAAATAGCTTATAAACAATCTGAGATATGTTAAGTTAGTGGAAATGCTTTCATCGTGCAAAATCGCCATTGAACCCCAGAAACTCCCACCGATAGAGAGAGCGGCATATGTCCACAACCTTCGTGTCTATTTACAGGTAGTGACATGGATATATCTGGGGAGGTCGATCTTGAGCCGAAGTGGGATTGGAAGCTACGCGGTTCAGAGCTTACTCCTATTATGACTGACATTGAGGCAGCACCGGACAGTCTGCTGAAGTTTGTGAGGTGCAACTGCAAAATGACATCAAAGAGTCCGTGCAAAAACAACTTGTGCTCATGCCGGAAAAATGGTCTAAAGTGCGTTATTGCTTGCGGGAATTGTCGCAGTGAGAGCTGCCAAAACGCTAAAGACGTAACACTTGATGACGAGATCGAGTGTTAAACAATTTTTTGCTCTCAACTTGCAACTTATTTGTATTGAGAATGTTATTCTCATTTTTTTGAGTTTTTGAAAAAAAACAATTGGGACTTTTTGTGGGTATTTTCGTCATAAATTAAAGACGAACATTCAACTGGATAACAAAATTATTGATGAAGTGTCCACTTTCTTTGATGGTGAGAAAAATATGGTATATTCTCGAAAAATTTCCTCGTAAAAGTGGTGTCTTCGCGTTTTTATTAACAAAATCGTAAATTTTGCCGCTGAAAAATCCTGAAAACAAAGTTTTCCCCACAAAGGATTTCGGAGGATTTTGGATATGTTGTTCCTGGCAACATTCCGCGTCGAATGATACCAAATATGGCTTGTTGCAATTTTTTCCGTGTTGAACCCTAGATCGACCGGACTAGTACTGGTAATGAAAATTGTCGTTTGTCATCAATACTTGATCAGGTTTCCGACAATGCTCATTATACTATTCCAATGTTGGCATGTACAGCAATAATCATCAAAAAATTAATTAATGAAGCACGGGGTACAATCCGGTGCTTCATTAATTAACATTTTATTGATGATGATTTTCTATTACCTGGTAAAAGCATGCAGGGATATCACTGCCCATGCATGGATTATGACCAGTCCACGGCAACTGTACTGTATGTCTGCGTCACTGCTATGAGCAGGGACTAATCTAAATGGGTGGGTGTGTTTACAAATATTAATATTTGTTAACGCCTGATAACAAAGTAATACAAGTTTATGAACAACCACACAATTGACTTTTAATTGCAATACTCCTAATTCCTATTAAACATACATGAATGTTTATTAATTTTGTGGAATGGTTGGGCCTGTATATTTGTTAAAATTGCCCTTCCACTAGAGAGGACTTCCTAAAATCAGTCCACACTGGATGGTGTGTAATCCTTTGTGTAAGACAATGTATTTACTGTAATAATCTTCATGCATAAGGCCCCACAAAGTAGATCTGTTTCTCTGGCCATTTTCTGTAAAATTGCATGCAAGCGGGTGTTTTTTTTCATTTTTTATTTTTGTAATTATTTCTTTGCCATTAAACATATTCTTGGTTTATTTTAGGCCTCATGGTCTAAAGTGCGTTATTTTAGGAAAAATGGTCTAAAGCATGGTCAGAATAGCATGAGTGGTGGTGTATTCTATCCCTTGGTTGCAAGAAGACTTTGCAATGCTATAGCACATGCCTTGTTGCAATCCAGAGACAAATTTGTCAATTTAAATAACATGGGTAAAATATCGGACATGAACCATTTAATTTTTTTTTTAGCTCACCTCAACAAAGTCAAGCTGGGCTTATCTAATCACTCTCCGTCCATTGTCCATCTGTCGATCGTCCATCAACACCATGTTTTGGTCTTCTCGCCCAAAACCACTGGGATAATTCAAGTGAAAGTGTGTGTGAGTGATGGTCCCAAAGGGTTATTGCATTTTTGTTTAACTCAACATGCCCAGCCCCATAGAGAGGGGTTGGGGAAATGCTCCCAAAGTATTTTTAAAATCTTATGAACTAGTGGGTACAGTGAATTGATATTTGTTATGGAGCTTACTTTTGACGTGTAGAATCAAGTTTGTTCAAACGCAGTTCGCGAAGCAATATTTGACTTTGTAATGGCAGGGGTTATATTTTTGGTACAACCCAAAATTTATATTTTCTGAACCGATGGTCCAATTTGTACGAAATGCAGTAGGTGTATTACTGGGTCATAAGTACTTGACTCATGCAAAAAAAAAAAATCCTGCATCCCCCATGGGAACCCCAAGAGCTAAAAATAGAAATATTTTCAAACGCCCATGTTTCCCAAACCACTTGCAACAGAGAACTGTTACATGGTACGAAGCATCCTTAGGACCTGTAGAATTGAATGGAAAAAAAAATTCCATATGTTTTGTTAGGGAGTTCTGCAGAGGGCATCAAAATAATGCTGACTCAGCATATTTGCAAACATTTTAGAAAATGTTTTCTCCAGAACCAATGTTCAGAATCTTTTCATATTTGGTATACAGCATCATCAATAGAGGGGTCAGATACAAGTTTGTTAAAATGAAGCCCATTGGTTCATATTTGGACTCAATGCAGGAGCCCGAATGTTTTAACTTGGAGCAATATGGGGAATTTTCTTTAAAAATCTTCTTCGGAACCACCATTCAGAATCTTTTGATGTTTGATAAACATCATTGTTATGAGGGTCAGATTCAAGATTGTTCAAACCAAGTCCCTAGGTTAATATTTGGGCTTCCTTTGAAGCCCACCTTTCAACTTAGGGCAATATGAGGAAGTTTCTTCTTCTTTAGATCCACCGGTCAGAATGCTTTCATATTTGGTATACAATATCTCTAGAGGGGTTAGATTCACATTTGTTCAAATCGGGTCTGTATGTTAAAATTTGGGCTCGCTATGGTAGCCCAAATTTTAACTTAGTGCAATGTGAGGAAATATCTTTAAAAAGTTTCTTCTTCAGATACAACAGTCAGAATGATTTCATATTTGGTATACAACATCTCTAAGGAGATCAGATTATTCAACCTTGTTCAAATCGAGTGCCTTGGTTAATATTTGGGGTCCCTATGGGAGCCGGAATAGGCCATGTAGCTGAAGAACTGTTTTTTTTTATTCAGTACCCTCTAGAGGTGTGTAACTGAGAGTAATCTACATTAGTTTAATCAAGGGGCTTCAGAAGGGAGCTCCACATTTTACATTATGATCAACTGAAGAAAACGCATGATGCTTGGACTATTTTTGTCACTCCTGAGGGGCTCAAGGATTAACAATGAATCCTATGGAGATGGGTTGCTTAATGTACTCTCATTCTTGAACTATGTTTATATCATGTTTTGTTCAAGGTGAGCGCTTCAGGCCCCGTGGGGGCCTCTTATTTATTCATTTATTTATTTATTTATTTATTTATTATTTATTTATTTATTTATTTATTTATTTATTTATTTATTTATTTATTTATTTATTTATTTATTTATTTATTTATTGAGTTTTAACCACACTTTCGACAGCCAGCAGCTACAAGTTTCTTTTCTCCTTGAACCAAGTCTCTCGCCCAACTGCAGCACTCATGGTCCACTTTCAGTCAGGGTGAGGTACAGTAATCACTCGCCGTCGGTCGTCCGTGAACATGGTGTTTGCGTCTTCTCCTCCAAAACTGATGAGATGATTTAAGTGAAATTTGAGATGATTGTTTGTTATGACATCGCGTTTTGATTTTGTTCAAGTCAAGTTGCTCTGCCCCCAAGTAGGGCCACGTCCAAAAAAATGCCTAAATCTAAAAAAAAATCATCTTCTCATGAACCAGGAGTAGCGGAGACTTGATATTTGGTGTGCAACCTCCTTTTGAGATTTGTTCAAGAGCAGTTTGTGGGGCTATATTTGCCTTTGTTATGGGAGGGTGAAGAATTTTCGTCCCGCCCAAAATTTATATTTTTCAAACCAAGAGGCTGATTTGAACCAAATTTAAGATGCTAGCTTATTGGGTCATAAGTACTTAATTTATGCCCAGAAATATTTTCCCGTCGCCCCATGGGAACGGCAGGTGCTAAAAATAGAACAAAATTTCAAATGGTCATATCTCCAAACCTACATGGCACTGAGAATTCTTATTTGGTGTGAAGCTTCCTTATTTCCAACAGAATGGAAGGATTCAAAAGAATTGCTGTCGGGTCTATCATGGGGTACTTTTTCGGGACTTTGAAAATATGCTGTGTCAGCATGTTTTCACAATGTTGGTAATGAGAAAATCATTTAAGACTCTTCTTCCCCCAATCTACTGCACGAAAAGCTTTCAAATTTCACATCTACCATCTTTGGACGATTTTTTCTCACGTTTATTGAAATCACATCTCTGGGTCCATATTTGGACTCTCTATGGGAGCCCAAATGTTGAAAATAGTGCAGTATGAGGAACATTCTTTACAAATCTTCCTTTTCAGATCCACCAATCAGAATCTTTTGATATTTGGTATGCAGCCTCATTAGGCAGGTGAGATTTAAGTTTGTTTAAGCCATGTCCATATTTGGGCTCACCAGGGTTTCGTAAATTTGCGAGAACGGTCATTCTGTTCCTATGACGTTCTCGCAAATGCCTGTTAAGAGGATCCATTTACCGTTCCCGCAAAAATAAAAATATAAGCATTTTTTCATCAGAGAAAACGTAATAAAATTAGTTTAATTTTAGAGCTGAAAAGATTAAAGGGTTTTCGTGATTGATTAATCCCACGGATTAACCTTGGTTAACCAATTAGTCACTTGCTCTGATAAGTAGCTGAATAATTGCCGTACCTTTGATGATTTATATAATTAAAACTTTACTCAGGATAATGGACAAAACCAGCCAGCGCCATATACAAAAAATGTCCATTCAAATTTTATATTTTCAATTTTTGTCTCAAAACATAACTTATGACCCCTCATTGGAACGAGCTCGTTGAGATTGTTACAATGTGGGGGGGGGGGGGGGTTTCGGGGGGGGGTCATAAGCTATGTTTTTGAGACAAACATTGAAAATCTTTAGAAATTCAAGAATTTCTTGTGCAAGTATCGTCTTCTACCCGTATTTGGTGAAGGGTTGAGAATGACCATTTCCAGCTACTGATACAGTATAATGATCATGCAAGTGAACAAGTATGTCTGCACGTAACTGGCATGCGTTACTCTGTCTCATATAATTGATGTGAGCAAGTGTGATAATGTTTGCCTGTTTTGGAGCAAGTGTGTTCCTTAGTTAACCCATATAATACCGTACTTCAAAAGTAACGCTTAACTGATCAATTACTTTTTTTTATCGATCAAGACGTTCATCATTGGTTAGTGGATTAATTGGTAACCGTATCAGCTCTAATTAATTTCTATAAACATGATAACTGCAATAGCCTTTGACGTGGTGGTTGAACAATCTAAAAATCTATGTATTTGAAGATAAATAAGCATAATTCATTTGATTAAGACACATGTTGGAAATGGGTCCCGCAGAAAATAAATGGGTCCCGCAAAAAATATATTTGCGAAATCCTGGCTCACTGTGGGAGCCCGAATTATAGCTTAGTTCAAAATGAGGAAATTCCTTAAAAATCTTCTTCAGATCCAGCAGTCGGAATGTTTTGATATTTGGTATGCAGCATCCTTAGAGGTGGGATTCAAGTTTGTTCACGCCAAGTCCATGGGTTCATATTTGGGCTCACTGTGGGAGCCTGAATTCTAATTTAGTTAAAAAATGAGGGATTTTCTTTAAAAATCTTCTTCAGATCCAGCAGTCAGAATGTTTTGATATTTGGTACCATATGCAGCATCCTTAGAAGGTGGGGGGGGGGGGGGGGGGGTGGAGATTCACGTTTCTTCAAGCCAAGCCCCTGAGTTCATATTTGGGCTCGTAAATGGTTCAATATGAGGAATATTCTTCAAAAATATGCTTCTTCACATCACCAGTCAGAATGTTTTGATATTTGGTATACACTATCCTTAGGGAGGTGAGATATAAGTTTGTTAATGCCAAGTTCCTGAGTTCATATTTGAGCTTCTTGTGGGAGCCCGAATTGTACCAACATTTCTATTTTCCGAATTATTTTCCGAAGTGAGAGGCCTATTTGACGCAAATTTGATATGATGGGCTTATTGGATCATAAATGCCTATTTTGTGCAAAAAGAGTTCCTGTCGCCCTATGAGAACCGCAGGATCTAAATACAGAAAACAATTAAAACGCCCGTATCTTCAAAACTACATGGCACTGAGAACTGTTATTTTGTGTGAAGCTTCCTCAGGAACAACAGAAAGGAATGGTCCAAAAACAAATTGCCATCAGTTTTATCATGGGGTACTTTTCCAGGACTTTGAACAAATGCAGAGTCATCATTTTTTAACACTGTGAGTAATGGGAAAAAACATCGAAGAATCTGCTTCTCCCATACCACTGCTCCAAAGTCTTTCATATTTCGCACATAACAGCTTTGGAAGATTCATTCACATATTTGCTGAAATCAAATCCATGGGTCCATATTTGGGTTCTCTGTGATTAGATTAGTGCAATATGAGGAATATTTTTAAGAACTCTTCTTCTGATCCACCCTTCAGAATCTTTTGATATTTGAAATGCAGCATCCTTAGGGGGGTGGGATTCAAGTTTGTTCAAGCAAAGTCCCCGGGTTCATATTTGGGTTCCATGTGGGAGCCCAAATTATAACTTAGTTTAATAAGAGGAATATTCTTTGAAATCCAGTAGTCAGAATCTTTTGATATTGCTATACGGCATCCTTAGGCATTATAAACTAGATAGAGTTATTTGTGTGCAAAGCACACAATGGTGTATCCCCGCATTTCCTTAGCAACACCTTGGCATAGTTTTAACGTTTCGAATTAAATACCCTAGGAGCCATTCGATGAAGACAGATTTTCTAACGATAAAAGTGGTTCCACTGGAACCACCTGGGGCCGAATCAAAATTCCGAAACCTTCATGCACATCTAGAGATGGTTCCTGAATACCTTAGCATAGTTTAAAAGTTTTGAATTAAATACCCTAGGAGCCTTTCGAGGAAAACTGATTTTGTAATGATAAAAGTGGTTCCACTGGAACCACCTGAGGCCAAATCAAAATTCCTAAACCTTCATTCACATCTAGAGATGCTACCTGAACACCTTAGCATAGTTTAAACGTTTCGAATTAAATACCCTAGGAGCCTTTCGATGAAAACTAATTTTCCAATGATAAAAGTGGTTCCACCGGAACCACTTAGGGCCATATCAAAATTCCAAAACCTTCGTGCACATCTAGAGATGTTACCTGAACACATTAGCATAGTTTAAACACTTCGAATTAAATACCCTAGGAACCTTTCGGTGAAAACTGATTGTATAACGATAAAAGTGGTTTCATCAGAACCACCTGGGGCCAAATGAAAATTCCGAAACCTTCATGCACATCTAGATATGTTACCTGAACACCTTAGCATAGTTTAAACGTTTCAAATTAAATACCCTAGGAGCATTTCGATGAATACTGATTTTCCAATGATAAAAGTGGTTCCACTGGACCACATGGGGCCAAATCAAAATTCCGAAACATTCATGTAAATTTAGAAAGATTACCTGAACACCGTAGCATAGTATAAGCATTTCGAATTAAATACGCTAGGAGCCTTTCGATGAAAACTAAGTTTCCAACTATAAAAGTGGTTCCACTGGATCCACCTGAGGCCAAATCAAAATTCAGAAACCTTCATGCACATCTAGAAATGTTAACTGAACACATTAGCATAGTTTAAATGTTTCGAATTGAATACTCTAAGAACCTTTCGATGAAAACTGATTTTCTAACGATGAAAGTGATTCCACTGGAACCACCTGGGGGCCAAATCAAAATTACGAAACCTTCATACACACCTAATGATGCAACCTGAACACCTGAGCATAGTTTAACAGATTTTCTATCGATAAAAGAGGTTCCACCAGAACCACTTGGGGCCAAATCAAAATTCCGAAACCTTTATGCAAATCCAGAGATGTTACCTGAACACCTTAGCATAGTTTTAACGTTTCGAATTAAATACCCCAGGAGCCTTTCGATGAAAACTGATTTGCTAACGATAAAAGTGGTTCGAAGGGAACCACATGGGGCCAAATCAAAATTTCGAAACCTTCATGCACATCTAGAGATGTCAACTGAACACATTAGCATAGTTTAAACGTTTCGAATTAAATATCTTAGGAGCCTTTTGATGAAAACTGATTTTCTAATGATAAAAATGGTTTCACAGGAACCACTTGGGGCTAAATCAAAATTCCGAAACCTTTATGAACATCCAGAAATGTTACCTGAACAACTTAGCATAGTTTTAACGTTTCGAATTAAATACTCTAAGAGCCTTTCGATGAAAACTGATTTTCTAACGATAAAAGTGATTCCAAGGGAACCACTTGGGGGCCAAATCAAAATTCCGAAACCTTCATGCGCATCTAGAGTTGCTGCCTGAACACCTTAGCATAGTTTAAACTTTTCGAATTGAATACCCTGAATCTTTCCGGGTGTGACGTTCGGACGGACGGACGCATGTACGGACGGGCGGACATACGGACGGAGATCATGACTATATCCCCGCATTTTTGAAAATGAGGGGATAATAATTTGCAACTATCTTTCACCCTCCAACCACCCCCACACACATACACAAATCAGGGCTGGGGCGAGTATTGAGTACTTTGTCAAAAAAGTGGTACTTGAGTACTACGAGTACTGAGTACTTTGAACTGAGGCCATCACAAATATATTAAGCATCAAAGAGTATCATATACTTGAAACAAATACAGTACAGCTACTGTGTAAGGCTCACTTTCCAAAATAAACTAAAATCTACATGGCCACACAAAACCGTTTGATAAATCTGTTTTAATTAACCACACAGCAAGATAAATAGTGCCCCACCCCCATGAAAACTATGTCAATTTTCTTTCAAAATTGGGGTTGTGCAGGGCTTATAATTCCTCTAAATTTGCGAGAATTCAGACCTGCTGTGGGCCAGGATCCCATGAGACCAGGGTGGTTGAACCCCTGCTTCATATTGATAATACATGTTAACCCTTTATCCAATACAGCTTTTTAATTTTTAAAACACCAACTACTGATTTTTTTTAAAAAAAGTCCCCCCCCCCCCCACCCGCCTCCGGCCTTAATCGCTCACCTGACAAATTGGTTCAAAGAAGTATTATTTTAGGTCACATTCAGTTAGTCATGGTTCATCAACACTACATAGGAATGATGTTATAAAATTATTCATAACTCTAGTGTCCATGTCAGATGATTATTAGCATAGGTCTTCCTGATTGCTTCCAATTCTGTCAGCTGCTGACAAGTACTGCCAAACTTCCAAGGGTTGTTGTGTCACTGCAGCTTGAAAGACAAATTTTATGGAAAACCTCTGGTGAATAGTTTTGGACATTAATGAACAACCATGAACCTAACCCACCGCTGCCCAAATATTAAGCCAGGGACTCGAAATGAACAAACTGAAATCTGCCCCTCCACCCCCCCCCCCTCCCCCCGTGATACCAAATATGAAAGGATTCTGACTGGCAGGAACCAAATGGGAAACAAACTAACAGAGTTTGAATTCTGTCGGAGGCAATACCAGTTTTTAGGCCCATTTGACACAGATTGGACACTTCCCTTCAAAAGAACAAATTTGCCATGCTTTTGACTCGGCAAAAGCTAAATGTTGAATTCTATTGCAGGAATGAGTCTTTCATCATATGAAAGAGGTAAATGTATCTTTGGTAGGGTTGGGTTTGCTCATAGGTATTATTACTGTTGTAAATATTTTAATTAGATTTACCTGCCTCGAAAAGTTGCACTCGGAAATTATGTAATCCCCAAAACTAAGCAGTCTTGGGAAAAGATACTGTTTCAATAAACATTTGAAGAATTCCACTGATATCTTGTATTACTGTTAAATGCTCCAGATGAATAAAGATGGTGATTTGAGGACTTTTAGAATCTAAACATTTATTTGACTACTAGTGTGTTTTGGTTGGGAAATCCCTGAGAAATATGTACATGTGACCAGCACTTCCTTTTCTGTTAGTTTTTCTCTCTTATTTGTTGCCTGACCCCCTGTTTAAGAATCAGAAAAAGGTTGTCTGAAGGGCTATACTTGACAAAAAATATTCGACTGCCAAATTTAAAATGATGCGACCATATTTTTTCGCATGAACGTTATAATGGACGCCTATGAGAAAATAGTTAGTACTATGATACGTATTCAGGGCTGAAATTAAACAATTGCAGGAATTCGATTGCATAAAATGTTATTGGAGTAATAGTTGCGGAATGAAATATTTCAATATGTTGGATACTTTGGGGTTCCTTCTTACCCCTTGCGTATTGTCATATTATTGAGTTATTTCAATGAAGCGTGTAGATACAATTTATCGTTTTACGTTTGATGTTGCATAATTTATGGAGATAACATTCATTTCCCGGGAGTAAACTGTTTCAAACTACAACGAAAGCGTTTTATGTCGCAGTAAATTCAGTTAGGTGAAAGTCACATTTAAATATGACTGGGCATTAATATAAATAAATAATATCATTACCAGTCACTTATGTGTTCGCTTAGTTGAGTTATACATGTAAAAATAAGTGAACTATGAAGTGATTAACCTTTACGTCCATCGATGTTGCCCCATTTTGCTACGCGCCTATTTATTGTTTGTTTTTTAGAAAAGTCAGGCGAGGGTGGCATACGTCATCCGTATGAAAGATGCGGATAAAGTCTATAACGCCCTTATGAAGTGTCTCAGGGTTGATGTCCTCGGAAACTGGAATTACTTCTAGTGAATCTTCCACTAACATCACAAATCTGTTATTTAACCCTTTAACCAACGAATCGCCCGCATCGGCACGCGTAATATGCAAATACAGCATTTGAAAAAATATTATTTTTCAAAAAAATTCAACAAAATCTTATCATGTGACCTCTCGTTGGAACGAGCTCGTTCCAACGAGGGATCACATGATATGGTTTTGTTGAAGTTTTTTGAAAAAAATTGAAAAAATGATATTTAAAATAATAAATTTTGATATCGTCTGCGTTGGGTAAAGGGTTAACAATACGGCTGATATGTAAAAATCGGAATTAGGAATTCGTGTTTCCCTCAAGTCCCAGACCAGTGGCGCCGCAAAGTAGAACATACCAACAATCGGGAGCGTAACTTTGGGAGGGGGTGCTATCCCCCACACCCCAACCAAATAATTGTCCCTGTCCGGACGTTCTCGTCTGGATTGGAGTTTCAGATATCGATTCGCCCTTGTAAACGAACATGTCATTTCCTTGTCCAACGCACTGTATATAAAAATGTATTATTTTAGTTATTCTTTATTAAAATGTTCTGAAAAATATCAACAAAACCATAGCATGTGGGCACTCATTGGTCGAGCTCGTTTCAATTAAAGGTCACGTGGGATGGTTTTGTTGACATGTTTTGAAAAACGTTGTTTAATTTGAAATTACGCTGGCGTATGTGGTCGATTCGTTAGGTAAAGGGTTAATAAAATATATTTAATACCTAAACTTATGAATGAAAGTCCCGAGCAAAGCACAGGGAATATCGAGTCATATACAGCTTTCCATTTATGTGGCAAGAGGGTTCTATTAGAAAATCTGAACACCATCATTTTTGATTTACTTGGGAGCCTCTACGCTTGATACGTTAGGCTGGAAATGTTTACAAGATGTTACTGTTCCTGAATTCAATTATAACAAAGTGATTGAGCGGTTTTATTGCACAGTTAAGATATAACACTCAATTTGTAAATACAAAATATGTCAGACAATGAGTATCATGATGTTAATTAAATAACCTCGGACGCACTGCTTGTCAGCAAAACATAACTAACGTTTTAAAAAAGAGTTTTTAATTGTCTGCTCAATATCACAACTACACGAACAAGACATGCATTTATTGCCCCAACGGCTATACCCGATAATTTTCATTTAGCATCATGTTCGTATTCCATTGGGACTTGAGCCATCCCTGCCATCTGAATGGTTACACAAATAATAAACTATATGTTCGTATGACAGAAAATAGCAATTCTTCAGTGCATTCTGTGAATAAATTCCTTAACCCATTACACAACGTAACGGTCAAAACCGGCCAGCGCTATTTACAAAAATAACCATTCAAGTTTCATCATTTTTTCATTTTTTGTCTTAGAAACATAGCTGATGACCCCTCATTGGAACGAGCTCGTTGAGCATTTTAAGCTTTTAACCCTTTGGATACGAAAGACCGCTTTTCCAGCCCAGGGTTGTAATATGACAAGAACTCATAAAGTAGATAGTTACCGTTGGTTGTGTGTGATAGACTAATCAAGACTAATCACGATTTTCAATGTTCAGCCACAAGGCTGCACGTTAAAAATATTAACTGGTCTTTCCTCAAGTAACGAATATATACTCTACCAGATGATGGCTCTGACCTGAAATGGAATATATCAACAGGGTCCAAAGGGTTAAGAGATATTTCTCTTTAACCGTTTACCTAACATGAAAAGCAGACGACACTTGCCAAAACAAATCTTGAATAACTAATTTTTTTCATTTTTTGTCTCAAAAACATAGGTTATGACTCCTCGTTGGAACGAGCTCGACGAGCTCGTTCCAACGAGGGGTCATAACCTATGTTTTTGAGACAAAAAATGAAAATATAATGAAAATTTATTGGCGATTTTTGAGAATAACGCTGGCCGGTTTTGGCCGTTACGTTGGGTAAAGGGTTAACCAGCTCAAAATGGGTTAAGACTTATTTTCGTGAATGCCGGTAGTACTTACAAACATTATCACCAATAAATTTTGCGTCAGATAAAATAAGTTATGATTATCTGTGACCTATCCGTTCGGTGCTGTTGGTGTCTGAAAACAACCCATTTTACAAAAATGATCCCCGTTGATTTCCACTATCAATAAAGGAGGTTATGTTGATATCTTGTCTACCCGCTGGGTGGTGTGAGTGACCGAGGACAGCCCATTTTATCAAATTTTCGGTATTTGGCTGCATGTGGAGGGCTAATAAACGCTGAGTCCGATATCTCTTCTATGTCAACTGTAGTGTCGCAGACAGACAGGTCTAATAGTGATGCATGTTCAACAAAAATCTACAAGACGCGTTTGAGAAAGTGACGCTAAACACTAAGTTCTAAAATCATTTGGCTAATTTTGGCAAAGGAAGAGGGAAATCGAAAATTCCGCTTTGGTACAATTTTAGATCTTGTGCCCCTCTATGCGTGTGCAAACATCTGTGAACATCGATTCGAAAATGGCTTCAGAATCGTACGGACAAGATGTGTGGAAAAAAAAACTAAAAAAGAAAAAAAATATATCTAACAACCCGGAGAAAAATTATCCAGAGGGAAAAGTCAAATAATCCATAAAAAACCAAATGTCTTTTCCCGAGGAGAAGCAAAAAAAAAAAAAAAAAAATCCGTAGAAAAACAAATATCGTTTTCTGAAGAAAAGCCAAATAATTTGTAGAACTTAGATGTGAGTCTTCCATGGAAGACGTGTGTCGCCCGCACTATATTTTAATATTTCAAACAGAATTCTAAGTGGAAAAGGGGCATAACTCTGGAAAAATACAGCGGATCAAAAAATAAAATAGGAGGTGCACAATGCCATTACGTGATAAAGAATCACTGAATGTTTCATCAAAATCCATTCATAGGTTAAAGAGGAGTGGCGGATAAGAGAAAGTGTGACGCGGACGACGCGGACGACGACGCAGACGACGCGGACGACGCAAGACGACAAAAGTAATCCCTATATGTCGCTCCCCACTTCGTGGGGCAGGCGACACAAAAACAAATGTCTTTTCCCGAGGAGGAGCCAAGAAGAAAAAAAAATCCGTAGAAAAACAAAATGTCGTTTCCTGAAGAAAACCCAAATAATCCGTAGAAATCAAATGTATTTTCCAGAGGAAAAGTCCAAATATTCAATTTTTATTACTTTCCAAAGTGTGATTTACTGGGATTTTCGGATTTGATTATAAACGATAACTTCACAAGTGAATTATGCAATCAACAATTGGGTCATGAATCCGTGCGCGCAAACGAAGACACTTTGCCGTGGGTGTAATGGGGACTTCATTGGGTTTTTTTAACCCTTTACCTTGCAAAAACACTTGCAAAAAATTTCTTGGATAACTTATTTTTTCAGAAGTGGCGACTTTCAAGAATAGCGCTGGTCGGTTTTGGCCGTTACATTAGGTAAAGGGTTAGACAATAAAATTATCGTTAATAATGAAAAGTAATAAACAGAGTAATCGCTTGACTGGACTGGTTACGTGAAATAATTCATTCGAGGCGAGGGACTATATTGTAAAACACTCGTGCGCATTTGCGCACTCGTATTTGTACAACTTTCCTCACGACTCATGACTTATTTCACGTAACAAGTCCAGTCAAGCAATTACTCTCTATGTATTGCCACGATACATGTGTACATCATCAACATATTCAATTTTCTCAGACATCGAATTATTATACTTTAAAAAGCCTCTGGAGCTTGTGAGATGTCTGGAAATTGATTTTTTTTTGTCCTGGACAATTGTTTATTTATAGGAACTTCCTGCCTCCAATACATGTATGGCCGTGGTAGGTACACTTTTATAGAAATGACCAGTGAATCCAGTTGTAGGTTGACCAGTGTTCAATTACATGAAACATCATTGTCTGAGTTTGGGTTTGTGAAACAAAGATGCTGGATTTCATGTTTTCGACAAACTGCATAAATTGATGCTGCACTTTTTGGGAATAAACTGTTGAGGTCTGTCGTGATTAATCAAAAAGTCGACTAATCGTCGTGAACAATCAAATAATCGACTACAATTTAAAAGTGGACAATTATGGGTTTCAACACCACTTTACTGACGTATTTGGGAGCGTAGTGGCTCAGTGGTAGACTGTTTGGATTTTATGCTAGAGACCCCGAGTTCGATCGCGTCCGGGATGACACGCGTTGTGTCCTTGGGCAAGGCACTTTATCCCGGTTGTCTACATGGGTGCACGATGACGCCATGTACTAAGGCGTACTGCACGTCGATGATGCACATGTCTTCAATCGCTGTAACCCTGCTTGAACGGAGCTTGAACAGAGTTAGAATGTTGAGGAGCTGACAGTTGCTCGTCGATGCTCGGTGGTTCTCTCCGGGTACTCCGGCTTACTCCTCCCGTAAAACTGTCACGGTCACGATTGGCCATTGTGCATTGGTATGTGACCTTAAACACCAATACATAAATAAATATAATGGTGTATTAGTTTTACGCTCCTCCCTATCGTTCTCGTAAGAAGTGTCAGGCGCTGAAGAATATCAAAATACATTGTAATTATTTATTTATTAAGGTTTAACGACACTTTAACAGCCAATGTCAGATCGTATCGCTGACAGTTTTTCGGGTGGAGGAAGAAGGAGTGCCCGGACAGAACCACCGAGCAACGACGAGCAGCTGCCAGCTCCCCAACATCGTAACTCCGCAGTGCAGCACAGGCAGGGTTAGATTGGTTAAAGACATGCGCACCCTCGACGTGCAGTACGCCTTAGTACACGGCGTCATCGTGCGCCCATGTGGACAATCGCGGTTAAGTGCCTTGCCCAAGGTCACAACGCGGGAGTTCCAATCGATCGCTCAGACAGTCACCCATCCAAGGACTAAGCGGACTCGACGTTGCTTAACTTCGGTGATCTGGCGAGAAGCGTACATTGTAACTGATATGAGAAAGAAGTTTTAAGATACACATGACATCAGGTTGGGTGTTTTAGAAAGTAGAGAGTAAGGGAGTAAAAATAAATGCCCTTCTCTGTTTTTCAGGGAATGCAATTCCCTTCTTCAATCCCAATGCGGCTATTATTAAACTCTTGACCATCTTAGGTCCCGACCTGAGCCTAAGCTCAGGTTTGGTCCTGAGGTGGTCAGGAGTCTGAATTTGTCACGGAGAGAAGTAGGTCTGCAGCTTACCTACGTGCCCAAAGAGCCAGTTGCGTGACTAAAGAATGTCCGACCCGACGAATTAATGACCAGAAATATTTTCTATATAGTTGTTTCTAGAGGTCACGGAGTACTTAATCGACATCAAAAGTCGATCATGAAACTGCACAATCGTCCCAGCCCTAATTTAATTATTGATCGAAATAACTTCGGTGATCTGGCGAAAAGCGTACATTGTAACTGATATGAGAAAGAAGTTTTAAGATACAACACATGACATCAGGTTGGGTGTTTTAGAAAGTAGAGAGTAAGGGAGTAAAAATAAATGCCCTTCTCTGTTTTTCAGGGAATGCAATTCCCTTCTTCAATCCCAATGCGGCTATTATTAAACTCTTGACCATCTTAGGTCCCGACCTGAGCCTAAGCTCCGGTTTGGTCCTGAGGTGGTCAGGAGTCTGAATTTGTCACGGAGAGAAGTAGGTCTGCAGCTTACCTACGTGCCCAAAGAGCCAGTTGCGTGACTAAAGAATGTCCGACCCGACGAATTAATGACCAGAAATATTTTCTATATAGTTGTTTCTAGAGGTCACGGTGTACTTAATCGACATCAAAAGTCGATCATGAAACTGCACAATCGTCCCAGCCCTAATTTAATTATTGATCGAAATAACACGGCGTATCGAGGATCAGCCAGTAATTAACACCAATATGTTGGGTATACAGTACAGTCGCCGGGAGTGATTGTAATCCAAGCGTGGGCTGTTATAATCACGCATGCGTGTACCAGGTAATAAAAATCAGCAGCAGCAAAATCCGGTGCTTCATGAATTAAATTTTTGATGATTATTACTATAATTAGTGTTTTGAGTTTAATCGTCCGTGGATATATTGCTCACCCGTGGAAATTGACCAGTCCACGGCGGCCATGTTGTAAGAACACTGATCTCCATACAACCGGGTTGCCGAAACGTCAGTAAATATATCCAACTACATTTGCCCCATCTCAGATGACGTCAAGTTGATCAGGATGGTAACTCTTACATCAATCAAAAGCTTAGCAAAAGAACTAGTTTTCTTTGTCGATAACAACTAAATATGATGTAAATATTCAGTTTGTTTTGCCTCGAACAATTGCACATCATCAACACACATATCGGTGTATATTCTTTAAAAAACGATCGGCAGTTGCGAGGTGTAGGAAGACCGAAAACCATTTTTTTTAGTTTTCAGTATTGTCAATTTTAGTAACAAGTTGTGCAGCCCTCCAAGATGGTGGCATGGCTGTATAAAGATAAATAGGTAAGAATGCATGGTGTACATGGTATTATGGGTAATATAGGGAGAAACTTGTCTTGGAATAATATGAGCAAATATGGTGGAGAAATGCAGGAGAACCCTTCTCCCGACACCCATTTAAATAAAAATACAGATCCCCTTCCCTCCCCGGACTCTAAAATCAGTTGGATTAAAAAGTAATACAGATCAAGTGGGTTGAGTGAATAAGAACCCACTTAGGTTCATATTCGCTCAAGCCTGTTGATTTGAGTTAATTTATAACCCAACTGATATTAGATTGCAGCTTATCGCTTAATGCGATTCGGTCTATACACACTAAAAACTAAAGTGTTAAAACTGACACTTTCAAAGTGCTAAACCCATTCTAATTCTTAGGGTTTGATTTTAACACTCAATGCTTTAAGCACTTAGACATTACAATCGTCAGACATCTGAAACTTGAATGGATGGCACTTCCCATGTGTCTGGCATTGGTGGTTCTTCCAGAATCGTCCCTAATTTGATTTGCGCTTGGTGGGTACATAATTAAAAGGACACAACGCAGATGACGCGGATCAGGCTCGAGAATTCGAGCCTGATCCGCGCCATCTGCGTTGTTTCCTTTTAAGTGTCGCGACATTACACTTGTAAAGTGGTATTATTGTAACACCTGTCAAGTTCTGGGATATCTACACTTGAACAAAGCGCAAGTTCAGCACTCAGAAAGTGTTAAATACAGCACTTCAAGTGTAGTTTTTAACACTTTAGTTTTTAGCGTGTATATTGCCCCGGACCGTCGTCGCTTCTGACGGTCCTGAATGTATAAATGGAGAGGGGGGATTATGAATAGAAAAAGTGTGACTAATCATAAGTATAAATAGAGATGAAGTTTATTTGGTGTGTTTTTGTCACCTGTTAGAATGACTTTGTATCGTAAAAGTGTTAATCGCATGTCCATCTAGGAATGATTTCAGCAACAATTACCACGACCCCTTTTAGTTGAAAAAAGAAATGAGTCTTTAATCCTAACGTAATGGCCACACCGGCCAGCACTGCGCACAAAAAGAGGAAGAAAAACGGTACAACTATTATTATCCTTATTCACTCACAGGGACAATCTCGTTAACCCTTTACCTAACATGAAAAGCAGACGACACTTGCAAAAAATATTCTTGAATAACTAATTTTTTTCATTTTTCGTCTCAAAAACATAGGTTATGACCCCTCGTTGGAACGAGCTCGACGAGCTCGTTCCAACGACGGGTCATAACCTATGTTTTTGAGACAAAAAATGAAAATATAATGAAAATTAATTGGCGATTTTTGAGAATAGCGCTGGCCGGTTTTGGCCGTTACGTTAGGTAAAGGGTTAAGGCCATTCCAAAGTTGGTGCCATATGTAAATGCAATTTTTCAGTTATGCAGATGTCGAATTTTGACAAACCGTTTGCAATGGAATAAAATTCCACAGCAACTAGATTGACACAAGTTATACCAGTGTACTATGCAATTTGATGTGCATTATACGCACGGTGCAAAGGGAGTGGATTACTACTAATGCCACTAACACTCTCAGGAACTGGGGTGCACAATACCTGAACGACAGCTGTCGCTACTTGTGATAAATTACAAGGACAAACGACCCTTTATCCAAATGTCAACAGGGTTTTAATTGAAACGATTTCAAAGGCAGTGAGGTTTCTTCCGTTGGAAGATTCACTCAGGCAGTGTTCCAATCCACACATGCGCTTTTGAATACGCCCGTTTCAATTCAGATTTGCAGAGACCAGCACGCAAACGTAAAATTCCACCACCATCACGTTATTCACTCGTTTGTGGGGTGTCTACAGAGTGCTTCTCCACCGGAAACAACTGCTTGCCCCTGAGAGAAAATTTTTCTCATAAATATATGAAAATTGAATATGAACACTTCAGATTTCAGTAGGAAAGGATGTCGATAATTTCATTTTTCAATTTTCCGGACATAATTGCAGCACCGTCTCTTATTGTTCCGCTTTCAAACACAAGAACCGCTTTGGTAATTTATCATCTCCTCTATTGTCAAGTTAACAATGGCGGCACATGTTCTTATCATCAGTAGACCATGATAATCTCCAGGAACAACCTACAGAGGCAACACATATTATAGAAAGTCCTCCACTAACATCACAAATTTATTAGTTTTACATTACGGCTGTTTTGTGAAAAACGGAATACAGTTAAATCTAGAAATCCTGTCATGAAATGCGCACTAATAGCACGTCGATCTGAGCGTTAATCTACCCGTTATGACCACAGTAAGGCTATCAAATTCTGTGCATATGGCCTGTGCACAAGCAACGTTTCAGCCAATGGACCTCCGGGTAACCCGGAGGTCCATTGGCCGAAAACATTGCCTGTGTTTGCTATTATTAACCAGGAGAACCTGCCGTGCTTTGGATGCCATTCGATATGGCAATTGCGCGCAATTCCTACGCGCAGTTAAGCCTAAATAAGCGTACAGTTCATGACAGGACTTCTAGTTTTAACTGTAAGGAATTCGTGTTTCAACCAAGTCTAAATTTTCATGCACAAGGCCAGCGGCACTGCAAAGTTGATAATAACATCAATCGGGGGGGGGGGGGGGGGGCGTAAATGTGGGACGGGGTGCTACCGCCCCACCCAATGATCCAATGAAGGGTCACAGGATATGGTTTTGTTGATATTTTTTGAAAAATATATTTTTTCAACTGTTTAATTTGTAAATTACGCGGATGTATGCAGCCGATGCGTTATGTACGGAGTTAATAGAATATATTTTATACCTAAATTTCCAAATAAAAGTCCCGAGTAAACCTCGATAAATTGTCGTGGTGGAAACCTAAGGTTCTATCTTCCAGTGGAAGATAGAACCTTATGGTTCTCACACGACGAAATATCGAATCAGATACTGCTTTCCAGTAATGTATCAAGAAGGGTCCACTGCACTTTATGCGTTAGAGTGGAAATGCATTCATGTTACTGTTCTTGAATTCAATTGTAACAAAGTGATTGGCCGATATTATTGTACAAGTAAGACATAGCACACAATCTATAAACACAAAATATGACAGACTATGAGTATCAGGGTGTTAATTAAATAACCCCGGAAGCACTGCTTGTCAGATGAAGTTTCAAAAAAGGAGTTTTTAATTAACTGTAGAAAAGGTTCCCAAACCCGGCTGCTCAATACTCCAACTACACGATCAAGGCATGCCCTTTTTGCCCCATCGGCTATACCCCATAATTATCATTCAGCAACATGCACGTATATCTACCGGGACTTGAGCCATCTCTGCCACCAAGATGATTGCACGAATAATCAAATTAATTTTTCGTATGCCAGAAAATGGCAATTGTTCAGTGCATTCTGAGAATAAATTCCTCGACCCCCACTACCTGGTAAAAACTATAGGCCTAATAATCAGTGCAGTTAAGCATCGAAGTTTGCATGGTCTTTACCCATTACAAGCTTAACACCAAAATACAAGAACGGTTCTACTCAGACTTAAGGAAACCACATTTTAGAGAGCAAGTTGTTGAAACATTTGCCATACAGGGCGCGGATAGTCGCACTGCTTGATTATCTTCCATTGTCACTATTAATCTGTATACAGCTGGATTGTTGGAACAGGTTACAATATAGAGTGTTTTGATTACATTGGAGACAGTACAAACATTTTCCTCTCTCTCCACCAAATCAAGCACATTTTCCGAAAAACAACCCTACATCCACTAAGTTTATCACCTCACGAAAAAAAAGTATAATTCGCCATGTGATTTTTGCTTCCAAATTAGTGCTTCCTGTACACCTGTCCAGCTTCGCACTCAATAAAATAGACCTACTTTTACTTGCCCCAACCCAGTTTTAATGTTCTCTCACACTTTCCAGAAGACAGTTATCACCAATAATTTATAATATTTTCAAAACATGCACTTTAAAATTTTATTCACACTTACAAGCTCAGTTCACTTTCCAACAATTGCATAAAGCAGGAAACTTTTATCCTCCATTAAAGGTTGTGTGCAAACCACTAGAGGCGCTGTTTGCACGAAAACACTGTATTGTAACCAACAAGCATTGGTCACGAACAGGAAAAGTGTGCCGCCTTCCGACAGCTTTGGTGGGAAGGTGCACTTGTTCACATATATAGACAAATTTCAAGAAAAATGTTTATCCCGAACGTTTTCGTTTTTCAACGCGTCGCAATCGCCGGTTCCCCTTTCACCCTTTGAACAGTGGTGTATCTTTCATGCCAGTTCAACGGCAGCAATTGAAAGAGTCCATGTTCATTATTTGGGAGTACATTAATTAATATTTTTAATGTGCAGCCTTTGGGCTGCACGTTGAAAATATTAATTGGTCTACCCCACAAATGCACTTAGCACGCATCCTACATAATTATGACGCATTCTGTCCCTGGACCGGACAGCGACCTCTCGTGTTCAAAGAGTTAAAATATACATTTTGATGTCTGCGAGAAACAAATATATTTATGAAGCCCATTACTTTTCATATCAATGGAATTTGAATGTTCACAGCATATGTTAGTAACTACCGATAGAAAACAAGTGACGGTGTTACAGTTAAATCAAGAAGTCCTGTCACGAACTGTGCGCTTATCTAGGCTTAACTGCTGTAGGAATTGAGCGCAATTGTCATATCGAAAGGCATCCAAAGCACAGTGGGTTTTCCTGGATACTCATAGCAATCACAGGCAATGTTTCTGCCAATGGACCTCAGGGTTACTGGCTGAAACATTGCTTGTACACAGGCCATATGTACAAAATTTGACAGCCTTACTATGGTCACAACGCGTAGATTAACGCGTAGATCAACGTGCTATTTTGTGCGCTTTTCATGACAGGACTTCTAGTTTTAACAGTAGAAAGTTGATATCACGTTATCGGTTCGTGTTACAAACCGCCAAAAGCTGCTTGTTTCATAAGCCGTTTGGACAAGTACAAAGTGAATGGAAATCCAAATGAATGCAATAGCTGCCCAATCGAAGCCGGAAATCGGAAATAAAAACACATGCACATCTTCTTCGCCAAATCCAACAAGAGATTTCGTCATTACATCATTCAGTTCGAATAGTAAATAATTTAGTTGAACGTACTTTTTTCAAAATTATTGTTTTTTAACAAACGGATTATACTCCATGCTGTATTGATGACCTATTTATACGTAAAGTTGGCATACCTAGTTGGCGCATTCGATTCACTAGCTGCTGTCAACTGTTCGATACCGTGGAGGAAGTATTCTACCACGTATCTTTCCTGTTGTCATTCGTCAGTTTTAAATTTTATTGTCGTTAGATGAGATGCCGCCCTATTACAATAAACTTACAGAGAGAAAGACTTTGTTGTACCTGAAATTATACACAGTGATGATTGTCGATAGCAGAAGTTTTATTCACTTATTACGAACAGAAGCGGTCGCGGTAATAACGTCACAGAGTCGTAAACAAAAGTATTAAACTTTCTATATTTTTGAAAGAAAAGAATATTTATATTTTTCTGGTGGTGATTCTTTTAGTCATATTTGCACTTTTTGTACTTCTTTAGAAACAAAGGCGTCTCTTCCCATAACAATCATTGCATTTTACCCATCTTATTGCTGCATCCACTGCCTCTTGTGTTCGGCTCTTGCCAACGTTGTCTAATTTACCTGAAAGTAAGAACCCCATTTTGGCCATTTATTCGATAGAATGGTTGTCAAAATGAAGTTCTTTTCAGAAAAGTCATTTGAAATTTGGAAATTCTACAAACAATATAATTTTGCTTTAAGAGTTTAACCCTTTACCCAACGCAGACGATTTCAAAATTTATTATTTTAAATATCAGTTTATAAACTTTTTAGTTTAAACAATATTTATTTCTAACCTCAGTGAGTACAGTATACAACATGAAGATGTTTGTGGATTCGACAGTAAGCCGTTGGCTTGTACAAGGTCGTTTCCACACCATTAATTAATTACCTCTAATATCTTCGAGAAACAGCTATAAAATAAGTTAAATCCAAACCAGTAAATAATTTACTGAGTAATAATACAGTTTGATATAGGTTGGAAACACATTTCTGAAATTATGGAAAGAAGAAGAAGAGAGAGAAAAAAAAAATAAAAGAGAAAACCAGAAATAGTAATCATTTAAGTACTATACTATAATATTATACCCCTTATAAACTTTTTCAAAAAAGTTCAACAAAACCATATATGATATAGCTTCAAATTCGGGTGATATGGCGCCGATCTCGCCTGATATGAACCAAGCTAGAGTTGTCCCGTAAGGCGTAACCAATTTGTTAACATCGAAATGTTCACAGTTAATCGTTGAACGCAATCAGGAAAATTGGCGTTTCCGGGTATGGTGGAATGGCTTGAAGCAGAATTTTGAATGATAAGGAATTAATGACCACAATAAGTAATGGTTAGATTGATAAAGAGGAGAAAGAAAAGAGTTGTACCGAAAGTTCATCATAAACTAAACTTCTGATTCGTAAGTGGGCATTCTTCGAAGCAGGAGATGAGGTAGTTGAGTGGGGAAGCCGAGACCTTCGGATAGCTGAACTAGGAGTATGAGAAGAGCAAAGGTTGTACTTTGTTAAAAGAATGAGGAACAATAACACTGTCAGAAACTGTAACAGATCTGAGAATCTGTGTAATTATTTGTTTGGGTTCAATAAATAAATGGTTATTATCTGGTTAGTTTCATATTGGCCGAAATAACAGCACTCCCATGCCAGATTGATACCTCGAGCTGGTTTGCCTACTGGCTGCACCTGTCAACCACTATATGGCAGTTCCATATCATAGCCTCCGATACACGTTGAGATTCGTTAGCTAACGCCATTGGGGAGGGGACACAGAGACACTGGGAATTAAAGAACTGCGCACCGAGACAGAGGTGAAATATAGGGTAGGCCTTTAAAATCTGTGCCCTGCTACCCCAACTATCCCCTTACATGTTAAACACTATTACCAAACAGTCGGATCAAATCTGGTGTACGCTAGGGGTGTCACGATTATTGATTTTCCTACTCGATTACTCGGCAGATATAATCGATTATAATCGACCAATCGTAACCAGGTGACGCTAACGACTATAGAAGAAAACAACTATACTCCGACAAAAACGAACGTCACGAATATTTCACGTTGAATTTCGGGACGTTTCGTTTCTGAATGGCTCCTTGTGCGGTACGCATTGCATTTATAGCTGTTTAACTGTTACTTATTTCTCTCACAATTGATCAATAAACAGTGACGACACACACCTGACAAAACTTGTAAAATATCACATCTGTGTACTTCTGTGGACAAAATGTTCCTTAACGTCTTCTTCTTCCTCTTCATTAGCGGCCTCGTCATCTGATTCAAATGCAATTGAAACAATTCGTGCACAAATGCCGATCTCAGTAGTTTCTGTAAGAAATTCTATTGAACTTCATATGTATACTCACTGTGGTAAACATGTGTAAAATCACATGAACCACCGATTGAATAAGTTAGCAATGACACTACATTCGCAGATCAGATTAATTATTTGGACGTCTTGTCCATTTGAAGTAACATCACTGAATGACAACAAAGGTAGATTATCAGACAGTGAGCATATCGAGGGACATAATTCGTTATAACATTGCATTAACCCAGCAGATGCCTACGTACATACTTTTGAAGGACCTCCAGTACATCACTCCTCCCCTGGTTGTTTTGAACTAATTACAATTTGAGTCAAACAGACGGTAGGTCATGATGCACAAACAAGTGGACACACAAATTTTTTACAAACAATAAATTATTTACAAAAAGTCAATGTAACCTATTTACAAAACTGTTGGGAAATGACAACAATCATCCCTTAACACACCTAGAAACAAATAGTGCAGACAGAAAAGGTTATTCGCAAAAGCTCACACTCCAAAATGAAGTTGAACAAAAAACATGAGTAATCATCGGCAGATTTATCGACTGGAGCATAACAAGGTAGCAGAAAGCACCTCCCTGTCAGACCTGCCTAGTTACTAAAACTGTCGACAGTTACAATTAATGATGAGCCATGAATAGTCATCAGTGAGAAAACGATCAGCACAACAAAGTTTGACGGACAGAGAACAATTATCCCCTAAAACAATAGTGTAATTTAAAGATTTTCAGTTGAAAACTTCTTTTATTTATTTATTTATTGGGGTTTTAACGACACTTTTGACAGCAAAGGTCACCTCGTGCCGCACAGTTTTACGGGTGGAGGAAGCCGGAGTACCGGAGAGAACCACCGAGCAACTGTCAGACTCCCCAACGTACTAACTCCACACAAGCAGGGTTAGCATTAGTCGAAGACAAGTGCACCATCGACATGCAGTACGCCTTAGTTTTGAGGTAATTGCAGAACCACCTCCACGTCATAACAGATCAAATGCCCTACTTATATCGCCGAAGACCACTTTTACCTCGTTTCCTTCTTCGAATGCGTCTGCAAGAAATTTATTTTTTCTCTGTGAACTGGTATAGTGTAATGTACTGTACTGTCTCCGGAAATGGAACTGGACTGATGTTTAGTTAGTATTTCGTAATCACCGATAAAGTCAATTACATGTGAAATGATGCTTTTCTCAAAGGCTTTACTAAGACTACATGTAAGCGACATGAAAATGAATGTTTCAACCCAATAAAACTCTAAAAAATCTTTCTTTTAACATTGGTAATTTATTGACGAAATGCAGGTTCGTGGTAAAACTTAGACTCATGGAAAAAGAGAGGTTGATATATTATCCAGATCTCAACCTGAAAAGGCAATGCTTCTGCACATTATCGAATGAACGTTTATTTAACCCTTTACCTAACATGAAAAGCAGACGACACTTGCAAAAAAAATTCTTGAATAACTAATTTTTTTCATTTTTTGTCTCAAAAACATAGGTTATGACCCCTCGTTGGAACGAGCTCGACGAGCTCGTTCCAACGAGGGGTCATAACCTATGTTTTTGAGACAAAAAATGAAAATATTTTGAAAATTAATTGGCGATTTTTGAGAATAGCGCTGGCCGGTTTTGGCCGTTACGTTGGTAAAGGGTTAACGACCGTCCATAAAAATGAACCTCGAACACAATAAATACTATTCAGTAATATGATGAAATACTAATCTTAGTTATCGAAAATATGCTAGCTGTTTACCGATTAACGCTTTACGCTCACATACATGTGTGTACTCAAACCATTTACACTCTCCGCTGCGCGTTTTATATAAAGTATCACCAGTGCGATTACTGAGAACAAATATCGGCTAAAGGGCAGTTGCTGTTAAAAGAAAGGGTCGGGCGCATGAGGGATTATGACTCCCTGCTTTTCCAGCTCGTATATGTTGCCACTTCCTACCTTTAACCCTTTACCCAACGAATCGCCCGCATCTGCCCGCGTAATATGCAAATTGAGCAGTTGAAAAAATTAAATTTTTCAAAATATTTCAACAAAATCATATCATGTGACCCCTCACTGGAACGAGCTCAATGAGCTCGTTCCAATGAGGTGTCATATGATATGGTTTTGTTGAATTTTTTTTGAAAAATTAAAAAAAAATATTTAAAATAATAAATTTTGATATCGTCTGCGTTAGATGAAGGGTTAACGAATAAATAAATTAGCCTAGGAGGTTTTGTGATTAACATTTTTTATTATCTTCATTAACCCTTTGCTTAACATGAATAAAGGACGACACTTGTCAAAAACACTGAACTAATTAAACATTTTCATTTTTCACCTCAAAAACAACGCTTATGACGAACACGATTGAAACGAGCTACACGAGTACGTTCGGTTGAAGGGGTAATAAGTTATGTTTTTGAGACAAAAAAAATAATTAGTGCCTCATCCCTCTCCTTATCAGTTCAGTTTGGCTACTGGAATATAAATTTATTCTTTCAGAAATATACAATGTTGAAACAAATTACCATTTTGATGATGCTGGCGAGGGTGTATGGAAGTTACACAGAAGAAAATACAGTTCCCGGCATTCACATTGCCCAGAAAATTTCTGGCTCAAAGAATCAAATTACCAGTCATGCTGTATTGGAAACGTTGCAGTCGAAAGATGAAATGGATTGCACAAGGAGATGCGCGCACTCTGATGAATGTGTGTCGTTCTTTTACAACCAAGAAACTCAAAGTTGCCAGCTGCACTGGAGTGGATTGCACAACTTGTCGATTGATTATTATTCAGTAGCCCCGGGATATCAATATTATAGGATGAATGGGGGGAGAGGTGAGTAATACGACGGTTATTGTTTGTGGGTTAAAGTTTCGTCATATTTCTAAATAGTGATTTCAATTCAATGACCTGCGCTGTACAAATGTATTCAACATTGTACATGAACATCCCGTGTCCCTGCTCTGGGACATGTTTTCAAACCTCATTCAAATCAGTGCTTTTGTTTTCAAAGCCACTGACTTCGTTACCCATTTTAAGACAATACCACAACAGTCTACATGACTGCGTTAGAACACTGTTTTTTATTCTTATTTATTTATTCATTCATTTATTTATTTATTTATTTATTAATTTATTTATTTATTTATTTATTTATTCATTTATTTATTTATTTATTTATTTATTGGTGTTTAAGGTCACATATTTCTGCACAATGGCTACCCACCATGACCGTGACAGTTTTACGGGTGGAGGAAGCCGGAGTACCCGGAGAGAACCACCGAGCAACGGTGAGCAACTGTCAGCTCTCCAACATACCAACTCCACAGAAGCAGGGTTAGCATTGGTTGAAGACAGGTGCACCATCGACGTGCAGTACACCTTAGTACACAGCATCACCGTGCCCCAACGTGGGCAATGGAGGTGAAGTGTCTTGCCCAAGGACACAACGCGGTTGCTGCAGGTGTTTTTTTTTATTCTTGCAGGGAGAAAACTTATGACTGATAGAGATGGGTGGTATTGGAATTTTGAGTTCGGTATCGGTTTCGGTATTTTAGGAGGTAGACCGCGGTATCGGTTCGGTATCTGATTTGCCTGGGATTTGGTGATAGATATTTCTCGATCGGAAAACGTTGAAACACCCTTGAAAAGATCTACATTGCGTTCATACTTCCTATTTTGGAAATGTTTGATACCGTCTGGGACAACTGCACCAGGACCGCATGTGAAGAGGCTGAAAAAAATACAACTTGAACTTGAAGCAGCACGAATCGTCATCTGGACTAGTGGGGAGTTTTTGTAGGGAAATATTGGTTGGAAACTGCTCTATGCATGTACAACTCGATGGAAAAACCCAAACTAAGCAGTACTTTCAAAATGTACCACCAACTTGTCCCAAATTAGTTGTATCCAGTTTGATACCCCCACCATCATCTCTGACCCACATGTGGAGGAGTCCCTTGGTTTGCTGGTTTATTTTATCAATGGGAGATACCTTACCAACTGGAATCGTTCGAAACAGCCACGGAATTAAAAAGGAAGCATTCGCAAAAATCATGACTGTATATATCCTCAAAAAGGTTCTCATCTTCCCGGCTGGGTGTAAAGTAAATAGAGATTATTATGACAATAAAGTGATCTGATTTGTCGCATTCCGTCGAGTTGTCGAGGTCAGATTGCCGGATTACACGAGCTCCCGAAGGCGATCTGACCGCGTCAGAATGCGAAAGAACAACATTAGACACACACGTTATTCGATAGTGTTTATGTACACAAATAAAGCGTTGGCGTTCAGACACGGTTGGTAACCTGGTCAGACTCGATTGATGTTCCCAGTGCCAACCTCGCTCCGAGTCCAAACATCCGAAATCGAAAAACCACTCAGTGGGATCTGTCGATGAGGATTGGATGGGTGCAAAACAATACGTATCATTATCGGTATAAAATGAACGTAAGAATATAGACATTGAAGCTGGAGATTAAATGCTGTCGAATGTGACAAAGCGTGTGAATAACTGTTCTCCTCGTAGTTGACAATATTTACGTACTCTCGTAACAGTTTCTCAGAAAACGTCATGTTGAGTATTACTAGCAGTCTGGAAATACTCGACATTCATGATTTTCTACTCTGTCAATCCCTTCTAAATCGCTATTTTGTTCTTTTCTTGGTAAGGGAGAAGCTCTGCAATTACAATTCCACATCCGCCCCCCTTCCCCCCTTTCGTTTGGCATCTTTGCACTGACTGCTCTTGTAAGCGAATATTTCCATTATCCTTATTTTTGTCCCACAAATAAAAGATGCGTAAAGCCATTTTATCTGCTTTAATGCACATCTCAACACACATATTTAGATTGTGAAATATATTGAATAGAGACGGAAAACATAAACATAATGCTTGCTGCTGAACCCAGTTGCGCTATTTACATTATGCGATATTCCTGTAAGTTCTCCTATTTATATGTAAATATCTATTAGCAATGGACCGAACTGAAATATTATTTCACCTAAATCAGAC
The DNA here is from genome assembly GCA_031216915.1 of Pictodentalium vernedei. Classification (NCBI taxonomy): domain Eukaryota; kingdom Metazoa; phylum Mollusca; class Scaphopoda; order Dentaliida; family Dentaliidae; genus Pictodentalium; species Pictodentalium vernedei. The sequence goes on from CM062297.1 coordinate 173,619,326, forward strand.
ATGAAGTGTACGAGAGATGTAGGCTGCTCTGGGGTTCACAAAAAGTCCAGAGACAGTTATCCAAAACTCCAGCAAACGTCCACGAAAGCTCCATGTTACAAGCGTCGAATCGAACTCAGTTTACAACTCGTATAAATTTGTTATTAAACGTCCAGAAGAGACACACTCAGTAATTGTTGGTTCAAAGTTTCGTTGTTTGCTGGGGTTTACTGACTCCATTAATAGCCAGAGTCATATCGTGTCGGACAGTTTGGCAGGCGGAGGAGGCTGGAGTATCCTGAGAGAACTTCAGCGGCGAGCAACTGACAGCCTATTCAACTGACGAACTCTGCACAAGCAGAGTTAGTAGCGTTTAAATGGAAGTGCAGTGTCGACGCGCTGTATGACATAGTACACAGTGCAGCCGTGCCCCCACATGGGTACTCGTGATTAAGCGTCATTCCCAAGGAGACAACGCAGTTACCACCGGCGAGGATCAAACCATCGAACTTTTGGTTTAAATCCAATCCTCCAACCACTGAAACTACCACGAACCTAGTGTCAATGTTTGCAACAGTAAATGCGTCTTGTGGATACTATCATCAATAAGTCAAAATCTTATCATATAGCGCAAGTCATCATTGTGATCGTATTAGGCGGGATGTCACAGGTGCCACTAGATGTTATAAATTTGACTAAACTGTCCAGTAAAGAAAAACGTTTCAAAACAGACGAAAACATGTCACAGTGTTCTACGCTTTGAACGGAAACACGTGCAGTGGTTTCCGCGTTATTGAGACTGCGTTGTCGCTAAATTTCTGATGTGTATGGCCCTCAATTAAAATTATGTCTGAACCCAACGAAAATGTTGCGCACCTTCGATAATAATGCTCTTTCACTCATACACATTAATCAGGCTTTCAAACTGGGTTTTCGAGCATGTGACACTGAATATGGCGCACCATTTTGCTGCAGGTGTCCGATAACATACTCTACGCATGACAGTCTATAAAATTGCTAAATCGTGGTCAAAAGGTCTAAAATGAAAGAAAACCCTGTAGCGAAAAACCGAATTAACAGGCCAAATTCATGTTTAACACAGTTAGCACGAGAAAGTGATATTCGAGAATGTTAGAGAGCCTTGTCCCCACAACGGCACACAGCTGTGCCTAGGAAACATACCTTTGAGAGACGTTTGAAGAACATATTATGAAAACCTACATTCGATGTTGTTGTCCAACTCATTGTACTTTTGTAAAAAATTAAAATAAAACAGGTCGTAAACGAAAGCAATTCTATAAAATAATTAAGAATTGAATGCAATTTTTATAATCTTTATTGGAGTATGAACGTTTGGGAATGGGTACAAATTGTATGATTGTATGAATCGCTTGCATTCAATTCTTATAACTACATTCCGTAACTGTTTAAACTACTTTTTACCAAACAACAAAGCAGAAAGACGAAATAAAACATGTACGAACGAACGAGGCGAAAAAACACCCTCACACAAAATACAAAGCGCACAACTCTGATTTTTAATTTATACAACTTTAGATATGGATACGACTATCTTAGTAACGGGCTTTATGCCACAGTTGGGAAATGTCCCCAAAGAAACAGCAGCGGAGTTGATCACTGCGAGAGGAGCTAAAAGTTAAAAACCCGCCCAAACATCGCATTCTGTCAACTGTGCTCTACTGTAAATGCGGGTCAAAGTTCGACCAAATGTATTCATTGGAAAATGAATTACATTTGGTCATGACGTTTTCATCCAGCTGACAAATGGGAATTGAGTATTTGGACCCAAAACGTATAACGACATTAACAATGTAATTATTAATAATACAAGGAATGCTTTCACGTACATAACTGCTTCATTTTCATATCTTTTATAACAAACGCTTTCAGTCAAACGATATTTGAAAAATAAGACTATTTGTACAAAATGAAAATTGTGATTTAGCCAAATGGACAATTCTTTGTTTGACTTTTTTCAAATTCGGATAATATGTTGGCATGCGAGCAACCACCAATTTTTCTGACGAAAATTAAAAAAACATTTTATTAGGCTTTTCCCTCTGGAAAAGACTATTGTTTTTCTACGGATTATTATTTATTTTATTTTTTTTGTTTCTTTTTTTAATTTTTTTTCCACACATTTTTTTCCGTACGATTCAAAAGCCATTTTGGAACCGATTTTCACAAAATTTTCCACACTTAAAGAGGAGCACAAAATCTGAAAAAGAAAGCGGGATTTTCGATTTAACCCCTTTTCTGTCAGAATTGGCAAAAAACTGCCAAAATTGGGGTTTATCGGCACTTTCTCAAAACACGTCTTGTAGATTGTTTTTTTAAACATTCATCATTGCTAGACCTGCCTGTGACACGACCATTGATACACAAGATATATTAGACAATGCATATGGTAACCCTCCACAGGCTGCCAAACATCGACATTTTAATAAAATTGGCTGTTTACAGGCCCACACAACACCAAAACGATACACGAGAGATAAACATAACTTCCTATATTGGAAGTGGAATTCACCGAGGATCATTTTTGTACGTAATAAGGGTGTCCAAGAAACCAAGCGTTAACCCGTTTTGGGCTGGTTAAACAGCAATATCCCCCAAAAGCTCAAAAATTCATGTTTTCCGTGGATTTCTCTAAACAAGTCTTATAGATTTTCAAGAAAAATTGGTCACTCCCAGGTCTTGGTGTGACATTACAAGTTGCATGGACAAAATATTCCGGTCAGTATTAGTTAACCCTCCCCCGGTTGCTAAACGTAAAAATTGTGATAAAATGGGCTGTTTTTGGACACGAACAGCACCCAATGGGTATACCACAGAGAAAGGTACCCTCTTTTATTGGACGTAAAATTGATTGGGAAACATTTTTGTAAGTTGTAAGGTTATTCAAAAGTTGAGTCTTAACCCATTGTGGACAGGTTAACGAGAGATATCTATTAAAATTTGAAAATACTCATTTTCTGTGGATTTCTCTAAAAAACATCTTGTAGGTTTTCAAGAAAAAATGGCTATTCGCAGGTCTTGGTGTGTCATTACAAGCTGCATAAAAACAATATTCCGGTGAGCATGTATTAACCCTCTACAGGCTGCCAAGCACGGTAATTTTATGAAAATGGGCCGTTTTGGGGCACCCATAGAACCCACTGTGTACCTGATAGATAAACATAATTTCCTTTGTTAGAAGCGGAATTCACCGAGGACCATTTTTGTAAGTAATAAGTTTATTAAAAAAACACGTGTTAACCCGTTTTGGACTGGTTTAAGAGTGATTCCCTCAAATGCTAAAATAATCATGTTTTACGTGGATTTCTCTAAAAATGTCGAGGAGATTTTCAAGAAAAAACTGGTGCTTCGCAGGTCTTGGTGTGACATTACAAACTGCAAGGACAAAATATTCTGATAAGCGTTTGCTAACCCTCCACAGGCTCTCACATAACAACACTTTGATAAAATAAACTGTTTTCAGCCCCCACAGCACCCAACCTGTAGCTGGAAAATGAACATAACTTCCTTTATTGGAAATAGGATTCACTGAGAATAATTTTTGTAAGCAATAAAACCAAGCCTTAACCCGTTTTGCGCTGGTTGAACAGCGATACCCATCAAAGACTTTTCCTGGATTTCTTTAAAAAACATATTAAAGATCTCAAGCAAAAATGGAAATTCACAGGTCTTAGTGTGCCATATCAAGTTGCATGGACAAAATATCCCGGCGAGCATTTGTTAACTCTCCACGAGCTGCTAAATATAAAGATTTTGATAAAATGAGCTGTTTTCAGACACCAACAGCATCCAATGGATATGTAACAGAGAAACATAACTTCTTTTATCAGACGCAACATTTATAGGGAAAATGTTTGTATGTGGTAAGGATATTCAAAAATACAAGTCTTAACCCATTTTGGGTTGGTTAAAGAGAGATACCCTAGAAGCTTAAATTTTCCCTTTTCTGCAGATGTCTCCAAACACATCTCGCAGACTTTGAAGAAAAAATGACCATTAGCAGGTCTTTGTGTGATCGTACATTTTGCATAGACAAAATATTCCGTAAAGCATTTGTTAACCTTCACGGGCTGCTAAACATCAACATGAGTATGTAAAAGATAAACAAAGGTTCTTTTACCGCGCGTAGAATTCACAGAGGATCAGTTCTGTAAGTAGTAAGGGTATTTAATCAGTAATCACGAAAATTTTAATATGTAGCTGTCAATAACAAAATTGAAAGCATGTCGGCCAAACTTGCATGATGTGAGAACTTACTGCGGTGATGCAGGGAAAGGACGTGAGTAGGGAAAGCTGATATCGAAGTAGGCTTTAAACTGTCCATAGAATGGTCCTAAAATCACGTTTATATTTGCAGCTTTACTGCAAATAGGTTTCCCGTTATTTCTTGTTCAAATGTTGTTTCCATCAAGGCTAGGTACCAAAGACAATTTGGAATGCTGGGCAATGGGATATGGACACCTGCCCCAAGAACAACTGGCCCCTATTACATTTAATTAACAGGGATATCTGTCCCCATGCTGTTTATTAGGACTCCTGCATCCTGCAATTGTTTTACCTAGGACACCTGACCCTTCTGTTTTTTCACCAAGTACACCTGTCCCAGTTTGTTTGCTAAGGGGCCCCTCCCCATTGACCTTTATATCTTTAGAAGCACCCAGGCCGACGGGGAGAGGGCGTGGTTGGGAGCATAGCTGGCATAGTTCCCTGGGGAAAAAGCCCAGAAAATATGGGGTGAACTGCCCTCTGGTGCGCCCGGTGGCCCTGCGAAGAACCTCTAGTTGTCGTTATGTTTGGTGGTGGGTGAATAAAGAAAAAATAAGTTTTTAGCGAGCTGGAGGGGAATGATGGGGATGCTTTTTTGAAAAGTCTGATGTGCAATTCATAGGATGGGGAGCAGAGCATAACTGAAAAGTACCGATGGTCGAAATACGATTTCCAGTGAATCCTCTCCAACATGAACTCAAAGGAAGTGTATATTTATTTATTATAAAAAAAACCGCCCCGAAGTTCCACTTTCACTGTGTCCCGTTTCATCGGCCAATTCCACGGTGTCCCACAGCAGCGGTCGATTTATCGCAACGAAATTACCGAGCTTACCACCCCCCCCCCCACCCCCTGCTTCTTTTTCCAACCAAACACACATTGAAAGGTATGCCTCACTTCGTATTCCACACTGCACTGCATGATATTATTTATTTATTTATTTATTTATTTATTTATTTATTTATTTATTTATTTATTTATTTATTTATTTATTTATTTATTTATTTATTGGTGTTTAAGGTCATATACGTATGCACAATGGCTAATCATGACCGTGACAGTTCTACGGGTGGAGGCAGTCGGAGTACCCGGAAAGAACCACCGAGCAACGACGAGAAGCTGCCAGCTCCCCAACATCGTAACTCCGCACTGCGGCACAGGTGGGGTTATATGGTTGAAGACATTTGCACCATCGACGTGCAGTACGCCTTAGTACACGGCGGCATCGTGCCCCCATGGTGACAATGGGGGTTAAGTGCTTTGCTTACGGACACAACGCGGGAGTCCGAATTGATCGCTCGGACGGTCACCCATCCAATGATTAACCGGGCTCGACGTTACTTAACTGCGGTGATCTGACAAGAACCGGTTACCGCCACTGGATGATAAGAAAGCAGTAAATAACGTTGGCTACAATGGGATCAGTTACTTATAATATACAGTGTTGGCACTATGGCATTTCCCCTACAGTGGGTCCAGGTATATATTAGTCTGTAAAACGGCTTTACACACCAATTCCTTTGTCTTCTCCGGGTTGGTAAGAGACGTGAACTATCCTATAGAACAATAGACTAGGTGGTCACTTGAACACCTGTACTGACTTACCATACCTGGGTCCGTGCGTTCTGTAAACTGGCGTGCAAGTAAGTTACTAACCTCGCTGTCGGTATTCATGAATTTGAACAACCTGCCAACGTACTCGGCGTCACACACTGCACGTTGGCAGGTTGTTCAAATTCATGAAAACCTCCAACTCAGTTAGTAACTACCACATACACTGTCCTCCTCCTGCCCAGGGTTGCAACGTACCAGTATATAGCCCTCTTATAGACGTCATGTTGTGCCTAAGGAACTTCACAATAAAAAGGGGGAGTTCCCCAACATGGAAAGGGGGCAGGTATTACTAATCTGTAAGGCGGTTATCAAATGCAGTGGTGGCGCCAACATTTCCCCGGCAGTGGGGCTAGGTATATACTAGTTTGTAAGACGGCTATACAGCCCCTTCTCCATCCCAGGGTGTATTTTATCTACATAGATGCAAGACAACACTTCATATTTATATATGTAATTATTGTTGTCTGTAACTTCATGTTTCTCATTGTTGTCAATAACTTCATGTTTCTCGTTGTGTGTATGGATACCTTCATTGTAATAAATAAAACTAATCCTACTGGGAAAAGCCAATTGGAGAGAAAAGTAGTTCTGCCATTAATGGACAGAGTGAACTGTAGAAGGTGTGAAAAGATGACATAATCATGCATAACAACTGTGGTCTAATAGGAGATAATTGATACAGATGCTATACATGACATGCTTTAGTACTTAAAATTCACATTTTCTATGGATATCTTCAAGTGGTTCTTACAGATTTTCAAGAACAAATAAATTCTGGAAAAGAATTATTCTCGCAAGCCTTCATTAACCTTCCACAAACTGTCAAATATCAAAATTTTAGATAAATTTGAGATATAATGGGCTATTTGCATTAGACGCTGATTCTCAGACGCTGATATTCATATTAACCCTCTCCAACAACAATGATGATTTAAACAGAAATTCTTTTATCACACTGGGTCATTTGAAATTATTATACCCACTTTTCTCAAGCAATCAATAAAAATACTTTAGTGATAAAATTAAAAACATTTCTTCGGACACTCCAGGGTCATAAAAAATCATGGAATCTTGTCTGGAAAAGCCATGATTCTCCAGAATCATAAAGTCTAGTTAAATATGATTTTTTTCTCCAGATTTGCTTATTATCAAGCTCGGCTGATATGACAACAAATTTGGCTGACATGGCGTCCATCTCGGCCGAGACGAACAAGCCAGAGTTGTTCCCCTTAATGCATCATTAAAGGGCGCAACGAATTTCTTCACATTGAAGCCGTTACTCGTCGAAAACAATCGACTGTTGAAAAGAGTTGAGGATTTTATTTAAAGATGAGGTGTTAACACACTAATCACTCTTTTCAACATAGTTACAACAAATATACACGCAGACCTCGATTTCGAAATAATATTACTGTAATGCCCAATATCAGGTTGTCTGATTCTCCATTGTCTTTTTGATTGTTAAGTTTGAAGTATTGTGGTTTTTAAGGCGCATCAGATGTGTACTCAACGCAATTTCAAAAAGGGAACTGCGCTCCTTATAGACAACGCAGCTGTATTAGCGTGTCAGTACATCCTACACAATGTTCCGGGTTGGTCCAAGGAGGTCGTACTTCCTGAAAGTAGTCCCATATCCTGTCTGGCCTGTGCGCAGAATGAGTCCGAGATCATTATGAGACTTCGAGAAGTAGATACTCGAAAGACCTGATTGTACCAGAAAAACTAGTCCACTCCCTCGTCTATTCAATTTCGTATCTCCCGATAATAACTCAACAATCTATTATTATTTTTTGTTATCAGTGAAATTTTATTTTTTGTTACAATTTCTTTCAATGTTGAGCACAAAGTTACAGATGAGTTCACTTAGAACCAAATTAAACAGATTAAAACTTGTTTATATACATTCTCCCTTTCACGTTAAACCAAAGAGACCCAGGTGGTTTACAGATGTAAAAGGTTTTAAAATAAATTGCAATATTAGCGAAACCTCTGGGTAATTATTATTTTGATGATTGCTGGCGTGTACGCGATTACTCTGTGACAGTAGTCACGACACAACAGCGTCCGCATCATCAAAGATCAAACGAAATCATAGGACGGGGGCCAGTATCAAGCTCAAGTCTAGGCACTTGTCTTTTGTCAGTAATAACTAAAATATGTTGTAAGTAGTTAATTTCTTTACCATGAAGATATTTATTTAACATATTTAATTAACATATTCATTTTTCGATGAGTAGACAACAAATTAGATTCAGCGATCAGTGTGTGTGGCGTCGGAAAATTGAAAACGCTTGTTGCTGCTGTTGTTGTTTCGCATTGTGTATTCACAGCATAGCAACAATAACCATCCCTCCTTAAGAGATGTGACTCGCTCATGTTTCTACAAGTAGTATTCTGAAATTTTAACGCTGGCGAAATTGCTACTTCCAGCGACAATGTTCTCCCTTATTTAGAATTCTTGCTACCAAATATACCCACCTCATCAAGAGAAGGTAGAAAGCTCAGAATTGATTGAAGATTTATGCAATATTTCCGGTAACTGCCCTAAGTCTGTCGAAATACTAAAATAATTATTGACTACTTATATAGCAGACAAGCCATTCACTGTGGTTTTACATTGAATCAACTATGATTCTTTTTATATCTTCTAGAGAGGGAACCCGTCGACTGCTATGACATATTGTCAGATGGGAAGAAAACGAGTGGTGTTTACCACATTTTTGCCTCAGGCTATCCACAAACTGTTTATTGTGATCAAGATACAGATGGTGGTGGCTGGTTGGTAAGTTTATAATATATATATAACGTTTAACTTGAAGTAACACATGCAAAAGGAAACTGCATACAGAAATGTCCAGTTAGCCTTGTCTCAAGGTTGATTTTATTCGTCGCCTTATCTAAAATGTACGATTCTCGGTCTTCCATTAGTAGCTGACAAAAGGTGACCAAAATGCAATTCACGAAAGTAGGATGGGTAGAGTATAAGTTCTAAGCATCTATAAAACAAATATTGCGTTTTTAACCCTTTACCTAACGTGAAAAGCAGACGACACTTGCAAAAAAAATTCTTGAATAACTAATTTTTTTCATTTTTTGTCTCAAAAACATAGGTTATGACCCCTCGTTGGAACGAGCTCGACGAGCTCGTTCCAACGAGGGGTCATAACCTATGTTTTTGAGACAAAAAATGAAAAAATAGTGAAAATTAAATGGCGATTTTTGAGAATAGCGCTGGCCGGTTTTGGCCGTTACGTTGGGTAAAGGGTTAAACACGCCTCAGAGGCCTTGATGAAATTCAACAAACGTGGAATGAAATGTTGTAATCGATGTATCTTTTATATCTTTTCAATCGTTTGTCCATTTTGCCCTGTGTGTTGGTCGTCGGTATGCTATGCAGTTGCTTTTTATCCTTCGTCCCAACGCTATTCTTTTCGAAAAGATCCAACAAATTCAAAATGAAGCTTACTGAAAAGTGCTGAAACAGTAATATATGCATCGCCAAGAATTTTCAACTAGTTGAAAGAATGTCGTTTAAGTAAGCATTATATTATTTGAGATTTTGGTGAATAGATCAGTAAATGTTGCAAGGTATTCAGCATCAAAACATAAACAATATTTACATTTTTGATGATTATTCCTACATAAGTAGTGTTTGCAATCTAACATTTTTGCGACTATGTAAAAATACTGCCCACCCCGTACAAAATGACAAGTCCAGGCCGGCCGTAATGTATCTCAGGAGAACACGTTAAATGCGACCCTGCTTTCGACAGTAACGTGACGCGGCACTTTTGGAATATGTCCTTTGTATAAACGTCTGAATGAACCTAACGCTTTAGAAGTAGATGGCCTATCGTTAAGGATCCGGACATGCAAAAGAAGAGTGTAAGTGGAAGGGAATGGAATGAGGTGTACGGATAAAGAAATGAAATGCATAGCGTATCATTAGAACAAAGTAACATTGTGGCAGTGATGAAATATTCAATTTTCAGAATTTTATTACAGGTGCATCACAGTGTCTCTTTTATAGGTTTTAATGTTTATTATTAATTATGAAATTTCATTTCCTTACAATGGCGTGTAGTTTGCTGGTCAAGGCAGGTCAAAGTGTTATTTTTTGGAGGTTGTTACACCGATTAAAGATAACAGAATGTTAAGTTGATGCCTTTCTTTATTACAGGTCTCTTGAATTTCACTTCACTATTTGCAAACTAACATGCTTCACTCTATGCATGCAGTGAACACCAATTAAATCATTCCTCGTTGGATAATCTATTTGATTTATTGGCTTAAATAGTCTGCTCTGTCCAGCAGTGTTGACACTGTTTGTATCTGTGACCTGTTGATGCGATCTTGTGCTTGAAGTGTTCCTTGCAGTTTCGTTGTTTATCCACTAGTTAAAACTTAGTTGAAATTAGTTTGAATTTGTATGTGAAATACTGAAATCAGTTATGTAGCGTGTATTTCCTGAATGATTCGTAGGATTCATAGGATTCTCGGAGTTAAGAAGTCCAGTTTCAGGAAATACCACCATATATATTACATAGACACGTATAGTTAAAACTATGGGAACTCGTCACCCTGGGGGTATGCATTCGTTAGTTTAACTCGTTATTTACTGGTAAAACTGCCAGATTACAGTTGAAACGAGAAGTCATGTAATGAAATGCTCACAAATAGCACGTCGATCTGTGAGTTAATCTACGCGTTATGGCCATACTAAGGCTGTCAAATTGTGTACATATGGCCTGTGCACAAGCAATATTTCAGCTAATGGACGTCCGGATAACCCGGAGGTCCATTGGCAGAAACATTGCCTGTGTTTGCTATGAGTAACCAGGAGAACCTGCCGTGCTTTGGATGCCATTCGATATGGCAATTGTGCGCAATTCCTACGCGCATTTAAGCCCAGATAAGCGCTCAGTTCGTCACAGGACTTTTAGTTTCAACTATACTGATTTGAAATGTCTGCTACAGACAAACTGGAATAATATTGTATCAAGTATGTGTTTGTCTGCGTCACATTCCGTGAATTCATAATAATTTATTACTCGATCTATTAAACAATATTAATATACGGTTGATCAAACACACTAGTGTGAAGGTGTACACTATACTTAATTGAGTTCAGCTCTGTAAATGTTTGTGTATTTTTATCAGTTGATGGCACACTCATTTGGTGTTATATAATAGGCAATACATCGGTACGTGCTATTTTTGGGGGGCCACTGTAGTCGCAAGAATGGAAACCATTATACTTTCTTGTAATATATTCTGGATAGGTGCTTTGTGGTACATTTTATTCATTATATAGGCAAGGGTTGTTGTATTCTGCTGGAATGATCTCATTCCAGCTGAGCAGACCAACCCATGCTTTGCAGACTAGACTGTTATTACACTGTTGAATTTTGCTTGAGTGGGTAAGTAATAAAAGCCTATATTGGGGTTCTATAGAAGGATACGCAAGTACTATAATTTATTACAATGGCGTAGCGGGAGTTTGGATGTATAATTTAATAGCTTCACACATATGCGCGTGTGTTAGTTGGTGTGTGTTTTGTACATTTTTTAGTAAGGAAGCCTTTGTCTATATGAATTTGTTTTGTTTCAATTTATTGGAAAGTACCTATTGACCCTCTCCAGCAGATTGAAGCAGTCCAGGCCCATATGAGAGGGTGCTACTAATCAAACTTATAGAACACCCTCCGGTTGGTATTAATTATGAAAGTCAGCTTACACCCCTCATATATGGTAGTTACTTATGAGTTTTATATTGTTTTTAATTTCAGAGTTCGTTGTAAATGTATTTTGTACATGACTGTTTCCTTGTTACTAAATAGTTGCAGTTTACAAAGGAAATAAACAAACCTAAGTTAAACTTAATTCCGGCCCACCTTATGTATTAGTGGGTCCAGGCGGGTACAACATTGCATAGTTGCAGTGCCCGAAATGTGAGTTCGGGTCCCTTTGAACTCCGACTTCGAAGACTATTAAAAATAGACTGTGGCGAAATCACCGATAAGATACAATAGTGTATCATTTAATTGTATGTATTGATATCCGATTTCCTTGTATATGATTGTTCGAGGAAAGTGTTTCAGAACTCCGCGAATCAATTTCCTCTCTGTTTTGTGTGCCGAAATATTGATCCCAAACATGGGTGCTGCACACTAATTGTTTAACGCAGTGTTGCTGGTATTTCATAAACAAATATTTATTTATTTTTTTTAATATTTTTTTTTTCTCGTACTTGTTACTTTGCCCTTAATATTAGACAAGTTTATTCCCATGAGCGATTAGGAAACAATGTTCAACTCACAATTCTGAAAGTATGTAGCGTGATACCGAAGTGATCGCTACGTCAAAGTTTATCCTGTCCCGTTAAGCCTGTTGCATTAAATATAGTTACATCATTTGTTGAGAACTTTAAGCTTGAACAGTACCAGGAACTGCACATTTCTGTTCTGAAACATATTTAGTGGTTTTCTGAAGAGGGTTACGTTTGCTTTTCATTTCTGTACTTCGATAATCAGTCACTCATTTGTTCCTACATCCGTGGATTGTCGAATGGATTCCAACAAGGATTCAGATTGATAGATTATGATGTTCCTTCTTTTTTCACATTTTCGTGATATTCCTTTGCATATTGAAACTATCAACAAACCGTTGTCTTGCAGGTGTTTCAACGGAGACGTGATGGGTCTGAAGACTTCTACAGAGGGTGGGAAGATTATGCACAAGGCTTTGGAGATCTTCACAACGAGTTTTGGATAGGTAAATATGTAACGCATCCTTCGACGTGGATATCTCAGGCGTGCGAAATATGTATTTACCACGTCGACATATGATATAGAGAGTAATCGCTTGACTGGACTGGTTTCGTGAAATAATTCATGAGAGGTGAGGAACATTGTATAAACACGAGTGCGCGTAAGCGCACGAGTGTTTTACAATATAGTCCCTCGCCTCGAATGAATTATTTCACGTAACCAGCCCAGTCAATCGATTACCCTGTTCATTACTTTTCATTATTAACGATAATTATAGTATGTAACCCTTTACATAACGTAACGGTCCAAACTGGCCAGCGCTATTCTCAAAAATCGCCAATTAATTTTCATTATTTTTTTTATTTTTTGTGACGAGCTCATTCCAATGAGGGGTCATAACCTATGTTTTTGAGATAAAAAATGAAAATAATAGTTAATCGAAAATGTTTTTTTTTTTGCAAGTGTCGTCTGCTTTTCATGTTAGGTAAAGGGTTAAAAAAACAATGACGTCCACATTACACCCACGGCAAAGCGTCTTCGTTTGCGCGCACGGATACATGACACAATTGTTGATTGTATAATTCACTTGTGAAGTTATCGTTTATAATCAAACCCGGAAATCCCAGTAAATCACACTTTGGAAAGTATTAAAATCGAATAATGCTGTTCCATATGTTCCACGAATATGGCAAATATGGTAATGCCACGTGAATCATGAGACAATTCCTCATTGAATTATTATCTATCCTTAATCATATACTGATATAACCTCGGCAAGAAAGGATCCTGTCACCGCAGATATACCATATGTATAAAATATACCCATAGTAGCTTGGTGAACCAAATGTTCACCACAAGTGGTGAAGTGGTGTTAACCGCGAGCCTTTGGCGCGCGGTTAACACCACTTCACCACGAGTGGTGAACATTTGGTCCACCAAGCTACTTTGGGTATATTTTATTTACACCATGATCGTCAAAATAATAAGAGCTTAAAGGTTAAATAATACAATATTTACACGTGCGAATCTGTTTTTGTTTACATGAGCACCGGTGGGTGGTACTTCCGCTGTCAATTTTATCACCGAAAAGATGTGCAAAATGAAACACGCAAATTTTCCGGGGCCTTTTTCATTTTAATAAAATATTAACATACTATTTTGAGTTATGTGTTCTTTATTAACATGAGACAACGCATTTTTGTTAATTTTTGGTATCTTATGAGATAAACTCATTCAAAAAGATACTAAATAATTGTGGGTTTCATTTCACTCTTCGCAAGGCGATGAGTGATAAATTTAGACAAGTTTGCATTCAAGTCGAGGTCACCAAAGGTCAACTTGGATGTAGTTCCACTGTTAGTGTAAATTTTACTATTGAGGTCAACTTGGATGTAGTTCCACTGTTAGTGTAAATTTTACTATTGAGATCCGATTGCTGGCGTGTTCACCACGGTTGGTGGGTAAAGCTAAAATTTATGTCATAGGCGTTTTACATATAGTAGAATAGGTAATCATGGTATAAAAAGAGATTCTACATAGATTCAGTTGATGGGAGTGCAAACCGATTTCAATAGCGACCAATGCAGATTAAAAGTAATGTGTCAAAACTGTGGAATTTTTTCTGTGACAAATAGATTGCAGGTCAAGGCCTCTGTTACTATATATAAATGTTCGGTTTCCATGCAATAACCTTCGTTTCATTTTTGTACGAATTACTATATATACATTTTCGGTTTCCGTGCAATAACCTTAGTTTCATTTCGGTACGAAACTGCACTTCATACACAGTTTGCCAAGAGGTTATTGTTGATTGAAATTTTTGTTTGGGTAATGGATCAAAGGTCAAGATGGGGGCGCCGTGGTTCAGTGGTTATGGGATTGGACTTCAAACCGAAAGGTCCACGGTTCGATCCCCGCCAGGTCAAACTGCGGTGTGTTCTTGGGAAAGGAACTTAATCCCGATTGCCCACGTGGGTGTACGGTGGGGGATGTGTACGAAGGCGTATTTCACGTCGATGGTGCACTTGTCTTCAACCAATGCTAACCTGCTTATGGGGAGTTAGTACGTTGGAGATTCTGACATCGCCGTTGCCCGATGGTTCTCTCCGGGTACTCCGGATTCCTCCTTCCGTAAAACAGTCCGACACGAGGTGACCATGGTTGTCGGATGTGTCGCTAAACCCCAGTAAATAATTAAATAAATGAGGCCAATATAACTGTTACTATAAATGGATATTTGGTTTCATGCAACAAGTTCAGTTTCATTTTACGAACGAAATTATCTTTGGGATGGATAGACAGTATTGTATTATTGATATGGAAAAGCTATATGTGATGCTGTCTTTTGAAATGCACAAGATTTATGACAAATAGGATGAATTAAATTTAAAAAAAAAAATTAAAACTTATCGGGTTTCTGAAATTGGAAGCCTAATAAATAAAATACCAATATTTGCGAAAACCTCAGCACACTCTTCATTGTTTACCATGATGATCAATCAATCGTAACCCTTTTTGGCAATAGGTATAACCGATTGGCTAAACATGAACTCAATAAACTATTACGGTTATGATACAGCCATGGATGTTCACTCTTACTTTAAACAGCAAAGTGAGACGACAGAAGATTTTCAGATATGTTTTTAAACGGATGTTATATTTCATTTTTCTCCAACGAGCGCGTAATAAGTAGTTTGATATTGAAAGACTCAGGACAGAAAAGTCAATTCGCTATTACTCAACATGCATGTACAAATCCAAAACACAATTGTTGTTCTAAAGAGAACCAACGTTGTTCTAAAGAATATACAAACTTTCACGAGTATTTTGCGGGATTAAACACAAAGCCAAAAAAATAAATAAATACAAATAAACAAAAATAATGTAAAATAAAAAAAATAAAATAAAATAAAGAAAAACACGTACACTTTAGTCCCTTCAGTTACTCATTTATTTATTCACTGAATTATTATACATTAATCCCACAAATGAACAGTTTCTTGTCGATTAAAAAAAATAACAATAAATAAATAGGATATGTTTGTTCAGACTGACCATGAAATCCTCACGAGAATTTCTGAACAAGGAGGCTAGACAATGTATGATTGTTCCTCTGCCTGGAGAAAACAGATAACAAGGGCAGAAGAGGCACATATGTTAGGTACCGAGGACATTGCTAGAGAGTCAAGTACATTGCGGAAGGTCAAGGTTAGACTTGTCCCAGATGTGGTTGGTGCACTGGGCACAGTGCTGAAACATTTTGGATAGTAAGTTGAGTGTTGGTTTGGTACCGAAAACAGTCACGCGTTGCACGGCCTAGCTTCTGAGTAAAACGTTTGGAACAAAACTAGAGCGAGGTTCAATTTTCGAGCCAGAGGAGTTTGGGGAGCTACTTGTCCTCAGTGAGAGGATCGAAACACCTTTAGATCTCAGGTGGCTTGTTGCTGCTCCGTCTCTAGACAGAACCACGCAAAATGCACGGACGGACAATTGACACAAGCAGAAAAACAGTATTGCACGACAAGGCGTTTGTTCAGTCGAAAGTGTAACTGGGTAATGTTCCCACAACAATGTAAGAGCAGTCACACTGTCGTTTAATTTATCTAACGACTCATGGACTAATTCGACGGTGAATTGTTACCGGTGCTTCGAATCGTTGTTGAGGCGTTTTCGTTTATTGAATGCACTTTTTCATGGGACAGAATACACCACAAAACCAGGTAGCCTGCTCTTTAGCACTACGCGCGAACCAAGAGTAACCATGTGTCACATTAGAAGCTGTGATTCCAGGATTCCGCAAATCAAATTGACGTCAAGAACAACACCCATTACACAAACAACACGCGTTGTGCATACGTACAATTATCAAATATCATCTAATTATGGGGTCACAACATGTGAGCTTACGCCGTCTACCGCATCAGCACAAGTTACACACACTATGCAAAGTGATTTGAGGTAATGATGATCAAAACGATCTTGCTATATAATACTACTTCTATTCAGTAAAATGTTGCGGTGGGTTGAAATCACTTCTGCGTAAGGTATGGTGTTTCCTACAAAGACAACTGAAAAATGTCACAAGCTGTTCTTTTTTTTAAATTTTGTTCAGTTTCTCTAAACACAATAGGTCAATGCATCTACATTTATGTATTGTCCAGATATCTGGACAAGTATTGAGGACGCAAGTACGAACCACTGTACAAAGCATACAACAATAAAGTTTTCCACATCACCCTCACCTGAAAAAAACAACACTGTGGTCGTGGAACTGGATTCTTTCTTGATTTGTACTCAATCTTCTTGTAACACACTTACACCAGTTGATTGGGATTCCTGAATAACACCTGAGGAATCAAGACAGAGTCAAGAAGAATAAAAGGCAAAAACACGTGGGACGTCATGTTCTAATAAGTATTGTCAACAGGTAAGTGACATTGAACAGGATTGTTCTCATACACACGGACAGTTATTATTTGTTAGAAATGATTTTCTTTACCAGAATTGCCCATTATCAAGCTCAACAGATATGACGACGATATCGGCAGATATCGATGAGGTTGAGTTGTCATCCTCGATACGATATTAGGCACATCGAATTTATATACATTGGCATCATTCAGCGTTATTCGCCTAACGGAATCAGGACAACTGCCGTTACCAACTTGCCAGGCATAATGGAGTAGTTTGTACGGTGAGGATATATGTATTCAACGCAAACTAAGATTTAGAGCTGTAAGCGGGAATTTGTCGAAGTGAAGGAAAAGGTAGTTCAGTTTCTCAAACATTGCGGCTTCTGCAGTGGGAAACTCGAGATGCTCCGAGAACTGAACTAAGAAAAGAGGAAACTTCGGACTTTGTAAAAAGGATGAGAAACAATAACACTGTCAAACAACTCTAACAGATCATTTTTGGGAACAGTTTGTAATTATTGCTTTGGTTTAATAAATAAAGAGGTGATTACTTGGTTAGTTTCATATCGGCTGAGATATTAGCCTTCGGTACCTTCACATCACTTTTTGGTCTCATGCTGATATGAAGTTTCTTCTGGATGATATCTCCGCTTATATGAAACTAACCATGTAATAATCTCCAAAGGCTGCGGGCATAAACGCGGACAGTTATTATCGATCGCATCCTGACTGTGTCGCGATCTGTTCGATGTACTCTGCCCCCCTCCTGTTATTACAGAATCCTAACTTTTTTACTAGTTTAGGGGTTGTGCCCCAGTGATACTTCGGACACAGCTAGCACGAATAATAAGTAACTACCGCTTATTGTTACAGTAAATGGAGGTGCTCAACAGCACTTGCTCTTTGTTGTTTGCCCCACAGCCCGGAAAAATTCATTTTTGCACTCTAACACATGGTTCCCCGAAGAATGGGTCATTGGCATAGCACATCAAATTTACAGTGTACAAAGCAAAGCAAATATGTGAACCCTCATCAAGCGTACTTCGGAAATGCCACATATATAGATTTTAATAACAGTAACTGATTTTGATTATTTTGCAGGTGTTTTCCCTGAAGTATATCATGAAAAATATTATTTATTTATTTATTTATTTATTTATTTATTTATTTATTTATTTATTTATTTATTTATTTATTTATTGTTATTACTATTATTATGAGTTACTAATTTTTGCAAGTGTTTACCTGGTTGTAGAGGTATATAAATAATATTGTCTTTGTATCTTGTATTGTATTTCAGTGATGAGGGCAGATCAACCTTTGGTGGCTTGGGGGTTACGACAGATCTGTTCCCATCAACTCAACGGAATCAAGATCACCAAATTAATTACAGTCCTAATAATGTTTTTTTCATGTATCTCTGCAGCCAGGTAAAACACCTGAAAAATAATTGAAATAGACCGCCAGAACTAAACTAATTACTGAATGCGTTGCGTGAATAGTATTCAATTACATCACTATCTTCACGACATTCATTAACCCTTTACCCAACGATACTGTCAAAACACGCCAAAGCTATTCACAAAAATTACTATTCAATTGTAATTATTGTTTTCATTTGTTGTCTCAGAAAAATATAGATTATGACTCCTCATTGGGTCGGGCTCATCGAGCTTATTCCCATCAGAGGTAATTAACTATGTATTTTGCGCAAAACATGAGAACAATAGTTATTCAAGGTGTTGTTTGCAAGTGTCATCTGCCTTTCGTGTTACACGATTAACGAAGTAAATGAAGTAGAAATTACAAACCATCATCTGTGTTGTGTTCAGAGTGTTTTTGATCATCAAAGCTATCACAGATATAGACAGAACGGCATTCGCATTCGAACTGTCATTTTTTATCGCGCGAGATCGATTTGGGCGGAGGAATAATATTGAACGAGAAGCCGACTGAATGTGGTACAAAATGACAGTTCGAACACGTATGCTGTTCTGTATTTATTGCGTGCCTGCAGTTTACTAAAAAGTATTAATCGATATATGAGGAGGGACTGAACTTGAAACCTTCGGCTTTTTGTTCAATATTATTCCTCCGCCGAATTCGATCTCGTGCATTAAAAAAATGACAGTTCGAACTCGTATGCTGTTCTGTATTTATTGCACGCCCACAGTTTACAAAAAAGTATTAGAAACACAAATTATTGCCAACAATTACCCAAACTTAGAAAAGAAATAATTCAAGGCCAATACAAAACAATTTTTTGTTCGCTTCGGTTTTTTGCAGAAAAAGCGTGTATTTTATGAAAATAAAAGCATAGGCGTGCAATAAAAAATAAATTGATGTTTTAAGTGATTTTATGTAATGGTTGTGACATCGTTCTTAATATTTAAGCTTTATTTTGAGACGTAAATGCTTGTTTTGTAGTGGTTAAAACATCCCTCGATTGGAAAAATGGCTATTTTTTAACTAAAATCTTACTCTACTGACTCCAGCTAGAGTAGAATGTAAGCGCAACGGAGACGTAAAAGTCCGATTGCCTTGTTTCAGAGGGTGGGATATTGGTTTGAAAAATCACACTCTAGTTTTCCATCAGGTCGGATTAAAGAAATCTAAAATAGTGGAGTCGAAGCGATTGTCATGTTAGATATATGGTACAGTGTTACACTAGATATGTGGACTTTATTTCGAATTCGACAATGACGTCACATACAGACTTGTACTTTCTGCAATTGCAAACACACTATGTTCACTGTATGCACTGCCAACGCCTTTAGAAATTTTAGAAGTCATTTGTACGTTTAGAAACAAGGGGTGGATAACTATTGCTCTATTTTGGTACAAATGTCAGTTGTACTCATTTTTGTAGGTAATAAATTCCTGGCAAATCTGACTTCGCAAAGAAATTACACGTTACGTATAGACCTAGAAAACTTTGAAAATGAGACCCGCTTCGCTCAATATGGATCATTCACCGTTGGGTCTTCGGCTACAAATTATCGTCTACATATAGGCGGCTACAAGGGAACAGCAGGTAATAACGTAAACAACAGGTATATATGTTAAAATATATTTCTTACAGCCATTTAACGAGAAGGGTAACATGTAATGGTACATACAAAAATCACCAAACTCAAAAATGTCACAATGTATTTGTCATTCCATTCGAGTATGATTTCAACTAAGCTCATTCAGACTGGTTCAAACGTTTACAATGTTTCCAAATATACAACCAAACTCGCAAGCCACCAGCCAAAACGTGTAAGGAATATGACCTGGAAGCAGCATAGACTTTATACAGTGCATCGCCTGTGTTTCGATTTACACATCTAGAATACTTCTGTTGATTCGCTTTTTCTACCAACTGAAATATTTAACCCTTTACCTAACGTAACGGCTAAAACCAGCCAGCGCTACTCTCAAAAATCGCCAATTAATTTTCATTATTTTTTTTCATTTTTTTGTCTCAAAAACATAGGTTATGACCCCTCGTTGGAACGAGCTCGTCGAGCTCGTTCCAACGAGGGGTCATAACCTATGTTTTTGAGACACAAAACGAAAAAAAAAATTAGTTATTCAAGAATTATTTTTGCAAGTGTCTTCTGCTTTTCAGGTTAGGTAAAGGGTTAAGACGATTAAATCTAAAAGAATCCATTAAAATCATTTCTTTTGAATCAAGGTAAAAACTGTTTATCAATCGATACTTGACTTAACAGAACCTTGAATGACTTCACCAATATCAAACGAATGAATTCCCACTCGTCACATTAGTGATTTTGTGATTACGCTGCGTAGTTTCACGACTTGTGTTAATATCTTGGGATTTGCAAGGTGAATTAAATACTTACTGACAGCTATATCTGTAACTTGTGCACTAGAGAATGTGTGTATATCTTTGTTACTACAGGGATATCACATTACATCAACACAAATAGTCCGTAATAACATTAAATTCCATACATAATGTCTTTGATGACCCGTGAGTTTGCCTTCGGTCATGTATCATGTCAGTGTATTCGCGTCAACAATTTGCTGGGCTGGAGACGATAATGCAAAGTAAAACTCGATCGACAGATAATGCAACTTTTAAGAAATAGTGTTTGGGAGTGTGGTAAACATTAACACTTTTTGTGTACAGTAGTATAATCGCAAAAGTGGTCTATTTTCCAGATTCGATTCACACCAGTGGATTGGGACTTCGTAAATAAAACGAGATAAAAAGTAATCAAGAAAAACAATCGAATGTAGCATTTAGAATACAATCGTTTAGCAATTGTTTGGCACGTGAAATTCCAGTATTGTGAGCAGGAGGCGGACAGAGAATTTCGACCAGATCGCGAACCAGTCGTGATCCGGTTGAAGGTCTCTGACAGTTTTTTTTTATAAAGATAATACTGTGAAGTATCAACAAAATGTCCAGATGGGACTATTATTAAAATCGATGGGTGTCTGGGTGGGATGGAGGAATCTCACCAGAGGGGCAAGATATTTGAGCCAGACACGAGGCTTTCCGAGTGTCTGGCTCAAATATCTTGCCCCGAGGGTGAGATTTACCCGTCCAACACAGGTACCCATCGAGAATGATTTTTATCCCACTATTTTATGAATGCGATGCTATAAATAAGAAAATACCATATTTTCCTGGAAAACATAATTTTTAGTGCGTTCATTCAAGGAGAAAATCAGTAAGATATTCGGAAAGCTTGTCGAGAAGTGTGGTATACACCAAAGATATATACGTCAATACACCCCGACGAGCTCAAATGAAATCAACATGTCTGCACACGTCATTTCCAGACTTGTACTTCAGTTTGGCAGAGCGCAATGATATCAGATGTACATTTCTCTCCGATAAACTGATAGAGCAATCTGAGGCGTGCTGAAGTTTTTCTCTGAGCGTTGTGGTTTCGATTTTCGTTTATAATGTCAGCTGTATTTACGAAAGCAAAACTGCCTTCCATTTTGTTTGTTTATACATGCGCAGGCGTGATTTGCGATGATTAAATAGGTCCGGGGCCACTTAAATATACAAATAGGTTGGTCACGGGATCTAATGTTGTATTTCATGTTTTCTTTTTTCTTTCTCACTCTCAGTTTAATTCGTGTTTGTCTATAATGTTCATAATATGTAGATTTTGTTAGATTCTGTTATTTATGGAATACGTTCTGCCATATTGTAGATTGCTAGTCATTGTACAGGAGCGGAAGAGTTTCTAAGTGGTAAGCACTTGTCCTCCAATCCTGATTTGCATTGTCAAAAGGCAAATAAAATTATGTTTAGTCTAAATAGGTTGGTCACGTGGGTGGTGTGAGATAGGCTGTCACGTGTGTGGGGTGAGGCAGGAATATCTCTCCCAGCTGTCCCACACGACTTTATAGATATCTCAGTACCTTAGTGGGGAAAAAAGTAGGGTCCGAAGTGGGAATGCGAAGATATGACATACATGTTTAAAAGAAGTTAGCCTGTGAATTATCACAAATTATCTTATTCCTCGATAACCGTCGACTTGGTTGATAACGAGGAATATCCCAGAAAAGCTTCAAGACCAGTGGAGACAGTAGGGTGCTAAGTGGGAATGCGAACATATGACATGTTTAATGCATCAGGCCCACAAAGTAGATCTTCTGTTTCTGAGGCCATTTGATTATTAAATTTACCTTTTGGTGGGCGGTTTTTTATTTTATATTTTATTTTTGCAATTATTTCTTTGCCATAAAAAGTTCATGTTCTTGGTTTGTTTTATGTTTTATAGAATACATAGTTGGTGGAATATTCTGTCCCTTGAGTGCAAGCAAGCTTTGTAGTGAAGCACTACCATGCCTTGTTGCACTCGAGGGACAAATTTGTCAATTTTATTAACTTCGCTAAAATATCAGATTTAAACCAGTTAATTTTTACTTCTGTAAGTTTGCATTGGTTATAAAAAGATAGCACGTGGCAGGTAAAATGACCTTACGGAGGGCGTGGCGGGGAGGGTGGGGTGGGGCTGAGAAGAAGATTTTTTAAAACGTTTTTACGCCTAATGCAAGCACAATATATTAACTCGACTTGGTCAACACTTGGTGTTTTCTTCAGTTTACGCCCCACAAGTGGCAGCGCAGTGGTTCAGTAGGTAGCATCTTCTTCTTTGTTTGTAGATTACATTTTCTTTGCAACATTCACTTGTTCTCTGACAGTGCCTTGCTGAACTTTATTGTAGAGGACCCGGCTCCTTTGTCAGAGCTATCAAACAACGATATAGTAAAGCTTGAATCATGGACTGAACAATACCTCGTCGACTTCAACCCAACAAAGCACAATCGCTTATACTTTCCTGAAAACAAAACGTCCCTTGAGTTCCAATGTGTTCTATGTGCCTACTGGCACAAAGAACACATTGGAACTCAGGGAACGAAAAGGAGAATTAACACCCAATGCTACCATACATAATAGATGTTAGTTAGTGTCATTTTGTATGGAAATTACAACGCCGAAATGAATAGAATGATATTTAAATGCTTTCATAAATATACCGAGAAAACAGGTAAATTTAGAATATAAAGTAAAAGTATACTTAGAGCATAGCATGGTGACTCAAACCCCATTCCCGTGGCTCGTTTCAGATGTGGATCTGACCATAGTTTTTATCTGTTCGGCTTAAGTTACCCTTTATCTCATTTACCTCTTAATGTTCCTTATTTTCTATTTTTCTCAAACCGTTGCACCTCTTTCCAATTTCACACTTTCGTTTGATCTAAATACTTTATCAGACACGAGGTGACCCTGGCTGTTGAAATGTTCGTTAAACCCAAATAAAAAAAAAGAAAAGAATACTGTCAGTGTTAGTATAGAAATGCCGTACAGACAAAGTTCATTTTTAGATATATATTATTCGCCATAAATTTCGCGAAATTAGTGTAACGTTTTGCGTGGAAACAGTTTACACAAGCGACGTATTGGCTGCTGAGTACACTTTTTTGTGTACAGTTGTACGGTAAGTATTTTGCTGAGGTTCTTCCAAGTACTGATACACTGAATTAAATATTGTTTAAGCTAAACTAAGCTTAAATCACAATCCTTTGGAAATGGATGCACAGTTAGAGTCCGGTCACTTAGATTTGTGCACCGTGTAGACTCACAATAAGAAAGAGAGAGAGAGAGAGAGAGAGAGAGAGAGAGAGAGAGAGAGAGAGAGAGAGATGTTAAAAGTTATTCTGCCTAGAAATCCCTGGCACTACAGAGTTCCTTCTCGGCACATTAAGTTTTTTCTAGAGGGATCAAAATCCTTTAAACTGTGCCACTGCGTTGCTAGAAGTAAACCTATCCCTTCCCAAACCACATTTCATGGGCTATTTCTGAAAAACGTTCACCTATATATGTCCACTTACAGTTTTTAACGGCATCATTATACTTACTCGAGTGTTCTGCAGCATAATAAGACACTTTACAGGATAACGTAGAGCTATTTTGGTGGACGAGAAGTTTTGCATACCTGACCCCGATCAGCTGAACACCATCCTTGTAATCATCGCAAAAAAGTCCAACCTGTGTCAAACATGTCAATCAACTTGAAACGTTGAGTATTTGAAGTCGTACCAAAGAACTAACATTCTCTGTAATGATGCGTCGCGAATGCGTTTACCCTTCACCTAACATGAAAAGCAGGCGATTCTTGCAAACAAAATTCTTAAATAACTAATTGTTTTCATTTTTTGTCTCAAAGACATATGTTATGGCCCCCTCTTTGGAACGAGCTCGACGAGCTCATTCCACAGAGAGGTCATAAGCAATGTTTTGGAGACAAAAATTGAAAAAAAATAATGAAAATTAATTGGCGATTTTTGTGAATAGCGCCGACCGGTTTTGGCCGTTACGTTGGCAAAGGGTTAATGAAAAAAAATAATGGATTTTATCCCCGTGAACCTGTCACAACCGATAGTTAGAGATGTTATGTGCAGTTGTGTCTGATTTGTAATTTCGTATAAATTTTATGTAAATAACTTTTTTTACAAATAAACAAATACATGTAAGAAACTGCTCTCCATGAACAGCTCCTGAAAAATGACTTATATTATTTTAGGTGATTCTCTCCAAAGACAAAACGGATTCGAATTTTCTACTAAAGACCGCGATAACGACATATACGAAGATAACTGTGCAATCAGGTTCCGGGGAGGGTGGTGGTATGAAAAATGCCATTATTCCAACCTGAATGGACTTTATCTTGGAGGACCCCACTCGTCATTTGCTGATGGGATCAACTGGTGGACTTGGAAAGGATATTATTATTCTCTAAAAACAACAGAGATGAAGTGTCGACTTTCAAAGAACTGAGTATGTTTAAGAACAGTATTGTGATGCATGTTAAACGGAATTATTAATTTATTGATTTCTGAATTGTTTTATGTTCTGACTGACTGAAATTACGTGATTTGATTGGTCCACGGGTACGATGTAAATAATATTTCACCATCTTGGAATATACAAACTTTGGTTAATCCTAGAATAAAACCATGGATATGCAGAGAATGTATTTCTTCAAAGCTCGTTTAAAGTGTTGATGGTAATGGCATATGTATTTAAATTGATATCGATATTCTTGAAAAATTGAAATTATACATTTAGTTTTTGTTTTATTTGACGAATAATTACATCACTGATAGGACAATTTATCTTACAGTCAATATGTATTTTGTCTGTATTAACTCCGCAGCTGTCGTGTATCCGACTCCCTGATACAGATGTTTGTATCAGGTGGTCGGATACAAGGACGTTCCTTTCGCGCGAGTTCCATTTTTTTCTTTTTGTTCATCCGTACGAATAAATAGTTCGTTATATATTCGTCTACATTCTTGAATTATCCGACATATATTGTAAGATAAAATGATTATAACCATTATGTGGATGTACAAAACACGTATTCGAGTCTCCTCCGGGCTCTAAGGGTAGATCACGGCTCGTCTTCGACTCGCCGTGATCTGCCCTTAGAACCCGCAGCTCGACTCGGATACATATTTTGTTCATCCACATAATGGTAATAATCTCTATATATTTATGTGGAGCAATCTGTTAGTTTGTATTCTTCATAATGTCATCGTATGAACACCTGTTGGCTTTCTTCTGTTGCCTTATCGCAAAAGACCCACTGAACAGCCATTCATACCTCATGCGTATTCATTTATCCTTGATAGATCTCATGAAATTATACATAGATATAACCCATTTTATTTTCCTTGACAGAACTCACGAAGCTCTGTCTTTCAAAATATGTTAGGTTATATTCCTATTCTACAAAATTAAACTTTTTCTTCCATGCGAAGGAACTTTGTTTGTTCAAGTGTATTCCATGGTGTATGTAAATTTACACTGTGTCTCATAGTGTATCAGTCTTAAATGCAGTATAAATTACTTGTCTTTAATAATGATACACGATTTGCTTGAATTTGATTTGTCGAGGTGGATTTTCCATAACTTGATGAATAATAATTTGAATCATAATTCGGCGTGAAAAATTGAAGTGCCGGAGGGAGCCTCGTGCCGAAGTACCTAAAAGCCTAGGGGCCCGGCCATAGGTTAACACGGCCCTGGCTGGCGAGAATTTCGGTATAGTATAGTGTGCTATTTATGCCCTCACTCTCGAAGAGAATGACGGGGTGGGGGGAGGGGGGGGGGTATACTGGATTACATGCTTCTGTCCATCAGTCCGTCTTACCATGCGAGACTTCTACCATTATGAGTTAAAACCTCCGACCCTCCGTGGTTTAAGAGCTCAAAGATTATAAGTTCAACTCATAAGTCGATCCTAATATTCCGCCTAGGGAACCCCGATGGGTTTAGAAAATGACTGTGAGTTAACCCCGCAATTTCGCGGATTGCTTGATGGGTTTCGGATGTGCTAGAATTCAACCAGTGGAAACTTCCGACCATCCATCCGCCCATCTGTCCTTTCGCCAAGGCAAATCAGACAAAAAAATCTTCAGATGCATAACAATATACTCTTTGGGGGTCACCCCTGGGTACGAGTAGCCGATTACATATAGGTATATGATCCCAGCTTTTAAACATTGGCTTCGCAATTAATGGAAGATCTACGAAGATGCAACTGCTTGAATTTAATTTAATATGACCAATGTCAAGTGGGAATTATACCAGACGTCGTCCTGGGTCCGCGTCACTGAACTGAATATTCTTTCCAATGTTTTTTGGAAGTTGGCCCCTACGCAACTGCTTGAATTTAATTTAATATGACCAATGTCAAGTGGGAATTATACCAGACGTCGTCCTGGGTCCGCGTCACTGAACTGAATACTCTTTCCAATGTTTTTTGGAAGTTGGCCCCTACGAGAGGCGATCCTGGGTCTACGCCACCTAATTACCTAGCCATAATTGCTCCGCTTCCTTACCAAGTGAGCTAACGGCCACCCACCCGCCCACCCCGCCCTTCCACCCCAAAAAGATTGGAATTACCTTACCCAGTATATTAGTTCACATTTACAACACGCAGCTTGCCCCCAGACTGATATTCGCGGAGTGACAAAATTGCTTAATTTTTAGCATTGTTTTCTGTGATGACTCGCAATTGTCAATGCCCCCAAGAATTCTCATGGGTTCGAGCCACTAAACTGAAATCTTTTTCGGAAGTTGGCATCGACGGGAGTCAATCCCGGGTTTCCTTACAATAAATAAGGCGATAAATGTACCTTGCCGGTCAAGTTTTGTAACAATGTCAGCATTAATGCATGTTTTTGACCTGCCATCGTACACTTAACGTGGGATTCCTAATTTTTAATATTACAAGCACAATGTAAGGTCAAATAACCCACAGCAGGTCGCTAGAAAATCAGCATTGTATGTGCTATATTTTTCTCTCTCTTCCTGACAAGAGGTATTCCCAAACTTTAGTGACAGACAGTGACACAGATGTGAGGAGTTTTTACATTAACATGTACCAATCTACTATGATCTGCTTTTGCATCCATTAATACTCCAAATTCGACTGTAAAACATTTTACTCCACTATAATTTCTTCCCGAACGCCCAAAACATAAACTGAACTGTTTAGAACATCCCAACGCTGATCAGTATTAAAAATATGAACCAGTCTCATTTGCAAATGCTTTGGAGCCTGGCTCAAGCAAGCCACCACTCTGTGAGGAATTCAAAGTGAAGCTCTTTTGGCCTGGAACCCGTCTATGCCTTAAAAATTGCCCATCGAGAGTGTTTTTGATTTAATCGTCTGAAATATTCGTGGTTCTGTTTCCACAGTTCACTTTTCCGACCAAAAAAATTATTCCAGACGACTAAATCTATAAGTACCATAAACATTATTTTTTTAAAATCTACACAAAAAAATGTAACTCAAAGGAAAATGGATTTTATCGAATCTTTAATGAAATTACAATACTGTTAAGCATGTTTATAAACAAAATACTTATGAATGACGTCTCACCACGGTTGTAGTTTTTTATGCTTACGTCGCGTCGTTCCATCACGTGTGTTACCCCTTTGAGACTTTAATTATCCTGACGTTCAAACGTCACTGGGAATTCAGGTTCTTCAGCGTTTTTCAAAATGTTACGTCAAATGTTGGAAAGTACAAATAACAATATATTTTTCACATTAGTGATTAATTGGTTGAGGGCTAGATATTTTTGGTGGTCTGAATTTGTTATTCAAAACTTGTTTTATTACAACTTATTGGAGAGTGCCCACGGGCACTCTCCAATAATTTGTAATAAAACAAATTTATATAAAAAAAATATTATTTGTATTTGACTGAATATGAAATATAAGCAAGGAAAGTGTTGGTTTTTGCTCTGGTATTCTCATTTCTTGAAAGTGGATTCTAGCACTCAACCAGTTAAGAAGTCCTGACAGCAGAATTATATTAGTATTTTAAGCTGCGATAACATTTTGCTCAACGGTTGTTACTGAGCACTATTCGGAAGAAAATAGGAATTGAGATTAAAACTTTAAAAAATCGAAAAATAATCACAAAACTAGACTTTATGATTCTGGAGAATCATGGCTTTTCCCGATGAGATTCCATAATTTTTCATGACCCCACAGTGTCTGATGAATTGTTTTTAACTGTCTCACTGAAGTTCCTTCATTGATGTTATGAGGAAGGTGAGTATAGTCGTCTCAAATGACTCAGTGTGATGAAAAAATTGTTCAGGTAAAAACCATCATTAACGGTGGAGTGGGTTAAAATCAATATCGTTGTCCGACAAGTTAATGACCGACAAAAGGAGTTATGTTTGTTTGACACATACCCACTGAGTGCTGTGTCTATTTGCAAATGGTCCATTTTATCTCGGATGTATCCAAAATATTGATGTCTGGCAGCTTGTAAAGGGTTAACAAGTGCTAACAGGAATATTTATTCATGCAACTTTAAATTTCTCACCAAAAACTGTGAATGGCCAATTTTACTTAAAATCTACGAGATGTTTTCAGTGAAATCCAGGGTGAACATGAATTTTAAGCTTTTGATGGGTATCTTTGTTTATCCAGCCCAAAACGGGTTAAGGTTTGTTTTCTGAATACGCTTATTACATACAAAAATAATTCTTAGTGAATTCTACTTCCACTTATGTTGATTTCTCCTCTTAACTTTGAGTGCTGCGGGTACGCAAACACAGCCCATTTTATCAAAATGTTTATGTTTGACAACCTGCATGGGATTAACAAATGCTTACTGGAATATTTTGTATATGCAATTTGTAATGTCACATTAAGATCTGATAATGGCCAATTTTTCTTGAAAATCTATGTGAAGTTGTTAGAGAAATCCTCGAATAAAATGAATTTTTAACATTTTGAGGGGTATCTCTCTGTAACCAGCTCTAAATGGGTTAATGCTTGGTTTTGTGAATACCTTCATTATTTACAAAAATGATCCTCGGGGAATTACACTTCCAACGTAGGAGGTTATGTTTATCTCACAGGTACACATTGGCTGCAATGGGTACTGAAGAACAGCCCATTTTCTCAAAATTTCTATGTTTTGCACCTCTGAAGGGTTAACAAACGCTTACCAGAATATCTTGTCCATGCAACTTGTAATGTCACTCAAAGACCTGCAAATGGTCAATTTTTCTTGAATACTTACTAGATTTTTAAGAGAAATTCACAGAACATGGGAATTTTAAGCTTTTGAGGGGTACATCTCCTTAACCAGGCGAAAATGGGTTAAGACCTCGATTTTTGAATACCCTTACTACTTACTAAAATTTTTCCTTTACAGTTTTGCGTCCGGTAGAAGAAGTTATGTTTCTCTGTGGCATTCAAATTTGTTGTTGTTGGTGTCCAAAAACAGACTATTTTTTTCAAAATGTTGACATTTAGCAGCCCGTGGAGGGTTAGCAAATGCTTACCGGAATATTTTATCCATGCAACCGGTAATGTGACACCAAGACCTATCAATGGCCATTTCTGTTGAAAACGTACAAGATGTTTGCAAAGGAATCCAGGGAAAACATGATTTTTTTAAGCTTTTGGTGGGTATCGCTATTTACCACCCCATAAGGGGTTAACGCTTGGGTTTTTGAATACCCTTAGTACTTACAAAAATGATCCTCAGTGAATTCCACTTCCAACAAAAATGGCTGTTTTAGGACACGCGTGCTGTGTGTGTCCTAAAACAGCTATTTTCAACAAAATTATGATGCTTTCAGCCTGTAGAGGGTTAATAAACGCTCATCGGAATATTTGGTCCATGCAACTTGTAATGTCACACAAAGACCTGCAAATAGTCAATTTTTCTTGAAAATCTTCAAGAAGTTTTCAGAGAAATCTACAGAAAATGGGAATTTTAAGCTTTTAAGGGGTATCTCTATTTATCCTGCCAAAAATGGGTTAAGACTTCGACTTTTGAATACCCTTACTACTTACAAAAATGTTTCCGTATAAATTTTGCGCTCGATGAAAGGAGACACTTTTCTGTGTGGCGTACCTGTT
Organism: Pictodentalium vernedei; assembly: GCA_031216915.1. NCBI lineage: Eukaryota > Metazoa > Mollusca > Scaphopoda > Dentaliida > Dentaliidae > Pictodentalium > Pictodentalium vernedei. The sequence goes on from CM062297.1 coordinate 173,650,348, forward strand.
GGGTGCTGTTGCTGTCCAAAAACCGTCCATTTTATCACAAGTTTGAACTTTAGCAGCCCGTGGAGGGTTAACAGATGCTCACCGGAGTATTTTTCTATGCAACTTGTATTGTCACTCAAGAACCTGGGAGTGGCCAATGTTTCTTGAAAATCTGCAAGACTGGTTTAGAGAAATCCACAGAAAACATGGATTTTTTAGTTTTTGAAGGGTATTGCCGTTTAACCAGCCCAAAACGGGTTGACGCTTGGGTTTTTTAATACCCTTATTACTTACGAAAATGATCCACGGTCAATCCCACTTCCAATAAATGAAGTTATGATTATCTCCCGTGTATCGTCTGGGTATTTTAGGAGCCCGAAAGCAGCCCATTTCATCAAAATTTCGATGTTTGGCAGCCTTTGGAGGGTTACCATATGCATCGCCTAATATCTCTTGTATATGAATGGTCGTGTCACATACAGGACTAATAATGATGAATGTTTAAAAAAAATCTACAAGACATGTTTCGAGAAAGGGCCTTTAAACCCCAATTATGGCAGTTTTTTGCTAATTCTGACGAGATAAGGGTTAAATCGAAAATTCTGCTTCGGTACGTTTTTAGATTTTGTGACCGTCTATGAGTGTGCAAAATTTTGTGATAATCAGTTCGAAAATGGCTTCTGAAACGTGCGGACAAAATGTGTGGAAAAAAAAAACCTGAAAAAAAATAATAATAATAATCCGTAGAAAAACAATAGACTTTTCCAGAGGGAAAAGCCTAACAAATGATCACAACGTATCAACGCTCTATTTGATTTCGTACGTCATAAGAGGGTTAATTAATATATTGATATATTGAGAGGGAAATAAACAGTTATTGATTGGAATATCTATGACCTTAACACGAAAATAATAACTATATATCTTTGTGAGTAAAGGTATATATCATTAAATCAACTGTAGTTTTCATGCAAACTCTACGGAAAGTGGGTAAACAAACAGCGCACAACAGAGTCGAATTCAGTGCTGAATTAGTGGCCTGAGAGACTGAAGGTTGAGTGGATTCCAGACAGTTTATTATTTTCTTTTTTCGTATTTGTGTTGAAAATATAGGAAAATGGGTACTGGGGCCTGTAATCAGATTTACACCACGAGTGGGATAAGGATTTTAACTACGAGACCCTTTTTTTAAAAAATAGAGAAAAAAACAATACTTTCTATCACAATCGCATGGGTTTGTTTTGTTTATTTCTGCGCCGGTGGGTAGTACTTCCGACTGCACGTGAATGCTTGATTTAAAAGATAGACACGTCATCAAAGTTGATTGAATTTACTTTGCTTTTTCAGTCAAATTATTAATAATAATTCTTAAATTTTATTTTAAATATTTAATTGTAGGTATTTCAAACTTAATAATTTAGTGCACGAAGTATCTGGTACCGCAAAACGTTGTAGGTTTGAATGACATATCGCGAAGTATGAATGTATCGAAGTCTGCAAATTACGTTTTAACCGCAGTAGATGTTTTGCACCAGTAGTGGGGTTAAAAGCTAAAATTTAATTTACGGACTGTTCACAGGTAGTAACATAGATGAGCATGGTATAAATGAATATACCTGTCTATTCCCGGTGTTTTGTGTGTCTCTATTGTTACCAGATGAGACATTGAGGGTAGAACGTTTGGCAGGATGCTCGTCTGAACAGAGTTGCATTCGTGTCGAAGGTGGAAATGTCGAGCAGGAAGTTGTATTATCTTGACCCTCTCCACCTCACCCTCCCCCATCCCAACCCACGCACACACACACACATATTGGAAAACACTGCCAAACCACTGATGGCCGATTGTATCTTAGGAAAATATTCGTCCTGCTGGATCACTGGTTCCCACTTATGCAGATGAAAGATATTATAGCTGGAGGTAGAACAATAACTGAATGTTGTTTGCTTTATTATAAATGGGTCGTTGAGGGAGAGAAAATCATTCTGACGTTTTTGACGCATTCGTGCAACACTGGGGTTTGTTTTGTTTTTGGCAGGGAGTTATGGAAATGGAATCTTTACAACAAGTTCAAAAAGCAGTTTCATGGTTGCAGGTTTCTTATTTTTTTAGAAAAGTCCGTTCAGTTAGTTACAAGTAAACTTTATAACTTTCGAAAGCAAATGCAGATTTCATAAAGAGAGTTATTTGATGTTCACCTGTTGATGATGTCGATTCAGATATAATGAAACGTGTTTCACCTGTTGGAAGTCTGAAAAATGAATTCCTGTGAAGGGTAGAAATTGATTCATATTCAACCGCTTTATAGTTGTAAACAGTAGTTAATTATTATCAAAGAAATGCCGACCCAATGTTAATGGGAACGAGAAGGGCTGCTGCAGAAAATGAGCCATTTGTCACAGCGTGAATTGGTTTGTTGCTTGCATTCGGTTAGATTTCCGTTTCTGTGGAAATACTCACTGTGGATAACCCGTTGATGGTTGCTTTTAACCTTTTTAAACTTCTACCCAACGCACACTGTTTAAAATATTATTATTTTAATTAAAAATGGAGGATTCTTATCCCCCCCCCCCCTCTCAGAGAAATAAACATATATCTCCACATAGCCTCAAATGGAGAGGATATCATCCGTGCAGCGAAAATGATTCCCCACTTTGACTGAACTGACGATATCCTGTCAATGCTAAAGGATTATACGGGATGCTAACAGGTGAGTAGTAGAGAAAATGGAGAATGGCGCAGTTCTGCCGGATGGGGGTGACAGGGGGGGGGTGACGGGGGTGGATGACATCATCTTAATTAAAAAGTTACATAAGGTAATTAACATGACGTCACTTAATGGATATTTTTTTTAATCACTTTAATAATTGTTGCTTAATTAATTTTAATTAATGACTGATGCATAATTAATGTAATTAATGAGTGTAATTAGGGTTGATTATAATAATTAGTCTATTAATAAATGAATTAATAATGTCGATTAGTACATATTTTTTTTTAAAGTCATAATTTGGGATAGATATTATTATATAAAAATAATATATTTAAAAATAATATTGATGTATTGGACATATATATGAATGCTATCATCTGTCCATGACCTGGACACGTGCTAAGGTAAACACTTCTTTGTGTCTGGGTGTAATTAAATTGCGAACTACTATACGAGAGTGACAGATGTTGATCATTAATTCCTATTGTTAGAAAGTTATGGGTGTAATAAAAACCTCATTAAATTAGCGGTCAAAACGCAACCTTCTTCCAGACTCTGAGATTCAAATTTTCAAATTTCATCAATTTTTTAACAGTCCAATTTCTACATTTTGACTGGTTCTCAAAAAATATCACAAGAGAAATTGCCATGAGACTACTGTACACGGGGGAGAGGCTGTACTTTTTGCCACAATACTTTCAAGAGATGAATTAACGGATCATCTGAAAACCCACCAAGAAGGTGCTTTGAACTGTCAATTTTGTGTTTCAATAGCAAATTTAACAAAAGAGAGGCAGTGTCCATCGAACAGACGGTGATGTCAAGATGTTCCAGTGGATGTTTTGTCTGAAATCCTACAGTAGGAAAGATACATTAGAAAAAACATATGGAGAAATGTCAAAACTCGACATTTAACTGCACAACTTGCAGGTTTCAGCTGATTCAACTTAACCATCACTGCGCCACAAGTAGTAGAGATGCACAACTCGATTGACCGGTGGAGACGCTCCTCATCAAATAAGGGGGGTTAAATGAGGTTATGAGGAGGGGTGAAGGAGACAAGTGTGTGGTCATATGTTTAAAAGTTTAATAACCATAATTGATATGATGTAATCCCCCTAATAAATAGCGTATATTCATTTAATATAATATATTAATAATTTTCGTTAAATAATTCATTTTTTTTTTCCACACCCCTGTATCCCCTCACAGTACCTAAAACTTTCATGAACTCCCCTCCTCCAGGTCATCCAATACTAAAACACTTTTGGAAACCTCTCTCCCCCTTCCCCACCCCTCACAATAGCTAAAGTATCTCGAACCCCAGCTCAGTTCTCTAAATGTAATGGGCATGTCAGGTCCAGGGGTACCGCATCACCACAATTTTGAGTGATCAGATTACCCCGATTAGTCTCCTCTCATAACTTACCACACTCTTAACCATTATTTACTATGAGATTGTCCCCCTAATAAATAGCGTATATTCATTTAATATAATACATTAATAATTTTCATTAAATATTTTATTTCACAAGACACTTCTCGAAAAAACAAAATGGCGGATTATTTTGACAGAAATACGTGTATCAATTTATTCATGAGTGTCTGTCGGTTGTGTCCTTGCGCAAGACACTTCCACCCCATTGCCCATGTGGGGGCGGCATGGTGACGCTGTGCACTCAGGCATACTGCGCGTCGATGGAGCACCTGTCTTCAACCAATGCTAACCCTGCTTGTATGGAGTTAATCTTTTGAGGAGCTGACAGTTGCTTGCCATTGCTCGGTGGCTCTCTCTGGGTATTCCGGCTTCCTTCACCCATAAAACTGTCGTGGTCATGATTAGCCATTGTGCAGAAATATGTGACCTTAAACACCAATAAATAAATATAAATAAATGGTGTCTGTTGGTTATCAAAACAGCTCTTAGGTGTTTAACAGTTAATTGTGGACCAGTGCGTTTAAAACTTAAAAATTTGGGTGATAACACTATGGACTGTGTTTAATCATAGAAAAATCACCCCCGCGCTATTACTAACCCGTATGGTTTATTTGTGAACGTTTACTGAGGAATAACCCACCCATCTAAGTAAAAGCATGACAGAGCTACCGTTATCTAATTACACTTGTGGGGTGGGGGTGGGCGGTAATGTTGTGTACTATGGCATACCACCTTCAGCCAATGATAACCTTGTGTAGAACTTTGACAGTTGTTTACCTCTGCATGATGGTTCTTTCTGGATTGCTCCAACTATCGTTAAATCAATAAATAAAAAAAACTACAATTCTATAATAACAGGTCAAGCCCCCCTTCGTTTTGCAAGTTTTGTGAGGGGGAAAATCAAGAGTACTTTCACCCCCCCCCCCCCCCTCATTTTAATAGTTGAAAAGCGCTGCTACTCGATCAAAAAATGGTAAAAGGATACGCAATTCTGTATTAACCACCCAAAAGTGCAAACTTTGGAAAATATAACCCACCTGGAGCTGCACCAAAGCTACATTCACTATTCGAACCCCCGCATTGTGTCCTTGGGCAAGGTAATTAACCCTGATTATCCACATGGGGGCACGATGATGCCGTGTACTAAAGTGTGAACAATCTATCCCAACCTGTGTAACAGATCGGATTTGCAACGTTGGTGAGATGACAGTTACTCGTCATTGCTCTGTGGTTCCCTTTGGATATTCCTGAGGCTACCCGTAAAATTGTCACGGTTATGAGTAACCATCGTGCATAAGTATATGACCTTAAACACCAATAAATAAATAATGATAATTAGGATTTTAAATCTATTAAGACCTGAATAATTTATGAATGTTATTTGATTTTAGCCAGTGGATTGACAATGACTTCTGAACTTCGTTTTTATTTAGAATAAACTGCGAACGTTTAATTATAATTTGAACTTGATGTCCGGGTGTAATGAAATAGAGTATTTTCTGCAGACATCCTGTTAAATTCTGACATAGATTTTTAAACACAGCTGGTTTACAGACCTGTATATATATTTTTTTCAATTGAGTAAAAAATATAGGATAGTTACTGATGTAACACGCCGATTAGCATGTTTAATGAATCTAACTACGCCAGCCTGACCGACCCTTTGCCCACCATGATCACAACAAACGTTTCAATTCTCTCTCTCTCTCTCCCTCTCTCTCTCTCTCTCTCTCTCTCTCTCTCTCTCCAATACAGTATGGGTGGAAACTAATTGCATTCAAACTGTTGTTTTTTTTCTAGGTTTTTCCATCCCCTTACAGCACAAATCGAAATGAAGTCTGATTCTTTGAACCATACTACAGCGTATGTGCGAAAACGATTATTTTTGTACAAAACTCAAGACCTTTCCATCACAAATAACGATATAAAAACAAGATAATACTCGAGAGCAACTTGTGTACCTGCATTTTGTTGATAAAATATGTCATGACCACATTCACTGAATATCATTAATGTATCTGCTTAATAACCGCAAAATTTTTAATGGATCACAGCGTTTGAATAATTGCTTAAATTCCATAAATTATGGAAATATCCTGACGTTGGCGAATGTCAAGAAAGGCACTCTGTAGTTTAGGAGAGTCCACAAATAAATACGAAATCAAAAAGCTGAGATATATTGCATTTATTTAAATATTGATATTAACCAGAGGTCGAAACTAATCAAATTGATTAGTATTAAATTACAAATGAATATGAAATTTGCTGTAAAATGAACACCGTCATATATGGATCAGACATGTTAACCTCCCAAAAATTTTTTCAGGGAGATTGAAGAAAATTTTCAGGGAGATTTTTTTTGCACGTAGAAACCATGTGTGGATCGATCAATTTTAAATATAAATTAATACCAAATACCCCCCCCCACACACACACATAACAGGAAACAGCCCAACAACAATACATCAAAGGAACATACGTCAAAGTTCTACTAACTGGTGGTGAGTGACCCAGACCTGTTAACCTCTGGAGGTGACTGTCCGTGAGATTTTGATGAGCTCCCAGTGAGACTTGGATGCTTGTCAGTGAGATTTTTGCACGTGGGCAGCACATCAATAATTTCCATGTTAACCCCCCCCCCCCCCCCACACACACACACATACCTTTAACAATCCACCCTAATGTGTTTTATTTGAACAATTTGTCCTTTCAAAAGCCAAACCATAGAAATATAGAGAAAAACAGAAATCAGAAATATGGATGTGGTCATGTGCCAATATCTGAGCTTGTTCCAATGACATCCATATTTCAATTGTTTTATGTACAAAATGTTTGGAGATATTTTCGACCTTTTCAGCACTATATCAGTTATGGTGCTGTGTTGAAAGTTTTGGATCCATTTGGGTAATTATGGGTACTTGCGGTAACCTGCGGTAACCTGCGACGATCTGTGGTGTTTAGGGACACCCCAGAGCCCGGTTGTTGTGGTAATTCGATCTTCCAAAGCCCAGCGCCCCAACTAGCCACACCGGTTACTCACTGGAAGTAGTTGGTCATTTACGAAGGGGATTTGGAATGGGGTGATCATTTTTCAGTGAAACGTGAAAATTATGCCACAGCCAGCCCAGGATGAAACATCTCGGGGATATTTTGTTGTCCATTTATCACTACGAATGAAAAAACGTGCAAGTGCCGTAAATTACCAACTTTTTAGAGATTTTTTTCACCAAAAACATAATTTTTTTCACAGCCTGCTTTATAAAATTGCGAATCGGAATTTTTTCCCAATATATTGAAAATTACAGCAACTCATATGTTTGAGCCGTTTGTCTCCAAAATTGGCTATAATTATCTGAAAGTGAAATCCAAAATGCACAATAAATTTGTGCGTATTTTTGCACATTTTTCGATTGGACAAGATTTTATACGTATGGAATTTATTTTTCGATTTGACTGCTACCTGTATACAAGCAAAGGTGTGCCTTTAATATATAATCAATTTCAGCAATTATCCTGCATCTCAAATTCATTTAATCCACCTGTCAAATGTGTTGCAATAATAACAACTTGGCCATTGACAGAAATGAGAATTGGTCATCAGTTCTTACGTAAGTGGTGACGTTTCACACAAACTTAATGACCTTGCCATTGAGAGTAGAGCACATGCTTTTGTGTTTGTTAACAAAAGCTGGTGGATTCAGTTTTTGTCTGGTATGTCGACTTTCCGGGAGATTTTTGGTCCAAATTGACTCCTGGGCAGGAGGGCGGGAGGGGATAGCTAATTCCGGGAGAATCCTGGGCATTCCGGAGAGTTAACATGTCTGATATGGATATTCGGAATGACACCCTATTGGTGAGAGTTTTTTCTTTTTTGGTCCAGTTTCATGCTTATTGATCAGAGCGTCCATGAAGTCCATTCCACATTAGCAGTCTTTTCCAGGGGCTTTTCTTTGAAGGCTGGGCCATCACAGCTTTGCAGAGATATTGTTTTCTGGAAGAAAAAAATCCATACGTTCTTTATTTCCGATCAGACCCCTTGGGATATTTTGATCTTTAAGGATGTTTGCCAAAATTTTCCAGCCTGTCGGTTGAAAATCTTTTCTTTTTTGCAGCAGATCATTTATTGGATTACACATATTGGAGCTCAAAATTGTAATGCCGTTATACACGAGTCGATCTTTCTCATCCCAGGATAAACTGGGTATATTCTTTATTATCTGGAGTAACAAAAGTGCCTTCTGCTGCATGGAATCTTGTAAAACGGCTATCCAGTCCAGATGATTTTCCACTGAAAAACTGGTCTTTCAGGAGTGTGGTTTGGTGTTTTCATTGTGTAAGTTTGAATGGCACTGAAAGATTGTCTGGTACAGCAGCCCTTTCTCTTCAGAACTCGATGTTGAAGATTCAGTAATTGGTCTCATACCCTGGTCTATGGGCGGGACAGCTACTGCATTCGGGGGGGGGGTGCATATTTCCTGCAACTGTTCACTTCCCCATGGTTCAATACACTGAATTCTGCTTGAGGGTAGGCTGGTTGAGTCATCTATAGGTTTTTCCATCAGTGATTCCCCCATCACTAGCAGTTTTACTGGTTCTAGCTTATTTGCAAGCCCCAAAATATTTCCACTTGTTAATGCATTGTTCCAACTAAAGGCTGATTTCATATGCACTGGCAGATAGGGTAGCTGGTTACAGACAGATCTGGTTGTTAACTCGGCTGTATTTGGGTTCGCTCCTCTATAGTGTGTTTAAAATTGACATTTTTGTGTAATTTTCGTCTGTGTCGATAATAATTAGTTTTATGAAAGTAAGATTTTTGACACAATTTGCAGACATAGCGTGAATTCATCCTTTTTCAGAAGTGAGTTAATAGAGTGGCAATACTCTTCCAATACACTTCCATTTATATGTATAAATAGGATGGGTACCACCCCAACCTGTCAATCACTGATTGGGTAATTATATACCAAGATAAGGTGGGTTCTACCCCAACCTGTTGACCATTGGTTACTTCAAATTCTCACACAGTGCATTGTGGAAAATTACAGTGATAGAGCTCTGGGGTGAAATAAGTTTTTGCTCAACTTCACACAAATTGATATAGTTTACTTCAATAAAGAAACATCAAAGTCACATTCATGACAAGCCAAGGTAGCATATCTGAACCACCCTTGCCACGTTCTTGGTGTTTTTTCAGATGATCCGTTAATTCATTTCTTGAAAGTATTGGGGCAAAACGTAGAGCCTCTCCCCCGTGTACAGTAGTCTCATGGCGATTTCTCTTGTGATATTTTTTGAGAACCAGTCAATTCTTAGAAATCGGACTGTTAAAAAATCGATGAAATTTGAATCTCAGAGTCTGGATGAAGGTTGCATGTTGACTGCTAATTTAATGAGGTTTTTATTACACCCATAACTTTTGAACAATAGGAATTAGTGATCAACATCTGTCACTCTCGTATAGTAGTTTGCGTTTGAAAAGAAAAATCGATTTAATTACACCCAGACACAATGAAGTGTTTACTTTAGCACGTGTCCAGGTCAGGGTCAGTCGATAGCATCCATATACATGTCCAATACATCAATATTATTTTTAAATATATTATTTTTTATCTAATAATATCTATCCCAAATTATGACTTTAAAAAAAATATGTACTAATCGACATTATTAATTCATTTATTAATATACTAATTATTATAATCAACCCTAATTACACTCATTAATTACATTAATTACATTAATTATGCATCAGTCATTAATTAAAATTAATTAAGCAACAGTTATTAAAGTGATTAAAAAAATATTCATTAAGTGATGTCATGTTAATTACCTTACGTAACTTTTTACTTAAGGTGACGTCATCCACCACCGTCACCCCCCGTCACCCCCATCTGGCAGAACTGGGTCATTCTCCATTTTCTCTACTACTCAGGTGCTGCCAAACAGTCCTTACCTCTCTTCCATTATTGCAACCGACAGTAGAAATCCTGTCTTTTGAATACAAAATCGCAAATACAATTCTCTCTGTGAAGTGTCCAAGTCGAAATAATATAGTGTAAAAAAATAAACTGAAAATAGGTTATCCGCTTAAATTACACACTTATATATTTTCTTTATCATATATCACTATCTATTTGTTGTTATATTACTCTGTGTATGTTTGTATATCTGTAAAGATCGCAGATGCCTGTCAACCTTATAGCCATATTTGTAAAAATTCTGTACATTTATCCGAAAAAAAATTAAAAAAATATTTTTATTATTATTTATATTTATTATTATTATTTTCCCCTATTTAAAAAAAAACAACAAAACGTCATATAAAACTCGATAATTGGGGACAAGTCAGAAGTAGTCGTCGCTGAACCATATGAATCCTGTTTGTATCTTCCTTGTCAGTTCAATTACATCATTTCTTCATTTAGGTGTAGACTAATTAATATTTTCAACGTGCAGCTCGATGGCTACACATTAATAATATTGATTGTCTACCCCAGACGTTCACTTATCAGCTATCCTACTTAATGAAATTACGACATATAATGTTGCTGGGCTGGAAATGCGCCCCCTCCCCCTCCTCAGATTCAAAGGGTTAACTTACCATTGCAGAGAAAAGAAATGAACAGGGATGGTTAACAATTTGAAGTATCCACCAGATCCTTCTGACTAGGAGCACATAGGTAATCAGGGGTTATTACTTGGTTAGTTTTATATCGACTGACTTTTCAGCCTGAAATATACAGATTATCATGATAATGTGCATGTCCTGTGATTTGTATCAGATTCGAGGTGGAGTCCAGAATGGGATCCCTTTTTGGACACCACTGATAATCTGATGCAAATCACAGGACATACACATTTTCATGATAATTCATTTATCTAACAATTCTGTCACATAAACAGATTAAATCTTAACCCTTTTACCCAACGTAACGATCAAAACAGGCTAACGCTATTCTCAAAAAGCGCCAGTTAATTTTCATTATTTTTTCATTTTTTGTCCCCAAAACATAGGTTATGACCCCTCGTTGGAACGCGCACGTTCCAAAGAGTGGTCATAACTTATGTTTTTGAGACAAAAAATGAAAAAAATTAGTTATTCAAGAATTTTTTTTGCAAGTGTCGTCTGCTTTTCATGTTAGATAAAGGGTTAAATTATTTTTAAACATTTTTGGGACATAATGTTCGGTCGATCACTGAAACGCACATAGAATGTATTCATGCGCATGCTATGATAGCCCGTAGCGCTATCGGGAACGAGTCGTCTATATGATATGGAATCAGAAAGAGTCGTCAGAATGATACGGAATCGGAACACATTATGTGATACGTACCTTTTCTCGTGGTTTTCAGGCCAAAATCTACTTGATTGTTAGATAAAACTTCATATCAGCCTGAGAACGGAGTTACCGAGCGTTGATATCTCGATTGATATGAAACTAACCAAGTAATAATCGATTAATCTATTGAACCAAGACAAATAATTTCATATAATGTCCTGGTTTTCTGACAAGATTATTGGTTCTTATTCAGTTCGCAAAACCCGAAGTTTCCACTTCCCATGGGATCATAATTGTCTGTCAGCGTTTTTGTCTCTCATTATTTTTGCAAAATCTTAAGTTTCCACTTCCTGTCGGTCAGCTATCCGAATTTCTCGGGGAAACCATGCATACACTAATATGAAAATACGTGACACGTAATGGTGCACACCCAATATTGTTAATTTCGGTAAATATTGCAGGCCCCAAGCAAGATTTTTCAGGAAAGAGATGGTATATATCACAGAAATAGCAGCGGTTATGTGAAATGTAACAATTTGCCAAAACGTATTGTACAGCGACATGCAATAAACACAGAACCACACATGTATGTTCATGTGTTAATGTGGCGACAAATATGGCAATCGAGAAATTTTGAAAGATTGCGGAAGGATCAAACTTCAGACAAGCTATAGTAAAACAAACCTTCATTTTTTAAACTGACAAAATATCATAATTCAATGGCAAATAGGTTCATTAGGGTTTAACAACACTTTCACAAACCAAGGCTATATTATAAGCGGGACTGTACGTCAATTCCAATAACTAAGGTTATTATATCACGTTGTTAGTTCCCAAGATCCTTCCCATCCTTCAATACCTAGACGAGCAAAATAGTCGTACGTGGAGTCACTCGTTCAGGCAATTACTCTATGGCTCATTTGTTCGATGGGATTCTGGTCGTTCGAGCAATCTGAGAGGGTTAGCAAGCCTGTACTAGTGCTAGCAATGGTACAAGGCCGCAAGAGTGGAAGAAGACTGCGGGATTTGGTGACTACTGTAAAATCTAATCATAGGACAGACGATGGCAATATTGGGAAAATCAGTAATAGTGGTGTTGGAGATATGAAGATCACGGAGAGGTCTAGAACTGGGCAGATGCTAGGAGCTAAATTATCATCAGGTATATATAGTACTGCATCATCATGTCATAGGTATCCTCCTATACCCCGATGAGCATTAAGAGCCGTAAAAGAAAAAATCGCTCTTTCGATACTCATCTGCTCAATGGGATTTGAGTCGTTCGAGTAGTGACTTTTTCAGTAACTGCTCAAAAGCTTATTTGCTCGATAAGATTCGAGTCGTTCGAATAATACCTAACCCTGCTTGATTGTATTTTGGGTTTGAGGATCATAGAGGACTTCGTTATACACAGGAAAGGCAAAAACAGAGACGGCCAAGACAAAATAGTCTGCTGGGATAGGCAGAAATGGGACCAGTAAAAGCCAAAACAGGCTAGGAAATAGGATAAACAGAAAATATCGGGATAGATAAAATACCAAGACTATGGTGCACATCCGAAACAATAACGTTAATCTTATACAAAGGAATGTGTCTATTGTTGGGCAAAAATAAGAATTCTAGGGGACAACAGATAGAAATCGAATATTTAGTGGGAAATCCGGACTAGTAAAAGAACTGTTGGATTTATTTGGGTAATTTTACAAAGTATTCGAACAAATACAATTACTCATACCAGGAAACGCACCTTAAAGCACTGTATGCTACTCTTTTAAGCCCAGTATTGAGGAACCCGTGCCAAATAAAGTTGTTTTGATGGTTTAGAGAGATTGGCTGGAAGTTTGTGGTAATTCGATGTATTCTAGTTCACTTCAATTTATCCACATGAGACCTCTCATCATTCATTTAGCACTACGTGCTACTATTATAAACCCTAGATGGGGGTTTTCTAAGTCCGTCTCGGTAGTTTTGGATTATTAAGAGGGATTGTCGGGTTGTTTGCTGTAATTAAAATCACTCCTATTCAGTCGAACACACCCTCCGAATCCACCCCTTCCCTACTAGAAGGTTTTGGGTCACATAGCGACCATATGCTACCATAGAAGCCAAGATGGCGGCCTCAGATATACAAAATGGACGACGTACACTCGTCTCACCTCAACAAAACGCGCTGCGCATGCACACTAGGACCACGTATCACTATGGGGATGTTGTCACAAGATGGCGCTCACGCACGCTACCATGACAACCAAAAATTAAGTAAGTGGGCCATGTGCCTATGACGTCACATGAGATCCGGCCAATGTGGTCGATCGGGTACATGATCTACTACTAACATCAAACCGAGAGATCCACGGTTCGATCCCCAGCAGGGGTAACTGCGTTGTGTCATTGGGCAAGGCACTTAATCACGATTGCTCAAGTGGGGGCACGGTGGCACAGCCATGGGGGCGTTCTGGGGGCACATCCCCCCCCCCCCGCACAAAACAAAAATAATTCCAATAGGATCACCGATCCAATGTCGAGTTGTGACAGTACAGAAGTAGGTTTAATCATTATCATCTTATCATCCGGAAACTAATTGTTTACAATTTACTATGTGAAGTGTCACTGTGACCTTGACCTTTGACCTACTGATTCCAAAATAAATAGGGCTCTTTCTTTCAATAATGCCAACCTACCTATGAAGTTTCATGAACGTGGGTGGAAACATTGTCAAATTATCATCTAGAAACCAACTGTTTACGATTTATTATGTTCAAGGTCACTGTGACCTTGACCTTTGACCTAGCGAGACCAAGATAAATAGGTGTATTCCACTCACCTAGGCCAACGTACCTATGAAGTTTCATGAATGTGGCTTCAACCGTAGTCAAGTTAGCATCCAGAAACCAATTGTTTACAATTTACTATGTTGAAGGTCACTGTGACTTTGACCTTTTACCTAGCAAGTCAAAATAAATAGGGTTCTTCATCTCACTGATGCCATCCTACCTATGAAGTGTTATGAACGTGGGTCAAACCATTATCAAGTTATCATCCGGAAACCAATTGTTTTGATTTACTATATTCAGGGTCACTGTGACCTTGACCTTTGACCTAGTGAGTCCAAAATAATTGGGTTTTTCCTCTCATGAATGCCAACCATTACCTACGTATGAAGTTTTCATGAATGTGAGTTTAACTGTAGACAAGTTATCATCCGGAAACCAACTGTTTACAATTTACTATGTTCATGGTCGCTGTGACCTTGACCTTTGACCAAGCATGTCCAAAATAAATAGGGTTCTTCCACTCACCGATGCCAACCTACCTATGGAGTTTCATGACGTGGGTCGAACCATTATCAAGTTATCATCCGGAAACCAACTGTTACACCCGCCTGCCATTCACCAAACTATAAGTCGAGCTTTGACTTCGTCACAACTTGACTAAATAAGAGGCCCCAAGGGGCTGTAATCGCTCACCTGCCAAAGTGGTTCAAAGAAGTATTTGGGGTCACATTCAGTTATACATGGTTCATCAACTCTACAAAGGAATGAAGTCATGAAAGGCAAATTTTATGGAAAAACACTAAGGAATCGATTTGAACAAACCTAACATGCTCCCCATGCCACCCCCACCCCGCCCATAGAGAGCCCAAATAATAAGCCAGTGACTCAAATTGTACAAACTTGAACCTGATCCCCCATGAAATGTTATATAGCAAACACGAAAGAATTCTGGCTGGTGGATCTGAAGAAAGGGGTTTTAAAAGAAATGTCCTCACATTGCATTAAGTTAAACTTTGGGTTCAAACAGGGAGCCAAAATATTTAGCCAGGTAACCAATTTGAACAAAACTGAAACTGACCCACCGCAAGATGCTGCATACCAAATATGAATGGATTTTGACTGGTGAATCTGAAGAAAAAGATTTTTGAAGAAATTCCCTCATATTGCTCTAAGTTAAAATTTGGGCTCCAATAGAGAGCCCAAATACTAACTGAGGGACCCGATTTGTACAAAACTTGAATCTGACCCCCCCCCCCCCCGCCCCCCCCCCCCCCCAAAAAAATGTTGTACACCAAATACGAAAGTATTCATACCAAATATGCAAGATTTTTAAAGAAATTCCCTCATATTTCACCAAGTTAAAATTCGGGCTCCTAGAGGGAGCTCAATGATGGTTCTGGAGAAGTAGATTTTTACATTTTTTTTTAAAAATGTATGGGTGCTAGCAGAGTAATGCCCCTTGTGGTTCGGCGCGGCAAGGTTATTTGTACAAACTTGAAATGACATATGATAAGGAACATGCACACCAAATTTGGTTCAATTTGGTCCAGTAGTTTGGGAGGAGAAGTCAATAATGTCAAGTTCACGACGGACGGTAAGTGATAAGTTAAGTCCCCTTCGGTGAGCTAAAAATCAGCCATATGCCCCACCCCCCCCCCCCACTCCCTCCAAGTTAATCCATATAGGGAACATCAGGCAAAACATTTTAAAATCGAGATATTTATACTTGCAGGATGTATAAGGGGGAGGGGTGCGTAATAGCAGATTTATGTGTGATATCCGACCTATCTCAATTTAATGACACCAATGTTGTCGATTATTTGCCAGACTCGAGAAAAAAAAAACGTCGCCGGTGTTCCGTCGAGGATTTACGAAATAACGTCGCCGTTATTTGGTAATTTATCCGTTTCTTCTGGTCCGGGTTCGCTATATAAAAGAAGAATCTCTTGGGGCGGTAGGAAAATAGGAATCGTTAACAAAATTAAAGTAAGACAGTAATATAATTTGATAAGCAATTGCTGCCAGTTTTAAAAAGCATAAACCGTTCGGCTATTTCTCTTCGAAATGATGATATCGCGCGCCGAAGGCGCGCAGGGACGGTATGGGGGACAGGCCCCTTTCGACCCTCTGTGACTGTATAGGATGGCTCTCACGGCTTTCTCTTCATTTTGTGTGATATCATTAGACATACTCATTTAATTCTATTTATTTAGTTTCCTCTTTTCAGTCGAATGTTTCAACAAAAAAAAACCCTCACTATTGGTATGGCGAGGGCCGGTCGCCGGGCAGGTGGCCCTTTTTGCTAAAAAACTTATTATAAGTTATTTCTGGACGGATTTTGATATTTGATTTGTGGCTTGATATTCATGTGCAACACCCGATGACGCAAAATAGGGCGTGTCCACGCTTTTTCGCAAGAGTTATGGCCCTTTGTTAAAATCTACTAATTTTGAACTTGATAGCGCGATACTTCAACAAACGTCAACCGATTTGACAGATATTTGGCACGTGGGTTTCAAGGACCAATGTCTTGGTCGAGTTCGAAAACGGGCTCGGTCCGATGTACGGCTGAAGAATTATTCAAATTTTGTGCTTGATACTAATGGTACTATTCAAAGCGCCATAACTTGAACAACTGTTAACCGATTTGATTCTTTTTTTATTGTATGGGTTTCCAGGATAATTATCTCGATCAAGTTCGAAAATGTTCCGTCGGACATATGACCGCAGAATTATTGAGTCGACGTAGTCATTTTGTTCAAATTAGTTATTTAGAAAAAGGTCCTCTCAAGCTTTTTGGTTCATAGTTACTCACCGTTGTGTTAGCCACGAAAACACGACCTCACATCGGCGATGCGGATCATTTCTATAAATAGAGTTGTTGAGTTGACGTTCGTTTCGTGATTGATCATAATTCAATGATTCACACAGATTATTATTGTCCTCACACAAGGTGAAGGGGAAATACATTTGAAACTAGAATGATGTCACGCATGCAGCCCGACTTTCCCAGGAATGGCAATGCTTAGACGCAAAATAGTCGGAGCCATTTTTTGTTAACAGTTTACCTAACGAATCTGCACTCGTGATATACAAAATTTGCTATTCAAATTTTATTTTTTCATTTCTCTACTTCAAAACATACCTCATGACCTATTACCTGGGGGTGGTGTTTGTCTGGGTTTTTTAACCACAAACTTCAACCAAAACTGTAAAAAAGCATTTTTGACGAAAGAAAAAAAAGGTGCCTAATTGCTCCACCCCCCCTCCCCACCCCCCTGAATTTTAAACCACAAACTTTAACCAAAACTGTAAAAAAGCATTTTTGACAAAAGGAAAAAAAATGGTTCTGCATGTAGTGACTGTAAATAGTTCAAAATGCATATTGGGGGAAATAAAAAAAAACAAACAAACCTAATTTGGGGAGGGTGGGGTGGGGGGGGGGGGGGGGGGCGGTGGTGTTTGTCTGGGCTTTTAACCAAAACTGTAAACCAGCATTTTTGACGAAAAAAAAAAGTGCCTAATTGGCCCCCGGGGTGGGGGGTATTGGGGGGGGGGTGTAAGTTTAAAAAAAAGGTTCCAGATGTATTGACTGTAAATAGTTCAAAATGCATATTGGAGAAAAAAGGGGGGAAAAAAGGCTAATTGGGGGTGGGGGGTAGGGGGTGGTGGTGTTTGTCTGGGTTTTTAACCACAAACTTGGAGTCATCCTACCAAGCTACAATGAAATCCCTTTATAATTTTGGCTTGTGGAATATTCTAAAGGTTTTCGGGCTTCGGGCCTCTGTTGCCATCACAGTTGCCCAAAAGGGGACGTTCTCATCTAGACTTTATATGAAGTCAACCTATCAAGTTACAACGAAGTCCCTCCATAAATATGACCTATAGACGGTGCTAAATGTTTTCGGGCTTTGGGCCCCTGTTGCCGTCACAGTTGCCCAAAAGGGGATGTTCTCATCTAGACATTATTTGAAGTCAGCTTTTCAAATTACAATGAAATCCCTTCATAAATATGACGTGTAGACTGTGCTAAAGGTTTGCGGGCTTCGGGCTCGGGCAGCCATCATGGTTGAATGATCGCAACCAAAAGGGGACATTCTCATCTGGGCATCATGTGGATTGACCCTACAAAGTTACAATGAAATCCCTTCATAAATATGACCTGTAGACTGTGTTGAAGGTTTTCAGGCTTCGGGCACCTGTAGCCATCACAGTTGCCCAATCACGTCCAAAGGGGGACTTTCTCATGTAGACATTATATGAAGTCAACCTATCAAGTTACAATGAAATCCCTCCATAAATATGACCTGTAGACTGTGCTGAAGGTTTTCGGGTTTTGGGCTCGGGCAGTCATCACGGTTGAGAAATGGGGAAATTCTCATCTAGACATCATACAGAGTCATCGTATCAAGTTACAATGAAATCCATCCATATTAAACATGACCTGCGGACTGTGCTAAAAGTGTTTGGGTATCGGGCTTGGGCAGCCATCGCAGTTAACAGATCATACCCAAACGTAGACATTCTCACCTAGGCATTATACAGAGGCATTCTATGAAGTTGCAATGAAATCCCTTCATAAATACGACCTGTAGACTGTGTTAATGGTTTTCGGGTTTTGGGCTCGGGCAGCCATACCGGTTGACCGATCACGACCAAAAGGGGACGTTCTCATGTACACATGACCTAAAATCTGCATATGAAATTTTGTGATGATCAGACAAGAACTACTGGGTATAGCCAGTACTTGAAGGTTGAATAAAAAAAACTGTAACCACAAACTTCAACCAAAACTCCAAATGTCAACTAAACAGGAAAAGAAAAAAAAACCCCACTTAAACCTTCAGTAAAAAAACTTTAACCACATACTTTAACCAGAACTCTAAAAGTTAACAGACGGACGGACGGACAAAAGTCATTACTATAGCCCTCACTGTAAACAGTCGGGCTAAAAAGAGTTTCAATGTGGCCTAATTATTGATGCCTTTTACACGTCCTTAAATAAACAGATTCTGCGTCCATTGCTCCAATAGATTAGAGAAATTGTGTCCCGCTCCCCTCCCCAACCCATGAAACAAACGTGAACGTCAATTTTGTTTCTAAAATTGGGGTTGCAGCTGTATTATTCAGCAATACACACACTGCCATTTATCCTAACAACTGATGTCAAATTTTCTTCCACATACTGATGTGGTAAAAAGTAGGCCTCAATGAATGTGACCACCTCCCACCCCCACCCGGATAGCCCTTTTCATAAAAAAACTATGATATAATTCATAAATTAATTGATGTTGACACAAAACAAACATCTTGCGAAAAAGCTATCACAAATGGGAAATTTACACTGATGTGGTAACAATTTTAAAAAATAGCCCTCAATGAATGTGACCCCCCCCCCCCCTCCCCCAGTATACCCCTCTTCATCAAAAACGTGACATAATTCATAAATTAATTAATATTGACACAAAACAAACAACTTGTGACATTAAATATCCTACTTGTGATCGTTTTTAAATCACATTCAGGCTTCTGAAGACTGACATTTCACATCATGTGTTTGGTGAATCATTAGCAATTTTTTGTAAAAAAAAAAGAAACAAGAGGCCCCACGGGGCCTGAAGCTCTCTCATCTTGAACAGAACACAATTTAAACAGAGTCCAAGAATGAGTCGACATTAAGCAAGCCATCTCCATAGGCTACACTGTCAATGCTTGAGTCCCTCAGGAGTGACAAAAATAATCTGGGCATCATGCCTTTTCTTCGGTTGATCATAAAGTAAAATGTAGAGCTCACCTACGAAGCCCCTTGATACAACCTATGTGGATTAATCTTAGTTACACACCTCTAGAGGGTACTGAATACAAAATTTTTAATTCTTCAGCAAAATGGCCAATTCCGGCTCCCATAGAGAGCCCAAATATTAACCCAGGCTCTTGATTTGACCACAGTTGAATCTGACTTCCCTAGAGATGTTGTGTACCGAATATGAAAGCATTCTGACTGTTGGATCTGAAGAAGAGAAATTGTAAAGAAATTTCTTCGAATTGCACTAAATTCAAATTTGGGCTACCATAGCGAGCCCAAATATTAACCTATGGATCCGATTTGAACAAACTTGAATCTGACCCCCCTAGAGATATTGTATACCAAATGTGAAAGCATTCTGACGAGTGAATCTCAAGAAGAAGATTTTTGAAGAAATTCCCTCATATTGTACCAAGTTAAATTTCATGTTCCCATATGGAGCCCAAATATTAACCTAGACACTCGAATTGAACAACCTGGAATCTGACCCCCCCCCCCCCCCCCCCTAGAGATGTTGTATACCAAATATAAAAGCATTCCAACTGGTGGATCTGAAGAAGAAGATTTTTAAAGAAACTTACTCATATTGCGTTAAGTAAAAAATTGGGCTATCATAGTAAGCCCAAATATATACCTAGGGATCTGATTTGAACAAACTTGAATCTGCTCCCCCCCCCCCCCCCCCCCCCCCCCTTAGAGATGCTGCATACCAAATATCAAAGCATTCTGACTGGTGGATCTGAAGAAGAAGAATTTTTTTTAAATTACCCTCCATATTGAACAAAGATAAAATTTGGGCTTCTGTAGGAAGCCCAAATATTAACCTAGGGAAATGGTTTGAATCTGACCCTCATAACAATGATGTATACCAAACATCAAAAGATTCTGACTGGTGGTTCTGAAGAAGATTTTTAAAGAATATTCCCCGTATTACCCTACATGTATGTTAAAACTTCGGGCTCATGTAGAGCCCATATATGAACCAAGGAGCTTTATTTCAACAAACTTTTATTTGCCCCCCCCCCCCCCCACCCCCTCCCCTCCCAATGAATGATGTATACCAAATATCAAAAGATTCTGATGATTGGTTCCGGAGAAAAGATTTTTTTTAATTTTTGCAAATATGCTGACTCAGCATTTTTCGATGCCCATTACAGAGCACCCTAACATAACCGATGGCAATTGTTTTTTACCATTCAATTCTACTGGTCCTAAGGATACTTCATTCCGAATAACAGCTCTCTGTTCCATGTGGTTTGGGAAATATGGGCGTTTGAAAATATTTCTATTTTTAGCTCCCTGGGTTCCCATGGGGATGCAGGAATTTATTTTTTTTTTTGCTTGGGTCAAGTACTTATGACCTAATAATACCACACACCAAATTTGGTTCACACCGGACCATCGGTTCAGAAAATAGAAATTTTGGGCAGGGCCAAAACACACTGGTTCTTGAGAAGAAGATTTTATAAATATTTTGGAGCATTTTCCCCCACTCCCTCCCTATGGTAAACTGAGAGTGCATGAGTTGAACAAAAATGAAATGCCCCTTTGGGACCATCACTCACAAAAACATTCACTTGAATTGGCCCGGTGGCTTTGGAGGAGAATACCAAAACATGGTGTTGACGGATGACGGACGGAGAGCGATGAGATTAGCTCAGCTTGACTTTGTCAAGATGAGCTAAAGAAGCCAGTTTTCCCAGTTAAGGCACCGAGAGTCATTGGTATGGTACTGACAAAAACATAAAACACTGCTTTTTCAACAGTATGACCAGTACTGCTCATGTGGTATCTCTTAGCACTGTTAAAATGCCTAAAAATATCCAATATTGATTCTGTGGTGCTGTGCTTGAGCAGCAAGTATCCATTAGGGCACTTTCACAACCTTAGATTTAATCCCCACAAACACCCATTCTAATAAAAAGTGTGAAATTGTGGAAAATATGTCTCCAAGGAGGATGAATGAGATATTTGCTTAAAAATTTGTTTTTTTTTTAGTGTTTTGAAAGTCTACACAGATAATAAAAACTGACATACAATGGAAAGTTTTTTTAGAAGAGCCAGGACAAGATTGTCAAATGGAAAAAAAAACCCTCAATGGACCCTGAGTTCTGCAGTACCTAAGCAAATCATAGGAAAATGAGAATGTATGAGATTGACTTTAGTTTCGAAAACATACTGTACAGTCTTTCCAATTGTTTCTCATCAACTGAGGCTTCAGTTTGGGCAGGTGGGTGGGGGACTTGATTCAAGGAGAGAACAATATTTCACAGCTGTTACTGTAGTTTTGTGCTGTAACATGGGAACCGTGACAACAATGCTCGATCTGAACAAAATTTGATCGCATCTCTTTAATTTTGGGATTCAAATATCTTTGTCAAGTATAACCCTTCAGAGAATTTTTTCCGACCCCAAAACAGGGGGTCGTGCATCAAATAAGAGGGAAAATTTAGTACAAGACTACTTTATTAGTACTAGACTGTGCACAAATGCCATTCACTCACATTTGCAACTTTATTGCGTTATTTTTTCCACTGTACCCCACCCCCAAATTTGTGTTCTAAAATACTCTTTCAATGAAGAAATCATTTTATAACACTTTTTAACCCTTTACCAAATATAAAGATCAAAAGCTGCTGGTGCTATTCACAAGTATTGCCATTCCATGTTCATTATTTTCTCATTTTTTGTGTCAAACACATAGCTTATGACCCCTCATTGGAATGAGGTCATTCCAATGGTGTGAAAAGTTATGTTTATGACACAAAAAAAATTAGGAAGTCAATAAGTTTGTGGGCAATGGTAATCAGGTTTTCATGTTACATGTAAGTAAAGGGTTAACAGCATAATTCAGGCAAACATCTAAATGCCAGTAAATAAAAGTGCAATATGGGTTTTCTGGCTGTGGAATTGAATGGTGAATGGTGATTGGAAGGGGGATTGGAAGGGGGTTGGAAGATTGGAACTCCCCTCTGCCCCTAGTACTATGATGGGGAACCATGGTTTAAGTACATTTATTAATACATGTGTACATGTAGGGTAAAATAGGTTGTTATTTGGCATTTGCTGGGGGCTGTAGTGTGCCACTGGAGGCTACACTTGCTCAAGATGTGAATTTGCTTGCAATATATAGCCCTTATTGCTGATGATGACAAAAACATACTTTTCAAAACAATAAAAAAGTATTGTAAGGTGTGTGGTGTCAAATGGCTTAAAAACTGCTGTTGCCTCCAATACATTTGTCTACTCTGATTTGCTCTGTTACCTAAAGGAATTCATGTAGATTTTTTTGAAAACTAATCCAATCCCCAAATAAAACTAAAATCTGCATCAGCATGTAATACTTTGAGGAAAAAATTAACTCCTTTAACCATACAGCAAGACAAACAGTGGTGCTCCAACCCCATGAAACCATATAAATGTCAACTTTGATTCCAAAATTGGGGTTGCAGCTACATGTATATAATTCACCAATATCAATAGACAGTACCATTTTGTCCTAACAACTGATGTCAAATTTTCTTCTACATACTGATGTGGCAAAATATAACCTTGAAGGTGTCCCCCTAGTATGCCCCTTTTTATCAAAAACTATGATAAAATTCATAAATTAATTGATGTTGACATACAGTACGTGGAGAGTGGATTGTAACTAAATCACCCGTGGAGTGGAGTTATCACCCAAGCTATAACTTTCAAATTTTGTACATATCGACAAAAACAAAAGTAATGTTTCAGCCAATGGACCTCTGAGTTTAACCCAGAGGTCCATTGGCTGAAACTTTGCTTGTGCTGGTTATGCTTTGCAACAAATTTGCAATTATTGGTTGGGCGGAATCTCCACTCTGCGGGTATTTTAGTGATAATACACTCTCCACTTACTGTATAAGAAACATCTTGTGATATTAAATTTCCCATTTGTGATAATTTCAAAATCACATTCTGGCTTCTGAAGATATTTCACATTGCGCTTGATGAATGTTTTGCCATTCTTGTGAAAAAAGCCTCACTTTCTCAGTTAAGACACCTAGAGTCATTGGTATTGCACTGACACAATATTAAACACTGATTTTTTCCAACAGCATGACCAGCTGAGCACTGCTCCTATGTTATAGCATAGCACTGTTAAAATGCATAAAACCATCAAATATTGATTCTGTAGTGATGTACATGTCCCACAAGTACATGTACCCACAAGAGCTTGTTTACAACCTTGGATTTAATACCTGCAGGCACCCATTCTGATAAAAAAGGGTGAAATTAGGGAAAATACATGCATGCCTAGTATCCAGTGAGGATGACTCAGATATTTGCTTCAGGAATGTAGTGCTCTTTAATGTTTAATATATCTGTGTATGTGTGTGTATGGGTGCATGTGTGTGTGTGTGTGGGGGGGGGGGGGGGGGTCAATTGCCAGTTATTGAAAATGTAGAACTGTGAAAATGGAAACAAACCAACACTTTGCATGATGGACAGACAGACATGCAATCACATATCTTGAAAGAGACAGCCTACATGTACATAGGAATGGTATGATGGACAGACAGACAGACATGCAATCGCATATTTTGAAAGTGACATTCTACATGTACATAGGAATACTGACTGACATAGCATGAAAAATATAGTGAGAAGAGCCAGGACAGGGTTGTCAAAACAGAAAAAATACTCAGTGGACCCTGAGTGCTGCAGTACTAAAGCAAATCATAGGAAACTGAGAGTGTATGCTGTTAACTTTCTCATCAGCTAAAGGGTTTAGTATGGGTGGTAGAGGGACAATTGTCAACGCAGTTTTGTGCTATAACATGGGGACCCTGACAGCACTAGTACCAGACTACTATATTGGTAGCT
Source organism: Pictodentalium vernedei (assembly GCA_031216915.1). NCBI lineage: Eukaryota > Metazoa > Mollusca > Scaphopoda > Dentaliida > Dentaliidae > Pictodentalium > Pictodentalium vernedei. Next base: position 173,675,190 of record CM062297.1, read on the forward strand.
GTGCACAGAAGCCATTCATTCACATTTGCAAGTTTGTTACTTTTCCCACTGTACCCCCACCCCCCTTTCCCCAAATTTATGTTCCAAAATACTCTGTGAATGAAGAAATTGTTTTTTAACATTTTTAATCACTCACTCAATGTATTGGCCAAAACAGACAAGCACCATTCACCGAAACTGCCATTCAATGTTCATTATTTTTGCACCAAAAACATAGCTTATGACCCCTCATTGGAATGAGTTCGTTCAGCTCAATCCAGTGGGGGTTCATAACTATGTTTTTGACGCAAAAAAATGAAAAGAAATTAGTTATTCAAAAGTGCTATCATCTTTTCATGTAAGGTAAAGGGTTAACATCATAGTATGGAGAAAGCTTCTATTAATCATTCACTCAACGTAATGGCCAAAACCGGCTAGCACCATTCACCAAAATTGCCATTCAATGTTAATTTTTTTTGCATTTTTGGCATCAAAAACATAGCTTATACCCCCCTTATTGGAATGAGCTTGTTCAGCGAATACAAGTGAAGTATGGGTTTTCTGGCTAAATGTTTGGATGGTGATTTGGGAGAGGATTGGAATATAATTGGAATTCCCTCTATCACAAGTACAATGAGGGGAAAGCATGGTTTCATTAGATGTGTTAATAATAGGGTAAAAAGGTGGTCACATGTGTACATGTATTTGTCATTTGCCAGAGGTTATAGTGTGCTTCTCAGTTCTGGATGCCACACTTGCTCAAGATGCATTTAACTGCATTATTTTTGGCAATATATGGCCTTTATTGTCAACTGTGACAAAAATATAACTTTTCCAAAAATAAAACAGTATTATTCAGTCTGCGGTTCTCGAATGAACATTTAAAAGTGAAATATGTGTAATATCCCCAAAAATATAATTAAATCAGTGTTGGAAGCCAAAATACATGTACATTTACAATGTACATTTACTTATTTCCTATAATCAAACCCAAACCTTTCGAAGGGTAACCAAAAAAAACTTTTCCCTGACAAAAATTCACCCCCCCCCCCCCCACAATCATTTTCACACAATGCGCAAAAATCCCCCCCCCCCCCCTGTTCCTCCTTCCATAATTTCTGGTGAACAAAAATCCCCCCACCCCCTAATTTTTTTAGAAGTACATGTATATTTAAAGCCATACAAAAATGTCCAAAGCTTTTTACCACTTGAGGCCGAGCACTTGTCGCTTCAATCAATGCTAACTTTGCTTGTGTGGAGTTAGCAGGTTGGATAATTGCTCACTGTTGCCAGGTGGTTCTCTCAGTGCACTTTAGTTTCCTCCACCCATAAAACTGTCCGACACGAGGTGACACTGGCTGTTGAAAGTGTCCTTAAACTCCAATAACTAAATAACTGTGTTGATTAATAGTTATTGAGGCATGTTTTCTTGTTAATAGTGATGAGTGTTTATGTAATTTACAAATTAAATACATAAGTTTTTAAATCCTTTTGGACTGCCTTTTAACCTTTTGGTGTAAGAGGTCGGGAGGGGGATTTTTCTACTGCTGTTAAAATAATGTGAGAGAATGTGGTACTACTCAAAAACTGTGGGGGGAATTTTTGCTAAGTGTGTAAAAATGATTGGGGGTATTTTTTTGTAGGGGGGATTTTAACCTACATTCTAATCCTTCCAAAGATGCATTTTATCTCTTTCATTTGATAAAAGAGTCATTTCTGCATGAGAATTCACTGCTTTCTTTAAAAACTACCCAATCCCAAAATAAAACTAAAATCTGCATCAGCAGACGATAGTTTTGGGAAAAATCTGTCTCATTTATCCATACTGCAAGAGAAAGAGTGGTGTTCACCACCCCCCCCCCCCCCTCCACTCCACACAAAACAAAATGAATGTCAACTTTTATTTAAAAACTGGTGTTGCAGCTATATAAATCACCAATATCAATAGACAGTGCCATTTTATCCTAACAAATTATGTCAAATTTTCTTCTACATATTGATGTGGTAAAATATAGCCCTGAATGTGTCCCCTAGACCCCCAGCATACCCACTTTCATCACAAATTATGATATAATTCATAAATTAATTGATGTTGACACAAAACAAACCTCTTATGATATTAAATTTCACATTTCTGGTAGTTTTTAAATCACATTCTGGCTTCTTGAGATATTTCACATTGTGTTTGATGAATATTTTGCAATATTTGTAAAAAAAAAAAAAAAATTAAATCCCTCACATTTCTTAATTAATTTAAGGCACTTTGAGTCATTGGTTTGGTATGTCTCTGATAAAACATTACACATTGATTTTTTGAATTTTTTTTCCAACAGCATGACAGTGCAGGTCATATGTTATCTCATAGCACCATTAAAATGCCTGAAACCATCAAATACTGATTCTGTAGTGCGGTGCCAAATATTATTTAGAGGTCGGTTCTGGGGAGGTTGGTATTTAGGCTTTTCAAAAGTTTTTTGCCATTTTTGGAGAAACATACTCAAGTCTAAATATCAGAATCCCCCACCTCCAGATGTTGGTCAGACGAGGAGGGCGACATTGACTAGTTTGAAGATGAATTCAATTCTATTCTGGCAGCAATGCCTAAAGCATCCAGGAATTAAAACATTGTTTACCAAAACACAGAGGAAGTGTGCATGTAATTTAAATTAGAGTTCCGAGTGATTCTGGTATTTAGTCTTCAGGAAAACACGTCGGATCACAAAATTGGCTGGCCGCTACACTGTAATTCTGACAGTCTTAAACTGACATTGTATTGTATCATTGGTAAAAATAGTTCATAGACTGGATCCAGTGAACTTGTGAAGAAAAATCTAGGAAATAAATGAATAGGTATCGCTGTTCGCGTGCATGTCTTTTTCTGTAAATTTTTTCTACAACAAGACTGCATGCCCGTGTTTTGAGAACAAAGATTTCCCCAGACCTTACGTCAACATAACTTGAATTCATCCGAACTCCGGCTGTTTCTAAGGAAATCGCGCTAAGTTCCCCACAAATGAAAAAGGCCCACTAAACGTGTCAATAAATCACTTGTTTTATTTTTTATTCGTTGTCAACAATTTGTCAAGTGTACGTTCTCAATTAAAATTGAAACTGGGCTTTAAATTTGACGAAACCGGCAACGGACGGCATTGGCACTTCGAACTTTCAAACAATACCTAACTCGCCAACAACTACCTAACTTCGAAAGTCACTTCATTACTTGATTATTTATCATAGTTTCCAGCATTCTGCAACACTATATTTTACATAATGTCCTTTGAAAGGCCCAAAACAATTAAGTATCCGTTACAATGATTCTGGATTTTTTGCCAGTGGGAGAGCCACGCCGCCAGATGGCACCTCAAACTCTGTTGCATGGTATATAGAAAAAATTATAAAATTATGGACACGTACCCATTACCTATGTGCGCACAAGCCACTGCGTGGGTGTGCACTATTGCTTTATGCCTCACCAATAACACTCCGTTATACTCGGTAACTTCAATTTCCGTGTTTGCGTTCAACGAATAACGATGAACAACTTCGACGTATCAAATTACTTGGGCCGAGTGGCGAATCACGAGTGAAAACTCTGAGTTAGTTCATATCGACACGATATCCGTATCATATCATCCGAGTTGCTGAACTTGATAACGGGTAATTCTTGTAAGTAAATTATATCATATGAATAAGCATGCATTAATATCTATTCGGTTTAGCACGTGCTTTGGGAGATGTTGCAACCTCTGATTTAAAAATGTTTCCTTAAAAATGTGCTTCCTGTAGTCCTTGCCAATAAGTGACCAATTTTTAGTAGAAACGATGTCTGAAACCGTTGAAAGAGGTAAAGTCCACTGGATTTAACAGGGGTATTTACGGATGTTCCTAAATAATCTACCGCTCCTCGTCTTTACTACTTACCAGGTAAACGCTTGGGGTATTTTTTTATTGATTACAGGTACAGGGCCGCTGAGAGCGATGACAGACTCCCGTGGAGATCTTAGTATGGACCACACAAACTCCCATCACTGATTAATATATCGAAGCTTAATGATGAGCTGTACCGGCCCTGTACCGTCTGTCCACGTATGGTTAACCCTTTACTTAACATGAAAAGCAGACGACGCATGCAAACAAAACTCTTGAATAACTATTTTTTTCATTTTTTTTGTCTCAAAAACATAGGTTATGACGACCCCCTCTTTGAAACGAGCTCGACAAGCTCGTTCCAAAGAAGGGTCATAACCTATGTTTTTGAGACAAAGAAAAAAAAAGAAAATTAATTGGCGATTTTTGTGAATAGCGCTGGCCGGTTTGGCGGTTGCATTGGGTAAAGGGTTAAAAGAAGAATAAACTGAACTGAATTGAACTAAGTTGCAGAAAATTATCAAATGTGCAACGAACACAGCACGGAGCGCAGGCCTGAAAACACTAACGGAAAACTGAACTTGTCTATGCAGCAGGGTTGCAGGGATGTACAAATAGCAATGCCTGCGTTTACAGATAATGTTCTACAAAAACAACCCTCTTTTTTCGACAGAAATCAGTTTTCGCACGCCGTTAATAAACCGTAACTCCCTCCAAAGTTATGTTATTACTATTATTATCATGACCGGAAACGGGTGGCGGGCCGTTAATGAATTCTATTTTCATAAACGGCCCGCCGCCCGATTACGATTTGCATGGCGCCATGAATTTCTGATTTTCACCGCCCCGCTAAAATCTGTTAATGCGCCAGAGAGCGTCCATTAAAGTCGTAATAATAGATAATGCTCAAAGAAAAAAAACAATATTTTCTCGATAAAAATCAGTTTCCGACGCCGGTAATACGCCCACGGACTGTTATTCAGTCCTCTCGATCCGTAAATAAACTCATGTTATTACTATTGTTACCACGATCAGATGATGATCAATTAATGAATTCTGAATTCTGGACAGGGATCACGATGGCTCAGTAGTTACGGCATTGAACTACAAACCGAGAGGTCCACGGTTCGAACCCAGCCAGGGGTAGCTGCGTTGTATCCTCGGACAAGGCAATTAACCTTTTACCTAACGAATCGCCCGCACCCGCCCGCGTAATATGCAAATTAGCAGTTGAAAAAATTTTATTTTTCAAAATATTTCAACAAAACTATATCATGTGACCCCTCATCGTAACGAGCTGATTGAGATCGTTCCAATGAGGGGTCACATGATATGGTTTTGTTGAACTTTTTGGAAAAAATTATGTTTAAAATAATAATTTTAAATCGTCTGCGTTGGGTAAAGGGTTAATCCCGATTCTCCAGACAAGATTGTTGTACTGAGGCGTCATGCACGTCGACGGTGCAATGTCTTCAACCAATTCTAATCCTTCTTGTCTGTTGTTAGTACGTTAGAGAGTCTGACCGTTGCTCGCCGTTGCTTGGTGGTTCTCTCGTTGAGCCCTTTCCAATGAGAGGTCACACACTATACTGTAGAAGTGCAAAGGGAACAACATGATCATTATTATCCCTCATGTGTGGGAACGACCTCGTTCAAATTTGGTACTCGTTCCAATGAGGTGTCATTCTGCTTTTTGGAAGCAAAATGCAATAAAATAAGAAGTTTTGAATGTTTTTGATTAGCGCTGGACGTTTGTGGCCGCTATCCGATGGTTCTCAAATGTAGGGCCCTGCGAAGCTTCGAGGTTCGATTCGATTTTCAATCTTAAGTTGGTATTCGGTTCGATTCGAAATCGGCTTTCCGATTCGTTTTCCTTCGAATTTTTAATCTGGAATTTCGCTTGGTATCAGTCATCATAGTAGACTCAGAAAATGAACAGCCGACCAAGAAACTGTACATAAATAATGCTGAAAATAAAGACTGAGTGTAATTTCCGTTATATTACCATAAAAGCACCTGTACCCATGCTACTATCCATGCTCATTTTAATTTCACTAGTCACTACCACTGCTGAAAGTAAATTTAATGTTCCCAAGCAATATCAACGATCAGCTCTCGGTTGGTAGGTGCTAGCCCCTCGCTGTGCCCAGTACAGAATTCTTGCACCCGGTTTGTTTTTTGCACACAAATCCTTACTGGGTAATATTCCAACTACATCATCAGTGCATGCCTTTGACGAAGGAAAGCCTTGATGATGTAGTTGCATTATTTTCTTAGTCGGAACTTCAATACGTCTGTATTCGATTCGAGGTTCGTTTCGATTTTCGAATAATAGACTCGATTCGATTCAAGTCGAAAATATGCGATTCGCAGGGTCCTACTCTCTCCAATGATGCTCCGACTGCCAAACTGCTCACAAAAATATCGACAGTAGGATTTACAATTTGCTTTTTTCAAAGCCAGTGGAAACACTTCCCCAGTCATTCAATGGAATGACTACTCGACGTGAGACTTACACAGTATCTCAACAGAGTCTATAATCTGCAATTACTTTCCATTTATTTACGTTCACTTTTAACTGGTAGAGTGCTGGAAGTACATATTTGGGCTTTATTCTGAAGTACATGTACTACAACTAAAACGCTTTATGTTCTGTATATGTGCTTCGTATTATCTTTGAAGTGAAATCATTTTGTTGCCCGGATTTGCCTTGTGGGAATTTATGGGAGAGTGCTTAGGCACTCTCCCACAAATTGTCACAAGTCAAAGAAACGTGAACAAATTTTGACAAAGAAAAATAATTCAGCACTCTACCTGTTAATGTTCTCAAGAACACGAAACAAATAATAGCGTTAGGCAAACAAGTCTTTGGGGTTTGTATTACAGTCACCAACATTTGCATTGGTAGTATCGTAGGTGTTCCATCATATGCCCCCGTGCTATATGTCCAAGTATGTGTTGGAGTTGTTGTTGAACGGAGTGGGTAAGCAGGTAGAGATGCCGGCTGAAAGCCGAGAGGTCCTCGGTTCGAATCCCATTGTGGCAACCGTGTTGTGTCCTTGGGCATGACACTTAATTCCGATTGCCCACGTGGGGGCACGGTGGCGCACTGCACGTTGATGGTGCACTTGTCTTCAAACTGCTAGCTTGCTTATGTAGAGTTAGTACGTCGGGGAGCCTGACAATTGCTCGACGTTGCTTTGTGGTTCTCACCGGGCAGTCTGGTTTCCTCGAGTCCACCCGTGAAACTATCCGACACGAGGTGCCCCTGCCTGTCGAAAGTATCGTTGATCCCCAATAAAGAAATAAGTTGCATGGAAGCGACGCCAGGTAGACCGGTCTGTACTTTTTCTACTGTATGTTTGCCACCATCTTTAATGACGCAGGAAATATTTGCATTTCTAGAAACAATACTTTGAAAGGTGACCATGATTGGTTGAACGTTGCAATATTATGCACTAAGCCGGAAGTAAGAAATCATTATTGCGATCGTAAGCCTGTTGTTTTGTTCAACATGCGCTATCTGATAGACCGATTTCAAAATTGGAGTCACGACAGGCGCGAAATGAATTTTGAGCTTTCTCTTTATCCTTTATTTTAAAACTCATTTCTTGGCTCATTCTTTCTAGATACCTGTAATACATTCTCCGATAACAATAATATCTAAAATTTAATTATCAATCTAGGAAACTAATCAACGATTATGCTCAAATATTCGGATGACATTTTGCACGCCAACGTCATTAATAAATTAAAACGCGTCCAATTTTATGAAACTGTAGAATTTCGTACAACTTAAAACATCACTTGACACGTATTTTTTAGTCTTTCGATTTATCGAGACTTTTGTCGCGTTTGCGTCACTTCAGTGTAAGGTCATTTTTGACAGTTTTAGTAGTATATTGTAGCGGCTTTAAACCAGTTCTGGGGGTGGCCAGGATGTTGCCGGGATGTAGCCGGGGTGGATGACGACATCTTAATTGAAAGAGTTACATAAGGTAATTAACATGACGTCACTTAATGATTTTTTTAATCACTTTAATAACTGTTGCTTAATTAATTTTAATTAATGACTGTTGCATAATTAATGTAATTAATGTATTTAATGAGTGTAATTAGGGTTGATTATAATAATTAGTATATTAATAAATGAATTAATAATGTCGATTAGTACATATTTTTTTTTTAAATCATAATCTGGGATAGATATTAATAGATAATAAGATAATATATTTAAAAATAATATATTTTAAAAATAATATTGACATACTGGACATATATATGAATACTATCGACTGACTCTGACCTGGACACGTGCTAAGGTAAACAGTTCATTGCGTGTTTAGGTGTCATTAAAAAACAATGAAATCTTGTTAAATTGATTTTTCTTTTCAAACGCCAACTACTATACGAGAGTGACAGATGTTGAAGCAATTAAATCTATTATAACATTCTAACGACCGGTCATAAATACCATTAGACTGACGGTTCAACTTTGAGTGCTATTGAAAATGTAAGAGACCAATCTGTCACCTTATTGATTTTAATAACGAATTCCTATTGTTTAAAAAATTATGGGTGTAATAAAAACCTCATTAAATTAGCGATCAACACGCAACCTTCTTCCAGACTCTGAGATTCAAATTTCATTGATTTTTTAACGGTTCCGATTTCTGCATTTTGACTGATTCTCAAAAAAATCACAAGAGAAATCGCCATGAGACTACTGTACACGGTGGAGAGGCTATACATGGCTGCACGTTATGCCCCAATACTTTCAAGAGATGAATTAACAAATCATCTGAAAACCCACCAAGAAGGGGCTTTTGAACTGTCAATTTTGTGTTTCAATAGCAAATTCAACAAAAGAGAGGCAGTGTACATCGAAAAGACGGCGATGTCAAGATGTTCCAGTGGACGTTTTGTCTGAAATCCTATAGTCAGAAAGATACATTAGAAAAAAAAACAGGGGAGAAATGTTTAAAACTCCCACATTTAACTGCGCGACTTGCGGGTTTCAGCTGATTCAACTTAACCGTCATCGCGCCACAAATAGTAGAGGTGCACAACTTGATTGACCGGTGGAGATGCTCCTCATCAAATAAGGGGGGGGGGGGGGGGTCAGGTCAAATTAAGTTATGAGGAGGGGGTGACGGAGACAAGTGGGCGGTGATATGTTTAAAAGTTTAATAACCTTAATTGGTATGGTGTAACCCCCCTAATAAATAGCGTATTATTCATTTAATATAATATATTAATAATTTTCGTTAAATAATTTTTTTTTTTTATTCTACGCCCCTGTCTCCCCTCACAGTACCTAAAACGTTCATGAACTTCCCTCCTCCAGGTCACCCAATACTAAAAACTTTTGGAAACCTCTCTTTCCCTCCCTCACCCCTCATAATAGCTAAATTATCTCGAACCCCAGTCCAGTTCTCCAAATGTAATGGACACGTAAGGCCCCGGATACCCCTTCCCCACAATTTTGAGTGATCAATTAAATAATTTATTCCACAAGACACGTCTCGAAAAAAAAAAACAACATCTCATAACTTACCACACTCTTAACCCGTGTTTACTATGAAATTGTCCCCCCTAATAAATTAGCGTATGTTCATTTAATATAATATATTAATAATTTTCGTTAAATAATTCATTTTACAAGACCCTTTTCGAGAAAAAAAAAACAAAATGACGGATTAGTTTGACAGAAATACATGTATCGATTTATTCATGAGTGTCTGTCGGTTGTGTCCTTGGGCAAGACACTTCATCCCCATTGCCCATGTGGGGGCATGGTGACGCTGTGCACTAAGGCGTACTGCACGTCAGTGGAGCACCTGTCTTCAACCAATACTAACCCTATGTAGAATTTTGACAGTTGCTTGCCATTGCTCGGTGGCTCTCTCCAGCTTCCTCCACCCGTAAAACTGTCGTGGTCATGATTAGCCATTGTGCAGAAATATGTGACCTTAAACACCAATAAATAAATATAAATAAATAGTCGGTTATCAAAACAGCCCTTAAGTGTTTACCAGTTAATTGTGGACCAGTCCGTTTAAAAATGAAAAATTTGGGTGATAACACTACCGACTGTGTTTAATCATAGAAAAATCATACCCGCGCTATTACTAACCCGTATGGTTTATTTTTGAACGTTTACTGAAGAATAACCCACCCATCTAAGTAAAAGCATGAAAGAGCTACCATTATCTATTTACCTATGTGGGGTGGGGGTGGGCGGTAACGTTGTGTGTACTATGGCGTACTACCTTCAGCCAATGATAACCCTGTGTAGAACTTTGACAGTTGTTTGCCTCTGCACGATGGTTCTTTTCGGATTGCTCCAACTGTTGTTAAATAAATGAAAAAGCTACATTTCTATAATAGCAGGCCAAGCCCCCTTCGTTTTACATGTTTTGTGAGGGGAAAAATCAACAGTACTTTCACCCCCCCTCATTATAATAGTTGAAATGCGCTGTTACTCGATCAAAAAAAAGAAATGGTAAAAGGATACGCGATTTTGTATTAACCACCCAAAAGTGCAAAACTTGGGAAAATATAACCCATCTAGAGCTGCCCCAAAGCTACGTACACTATTCGAACTCCCGCATTGTGTCCTTGGGCAGTGCCCAGACATTACCCCCCCCCCCAGACAAACCCCCCCCCCCGAGACATTTGCCACGAGGACATGACCCCCCGGACATGAGCCCCCCCCCCCCTCGTTATAGTAAAAAATGGACATGAGCCCCCCCCCCCCTCCCCTTTTTTTCCAATCTGATCGGATGGCTGCCCCCTCCCCCTCCCCAAGACATTTCCCACCCGGACATCTGCCACTCGGACATGAGCCCCCCCCCCCTCCTTTTTGGGTTTCAACGGTTGCCCTTTTTACTCGTTTGAATGGCTGTCGACCCAAATCGTTGTCATACAGTGCTAGCCTAGCACTAGAATTGTCAGCCCTGAAAGAGTCTATTACAACCATATACTGGGATGACTTTCACCAATCAACTCTTTAACATCCCGTTTCAAGTATAGGTGCAAAGCATACGCCAAAGAGGTACTCTTCACAAAAGGAGTAGCAAAACTAACATGCTCATGTGAGTTAACCGATCATCACTGAAAAACATATGTCCCACGCGCAATGCCACTTTGAAACTGCCGACCGCAACAAAACATGATTACTGTCGGTTCAATACAACAACTAACTGCTGCCTAACTTAGCCTTTTGAAAATAACATTTTACAAGTTCAGAAATAAACTAAAAACTACTTAGGTGGTGATTTTGCAGGCTATGAACAATTCTGAAACAAGGACTTGAGCGACAGTATATATTAATGTGCTTCATGTCAGGACTTTCATTCAGACTCAATGGTATGAAGTTTAAAATAATGACTAAATAAATTGATAAGTTAAAAAGAAGGGGGGGGGGGGGCTGTTGTCCTGGGAGTGCAAATATATGGGTTGGCAGTTGTCCGGGGGGGGGGGGCACATATCCAAATGGCTACAGTCTAGGGAGGGACTTATCGGGGGGGGGGGGGGGGGGGGCGGCTCATGTCCGGTATTCTCTTGAGCAAGGTAATTTACCCCATTTATCCACATGGGAGCACGATGACGGCGTGTACTAAGGTGTACTGTACATCGATGATACGCATATCTTCAAACAATCTAACCCTATCTGTTTGGCAGAGCGGATTTACGACGTTGGTGAGAAACAAGAGACTCTAAAAGCTGACACGGAAATGAACTGTTGAGTATGTCCCGAGTTTTAACATTTCCCCCATGTCTTTTTTTTCTAATGTATCTTTCCAACTTAGGATTTCAGACAAAACGTCCACTGGAACATCTTGACATCGCCGTCTTTTCGATGTACACCGCCTCTCTTTTGTTGAATTTGCTATTGAAACACAAAATTGATAGTTCAAAGCCCTTCTTGGTGGGTTTTCAGATGATCCGTTAATTCATCTCTTGAAAGTATTGGGGCCTAAAGTATAGCCATGTATAGCCTCTCCACCGTGTACAGTAGTCTCATGGTGATTTCTCTTGTGATTTTTTTGAGAATCAGTCAAAACGCAGAAATCGGACCGTTAAAAAATCGATGAAATTTGAATCTCAGAGTCTGGAAGATGGTTACGTGTTGATCGCTAATTTAATGAGGTTTTTTATTACACCCATAACTTTTGAACAATAGAAATTCGTTATTAAAATCAATAAGGTGACAGATTGGTCTCTTACAATTTCAATAGCACTTAAAGTTGAAGCGTCAGTCTAACGATATTTATGACCGGTCGTTAGAATGTTATAATAGATTTAATTGTTTCAACATCTGTCACTCTCGTAGAGTAGTTGGCGTTTGAAAAGAAAATCGATTTAATGAGATTTCATTGGTTTTTAATGACACCGCAATAAACACGCAATGAAATGTTTACCTTAGCACGTGTCCAGGTCAGAGTCAGTCGATAGTATTCATATATATGTCCAGTACGTCAATATTATTTTTAAATATATTATTTTTAAATATATTATTTTTTTATCTAATAATATCTATCCCAAATTATGACTTTAAAAAAAATATGTACTAATCGACATTATTAATTCATTTATTAATATACTAATTATTATAATCAACCCTAATTACACTCATTAATTACATTAATTACATTAATTACATTAATTATGCAACAGTCGTTTACTAAAATTAATTAAGCAACAGTTATTAAAGTGATAAAAAAAAATCATTAAGTGACGTCATGTTAATTACCTTACGTAACTTTTTAATTAAGATGACGTCATCCACCCCGGTGTCATCCCGGCAACATTCTGGCCTCCACCAGAACTGGTTTATAACCGCTACAATATACTACTAGTTTTCATTAACCGTTTGAACACGAGAGGCCATTTTTATGTGATGTGAGCGAAGACAATTTTTAATTTGTTTCTTAATCTCTTATTGTCGACCTATTTCTTAATTTCGAAATTTTGGAGATATAATCTACAATAAAAAACATCAAAGTTTGTTGCCGTCACACAAATTATCAACGGGTGTGGCTGAACTGGAAAGTGACAAGATCGAAAGATAAAGTATAAAAAGTCACAGTGCGCTGGCTTTTCCTGAAATATTGCGACTTCGTGTAGCTCACAATATTAGAAACACTGCATATTTATTTTCTCGATGTATTGCCATATTTATATTTTAATGTCACTTCCACCTTTAAGCCGTTTTGGACATTTTTCATTAAAAAACTAAATATATGACAGACGAAGCCACATAGTTGTACAGGATATATTTTTGAAACATCACAAGTCCTTTTCCAGTCATTCTAAGCTGGACATAACAGCTAGCCGATTTTACCAAGAAGGTCTAACGCAGACACGTCTAAACTTTTTTGACTAGGTCTCCTTAAACGGAGTCTAATTTCAGCAACATTCGCCGTTTCACCAACCACGTCCAGATGCAACTAAATCATGTTTAGTTGGACTGCGTCTAATCTAACTGGGACGCATTGCAAACAGCCGCGTTAGTTTGGAAACAAAGCATGCAGCAATTCCTGAACCACGCGTTATAAAAGCGGCGTTGCTCGAGTGAAAGTAACATTTGAGATTGGGTTTTAAAATGACTGAGCAACTGAAATCTTTACGTTTGCCGAGAAAGCTTTCTAAACAGAGTTGATCAAAGAATGGAGAAACGTAATAAAGAGCAGTAAGTTTGTCGCCCAAACAGCCTCCCCCCCCCCAAAAAAAAAAATAAGCAAGGGCAGAAGTACGGATGAGGTGAGCGTTCATGGTGTTATTCAACCCAATTTAAATTTCCTAACTCCGTTCCACCAATTATACTCCTTGTTTAATGTGCCCATGGGAATGTGTGAAGTGGGAATGTGTATATTTTTTTTTTTTTTTGGGGGGGGGGGGGGGGGCACGAAGAGGAATATGTTAAAGTCTCATCCGTAAATACGCTGCAATTATGACTAATGTTAGGCATTTGCTCCTCTTTTCGTCAGTCCATGTGATTTGCAAATCGAGCGGTGGCGAGAATAATTCAAGAAAACACATCATGTGATCCCTCATTGGGCCGACCTCCTTCCAGTGAGGTGTCACAAGATATGGTTTTCTTGAATTGTTTAGTGGAGAATTACTATAAGAAGAAACTATTTTCTTCAAGTAAATGTGTGTTTGTATGTCCATTTTATTAAAAATTGTCACAAAATTAAGAAAAATGATTTTGAATAAGGATACGTCGAAAAGCAAGTCCTCTGGCTGCGTTTCACACTCTATGAAAATTAACCCTTTACCCAACGTAACGGCCAGAAGGGCCAGCGCTATGCACAAAAATCGCAAGATAATTTTCCTTATTTTTTTCATTTTTTGTCTCAAAAACATGGGTTATTACTCCTCTTTGGAACGAGCTCGTCGAGCGGGTTCCAATGAGGGGCCACAACCTATGTTTTTCAGACAAAAAATGAAAAAAATTAGTTATTCAAGAATTCTTTTGGCAAGTGTTGTCTGCTTTTCATGTTAGGTAAAGGGTTAAACTCATCATTATATACGCCGAATAGTCTGATTCCATATTTTCTCTTGTAATGTTGTGTAGTACACGGGACGCAACAATGATGGCTTTGCTTGTTTCTAGACTGCAGCGGAGATGTATATCAGCGCCGATACACCGAACTCTTCTTTTGAGGATCCCCAAAACTCTCTCAATTATGTTCCGAATGCTGTGGTGTGACCTATTGTAGCGTCTCTCTGCTTTGGTATTTGAATGCAAAACCAAGGTAAGAGGGTACTTCTCGCACGTATAGCCATTATCACCAACAGAATACCACCGACACTGCCATCTTCTGAGCGGGACCGTAAAGGAGAATTCGGAAAAATTTGACGCTGGCCAACGAACAGCCACATATCGGATCTTCATATCTGCAACACAATCCATTTGCACCTCGAGGAAATAGAAACCCTTACGGTGGACGTGGGTGGCGGGATTGGCAACTTTTATGGGACGCTCGAGTCTTATATGAGCGCAGTCAATGCAGCCAACCAATCCCCGGAAATCCAGCCATTTGGTGAAATTTGCGCTTCATATCGTCAGCCTGGGATGCATCTGGAATGTTGATATTCAACGATGCAATAGCTACACTGACTCGCCGAACTATACGGCAAACTAAGGGTGCACTTATACCCACAAGGTCTCCTGCTGTACGTTGGTAACTGCCCATGGCATAAAAACGAAAACATGCCAGCACTTGACGCTCAGGTGAAATGCACTGATTTCTGTTTGCCGTGTGCTTAATCTGATTCGAAAAACTGAGTAACGATGTTTTCGCGGTCTCTTCACTAACCCTGGACCTGTCAATGAACTCAGTATCATTATAAATTTCAAAATATTTTACCCGTTTTTTTTTAAAACACGTTGGCGACGCCGTATTCTAACATGCGAAGAGAAATTACGAAGGACTCCAGTATCACGATTGTCGACGTCTGTCATCTTCACATTGAATTCAGGAAAACGATACAGTTAGACATGGGTTTTCAATCTGCAATCCGCGCATTTTTTGACTTGGACGCAGTTCGTGAAATATAAACTCATTTAGGATCAGGTCTAAAATTGTTTTAGACCTGACCTAGTTGGACTATAGACTTAAGACTTATACGCTCATGGTGAAATACTTTATTCATTTTATAAAAAGTCTAAAAATAGATAGACTGATCTATATGTTGGACAATTTTTATGAAATGGGCTAAACGTGTTTACTTTTTTTTAGAATTTAAAGTTTTTTTCTTTATCTTTTATTTCTATTCTCATGTTTGGGCTCACGCTTTCGAATTTCTTGGAATAAGATCAACAGCAAAAAACATGTATGGAAATGTAATGCCGTCATATGACATTTTTAAGGTGTCATCCAACCTTACTTTGGTCAAATTTCGGGACATTCTCTCCAACGTCCAATAACGATAGAAAGAAATAAGCCCAGTAAATTGTACACCAATTTTTTTGAAAAGAAACATAGAACTTGTGGAAACTGAAATGTGCCATGGAACTGCTGTTATGTGTTTGAGCGCACTGCCTGAAAGTCTGCTCTGACAGAAGTGAGAGGCCAAGCATTTGGCAATAAAATACCTGAAAATAACTGAATAGTTGTACTTTGCACTCCATGTAGTACAGACTCGGAGAAATGTTTTTGTCATTCAAGGAAAAATGAACAGGAAGACTAATTCCAATACTTGGGATCTACAGTTCCCAATTTCTGACATTTTGTCTTTTTTTTTGTCTTGATGAAGAAAGTTCAGCAGGGATCAACTCCATATATTCCAGAGTAACGAGTATAGCGGCACAAGTGATTTCATCAAGGAATATGAAGAACGTCTAATGTGAACATTTTGCAGTAATTATACCTCATGTAATTCTGTTGAAGATAGTTTAATATTCTTGTCAAATCATCAAAACTTTGATTTTATTTATAAACTAAGGGGGCAAAATGCCCCTAATTTATTTATTTGGTACCATGTGTATCATTTCTGGTGTTTAGCAATGACAACAGCCATTTTTATGCCCAACTAAAGTGAACTATGGAAACATTGATTGTAAAAACCATCAAAAAGAATCATTCCACATTATGAAATTTGTATCAACCACCTGATTTGGTTTATAGTGCGTTCATTCTACGTTTTGATTTGATTAATTTGTTTTGATACCATCGTCCTTCTGTAGTAAGTTTCTGGGAAAGTTTACTGTTATCAGAACAAGCCGAATTGCAATACTAATAGCTGATTTGTTGATTAAATCCAATTTGACTGGCGGCCAATTAAAGGCGTTAACAAAATCACAACTATTTTGGTTATTGGGTTCATTTATCTGTAATCATACCCCCACAAAACGTAGTTTATGGTGGGTATATAGGAGTCAACTTGTCGGTCGGTCGGTAGGTCGGTCGGTCTGTCGTCGTCGCACCTGCCAACTTGCGGAGGGAACTACTTCCACAGTTTTAGCTGCATTTTCATGAACCTTCAGAAAAATGATCAACGTGGTGAGGGGAACTGCATAATATAATATTTTCCCGCTCGGTTTCAAGATGGACGACTGGTGACCATATTAGATTTTGCAAAATACTTGTGGAGCAAACTACTACTACCGTTTTTACTGCATTGTCATGACACTTAATATAAATGACCAACATGATGAGGAGCAGTGACATAATATATTCCCGATCGAATTCAAGATGGCCGACTGACGGCCATCTTGGTTTTTTTTTACTTACACAATTTGAATGCCTCTTGCAGTCACCCACACCAAGTGGTATGCCACGGTCGGGGTATAGTGGACGACAAACCATCTCTAGTTTCATAAGCGTTGAACCTTATTTCGGTGCACCAAACACCCGGGAATGTTTATGTTTTCTATACTCGTTGTTTTGCGATTTCGGTGGTACCAATTTCATAATACAAGGTTTTTGACGCATCGGCGAAGAGATCGGCATAGATCAATTTGACTCTCCGTGTAAGTTTGTGGCAAAGAAAGTTGATTTTGTGATGTTCCAAAATTCCGCCACAATGGACAACTAAAAGCCTGGTTGCTTTCGTATTCTGAACATGAAAATGGAATGGCATGTAAAACATCCTTTCTCCGAGTCTGTGGTTCAACGTCTTTCATTTGGAACCCAATCATTGGAATTACTGATCTTTTCGAGATTTTGTCAATTGGTTACTTATGCCATTGGATGCTTGTCTGTCATCAAACTCATAAAAATAGTTTTTTAGAGAAAAAGTATATATATATTCCATTTTCTTGTACTCTAGTCACTGTTTTGATATATGGCTGGAGTTGGACAGTGGCTGGAGTTGGGTTATAGTATACTCTATTAATGACACATTTTAGAGTACTCACTGACCATTAAATGAAGTTGCTTATCTATAGAGTAATTTGCGTCCTTGGGAACCACAGAAAAGAGTATCTTGAGTAGGTATAGCAATGCCTTCTGTGACCCAAACTGAGAGATGAGTTTGAAGTGAGAACTTTATCCCCAACGAAACACCGAAACGAACACATCAACATTCTGTTGGTGCTAATGGCAGCAGGATAACAACGCCCACTTCATCTTCCCGCGTATAAACACGCTCATCTCATTTTTTCGTTTTAGGCCCTTGTCAAGAGTTTTTTATTGGCCCATGCTGTTTCCGCAACCGCATGTCCGACTCACAATTTCCCTGAATTAACCTCTTCGGATAGAACCAAGGAAGCCTTAGAATCAGTGATCTGGTTGTCTGTCTGACCATTAGAATGGAGACTGCCTACGGTGGAGAGTATGACATCTACCAAGGTGTAAATCGCGACCCATTTCTTGGCTTTTTTAGCCAGCCCCGGCTAAGGAATTTTCAAAGAATACGAGCACTCGCCTCCGGATGTTTCAAGAACTATAACCATTTGGATGGGAGTCCAGTGGCTTAGTGGTTACGAACGGCCCACGGTTCGATGTGGTAACTGCGTTGTGTCCTTGGGCAAGGTACTTAATCCCATTTGCCCACATGGGGCACAGAGCCACAGTGTAACATGGCGTACTGCACGTCGATAGTCCATTTGTCCAATCAGTGCTAACGCTTCCTGTGCAGAGTTAGTATGTTGGGGTGTCAGATAGTTGCTCGGCGTTTCTCGGTAGTTGTCTCCGGGTACCCCGGTTTCATCCTCCCGCAAAACTGTCCGACACGAGGTGACCCTGGCTGTCGAAATTGTTGTTAAGCCTCAATAAATAAATAACCAGTTGGGCAGGAATTATAGCAGATCCAACCCCGCCGACCCCAAGGCCAAAGCTGACTGCGGATAGAGACGTATCCTGCAATCACCGAAATCAATCCATCGATCATACTTCTTTCTGAGAGACCGCCCGAGATCTCGTTCGACCTTAGGACAGTTTTTTTACATCGCCGATCTCTTGAATGCTGAAGCCATTTCCCTTAAATTTACTTAGCTTTGGGTACAGACCTCGTCGAGGAAGTCATTTCCCCTACGCTCCTCAGGACGAAAGACCCTATGGTTACCTGAATGGCCGTCATCCATTCATAGGAAACTTTTATGGCGGAGAACTCTTGCAATAGCTTCAGTTTCACACCGGATTTTTGTTTTCAGTGGCCAGAGGATACCCAACCTTAGTCTCCTCAACACAAGCAACATCTTGAATGGAATATAGGAGGCCAGGAAATTCCCACTGTTCGAAAGCTAGTGCAGCCCCTGTTTGGGCTCCAGCTGGATACTGGCATAAACGATCTTGAGGTCAAGTCCCCCCCCCCCGCCCCACCCTTAACAGCGTCCCTGTACCCAGCCCATCGGTTACCGCATCTCGATAGTCAGTTATAGTGTTTCCATGTTTTCTCTCTTTGTATACCCTCCCGGAGAGCTGTGATACATGTAGCTCACACCTTCTCCTTCTGGTTTCCCGAAGCCGGATGTATCTCTAAGATCGGAGAGCGGAAAGGTCCCGCACGTCCTCACTTCAAGTGTACCTAATCCTCCACTATCGACCATTTTCGTAAATGCACAGTGTAACCGGTAGATGGTTTGTAGCTAGCACATTATATTGTTTATGCAAACGATTAATTGTGAGCTCGTTGATGGTGCTTGGGTGAGCTTTTATCTTGCTGATGTGCAATGTCTCCGCCCCACTTCTGCCACATCTTTCTTTCTCAACCAGCACAGCCTTGGGTGGTATACTGGGTTGCTCTTTGAGAATATTTGTTTCTGGTATAGACCCCTCAGAGGTGGAATCAGAGCTCATGATGTATTACAAGCTTCGGAGGTTCGTCCCACTTCCCCGTACTGTTTGCGGATTTACTATACACCTTCCTAAATGCAATAGAGGAGTCAGAAATCTTCTTGTACTTTGCCGGAGATGTGGTACCAGGTAACGAAAAATCAAACATGGCGGGATAAGTGGTGTGATTTGTGAATACAGGCGTCTTGCAGTGGACGTGATCTAAAATAATCATTTGGACTGATGAGATTATTGGATATACTGCAGAATCATGTCTGCTATGGATTATCGTCACTGCGAACTTCTCTACGTGTAGGAATGAGAAGGAGAACCCGTTATGTATTGGCAGCATTCAGATCGCTGACTGAATCCGAGCTCGGGTATGCCATATAGCGCTTGATGCCCGAGAGTAGTAGGAGATGTATGGATCGGCCCACATTGACAGGACCCCGGGCAAAATCCGAATGTGACGTCATGTCACGTGACCTGGTGGCGCCATGTTGTGTTGTCATGGAAATCCACCTGAGCGGCCATTTTGTGACGTCATACCCATAGTGATACGTGGTCCTAGTGCGCATGCGCAGCGCGTGTTGTTACTGTGATACGTGTTTCCGTTGGTCATTTTGTATACTGGAGACCGCCATCTTGGTTTCTATGGTAGCACTTGGTTGCTATGTGACTGACCCAAAGGCGTCTGTTGACGTCCACAAACACGGGATTATCCATCCAATCAAACTTGGGCTGGAAAGCGCATATTTACGACATTTGTAAAAAGGCCAGGTTAGACATTTACAGTTAAGAAAACTAAAGCAAATTGTCAATCGAGATTTTGAATAAGATGTGTAATGCCTTCATTTTGCCAATATTGGAATACAGGAGTCCAGTGTGGTGCGGAGCTCTCCAATATATGATGAAGCGTCTAGAGGATATACATTGCGATGCCGCACGAATCGTATCAGGGCTGACGAGATCAGTATCGCGAGATCTCCTTTTGATTGATGTTGGGTGGGACAGCCTCGAAACAAGAAGACACATACAAAAGATGTGTACCTTCTACAAAATCGTAAACAACGATGCGCGCGATTATCTGCAGGAATTACTACCACCAAGAGTGACACATCTGGTTATAACCTTCGCAATTCGGCAGATTTTATGCCTTGTTGCATGCGAACAGAGCGATTCAAAAGATCATTTTTCCCCTCGTGTACAGGAACATGGAATAGTCTACCAGTGTCCGTGCGAAACAGCAGTTCACTTAATGAATTCAAAAAACTCATATCACCGCCTGAAGGGAGACCTCCGGGATACTTCTCCTGTGGTGTCAGAAAATACAACATTATTCAGAGCAGAATTGTTGCAGCGATTTGAACAGTGATAAGTTTCTCAATTACATCTCCGAATCTCCATACTGCCCCCATTGTCCAGCTGTTGTTGAGGACGCAGAGCACTATTTACTCTTTTGCCCCTTATATTCAGACTTTCGCAACGCTCTCATTGGAAAACTGTTGGGAATTAATGTTAATTTGAACTCCGTTGATATTTTACTGTACGGCGATCCCATTTTAGAACATAAAACACTAATACCTCACTTTTTAAATTTGTTCAAAAATTTATTCGTAACACTCGAAGATTCGATGATGAGTTTCCATCCCAGCATTGTTTAACACATGCAGTTCATTGCGACTCCTTAGGCGCGTGATTAGGCGGCGAAAGTGTAACCAATGGATGATTACGGAAATTAATATATAAATATTATTATTATTATTATTATTATTATTATTATTATTATTATTATTATTATTATTAGCCACAGGAGTGCTATGTCGGTGGTAAGATTTGAGCGCGATAGTAAAAGTATTATCTATAGTAGTAGCAGTAATGATGGTGGTAGTAGTAGTTGCAACCATTCAGTGCTTCGCCTGGTCGACCTCCGGCATGGAAAATCAAATTGACAGAGACAGACTCAAGGTGCAGAAAGGACATCATTCAATCAATCACTTTTTTTTCTCTCTTTCACTCTTTTTTATTGCGAAGTTAGATTTTCTTGTATATATTTTTTTTACATTTCTTTCATTTGTTTGTTTCGCCATTGTATTGATTTTTTGTATCATGTTAAGGAAGCGGAGGGTATACTAAGTGGAAAGCACTTGTCCTCCTATCCCAATTTGCAACTTATTTGTTTGGTAAATAAAAATATGTTTAACCTTATAATAGGACAGGGGTATGTTCGACTGAATCGGATTATCACGAATTACCACAAACAACCCGACAATCCCTCCAAATCACAGAAATTGACTTTACTACGAATTCCCCATTTTGTCGATTTAGCACGTAGTGCTATAGTACCGAGGGGTACAGGGGGTGAGATCGACTCAATAGGAGTAATTTTCTGGCTTGGATTTTTCCCACAATCCTCGTTAAATTCATAGAATTACCACAAACAACCCGACAAGTTGTGCTATTCAAGAACCCTCTTGAGGACCGCCATACGTTGGCTTATAATAGTAGTGCTATAGTACCGATGGGGCCCCGTGGGTACGTTCCCTTGGACTAGAGTAATGTTCTGATTCAGATTTTCTCCCATAATTCTTTTATTAGGATCCCTATTCCATAATGTTTTTGTTTTTTTTCCAAGGGCCCTTGGAACCCCTTTTTGTGAAACGTCTCGGGTTATGGAATCCCTTTTTCTGTCGTATGAGGCCATGATAGCCATGAGAAAGCCCCCAATGAGTCCTCATTTACTATCCCTCTTAGCCTCATTTTCTTTTGAGGGCATGAGGGCCATGAAAAATCCCCCAACGAGGCCTCATTTACTATCCTTCTTAGCCTCATTTCGGTATTTGAGGTTACCTATGGCCTGGTATTGTATTATTTGAGAATACCCATCGAGGATACCTTTTGGAGAATCCCTTTTCTGTCGTATCAGGCCATGAGGGCCATGAGAAATCCCTCAATGATGCCTCATTTACTATCCCTCATTTTATTTTGAGGGCATGAGAAACATGAAAAAATCCCTCAATGAGGCCTCATTTACTATCCCTCTTAGCCTCATCTCGGCATTTAACAGCCATATCCCCAGGCACCTCAATTTCGGCACCACTTTTTGGAAAACATATGGCCTTCGGCACACATTTTGTGTCGTATGAGGCCATGAGGGCTATGTAAAGGCCCTCAATGAGCCCTCATTTACTATCCCTCATAGCCTCATTTTCTTTTGAGGGTATGCGGGCCATGAAAAAATCCCTCAATAAGGCCTCATTTACTATCCCTCTTAGCCTAAAAGATGGACTTATTGGAAACAACTGAACAGAACCAGCTTAACTACAGTTGAACTGTTCGAATGAAGTGAACGAAAATCGAACACAACCAAGATCGAAGTGAATATAACAAAGGGAACGAAGACCGAACTGATCTAATCAAACACAACCAAAATCAAAGTCAGCATAACAAAGTGAACAGAGTATTGATCTATTACCCCTAAATATGTCCCAATGTTAACCCTCTTGAAATGAACAATACAGACCCTTTGAAGCCAATACTGTTTTTAACTATAACCCCTAATATAACACAGTGTTAACCCCTTTGAACTATCTTGACCCGAATGAACTATATATGTAATATATATAATTAAAACCCTTGCGAACTAATCTGGACTAAATGAATATTTGAACTACAATCCATTGAACTGAATTCTTCCAATAGGGAAGGGGAATACCCTCGAGTGTTGATGTCAAATCACGGAATCCAACTTTACGGAATCGACTAGGAATCTCAATTATGGAATGCCTTATCCAGCCCGTTCAGATGTACACAAGGGGAAATCTGATTGAACATTTTGAAGGCCGGAGCGTAGGTATAGCTAGGAAGTAGTGATACAAGTCAACATTAATGGATGATTTAGTCAATAGTACTGGTACAAGGCCGCAATGAAACAAGACTGCTGTAGAAGCTAATGATACGACAGACAGACTAAAGACAAGTAGTGGCCTTGGAGCTTTGGAGAAAAGATGGAAGTGGTTGGTAAGACTACATTAGACATCATTGATGGATTACTCATGGCCCTCATGGCCTCATACGACAAAAAAGGGATTCTCCAAAAGGTATCCTCGATAGGTGTCCTCAAATAATACAATACCAGGCCATAGGTATCCTCAAATACCGAAATGAGGTTAAGAGGGATAGTAAATGAAGACTCATTGAGGGCATTTTTCACGGACCTCATGCCCTCAACAGAAAATGAGGCTATGAGGGATATTAAATGAGGAATCATTGAGGGCTTTTACATAGCCCTCATGGCCTCATACGACAAAAAAGGTGTGCCGAATGCCATATCTTTTCCAAAAAGGGGTGCCGAAATTGTGGTGCCTGGGGATATGGCTGTTAAATACCGATGTTGAGGCTAAGAGGGATAGTAAATGAGGCCTCACTGAGGGATTTTTTCATGTCCCTCATACCCTCAAAAGAAAATGAGCCTATGAGGGATAGTAAGTGAGGCCTCGTTGAGGGCTTTTACATAGCCCCCTTGAACTCACACGACAAAAAGGGGTGTCGATGGCCATATATTTTCCAAAAGGGGGTGCCGAAATTGGGGTGCCTGGGGATATGGCTGTTAAATACCGAGATGAGGCTAAGAGGGATAGCAAATGATGCCTCACTGAGGAATTTTTTCATGGTCCTCATGCCTTCAAAGGAAAATGGGGCTAGGAGGGATTGTAAATGAGGCAGCATTGATGGATTTCTCATGGACCCCATGGCCTCATACGACAAAAAAGGATTCTCCAAAAGGTATCCTCGATAGGTATCCTCAAATAATTCAATACCAGGCCATAGGTATCCTAAAATACCGAAATGAGGCGAAGAGGGATAGTAAATGAGGCCTCGATGAGGGATTTTTTCATGGCCCTCATGCCCTCAAAAGAAAATGAGGCTAAGAGGGATAGTAATTGAGGCCTTATTGAGGGCTTTCTTATGGCCCTCATGGCCACATGCAACAAAAAAGAGATTCCATAACCAGAGACGTTTAACAAAAAAGGGGCTCTTGGAAAAAAAACCATCATGGAATAGGGATCCAAATAAAAGGACTGTGGGAGAAAATCTGAACCAGAACATTACTCTAGTCCAAGGGAACGTACCTACTGGGCCCCCCCCCCCCCCCCCCCCCCCCTCGGTACTATACCTCTACTATTATAAGCCAAAGTATGGCGGTCCTCAAGAGGGTTCTGAAATAGTACAACTTGTCGGGTTGTTTGTGGTAATTCTACGAATTTAACGAGGATTACGGGAAAAATCCGAGCCAGAAAATTACTCCTATTCAATCGAACTCACCCCCTGTATCCTTCGGTGCTATAGCACCACGTGTTAAGCCGATAAAATGGGGAATCCGTAGTAAATAAAGTAAATTTCGGTGATTTGGAGGGATTGTCGGGTTGTTGTGGTAATTCGTGATAATCCGATTCAATCGAACATGCCCTCCGAACATACTCCTGTCCTATTATAAGCCTTTGGATGACATAGCAGCTCGTGCTACCATAGAAACCAAGATGCGGCCTCCAGTGTACAAACTGGCCGACGGAAACACGTATCACGCTAACAACACGCGCCGCGCATGCACACTAGGACCACGTATCACTATGGGGATGGCGTCACAAGATGACCGCTCACGTGTGTTACCATGACAACACAACATGGATCCACCAGGTCGCGTGACATGACGTCACTTCCGGGGTCCTGCCAATGTGGGCCGATCCATACAACTACTTCTCCCGAGTAACATATGAAGGGTGAGCACAGTTCATCAGACAACTTCTAAGGCAAATAAGCTAGCAGCTTGCGGGACAATAGGCCTTCAATATGCTGATATGCTGATAATGTAGACGTGCTACCGTTTTGCGTTCCAGAGTCCACCAGGCTGTGTTCTACATAGGCTCTTTGGATATCGGCAGGGATGTAGGCTGGGGTTGGCTTCCAGTCATTCTCTTCTTAAGCCGTAATTGCTGCTGCGTGATCTCGAATCTCGATCTCGAACACTCTGCTTGGGTTTTGTCTCCTAACGGGTACATGACTAGACTGAAGCATCATGCTCTTTTTTGTTCTGTAAATCCGACATCTGCAGGCGGAGGGCGGGCCGTAAATTTCGAAGCTCGAACTGGTCAACATTGACCTACCTGTCTTTCTCTGAAGAGTCATCCAAGAGCCAGACTTGAATTGGTTCATCTCGAGTGGCTCGTCTCATAAAGTAAACATCTCGCCCTCATCCATGTGGATCCGCCTAGTATGTGGGAAGCAGAGGTCATTGGGCAACGCGTGATAATTGTTAATAATGGGATCTGCTTTTGCTTGGATAACCCCCCCCCCCCCCCCCCGATGCTGGTACTTTCCACTGTTTTAAATATTTATCCTCACCAGCGATATTTCTAAGGTATATAGCTCTCTTCACAATATTTCAGAGTCCTGCCACGTTCTCAACTGTGGCGCGAGTTTCACGATCCCGCTATTCCCACATCTGTATCTTCTGGCGTCTGAGCTGGGTGAGATCTTGTCCTCTAGGTGGGGCGCCATCGAGGTGTTCAACCATTCTCTGTGCGACGCAATTCAGATCGCCAACTTTCAGACTTGCTAGGTTTTCTGGGCTGACGCTCTGAGATAGAGCCCAGAGACGACAGCGGTGGCAGGGTAAGCATTTTGGTAGTATGGGATGTCGACCCTAATTCGAGGGCTTGGCTTGGTATTTCGTATGATTTCGATAACACTCTGGCCTTTCCTCCTTTCTGTCTTTACTGGGTCAAACTTGTCTTCGTCTCCCAGTTGTCGTCGTCCCGCCCACACAAGAGCTTCATTTTCATGACGTATTCCCCCTAAAAGCTGTCTGACGAACTGTGCTCATCTCTCAGCTGTTACTGGGGCATCAAGGGCTATATGACCTCGCCTTGCTTGGATTCCGTCAGCGAGCTGAATGTCGTCAATACCAAACGGATCCTCTCTCTCATGCCTCCACGCAGAGAAGACCACAGCGGCGCCATCAGCATCAAACTGAACCATATCGGCGTGCGTCATTTCAACCTACTGTTTGTTGGCAGGTAGCGCCCACAGAGTGGAAGGGGACTGGTCGTCCAGGTCGACGAATTGCTGCTCTTGATTTATGCAAGCATCTCGTCTATAAGATAATCCATAGCAAACATGATTCTGAAGTATATCCAATAATCTCATAAGTTTAAATGGATTGTTTAGATCACGCCCGCTGCAATACGCCTGTATTCACAAGTTACGCCACTTATCCCGACATTTTTTATTGTTTGCTACCTGGTACCCACATCTACGACAAAGAACATGATGATTTCTGACACCTATACCGCATTTAGAACAAAGAATATAGCAAATCAGCAAACAGTACGGGGATGGGGGACGAACTTCCGAGGCTGGTAATACATCATGCGGTCTGAGTCCACCTCTCAGGGATCAGGTCAACGAGCTCAAGGTTAATCTTTTGCATAAGCAATATAATGAGCTAGCTATAGATCACCTAACGTTTACCCTGTGTATTTGCGAAAATGGTCGATAGTGGAGGACTATAGGAACACAAGAAGTGAGGCCGTGCGTGACCCTTCCGCTCGCCGATCTTAGAGATACATATAGCTTCGATGAACCAGAAAGTGAAAGTGAGCAATATGTGTTACAGCTCTTTCTGGCATGGTAGACAAGAGAAAAGGCATGGACCATCTTGACTTCAAGATCTTTCACGCACAGGCTTCAGAAGCTTCCGAACAGTGGAAATTTCCTATTCCCTTATATTCCATTCAAGAAGCATGTTGCTTTCGTTGAGGAGGCTAGGGCTGGGTATCCTCTGGCCACTGGAAACACAAATCCAGCGCGAGACTGAAGCTACTGCCAGAATTCTCCCCTATACAAGTTTCCGATGAACTGAGAGTTGCCATCCAGGTACCCATTTGATCCTTCGCCCGACTTCGTCCAGAGGTGAGATGGGGAAATGACTTCGTCGGTGAGGCTCCATACCAAAAGCTGAGTAAATTTGAGGGAATGACTGCAGCATTCGGGAGATCGACGATATAAAATCTTGTCTTAAGTCAGAACGAGACCTCGAGCGCTCTCTCAGAAAAAAGTAGGATAGAGTGGTTAATTTCGGTGATTGGATGATCCGCCCCTATCCGCAGTTAGCTTAGGGCTTGGAGTCGGTGGGGTTGGATTATCATCTACTATAATTGCTTTCCAAATGGCTATTTATTTATTGGGGCTTAACGACACTTTCTACAGCCAGGGTCACCTCGTGTCGGACAGCTTGACGGTTTCCATGGCTCTATCCAACGCGGTTAAATTTAAATTTAGGGAAATGGTGAGTCGGATATGCTGTTGCGGAAACCGCAATGGCCAGTGACAAACTCTCGGAATTACATTCGAGAGACAAGTTGCAAATGCATTTTAAAATGTTAGGTAAAAGATTAATGGCACTTATTTGATCGACTGAAGGGGGTGTTTGCATGCAATTTTGCGGTCTATCGTATTGAGTTACAAAGGATAAAATGTACTTGTGTCAAGATATCAAGCTCAAAAGACGATTGACGGAAAAATGAAATTTGTTTACAGAAGGCGTATTAATAATTGACAAAGCAAATCTATTTATCTAAACAACACAAATGTTGGTGTTTTTTTCAGTATGCCGATCCATAAAACGCAAATGCATAGAAAATAGTATCCAAGCGTGCATTGTCAGACGAGTCAGGTGTTTCTGTAACGTTTTTTTTTTTGTTCTGAAAGTTTCTGGTTGTAATATGAAGACAATTAATGCCATTAGTGGAAGCTTTTAGTGGAAGCTACATGATTATAACTTCAGGTATTATACATTGTTCTACCTCTTCCCAATGTTTAAAAAACTTCCCTCTACACAATAGTATATTTCCATACCTAGTTATTATCATCTGATGAGTGAAATAGTTTTGTGTATACTCCATATCGACTAGTTATCCCCTCGTCTCCGACGGGTGAGTCGGTAAACAAACAAAATGCACATTTTTATTTTGTGGTAAAGTGCTTTTGTTCATCCTCTAATGCACTTTACCACAAACAATAATTACTGCGCGCTGTTTTCTCTAAAATGTCTTTTAATTTCAAACTAACCCTTTGGAAACCCACAATGCATTCTATAGCCGTGCTCTATCTCGGTTTAATGTATTGTGATTTCTGTTCACAAATCTCGAGTAAGCGTATGTTCCTGAATACACTAGACACGAGGTGCCGAACACTGCAAAAAATATAGGTTCTCGTTAGAACCAAAACTGGTTCTAATCTTGTCCCTGAGATGGAACCAGTTCTGTTTAAACAGTATTTATTTCAAATCAAATAAATTTATAAAGATTAACATTAAATATTAACAGAATTAAACATAAATTGAGGGGGTTTCAGCCGTAAGTTTAGAGCTTATACGAGGTTGTCTCAAATCATTATTAAAAAAGGAGATATGAACAGTTGGCATATCGAACCAGTTTTGGTTCTATACAGAACCAAAACTGGTTCGATATGCCAACTGTTCATATCTTCTTTGTTTCAAAATGTTTGGCGACTGCGTTGAATAAGCTCCACGTTTACTGCTGAATCTACTTCATTTCATGTAATATTCTGTTAAAATTGAATGCTAAACTTGGTAAATTTATTTGATTTGAAATAAATACTGTTTAAACAGAACGGGTTCCATCTCAGGGACAAGATTAGAACCAGTTTTGGTTCTAAAGAGAACCTATATTTTTTTGCAGTGTTCGGCACCTCGTGTCTAGTGTTTTCAGGAACATACGCTTACTCGAGATTTGTGAACAGAAATCACAATACATCAAACCGAGATGGAGCACGGCTATAGAATGCATTGTGGGTTTCCAAAGGGTTAGTTTGAAATTAAAAGACATTTTAGAGAAAATAGCGAACCCCCGCCATGCCAATGTAAACAAAACCAGCGTCCTTTCTTAATTCTATGGCATCCGAGAAATTTGAAAAAGACAAGTACTGTCGCTGATTTCTTCTGAGGTGCAGTTCGTAGAATTAAGTGCTTAGATGCAACTATCTGATGAATAATTTTTTTTTCAAGTTTGCATTCGTCATAAAAGGAGATCACTCAGGAGCCAAAAGGAGCACGCAGGCGGGCCTGAGAAATGGATTTTTAACTGTTTTAGGCCTAAATCATGTTAAAATTTAAATAAATTTAAGAGTTACTAGTGATTACCCAGCGAGTCAGAAGGTGCAGGTCAAACACACTCAAGTATATGATAATGTTTGCGTCACATGTTATCGTATATTTTCATTTCAGATACGTTAGCCGGGACTTTCCGGGTGCATATTTCATACAACATGACTGAAACCTAGTTAATAAAAAGAATGGCATAACCATTCTATGGATGATACATGCCTACATGCACATAACGTTATGCTGTGGTGGGACCTTTGAAGGGTCACTGCTGTTCAATTTGAGGTCGCGGTCGCTGGAATTTAGGGAAAATTGGGAAAGACGGTGAAAATGAGTGCCAGATGTGTACAGTACAGCCGCCGTGGACTGGTCGTACTCCACGTGTGGACAGGTATGTCCACGCATGCGTTTGCCAGGTAATAAAGATCATCTTCAGCAAAATCTGTGTACCCGGTGCTTCACTAATTAAATTTTTGATAATTATTCCGATAATTATTGTTTGGATTCTTAATATTATTGCGTCCATGGAAATATTGCCCACCCGTGCACATGGAAAGTGGCCAATCCATAACGGCCGTACTGTAATGTTGCGTAGTGGAGACCCTGGAGCACTTTTTATTAGAGTCTAACGGAATAAGATGGTATGAGTGCCGTATTGACAAACGAATTCACACATCGTTGCGTTCTGTGTTTATTGCACGCCTCTGTGATATAGAATCTAATTTAAAAATTCAAACATCACAGAGTTCTGACATCTGCTTGAAATGAAAAAAAACAAAAATCTCGTGTGATGGCCTAACAAGTAAGACAGATTGACACACAAACAGAAAAATATAATTGAAAAATGTGTCAAAACAGGTTATTTGTTCGTAGTTTTAAGAAATTTGCAGTTGTCACCTGATAGATATTCACTTCAAAGTCAGAACCTGAGTGTCGTAAAATCTCTCCCTATTTACAGAAAACGTTTAATTTCGTTAATTTTGGTGGGTTTGAACAAACGTATTTTTCCAATTGACATTCGATTTATCGGCTGTCACCGCAGCTTCCGAAGCGATCAAGACCAGAATGCGACATTTCGATTGGCCGATTACGACAATGGACAGAGTTTAATTCTTTTGATGAATCCATGACAACATATGCAACAGGAGGACAATTAGCAGGCGTGGAATAAAAGGTATTCTTGAAAACTAAGAATAACAGGGAGCAATGAAACTCATTTTTAATAATGTATCGCGTGCTGTTTAGATGTCATACACACTTCTCATATGCAAAGGGTTAACCATTTATCAAACACGACTTACGAAGATACTTACAAAACAATTTCTTTGTTACTAAAATATCTTGTTTGCCTTCAAAATATAGCTTTTGAGCCATTCATTGGGAGATGTCCGATGAACGTGATTGTGTGGTCATCAGCTGTGTTTGTAACACAAATATTTCTTTCAGTAATCAATTTTGAATGGTGAGTTTTGGAAACTGTACTCTTCACAAAGATCTGGACAAATCAAAGGAAATCGTTGTGAAAACCCAAGAACTCTTGTCAAAGTTCCCACAAAATCGGATAGACAAACACGCTCTCCCCTATCCAACACACACTCT
This sequence comes from Pictodentalium vernedei, assembly GCA_031216915.1. NCBI lineage: Eukaryota > Metazoa > Mollusca > Scaphopoda > Dentaliida > Dentaliidae > Pictodentalium > Pictodentalium vernedei. Next base: position 173,706,549 of record CM062297.1, read on the forward strand.
CAGTCTCGTTTAAACGCTTTTGTTAGGACTTCATTTTTCATTTCTTGTTCATGACAAAGAAATCCACACAGAATCGGGAAGGCAAACCCTGACCCATTGTTTTCTTTGGGAAGACATGGATAAAACAAAGGAAATCTTAGCAGGTACCAGGTACCCAAATCCTATTGTATATGTTCTCACAAATTCTTGACGACGTGCCCCTTTCCAATCATCTACATTTAAACGTAGTAGGTACTAATGTGGTTAACTGGTACTGATGACTTAACAAGCCGAAGAAATCTTTATTAGATCGCGGTTTGACCTTGGTGTCAACACATTAAGGCAATCCAGTCAAATGTCGACCATATCACTTTTTAGACAAATAAAATGAGCAGACCGCTAAAATAATCCAGTACTTTAAAAATTTCTTTCATCGACATCTGGCTGTTCACCTTTAGATAGTTAAGTTGATCCCAAAATTACTGAGGCGAATAAACGAATCCCCCAAAGTATTCAGCATGAACATACTGTCCAATGACAACAATGTAACAGCCGGTGAACGGAGAGCACCGACAAAATTTCGAAATATACTACTCAAAGTCTGCCAAGCACCAAATATTTGATACATCATTGTGAAATTTGCTTGAGACATATTTGCGATATTTTTCGTGGATATGATTGAGAGATGTATTGATATGGTCTCCGGTGTTTTCATTAGCTCTCTTGACAGATAGACGTTTCGTGACAGTCATAGAAAGCATGTACCCTTGATTTTCATAATGTTTTCGTGTACTGTCTACACGTACATGAAATGTGTAGGGTATTCAGTCTTCATTTCAACACAAACCCTTGTGATTTAATGATTGAATATGGCAAATGCAAATGTAAGAAGACATTTGTCTGAAGCAGAAAAGTGGCGGGCTGTAGGGACTGTGGAGCACGGGGCTACCCATCGGCAGGTTGGTGAAGCCGTTGGTATGCACCATACGGTGATCACCAGAGCCTGGGCACGTTTTCAGCAGTATGGCACACCGGTAAGACGGCATGATGGTGTTCCATTAAGACGGCATGGTGGTGGCAGAGACAGGGCAACATCTGCAGCTGAAGATCGGTTTTTGATCATTCAGGGCCATAGGAACCGCTTTGCTACAGCCACCCAGCTTCGCAGTGACCTTCAGAATGCATCCAGGGTAAATGTTTCGACGCAGACTATCCGGGCAAGGTTGCAGGAGTGTGGTCTCCGATCGAGAAGACCATGTATTCGCATTCCGCTGTCCCAGAACCACCGCCAGACACGATATGAATGGGCCATGGGCCACGTTGTATGGCCCAGAGAAGATTGGCGACCTGCCCTTTTTGCAGATGAGTCAAGGTACTGCCTAAACCACTTAGAAAGGCGTTCTAGGATATGGAGAAGACCAGGAGAGCGATTCCATCAGCGGCGGCATCAGCAGGAATGGTCGTGCAGGGCTCTGTGTCCTTGGACGTGATACATTGACTGCACAGCGATATATTGATGAGATCCTGGATGTCCACGTCAGATTGTATGCAGGTGCAGTGGGTGATAGATTCATTCTGATGGACGATAGTGCCCATCCTCATGTTACCCATGCTGTCAGGGAGTACCGACAGAGGGAGAGGATTGAGCGTATGGACTGGCCAGCAAGATCCCCTACCTCAATCCAATAGAACATGTATGGAATGAGTTGCAGCTTGCAATTTCACCTCGTCCAGTCCAGCCAAGAAGTGTCCAGGAGCTGGTCCAAGAATGGAACAACATCCCAGAAATGACCACCAAGAACCTGACTGGGAGCATGGGAAGGCGTTGTCAAGTTGTAATTAACAGTAATGGGTCTCATACTCGATATTGAACCCATACCTGTTCGCGCCGTCAACTTTTTGGCAAATTCCTCTTCTACCAATAATATCCATTTTCCATGGTTATTGTATTCAAAGGCTAAAAAATAATGTCAAACACAAATAAGTTCTTAACTTCTGTACTTAAATCATTAAAGATATAAATAAATAAAAAATATATACACTTTTCATTTCAATATTTCAACTAAAACGTAAAACAGGTAGTTGGATATACCTGATGCTTAGCAAACTTTGAGTAGTGTATATGAAATTGATTATCAAACCAGAAGATGAAGGCGTTTCAATTGTCGTTTTATCTCGAGATCACATCAAACATTATAGGAAAGTAGATTCACGTATCTGGCCCCACAATGTTTAAAGAATTAATAAGATCTAAAAAGTTCTCCTGAACGAAGGTCATTTCAACAAAAACAATTGAGATATTTAACAGCTGAGTTCAGTGTCCAAGCAAGGCAATTTTACACCGTACCTGATTGAAATTCGGAAATCTATGCCATCGTGCAACTCATTGAATATCACTGGAAATCTACAGCTAATAGACACCAGGGCTTTGCAAAAGATTCGAAGGATTTACCGTTAACAGTTTCTAAATTAAAGATCTCGAAATTTGCGAGTTTGCCTACATTAGATATTAATAACAAGTATACCAACAGTAATATCGATAGAGTACGATCTACTTTTGAAAAATATCCTGATGCAAAACGCCCGGATGACAAAGTTTGGATTCGTTTAGAGCTGCGCTTAAAGGTAATGCCATTCAATTTATTGAAGAATATTATTTACAAACTAGATGGTTTTGAAATCGAAAAGTGAACTTCTAAAATTCATTCAAAGAATCAGGACCATCGCAATCTTACAGCCCACGCTGCCTGGTCGGCAAAGTTGGTTGTGTATTGTGAATGTATTTTCAAAATTTCGAAAGTTATTTTTTTTTTTTAAATGAGGTTGGAAAGAGAAGGTAAACAGTAAAATTGGCGTCGCTGACATCGGGTTGTCAACATTTTAACTCGAAACTGGAGGCTAACAAATTCAAATAGTTTCCAAGATGTGAAGCTGATATATGTGATCTACTAGAATTACATAGAGAGTAATCGATTGACTGGACTGGTTACGTGAAATAATTCATGAGAGGCGAGGGACGTTGTACAAACACGAGTGCGCGAATGCGCACGAGTGTTTTACAATACAGCCCCTAGACTCGAATGAATTATTTCACGTGACCAGTCCAGTCAAGCGATTACTCTGGTTATTACTTTTAATTATTACCGATAATTATATTATTTAACTCTTTACCTAACGTAACGGCCAAAAAATTGCCAATTCAATTTCATTATTTTTTCATTTTTTGTCCCTAAAACATAGGTCATGACCCCTCATTGGAAAGAGCACGAAAAGGTCGTTCCAATGAAGGGTCATAACCTATGTTTTTGAGTCAAAAAATTAAAAAAGTAGTTATTCAAGAATTTATTTTGCAAGTGTCGTCTGCTTTTTATGTTAGGTAAAGGGTTAAAAAAACAAACCAATGAAGTCCCCATTACACCCACGGCAAAGCGTCTTAGTTTGCGCGCACGGATACATGACCCAATTGTTGGTTGCATAATTCACTTGTTAAGTTATCGTTTATAATCAAAACGGGAAATCGCGGTAAATCACACTTTGGAAAGTAATGAAAAGTGAGAGTTTCGAATGAGACATGACCAATATTGCCTGAACTTTGAAGTGACGTAAAAAACTTCAAAATGGCGATAATCTCCTAATTACGCTGTATACAGTTCCTAAAGGCTTTACACGATGTGCATGCAATGGCCATGCGTTTGTGGAAGAGGAGGAGGAGGGGGGGGGGGGGGGGGGGCAAGGGACAGGTGTTCCTATTTTAAATTGAATGAAAGAAATTTTTGTCCCCTCGAGGCTCGTAAAGACACGCGTTTCAAATGTAAAGCCATCCATTAATAGGAATAGACAAAATTAAAAGCAGGATATGAATAATTGATTTAGGTGTACGTGGAATATTATAGGCTAGTAGTGTCGCGATTCGTGGATGGTGTTTATAATTCCTCTAGCAGTTGTTTGCTGGGTATGAAGACCACATAATGGGATAGTGTACCCCCGACATTATGTACGTCATATCTGATCCATTTAACTGGTTGAGTGCTACATTTTGGTGGTCAGGATTTGTTCATCAAAATTGCGTTTATGACAAGTTATTGAAGAATGCCCATTGCCACTCTTCAATAATTTTTTTTTTGATAAAACAAATCTATATACACCACATTTTTGCGTTTGACTGGATATGAAACATGAGCATGAAAGATGTTGGCTTTTGCTGTGGCACCCTCATTTTTTGAAAACCCTGATAGTGGCTTCTAGCATTCATCCAGTTAAAGTGTGATCAAGTCGCTCCCTATCATTTCAAACCAGTGCGTTTCTCAAAAAAGAAATATAGTACCGTCCGTTAACAGTAAACGGTGTCTAAATTTCGGGGAGCAGCTACTCCATATTTTCTGTGTATTTTTAATTACTCTAACAAGCTTGTTCATTGCCTTCCGAACTCCAGGAACCACGCGTGAACCCATGGGAGCCCCACGCATTTACTGCGTTTCTACATTCTTGTGTTATTGTTGGTTCTATGCATCAAATGAAACAGTTTGACGACAATCAACTGTTCATCGGCTATTTTATTTTTTGTATACCCGTACACGATATAGTTCTCAACAACTACTACATAGATGTGCGCAGGCAATGTTGGTTGATAGTAGTCTATACCAGCATTGGGCTCTACAAAGTGTATCATCGTCCCACAGTAAAGAAATACTTCGGCTCTGAGCATAAAAATTGCCAGAAAATGGCCGGTTCACAGTTTTTATACCGACCGCATACCATATATTTTCTTCCACAATACTCCAAGTTTTGAATATTGCGGTGATTATATTTTCTACAACCAACAGGCTACAGATAATCTTTGTTAATTTAGCATCTTCTGACTGTTTACTTTATATGCCTAGAATTAACCCAGAACGACAAGTCCAGGCTACCAACACTGTATTGTTCGAAAAGTTGGTAGAGACATGTCCGCACTAACGTAGTTGTCAGAAAACAGCCCGAATAACATAACTTCATATCATCAAGCGGTGTCGTTCAGTTGTCTTCAGTGTAAATAGAAGTGATATATGTCTAAATATATTACAACTTACTTCCTCCAAACAAAACATGAATATATCACTAAACTTCCCAAACATCTGTGCAGGTAAGTGCAATTCCGCTTGTCGTCAAATAAAGTAACACCACAGTGATAAAGGGTACGTTACAACCGTTACTTAATCCCATTTTCTTATTCGACATTCATTATCAACCGATTCCAAGTTCCCTACACGACATTCGCTATCAACCAATAAAATCGGTTGATAACGAATGTCGAATAAGGAAGTGGAAATATGTAACGGTTGTCACATTCACAGTGATAAACACATTCCATGAGAGAAAATTGTATTATGAAATCTACAGCAGTTTTTGATCTAATAGCGCTTTTAAATGTTTTAATTCTGATACTAGTCTAAGAAATATTTCCCAATGCTTTTTGCTATAATACAATTTATCTCTTCTTCTTCTCTTCTTTAAACCATTCACGCTAGTAAACAGTTTTACTAAATACCCACCAATGTATAACATTACATTAAACCACTGTCTACGCACCAGGTCATTCAGTCCAAATCAGCCCCCGAGAAGCCGAAATTAACAACAATTCTGTTAGGTAAAAGAAAAGCCACGTGAATTGTTTTATTGCTGACATTTCCGACAGGCATAAAATAAATGCAAGAAAATTGAACGAGCAGAATTTTGGCCTTTCATACAAATGCACATGGTTAATTGGTCTCTGGTCACTTAGTCCATATCTCTATTTGCGTGACCATTTGACACCTGATCAACAATCAGTTGTGAAGATCCCGGACCACTGGTTAGGCTTCCAGTGATCAATTAACTGCGGGTTTGCTTTTGTCAGTCCTTGGTATTTTACTAGTCCCGCAAGTAAGAGTGTAGGTAGAAGTATTCGGGTGGGTGAGTACCATATCACCCCGTGTACAATGTCCAGAGTGTTTCCTGATCTCCATACAACTGGACAGCTGGAACGCCAGGGGAAAACGCTGCGACGCCATCAGCCACCCCAAGATAGCGTAAAGTCATTCAACGAGGTAACTCCTCCATTCGCTGATGTTAGTAGTATGTCTCGGGTTTTTCAACCCTATTTTGGATGATCTTATTTGGATGATCTCATGTGACGTCATAGTCACGTGACCCAGTGGCGCTATGTTGTATTGTTATGGTAACCCGTGTGAGCGGCCATGTTTTGACGTCATCCCCCTAGTGATACATGGTGTCAATACGCATGCGCAGCGCGTGTTGTTAGGGTTATACGAGTTTCCGTCGTCCATTTTGTATACTGGAGGCCGCCATCTTGGGTTCTATGGTAGCACGTGGTTGCTATGATACTAAAAGGCTTCTTATAGTATATCGTATGTTCGGAGAGTGTATTCGATTGAATAGAAGTATTTTCCCGATTCTTAGGTATGTCTTGTGGTGGCCTAGAAGGTTAGGCGAAATAGGTAATAGTATCCTTAGATAAGTATCCTCGAAAGGTATCCTCAAATGATACACTACCAGGCCATAGGTATCCTCAAATACTAAAATGAGGCTAAGAGCAGCATGTGCGAGTCACTCGAACGAGCAATTACTCTAAAGCTAATTTGCACGATGGGCTTCGAGTCATTCGAGCAATATGTCGAGTCACTCGATCGAGCAATTATTCTAAAGCTTCGATTCGTTCGAGCAATTACTTTAGTAACAACTCGATAGTTCATTGGCTTTGGGAATGATATAGGCTTTTGATATACACAAGGGAGATAACTCTGCCTACAGATTATGGGAAATCAAGCAATCTGATTGGTTAGTTAGAGCCAGTAAAGTGAACTGCTCGGGTGATCTAGATAAATGAAACAACAAGAGTACTCGGAATAGGGGTCAGAACTACCAAGAACAGACCGGAAAGGATAAATATTGTAACAATAAGCAAAGCTGTTCCCGTTGATAGGCTCATCTACTCTACTGGAGTATACTCCAGGACAAAGGAACATGTTCAGGTAGACGAAAACTACTGAATACATAGCTAGAAGCAGAGAATTCGGAAATAATTCGAAATAGTAGAACTTATCAGGTTGTTTGTGGTAATTCTACGAATCGGGAAATACTCCTATTCAATCGAACACACCCTCCGAACATACCCTATACTATAAGAAGCCTTTGGGTAACATAACAACCACGTGCTACCATAGAAACCAAGATGGCGGCCTACAGGACGAAGGAACATTTTCAGGTAGATGCAAACTACTGCAAAAAAGATAGAAGCAGAGAATTCGGAAAGAATTCGAAATAGTACAGCTTGTCGGGTTGTTTGTGGTAATTCTATTCATCCGAACATACCCTATACTATAAGAAGCCTACAGTATACAAAATGGACGACGAAAACTCGTATAACCATAACAACACGCGCTGCGCATGCGTACTAACACCTTGTATCAATATGGGGATAACGCCACAACATGGCCGCCCATGCGGGTTACCATAACAACACAACATGACGCCACTGGGTCACGTTGCTATGACGTCACATGATATCATCCAAATGAGATCATCCAAAAGACGTTTGACGACGTGAAAGCTGTTACTTTTCAACATCAGTATGTATTTCTTGGCAATAATATCTAAGACAGGTTGTAAATATGCAATTTTTATTGCCGTGACTATTCTTCTAACCCTTTACTTAACACAGATTTTTAAGAAAATAAATTAAATTTGGTATTTTTATAAAAAGCTTCTCACAATTTTTCAATAAAAAACGTAAAAATATGGATACCATTAGAACCGGCTCGAAGATCCGGTTCTAATGATATCCGTATTTGTATGAATCTATCGAGACATTTGTAAGATATTTTATGCTGTGGTGGGTTTATTTTGGTCAATGCCCTGGCCTTTTTTCGCCGCTATGTCAGGTAAAGGGTTAAAAGCAATCGGCGACTGCGAGGCGTCGGAAAACTGATTTCTGTCGAGAAACGTTTTTTTTTGTTGAGCATTATCTGAGAACCAGTTAGTGCGCGCTGACGTTCTGGGCATCACGTCATTTCGTTTTCCAGGAAATCTGTTCACATTTCACCAACGAGATTATCTTTCATTGGTGCTGATTGAGATAAATATAAAGTGTTCTGTCTTAAATTGCTTAATAAATGGTGTTTCACGTTGATTCTTTTCACGAAATAATATAAATCCAAAAGGGACGAAATCGTTCTTATAATTTCTCAGTATTGATAATAATAGTAATATCATGGTTCTCTCGAGCGTCATTTGGCTCCATTGGAGGACCCCCCTGTTATTAGCAGACCCACGCCCATTAGCGGACCGAGGCGATATGACAGCTGGGTTGCTAATCACAGATGGCGGTCCAGTAATGGACCCAATGGTCTCAAAAATGATATTACTGTATAATTACCACTTTTACGGGCGTTCTCTAGCACATTAACCGAGTTTAGCGAGCGGCAAAAGTCAGTAAATCATGGCGTCATGCAAACGGAAGCGTGCATTAGGCCGTTATTGGAAACAAAATTCGACAAAATTGGAAATATGAGTGCCACATGGGTCCGGATCAAAACTTCCAAACCATTATGCACATCTGGAGACAATACCTGAATATATGGGCACAATTTCAACGTTTTGAATGAGAACCCATAGGAACCTTTTAAAGGAAACCGATTCAATAACGACAAAAGTGGCACTACGGGATGCCACATGGGGCCGAAAAGAACAAACAACTTTTATGCACATCTATAGAGCCTATCTCAACATATGAACACACAATCAACGTTTCGAGCTAAAAGGCCTAGGCGCCTTTCGCAGAAAACCGATTCTCGGATGACAAAAGTGGTGCTACGGGCGCTACAAGGGGCCGAATAAAAAATCCGAAACCTCTATGCACATCTAGAGATCCCACTTGAACATATGAACATACTTTCAACGTTTCGAATTAAAACCCCGAGGAGCCTTTCGCAGTAATCCTATACTCTAACGACAAAAGTGGCGATATGGGCGCCACATGGGGCCGAATAAAAAATCCGAAACCTTTATGCACGTCTATAGCCCCTACCGGAACAAATGGACACACTTTGAACGTTTCGAAATAAACTTTCGTCGGAAAACGATTCTCTAACAACAAAAGTGGCACTACGGTCGCCATATGGGGTCGAATAAAAAATCCGAAACCTTTATGCACATCTAGATACCCTAACTGAACATGTGAACACACTGTCATCGTTTGGAATTACAACCCCTAGGAGCCGTTCGCCGGAAACCGATTCTTTAACGAGAAAAGTGTGGCTACGGGCACCACGTGAAAGCCAAATAAAACATCCGAACCCTTTATGCACAATTAGTGACTCTACCTGAACACATGGGCACACTTTGAACGTTTCGAATTAAAAACCTTAGGAGACTTTCGCCGGAAACAGACGCTCTACCCCAAGGAGCCTTTTGCCAGAAACCCATTCTCTAACGACAACAAGTGGCACCACATGGAACCAGATCAAAAAGCAGAAAGCTTTATCAACGTCTAGACACTCTGTCGTAACATATAAACACAGTTTCAACGTTTCGATTTAAAATCACTAGACACCTTTCGCCGTAGACCGATTCTCTAATAACATAAGTGGCGAATCAAAAAACCGAAATCTTTATGCATATCTAGAGACCCTACCAGAACATATGAACTCTCTTTCAACGTTTCGGGTTAAAAGCCATCGGATCTTTTCGCCGAAAATCGGTTCTATTGCAACAAAATTGTGCTACGGGTGCCATATGGGGACGAATAAAAAATCCGAAACCATTATGCAAATCTAGAGACACACTTTCAACGTTTCGAATTAAACCCTCTAAAAGCCTTTCGCGGAAAATCGATTCTCTAACGACAAAAATGGCGCTTCGGGCGCCACATGAGGCCGCATAACTAATCCGAAACCTTTATGCACATCTAGAGTCCCTACCACAACATATGAATATACTTTCAACGTTTCGAATTAAAATCTCTAGGAGTCTTTCGCCGAAAACCGATTCTATGACGACAAAAGGGATGCTGCCGGCGCCACAGGTGGCCAAATAGAAAATCAAAAACCTTTATGCACATCTAGAGACCCTACTTGAACACATTAACACCCCTTCCACATTTCGAATTAAAACCCTTCGGAGCCTTTCGTCAGAAACCGATTCTTTAAAGGCAAAAGTGGCGCTACGGTCGCCACATGGAAGCCATCTAAAAAATCAGAAGCCTTCATTAACTAACGAGCGCTACTGGAGCCGAATGAAAAACCCGAAACCTCTTTGCACATCTAGAGACCCCACCAGAAATTATGAATACACATTCAACGTTTGGAATTAAAACCTTTAGGAGCATTTTTCCGGAAACCGCCACTCTAACTGTAAAAGTTGCGCTACGGGCATTAAATTGGACCGATCCAAAAATCCGATACATTTATGCACATCTGGACATATCCCCCTCCCACAAAGCATGTGTTAAATCGAATATTAATGCATGCTTATTTATTAGAAATGATTTCCTTTCCCAGAATTGTCCATCATCAGCCTCAGCAGCTATGACTTCCAACTCGACTGATATGACGCCGAGATCGTGTCGATATAAATTAACCCTTCACCTAACATGAAAAGCAGACGACACTTGCAAAAAAAAATCTTGAATAACTGATTATTTTCATTTTTTGTCTCAAAAACATAGGTTATGATCCCCCATTGGAACGAGCTCGTTCCAAAGAGGGGTCAGAATCTATGTTTTTGAGGCAAAAAATTAAAAAAATAATGAAAATTAATTGGCGATATTTTGTGAATAGTGCTGGTCGGTTTTGGCCGTTACGTTGGGTAAAGGGTTAAGCCAAAGTTTTCACTCTTGATTCGTCACTAGGCACACACAATTTATTACGTCGATGTCGTTCATTGTTATTCCGTGAACGAGGCCACGGAAATTGGGTATAGGGAAGTGTTTTTGGAGAGGAATTAAGTAATGGAGTATGCATGTCGAGGAATTAATGATGACAAGAAGTAAAGGTTAGATGGATGAAGAAAGAAAACAGTTGTACAAAAGAATCAACGCAAACTAAGATGCAGAGTTGGAAGTGGGAGAAGAGATGGTTCAGCTATCCCTGCGTCGTGATGCTATTTATTCATTATTATTTATTTATTGGTGTTTAAGGTCACATACTTTTGCAGAATGGCTAATCATGACCACAACATGGAGATAAAGTCAATGTCAGTCAATCGGTTATACCCCATGTTGCCTATTTTAGAAGACTCGCACCCCAAGCATTAATGACCGGGTCCTATTTTACCAGTGAAAAATAGCTTGTTTACCACAGAAATAATAATAATAATAATAATAATAATAATAATAATAATAATAATAATAATAATAATAATAATAATAATACCACAGAAATAATAATAATAATAATAATAATAATAATAATAATAATTTTAAAGCCTACAATCCACACACGGTGCTCAATGGTTGTACAATAATTGCACACGTACATATACACACATACACATATATTCTCTCACAAATGCATTGATACATGGATCACTATTGTCATGTATTGTTGCCCAACGCCACATCAGCAACCGAGGCTATATCGTAGCGATAAGCGACATAACCTAAAAGAAAAAGGGTATTGAATTAAAACAAAATAAAAAAAAAACAAAAAAAAACGAAACAAACTACAACTTTACCTGAACAAGTGTGTGAGTGTAGCTTGACGAGTAACGAGGCAATCCTCACTGACTCAGTCACACCCACGCACCTGGTAATGCCAGTTTATGACCAAAATTAAAAGACCACTGAAGGAAATGCCTTTCGAAAAAGGTAGGTTTTAGTACCAGACTTGAATGATTCAAGTGATTTACTATTTTTTATGTCGATTGGAAGAGAATTCCAAAGCCTTGGGCCAGCAACCGCAAAGGCCTTATCACCAGCACAAGTAAATTTAGATACGGGCTGAACCAGATTGAGTTGACCTGATGACCCAAGAGACCTCGTTGGTTTGTGGATTGTAAGCAGATCGGACAGGTTGGATGGTGCAGATCCCGAGATACCCTTAAACACCAAAGGACAATTTTAAATTGAATTCTTTGCTTAACGGGTAGCCAGTGTAACTCAGAGAGTACTGGTGTTATATGGCAGTACTTTTGAGTTCTGGTTATGACCCGTGCAGCACAATTTTGGATGTGTTGTAGTTTTTCAAGAGTAGATGTTTTGGAACCAATCAGAAGAGAGTTGCAGTAGTCGAGGCAACTGGTAACAAAGGCGTGGACAAGCTGTTGTGACGTCTGCGTATCAATGAAGGATCGAATTTTGCTAATATTTCAAGATGAAAAAAACAACAACAGTAAACAAGCAGTGCTTCACTTCCCGGAGTTCCCGCGGGGGAACGTCCTGATGCTTCCCCGAGATGTTTGGATAGCTGAACTACAGGAAGTGGAAACTTAAGATTTTGTGAAAAGAATGAGAATGAATAACACTGTCTAATAATAATGATCCCACAGGAAATGGAAACTTCGGGTTTTGTGAAAAGAATGGGAACCAATAACATTGTCAGAAAATTAGAACATTTTGAAATTATTTGTCTTGGTTTAATAAATAAAGAGATTATTACCTGGTTAGTTTCATATCAGCCGAGATATCAGCGCTCGGCAACTGCACATCAGACTTCGAACTACGTGCTCGGACTGACATGAAGTTATCTCCGGCTGAAATTTCAGTTGATACACAACTGACAATGTAGTAAGAACTATGTACCCATGGGCCCTTAATGAGAAGATATGGGGAATACATAGAATTGTTAACCATTCCTGTTCATTCCCATTCCCTGCAGTCGTAAGTTAGACGACGATTTTTTCCAGCTTTTTCACAGTGATGGGGATATATGACATGATTTTTTCTACATTTTAAAAAATTTGGAAAAACAATATTTAATTTTTTTTTCAGATAAATGTACAGAATGTTTACAAATATACCTGTAAGGTTGACAGGCATCTGCTCTTTTTACAGACATACAAACATACACAGAGTACATAACAACAGATAGATAGTGATATATGATGAGAAAAATAAATAATTGTGTAATTTAAGCAGATAAGCTATTTTCTTTTTTTCTCAATTCTATATTATTTCGACGCGGACATTTCACAGAGGGAATTGTATCTGTGATTTTGAGCTGAAAAAATGCATTCTACTGCCGGTTGCGATTAGGGTAAAAAACAGTATGGACTGTTTGGCTGCACCTAGTAGGCACCCCTTAGCATCCTTCGACACTTATAGGATATCATCAGTTCAGTCAAAGTGGAGAATCATTTTCGCTGCACAGATGATATCCTTTCTTGTTGAGGCTATGTAGAGATATAGAGGATATGGAATGAGTGTTTTTCTCATATAATATTTATGAAACGAGTCTAAGAATTTTCCGTATTGGTGAGCCAAAAGGAAAATTCGGACGAGTTTCATAAATATTATATGACAAAAACACTCATTTCATATTCTATTTATCATATGACACACACACGCACAAATTAGCCACTTAGTATGACTCTTTAACCCATAATCTAACTTGAGTTTCAGACGGCACTTGGAAAATCATCCCTGTATAACTAAGAATTTTCATTTTTTGCTTCCAAAACATAGGTTATGACCCCTCATTGGAACGAGCTCCAATGAGGGGTCATAACCTATGTTTTGGAAGCAAAAAATGAAAACATAAAAAAAATGAATGGCGTTTTTCTTGTAGATAGAAGATTAATTCAATGTAACCCGCCCTAAATAGAACAGATAACGAAAATTCCCCCTACTGAAATTATGCCATGTATTTTGTTTCACCAATCAAATTGTCCAGTTTTGAAATTGACCAATGAAAGCTCCCAACTCTAATTATGCAAATTTTGAAAATGTGGCCCAGTTTTATTTTGTTCAGCCAATCAAATTGTCTAGTTTTGAAATTGACCAATGAAACTGACGGAAGGCTTTATTTATCACTGATTAATATGAAAACAAAATATCAAATGTTTTACAGTGAACAAAACGGACGAGTCGTGTGATAAGTATGTTTATTAATCTAAGAGGGGTTAGGAATCCTCCATTTTTAATTAAAATAATAAAAGTACTACCCATCGTAGCAGAAGTAAACAAAACTGACCCATGCGTTTGCGATAGAAAGCAACGTACCAATTCACGTTATGACAAATGGCGTATCCTCTGCAGCAGCCCTGTTCGTTCTCATTAAATTGGGTCGGCATTTCTTTGAATGGTGATAATTAACCACTGTTTGCAACTATAGAGCGGTTGAATATGAATTAATTTCTACTCTTCACAGGGATGCATTATTCAGCCATCCAACCGGTGTAACAAGCGTCATTATATCTGAATCGACGTCATCAGTAGTTGAACAACCGATAACTCCTTTTATGAAACTTTAATTTGCTTTCGAAAGTTATAAAAGTTACTTGTAACTAACGAACGGACATTTGTGAAAAAAAGAAACCCGCAACCATGAAACTGCTTTTTGAACTTGTTGTAAAGAGTCCGTTTACATAATTCCAAGCCAAAAATAAAACAAACCCGAGTGTTGCATAAATGCGGCGAAAACGTCGGAATGATTTTCTCCCCCTCAACGTCCCATTTATATTATACCAAATAACATTCAGTTATTGTTCTACAGCCAGTTATACATACTATTCATCTGCATAAGTGGGAACCAGTGGTCCAGCAATGCAAATATAACTATAAAAATCATAAGATACAATCGGCCATCAGTAGTTTGGCGGTGCTTTCCAATGTGTGTGTGTGTGCGAGGGGTGGGGGGGGGGGGGGGGGGGGTCAAGAAAATAAAACTTCCTGCTCGACATTTTTACCTTCGACACGAATGTAATAAAACTATATTCGGATAAGCATCCCGTCAAACGTCCTACACTCAGTATCCCAGCTGGTAACAAGAGGGACAAACAAAGCACCGGAAATTGAAATATATATCCATTTATATCATGCTCACCAATGTTACTACAGATAAAACTAGAAGTCCTGTCACGAACTGTGCGCTTATCTAGGCTTAATTGCGCGTAGGAATTACGCGCACTTGCCATATTGAATGGCATCCAAAATACGGCAGGTTCTCCTGGTTACCCATAGCAAACACCGGCAATGTTTCTGCCAATGGACCTCCGGGTTACCCGGAGGTCCATTGGCTGAAACGTTGCTTGTGCACAGGCCATATGTATAGAATTTGATAGCCTTACTATGGTCATAACGCCTAGATTAACGCGCAGATCGACGTGCTATATGTGCTCATTTGATGACAGGGCTTCTAAAACCCTTATCCTACTCGTAGTTTAAATCTGATTACCGGCCTCAGTTTCTATTTATTCTATATTTTCAACACAAATACAGAAAAAGAAAATAATAAACTGTCCCTTGAATCCACTCGATTATCAAGCTCTCAGGCCACTAATTCAGCCCGGCAAAAGCAAGGTAAATTCAATCAACGTTGACGACGTTGCAATGCGCTGTTTGCTTACACAATTTTCGTAGAGTTTGCGTGAAAACTGCAGTTGATTTAATGAGATATCCCTTTACTCACAAAGATATGTAGTTATTATTTTCGTGTTGAGGTTATAGATATTCCAATCAATAAATGTTTATTTCGCTTTGAATATATCAATATATTAAGACACGCGATGGATCCACGCGACGTGGCATAAACACAATAGCCGTGATGAGATTTCATTCAAAAGTATTTCGGTAACAAATATGTTTAACAGTATTGTTACTTCATTAAAGATTCGGCGAAATCCATTCTCGTTTGAATAACATTGTTTGAATAGATTTGAAGAAAAATAATGTTCATGGTACTTATAGTTTCAATCATCTGGAATATTTTTGATGGTCGGAAAAGTGAACCGTGGAAACAGAACTAGAGCTGAAACGGTTAACCGATTAATCGATTGATCAATGATCAACATCTTGATCGATCCAAAAAGTAATTGATCGCTTAACAGTTACTTTTGAGCTACTGTATTATATGGGTTAACTAAGGAACAAACTTGCGCAAAAACAGACAAACATTGTCACACTGACTCACATCAATTATATGAAACAGAGTAAATCATGTAAGTTACTTGCTGACATACTTGTTTACTTGCATGATCATCATACTGTATCAGTGGCTGAAAATGGTCATTATTAACTCTTTACCCATTGCGGGTAGCAGACGATACTTGCAAAATAAATTCATGAATTACTAAAAATGTTCAATTTTTGTCTCAAAAACATAGATTATGACCTCCTCATTGGAACGAACTCAACGAGCACGTTCTGATGAGGGGTAATAAGCTTTGAGTTTGAGACAAAAATTGAAAACATAATTAATTTGAATGGAGATTTTTGTATATAGGCCTAATCGGTTTTGTTTATTACGTTGGGTAAAGGGTTTATGCTGCAAATCATCAACTGTATGGCAATTATTTCGATATCTATCTAAACAAGTGATTAATCGGTTAACTAAGGTTAATCCAAGTGACTAATCGACCAAGAAAAGCCCTTAACTGTTTCAGCTCTAAACAGAACCACCAGTATTCCAGACGACTGAATCTAAAACACGCTCGATGGACTATTTTTAAGGCATAGACAGGTTCCAGGCCACAACAGCTTCAAATTTCCTGCAAAATGGTGGCTGGCTTAAGAGCTTGGTCGTGTATGTACCAAACTGAGAAGGGTTCAGATATATAATACTGAATAGCGTTGGGAATGTTCTAAACTATTCAGTTTATGTTTCGAGTGTTCAGGAAGAAGTTATAGTGGGGTAAAATGTTTCAGAGTCGAATTTGTAGTATTAATGGGTATACAAACTGAGATCATAGTAGATTGGTCCATGGTAATGTAAAAAGCTCCCCACATCTGGGTCACTGGCTGTGACTAAATTTTGAGAATACAACCTGTCGCGGAGAGGGAGCAACATATATCAAACAATGCTAATTTCCCACCGACCTGTTGTGCGTTATTTAAACTTACACTGTGCTTGTAATATTAAAAATTAGAAATAACAAGTTAAGTGGAATGGGTAAATCTGACAATAAATGCAGACGATATGTCGACAATTACGATTCATTACCGAAAACAATACCAACAATTAAGAATTATTGTCACTCTTCGCATATCGGTCTAGAGTCGTGTTCCAAATGTGAACTAACATAATGGTAAAGGTAATTACAACCTTTTGTGTGTGTGTGTGGGGGGGGGGGGGAGGGGGGGCTAGCTTGCTTGGAGGCAGAGCATTTATGACTGGGCAATTGGGTGTCGTAGACCCTGGGTGGACTCCCGTTGGGGCCAACGTTCAGAAACCTTTAGCATTTTCAGTTCAGTGGCTCGCACCCAGGACAATGCCTGGTAGAATCCCCGCTTGACATTGGTGATATACAAATTAAATTCAAGCGGTTGTATCATTGCAGATCTTCCATGAATTCAGAATCCTACGTTTAAATGCTGGGACCATATACCTATATGTAATCGACTAACCGTACCAAGGGGTGACCCTTTAAGAGTATACTGCTATGCGTTTGAAAAAAAATTCTTTCGTTTGGTTTGCCTTGACACGCGGACGGACGGACGGACGGACGGACGAACGGACGGACGGACGGACGGTCGGAAGTTTCAACTCATAATCGTTGAATTCTCGCATGTCCGAACCCCATAATGCAGTCTGACATACGGGCAGTCTGTGAAACTGCGGGTTTAACGTCCAGTCGTTTTCTGAACCCATTTCGGTTCCCTGTACGGAATATTATCATCAACTTATGAGTTAAACTCATATTTTTCTGAGCTCTTAAACCACGGATAGCCGGAAATTTTAACTCATAATGATTGAATTCTCGACCAGTAAGACGGAATGTCGGACGAACGCATATAATCCAGTATAACCCCGTACTCTTTTCGAAAGTGGAGGCATAAAAATAGGGCACTATGCTATACCGAAATTCTCGCGCGCACAGGGCGCGTGTTTATTTCAATACTGTATAGTGCCTTATAGTACTAGAATGGTTAGCCGGATAATCGGTTTGAAACCGGTTACCTACCTAACCGATTTAAAAAAAAAAAACATCAACCGGTTATCTGAAATATCGATAGTGGTCGTCATTCCACAGTTGAAACGCAGTAAATCTGCCACTTCTCCTTTCGTGTAGATTACACCTCGAAGCAGCGCTGTATATATTGAGAAATAATCGACTTTGGCTTCAATACTTCGTTAATGATCGTTTCCATGAGTACTGAGTAACCGTAGAAACTATTCCGTTGTATGTATACAAACAAACGTTCGTTTGTATACACACCACGGAATAGTTTCTGAGAATACCGCTTTCCAATTCCTATAGTTTTGATCCCAGATTCAGTGAAATAATGGCTACGGATAACCGGATATTAACCGGTTATAGCTCTCGGTTAGTCGGTTGTGAAAATGAGCCAACCCTTTCAGCCCTAGTGCCTTATTGTATTGGCGCACATCCTTCATCTTTTGACAAATGGCGTTAGTGCCTGGTATTATATGGACCCATTATATACTTAAACATTAAAACAAGATAAAGTATTGAACGGAAGAAAGTACATGATCACATGAAGAGGATACCCTTGAACCGGCGAAAATATAGCGAACCTCGTATGATACTATTACCTTTCTTCATAAAAATGGACATCAATTTCAGATTAAATTTGGATCACTGAAGAATGGCGATTGTTAGATCATTTCTAGTCTGGTGTACGTGTGCATGTACATGTGGACGCCTGGGATATCATCGTTCCACCTCTCCGTGGAGACATTTTTTCTTTCTGGTGAAAGGGGCGCTGTTTGATAAAAGTGGAGGTATATAACACCCGCCCCTGCCACCTAGTTCTGCCTCCTTGGTTGTTAAGTCAGGTGATGGGTTGAAATCACATAAACCACCTGTATTCCATCTATAGCATTTCGCAGTGTGCCCACGATGCTTGTACTCCCCCAAAATACTGATCAGGTCCCTTCGCACAAAAACCATACATCACCAGAATGCTTAGGTATCCCTTACAAGCTCTACACTTCGTATGCAGTAGATCATAGAAATTGTATGATCAGTTGGCCCCAAGATGATTTACAGTCAAGAACTATCCGGCTTACAGAAATTGTTCAGTGGCCACAGTTTCAAAAATATGGTTTGGTCGGACGTCCCACAAAAGGTAATTTTCAAGCAAGCACACTTTTTGGTAAAGGAAAAAGGTTCGCTTCTCCAGTTGTTTTTAAATGTATTTTTTCAATAAATATCTGATATTATCAAAATAGATACCGCACCACTGGTGTTTTACCCGTGACAAATCGTCCCCTGAGTTCTAATGTGTTCTATGTGCCAGTAGGCACATAGAACACATTGGAACTCAGGGGACGAAATATGAAAAAGTAGAGTATACCTAAGAACCAAGGGAGCGTTCGTGATTCAATTCGACTTCGAATCTTTTCATTTATTCAGCATGTGGGAAGTTACATAAGAATTGGAATGAATTATCTCTCCGATCAAACGACAGATCATTCAGCTCAGTTGTTATAAATTAATTCAGAGTGTTTGCCAGTATTATGATGTACCATTACTAGGCCGAAGTCTCTGTTACTTCCTATCAACTTCTGTGCACACAGCAGTTTTGTTATCCTCGACATAGGCAAATACGCGCGATTTCTAATACTGTGTGAACAGCCCACGTGATTACTAACAACCCACAGTTTACTTGCGCTGTACCTATGGACACGCCCTGCTATTTTATTGAGCAAATGAGTGGGACCAAGCAAAAACATTCACACGAATTTGTATTGATCGAGTTATGGAAAACTCACCTCGACCAATCATATTCAAGCAAATCGTTTTTCATCATTGAAGTCAAGTGATTTATATTGTATTCGAAACTGATACACTCTGAGACACAGCCGAAGATTGTATCAGTTTCGACACCAGTGTATATTTCAATACACCATGGAATATTCCTGAATAAATAAAGTTCATTCGTATTGAAGAAAAAAATTCAGTCTCACAGAATAGGAATGTAACCTAACATATTTTGTTTGACAGAGCTTTATGAGCTCTGTCAAACAAAATATAACGGATTATATTTGTATGTATTTTCATGATGAGATGTGTCAAGGATAAATGAATACGCATGAGGTATGAATGGATGTTCAGTGTATATTTTACCATGCGATAAGGCAACAGGAGAAATCCAACAAGTGCTTACATGATGATAATTTGAAGAACACAAAATAACTGATTACTGCACATAAATATATTGTCCTATTAGGGTCCTAATTTTGTCATATTATACAAAACCAAATGTATAATTTCAATTTTTCAACAATACCGATGTCAATTTAAATACATATGGGCCATGAGCTGCGAAAAGGGACCTTAGGGGTCAAAAATTCGAAATTAAGTTAGAGTTACATTTCTACTCTCCTGAAATCGAGGATTTCAACAAACTTTACTTTAGGTTTATCTGACATTTATAAATGGGTCAACGCGATGTGTAAAGTGGGATGTCCAAGAGCCCCATAACTTGAATCAACCGTTTGACGTTTCAACGTAATACTTACATGATGCATATGTGCAACGTTTTCTCTCTTGAAAATGTGAACGTTTGGCGAACAGTAACAAGTTATTTCTTTTTCGAAAAAAATGCAATATTTAAGAGTGAAGGAAGATAACAAACTACCATCTGAGCTTTAATTCACTATGGATATGGTTTAATTCATGATGTGAGAGGAGCAATCTGCAAAGAAAGTTTTAAAAAAGGTTTGTTTTCCCGAGCTGTAAGGTTTTTCATTTTTGTTTATTTCTTGTTCATTTTGTTTTTTTGTTTTTTTTGTTTGGGGGGGGGGGGGTGCTTTCTGCACGTTTTCGGCTGCTTTCCATGCATCGGCAAATTGACAAAAGAAAATCCATTAACACACGACCCTCCTCACCAATATAACTAGTAGGCTGAAAACAGACAATAACAACAACAACGAAAAAACAAACAAAAAAAAAAAAAAAAAAAAGAAGAAGAAACGGGACCAACAGAAATTTTACAGTGCCATCTCCAATAATGACAATATGGGCCAACTTGCACAACGTCGCAAAGTTGTTTTTTGACCGTCACTGATGACAATTTTTTCTCGAGAGAACTAACACCGAATCTCCAACCAACGGTAGTGCGTACTCACTCCCATCGCCGTCCAGCCAGCGTGATATATTATGCCTATAACATATCCTGACCCACTTAATGACGACTTCAGGAAATCGATTCTTAGAGATTTATTCATGGATGGATTCGCATACAACACTACTGCATTGAAATTCACCCTGATAATTTTGTGGTAAAGTTTTGTTATTCTCTTTGTAGTACCAGTGACTCTTAAGTCTTCCATTTGCACAGCTCTGCATTGAGACTTATCTAAACGTACCACCCTAGCATACTATACATACATTCGTTTGTATATTTTGGCACCCCCAATCAAAAATCCTGGCTACGCAAGTGAGTATTTACCCCCCCCCCCCCCCACCCACCCCCCCCACCCCCACCCCCATGCACATGCTCCTATTCTCGGACCACTGTACAAATTATTAAACAAATACAGACTGGGTTTTTGTTTGTTTTTTGCTAAATATTAATGTGTTGCCCATTAATTTTAAATTGTTATTTTCTCTTATTTTTTGTCCCCTAACAAGCTTTGGATTAATTGATATTCACAAGACAAAGACATGATTTTTGAGTGTCATTTGTGCAAAGCACGTACTTCGGTTTGGAATTTAAACACCAAAATGCTTACAAAATCTCGTATTCAATTTCTAAGCGTGCAAGGATTACGTACAAAGTGTTTTTTCTGGTCAGCTTGTGTACAATTCCGGAACGTGTTAAGATATTCAGTTGCTCCAAAACACAACTTATTGTGGAATTTCTAAACTCATTTAGTTGTGGTGAAGCGTAACTCTAAAATGCGTCTCGATTTTAAACATAACATTGAAACACGTTTGGGTCTGAACTTGTAGGCCCTATATAATTCGTGGAGCGGGCCATCAAACTGAACAATTTCAATTTTAAAACGTCTTGAAATCAAACGTAGATTTAGCCAAGACCTATGTGAGCTTACTTCGAAAGTTGTCTGATTGTCATTAGTCTCAATCTTTACCGGGAGGTGTTATCAAGCTCAGTGTGTTTGGCCGCATGTTGGGGTATGTGTGTTGGTGATATCAAACTCATCAATATCAATCTTAAAACGTCTTCCAGTGGGACGCCCAGGATATAAAAGTCTGCATGTCCAATGATGTAGATTGTTCTCCTCCACCTGTCTCCATTGGTAAAATAGGACTTGGTGACCAACGCCGCTGGGTGCCATCCCTCAGTAAGTGGGAAACATAGGCATAAATGATTGGCAAGACTTGACTTTATAGTTATGTTGAGTCATGATAAAGCCTTGATGCTGGCACCAATAAATAAATACATAAACCGCAAATTGTATTTAAATCAAAGTTGGGTTCAGCTAATGGTGCGTATGAGACTTCTATACAAGAAACCTAAAAAGGTGACTGATATATACTGTCACAAGTTTTACTCCTTTTGTCGGGAGAGGCTGTTATAGGCCACAAATAGGTCATACATCCATTTATCGATGAGAAAAACTGAAACAAATATTTCCAGAGCAGTCAGGTAACCTTAGGGCCGTATTTAAGAATGGGCAGACTGGGCGGATGCACAGGGTCCCACATTTGGCAGGGAATTTTGTCATATTGTTCGAAATACCCATTTTCCTTTTGAAATGTTCCACATTTTGGAGCTCAAAGTGCTTTCAGAAACTTCCTGAGAGCCTCCAGAAATCCAAATTTACCTGGGGTATCACCCCCCCCCCCCCACCCCCACAAGAAGACCCTGACGTCTCTGGACAGGGTTTGGGTTTTTTTTTTCACTGACGCTGACTCTAAAGTTAGAAACAATGTGTGAGAACGAGCAATCGCGTATCTCATCTTGGTGACAACATTTCTTCTATTAATTTCCCAGTATCAACCAATAAATTACATGTTGTAGGAAAAAAATTGGAGGTGTTATGATTTTTCAGTAAGCGTATTTGTCGGAGGCTCTAAACACGAATCTGGAAGTGGATCGAGAGGTCAGGATCAACTACTACACGCATACATGCACACAGAGGCACCTGTAATATTTTGTTGCCTAGGTAAAACGTAGGATGGCAAACGCCATCATTTTCTTTGAAATGAAATGGCGAGAAAAGAAATCTTAAAGACAACATAATTTTAGACACAACACAAAAACTGATTTATTTATTTGAGCTTCCATCAACAAGTTATCTTGAAGTACAATGTACTGTAAGATTGTCTTCCCAATTCTAAATTTTGTTGCCATTCAGTACTCTTCGACACCACCATTAACACGTTTTGCAGAATCACAAATCACATGTACAGTCGGAACTCGAAGTTTACGGGACCGGCCGATAACTTCGACTTATCCTGGTCTTCGAGTTATGCACTTCAGATTTATTTGAGGGGTTTGGAAGCCTTGAACACAAGAACACAGAAACTTGTAATCTGGACAAAGGAACCACCTCCACACCTACCAGAAAATATAATACAGCGACGGTCTATATTTCCTGGGAGGGGTGGAGGGGGATTGCTAGGACCGATAGCCAACTTCGAGTTATCTCATATATTCGAATCATCCGATTTCGAGTTATCGATTGCCGACTGTAGTTTTTAGTTTTTCAAGACAACTCCCATTCCCAACCACCTCTCGCTCCTGTCAGTAGAAAAGGAATCAGTGAACAAGACACGCAAAAAAAAAAGAAACCCAAACTAGCAAACAAAAACAATACTGAGGAAAATAAGTTATTTTACACGATAACGTGGTAAGTATTGTTTTTGTTGTTGTCTCTCGGGGGTGGGGTGGAGGGCGGGAGGGAGGAAGGAAGGGGTGGATCAGTTGTAAAAAATAAATAAATAAATAAAATCGCGATTTGTTGGGGGAGGTGAGCGGTTACAAACTGCAAGACACAGGGTCCAGGGGAGAGGGGGTTCGCCAAGGCCGAAGCATTTTTTCAAATCTACTTTTTTTACATTCAGTAATAGAATACTTTTGAGCATTGTCATGCATGTCATTAGTGGTCACTAAAGAACATGACGGTTTCATTTGCCGTGAAAGATATTTTTTAAAGGTTGTCGTACATCAAAATTGAAAAATAAAATGCCCACCCCCCCCCCCCCACCCCCACAAAAAAAGACAATTTTTTATGCTCAAATTGTTTTTTCTGGATAGTCCAAGGCAACACATTGCTTTTCGGACCCAGTGTATTATTTTTACAGTAGCCCCCCCCCCCCCCTCCACCCCCCAACCGCTCACGGGTATTCCCTTCTGTGTTGTTGTGTATGAGTGTTTGTGATATTGGCATCATGCTGCAGTGAAATTACATCATTTAATTATTTCAGACTTACATACAGTCCACCTTACCATCCAACCAACAATTCGAACAAGATTATTCTTTCATGTTTCATCAGAAAAAAAAAAAATCAATTGTCACCAAGAGACTTCAGTTCATGAGGACAAGTGGGAGGTCAGTTATAAAAAAAATACACGAGGCCGAAAAGGCAACATTCTGCACCTGGACTACCTAAAAACAAAATTTGAGCCATGTTGTGAGGGTGTGTGTGTGTGTGTGTGTGTGTGTGTGTGTGTGTGCAAAAATCCAATTTTGATGAGAAGTATGAAAACAGAAGAAGTAACTGTCAAAGCAAATAAAACCTATATCTTTTACTTATCATGTTCTTAAGTGACCACCAAAGACATAACACTGCTCAAAGGTCTATTATCAGCGAAATAAATGTGGAAAAAGTGGATTTGAAAAAAATGTTTCGGCTTCGGAAGGGGCGGGGGGGGGGGGGGGCGCAACCCACGGGGCCTAGTGTCTTGCAAATGTTTTTCTGACCCCATCAGAGATTATTCCAAGGGCTAAATTTTGGACCTTGTGTATTTTTGTTTGCAGCTGACGCCCCCCACCGCCTCCTCTGAGGACTGGAAAAAAAATGATTTTTTTTTTAACTTTCTACTTCTTTGAAACGCAAATCCCTTCTTAAAATGAGTTTAGGAAAACGGTATACATTATTGGTCCCAGCAACAATTACCTGAACCAAGAAATGTTTCTCGAACAGCTTTGAAGGAAAGTTTTGAAAGATACTTGAATTTTGTCATTTTTAAAAATGTTGTTAAATAAATATAATTGAGTTGCATCACGATCACAAAATTAATGCGGCTCCAACTGAAAGAAAAACTGACCAAATTGTGAACTATCTAAGTTGACCAGTAGCAGGGACGGCGCTAGAAAATCTTGCATGGAGGGGGGGGGAAGTAGGGGCATGATATGCTCCCCATGGGGAAGGGGGTGGGGTTGGGGGGGGTAGAGGTGCATATTGATCAATATTTTTTAGAGCAGGAGCAATCCTTGAAGATTCATTGGAGGGTTTTATTTTTATTTTTATTTATTTATTTATTTGTTATTACTATTTTTTTTTTGGGGGGGGGATGAGGTGATTCAATTTTTCTCAAGCTCCCAGACCTCTCCTCCCACATAAAAAACAGACAAAAAATTGTGCTTTCGGACTATTCTGGTGGCTTTTAGAGGTTTACAGTTTTTGAACGTTGAAAATAATGAGGTAGGGCCTACGACCTATATTTCGAGGGCAAGATTCACAAACTGTGTAGGCTAACTGCATTCAAGCTTATTAAATTTGTAACCTGTAACTGGTTTTCAGGAGGTATTACTGCATGAACATGATGAATTCATGTTAAAACAAGTGACGGAAACAAAGATGATTTTGAAACCTGAGTTCTCGGCAACTTTCTTTTCGATGTCACGCAGTGATTTAAAAATAGAAACACTCGTTGATGGAAACAATTCAGCGAATGCGAAACGTCATTTAAACAGTTCAAACCAAACAGAGTGAAGCGAAAAATCAGTCGTTTCACATCTGCTGACAGCCCATCGAACTCTCTTGAAAAACAATGAAATCGGCGTGTGTTTGTCAATATATCTTTTGTGTGTGTTAATTTTCATCAGAAAATGCTGTGTGCCTCGAAGTTTTATGACATTAATGTCATCGAGTAATAGGAAACATGCAAGTCATATGGAAACAAACAAACAATTGGATACGCCTTGAAGCTGGTTTGCTACACAGTAGACAACACGTCTTCTTGAAAGTCAATAACGCGTGCTGCACTGTCGCCTCGGCTATTTCGTTGGCAAAGAACTCTTCAATTCATCAGAATTCTAGAGAATGTTTTGAGAGTCTGATTCTAACTCTGACATAAAACATTTATTTAGTTATGGTAACCAGTTTTAATTTATTAAATACATTAAATCAGTGCGTTCCTCGTATGGAAAGAAAAAAATAAAAAGCCGCGTGTGTGTATAAAACGTATTTGATCACGCCCACAATTTTTACGTCGTTCGTTTTTGACGTTTTTCTCTGTTTTCATTGGATATCTTGTAAGGTCCCTTTTCGCAGCTCACGGCCCATAATTATGCCATTACCACAAACTCTTTTTTATGGACATTGAATAAATACAATGTCTGCATATTCATGGTTTTATTCAGAGATTAACCCAAGTTTAAATATTCCAAGATGAAGTATTAGTTATCCTTGTGTATTTCAGGGTGTATGGGAATTTACACCGGTTTGGGAAGTCATACCCCCTGAGGCTAAGCCGAAGGATGTATGTGTTCCCAGACCGGTGTAAACTCCCATACACCCTGGAAAACACAAGGATAACGGATTTATTTCCAAGAATTTCGATGTACTTAATATTTTAACCAACAAAGTGGAAAAACTGACAGAATATTTGTACTTTGTAGGTTTCTTAATACAACCAGACAAATATGGATGTCATTGGAACTGTCTCAATGAGCCAGTTCCAATGACATCCATATCTGTAATATTTTATTGCACATGCATATATTAAATTTTCTGTATTTTTATTTTTGTTCTAACATGACGGAACAGAAGATATGAGTTAATAATTAAAAAAAATGGGTATTTTTTTAGCCATATAACCTGCTATTGGGTATTCTTGTTTTTTACACAGTGGTTAACTTCGGTGTGAAAAAAGCTACAGTGGATTTCAAATTACTCTGTACCTCTCAGCCAACCAAAACGTAGTATTTTGATTCATTTGGAAATGATATTATTTGCATCGTACCTGTAAGGCAGTCAAATCACTAAATTTCAGTCAGTCGGGGCATAAAACAATTTACAAATCAAGAAATTGATAATTCAGTATAACCTACAACAAAGTACTCAAAATATGGTTCTCAGTCATACTCAGTTCTGTGACAGTCGACACTTCATCTCTGTTGTTTTTAGAGAATAAGAATTTCCCGTCCAAGTCCGCCAGGTGATCCCAGTACCAAATGTCACGTGGGCTCCTCCAAGATAAAGGCCATTCAGGTTGGAATCATGGCATATTTCATACCACCAGGCTCCCCGGTACATGCTTGCACAGTTGCCATCTCCATAGATGTCGTTATCGCGGTCCTTTGTTGTAAATTCTAATCCGTTTTGTCTTCGGAGTGAATCACCTAAAATAATATGGCATTATAAATGAGCAGCACACGTTCAGCAGTTTCTTTCATGTATTTGTTTGTTCACGATGAAAACATCCATTGTTTACTTCATTACAGCATTCGCGACGCATTATTACAAAAAATGTTAGTTCTTTGTTAAGCTTTTAAAAAGCAGCCTACAAAGATGATTGACAGGGGCGCAAATTACATCTCTGGCAGAGGTGAAGTAGGGAGGGGGGGGGGGGTATTTTGCCAGACCAAGGGAGGAGGTTGGTTGTCAGCTGATTGGGGTCGGGTACGCACAATTTCTGATTTGGGCAACTGTTTGACTCGTCCATCAAAATAGCTTAACCCTTTTCCTGTAAAGTGTCTCATTATGCTGCAGAACACTCCAGTAAGTATAAATGTGCTATTAAAAATTGTATGTGGACATATATAGGTGCACTTTGTGGAAACATTTTCCATGAAATGCCGTTTGGAAAGGGGTGGGTGTACGTCTTGCAAAATTGCAGTGAAAAAGGATTTGGATCTCTCTAGAGAAGCTGACAGCGCCTAGAATGGACTTTCTGGGCAGAAAAACCTCTGAGATATCTGTCTGTCTATCTGTCTGTCTGTCTGTCTGTCTGTCTGTCTGTCTGTCTGTCTGTCTGTCTGTCTGTCTGTCTGTCTGTCTGTCTGTCTATCTGTCTCCCTCTCTTGTTCTCTCTCTCTCTCTCTTTCTCTCTGGTATTTGCAAGATAGTCACTGGTTCTTTTCACGGGTCATTAGAGGGGACCTCGTCCATACTGGAATTATAGAGGATATGGAATGAGTGTTTTTCTCATATAATATTTATGAAACGAGTCTAAGAATTTTCCGTTTGGGCGAGCCTCTGGCGAGCCCAAACGGAAAATTCGGACGAGTTTCAAAAATATTATATGAGAAAAACACTCATTTCATATTCTGTTTATCAGATGACACACACACGCACAAATTAGCCACTTAGTATGACTTTTTAACCCATCACATAACTTGAGTTGCAGACGACACTTGGAAATAACATCCTCGTATAACTAAAAAATTTCATTTTTTGCTTCCAAAACATAGGTTATGACCCCCCATTGGAACGAGCTCGTCGCGCTCGTTCCAATGAGGAGTCATAACCTATGTTTTGGAAGCAAAAATTGAAAATATGAAAAAAATGAATGGCGTTTTTCTTGTAGGTAAAATATTAATTACAATATAACCCACCCGAAATAGGACAGATAACGTAAATTCTCCCTACTGAAATTATGCAAATGTGACCCAGTTGTATTTTGTTTAGCCAATCAAATTGTCCAGTTTTGAAATTGACCAATGGAAGCTCCCAACTCTAATTATGCAAATTGGGAAAATGTGGCCCAGTTTTATTTTGTTCAGCCAATCAAATGATTAATATGAAAACAAAACATCAAATATTTTAAAGTGAACAAAACGGACGAGTTATATGATAAACCCATTTATTCAATAAGGAGCAACTCTAGATCAAACACTATAATTAAATCTGATAAGATCCTTGTTGACTATTTTTCGTAGAAACAGTGACTACTATATGGAGTATAGAATCACATTGATGTGACACACATCAAAGGGACTGGACTGTAACTATGCACCAGTTCCAAAGGGATGCTGAATTTAAGCTGAGTTTAGTATAAATAACATTTATTTCAGTATATCAATATAACGAGAAACACCGAACAAAAATACTTACCATGCAATTGTAAACTTGAAAGTGGATTCAGCCGCAAGCACGCCGCTTATGTAAGCAGTTTCCACGCAAAACGTTACACTAACATATAAAAAATTATGGAGAAAAATTATATATCTGGAATATGAACTTTGTACTACATTTGTATACTGACACTGAAATTATTCTTACTTTTTTATTTGGGTTTAACGACACTTTCGACAGCTAGAGTCACCTCGTGTCGGATAAAGTATTCAGATCAAACAAATGTGGTAAATTGGAAAAAGGTGTGGTGGTTTTGGAAAGAAGAAGTTAAGAAACATTGAAAGGAAATTGAGATAAGAGGTAACCTAGGTCGAATGGATAAAAGCTATGGCATGACTCGGTCTGATCTAGGTCACCACGCTATGCTCTAAGTATAATTTTTCATTATCTTTTAAATCAACCAATTTTCTCGATATATTTATGAAGGCACTTAAGTATTGTTCTATGAATTTAAACGTGGCAATGAATACTTCCATACAACATGACACTAATATCTATTGTGCATGGTAGCATACGGAGTTTTGTGCTTCTTATCCATCGGTAAAGTGGACATCCAAATAGAAAGTGGTGAATAGCTTTACGTTCACCACAACTTCAAGACGAGCGTTTCGGGTGATTATTGAATAAGCAATCATTAAGGTTGCTGTTACCAAAACGGAGTTAACAATGGTCCATGTGAGTTTGGCCTGATTTGTGGTGATACAAAAAAACTTAGGATGAGCAACTTATCTTTGTTAATATTAATAAATGACATAAACTGACATAAGTTGTTTTCGCGGATTTCAATGGGGAAAGTGTTCCATAGTCTTGTGTTGAACGGAAGGAATGAACTCTGATGTGATATGGTTCCACAGAATGGTACGGCCAAGTTAGATTTATTGCACAGAGTGTAATTGTGGAATGTCGACGAGCGGGGGCCTAACGTGGATAGATAATTGGTCGCTAGGTGGTGGTACATTTTAAAGTACTGTTTTGATTTGTGCTTATTTCTGCGGGTTTGCAGCATTTCCCACCCGGCATACTCCATCGCTTTGTTGGCACAAGGTGTCGCGCCGGTCACAATTCTCGAAGCCTCACTTAGGATTTTTTTTATAATTCCGTCGATTCTGATTCAGAAAAGGTTGTCCTACACACTGTCGACAAACCCAAGTACGCGGCGTATTAAAGCAGAGTAAATATTTCTAAGGGTTTTTCTGTATAAGCTGAATTTGTACTTCCTTAGTTAGATTCAATTATTTTCTAGGTTAATCTTTAGTTATTCTCATTTTTCTTTTTTTTTTTCTTCTTTAAGTGATATTTGTCTGATGATTCCGGGAAAATGGCTTGTACGATTTCACTGTAATTTGGCACATTTATAGAGCTCGAAGCTAACGTTGTCACGTGGGTCATGACATTTGTGACGTATTTCGTTTTCTGCCAAAATGTTGCCAACATCGGCCATTTTGACACGTTAATCCCTGTCGGCCTAAAAATTCCAAACAAAACGTATTTTGGGCAAAAATGGTCAACAGTATGCAATTTCTCGGCAATGGGACAGTGTATTCTCAAAATGTTGACTATAGAAACTTGGAGCATTCATAGAAAAACATAGTAAAACAAAGTCGCCGTTGTACGTTTTGTTAACCCTCGTCCACTTTTGGTGGCTTTAATTGGAGTACCGTCTCAGTATTATGATAAGTCACCAACTCTGCATTCACCTTTCTACCAGTTTAAATAGAAAAGTTGAAAATTACTTTTATATTCGTGTTTATCATTGGCTATGAAACATTTTTGGTATGTAAGTTTTGTTATAAAGTTTAACCCAATGCTTGTTCAGACCGCACGAAGATGGGTACAAACAGAAAAAAAACTCCATATAAGTCTTGAGAATTTGGTATGATTAAGCACTTATTTTCTCCTTTAGAAAACTGGAAAAGGACTGAACCTCGTGCATATCATCATGGACCAATGAACGTGGAGCGACTTTGCTCTTATATGTTAAAATGAAAAGTTTAACTCTGAGCTGAAATAGTAGTTTGAACGGTACTGCCATAAAAAATCGTGATTTCGGTGCAAACTTTTACAAGTTTCGCTTGTGTTTTCCGTCAGTTCCGAATGTAAAATAGAAAACATTTTGCATATCTGTTCGCATCATCCCCTGTCGAGAATATTTGCTGTTGTAAGTTATTTCGTAACGTTTAGCCTATTGCCTGTTCTGGCTGTATGATGATCGTTACTGTTAGTAAAACGATCTCTTTTGAAAATTTGGTAAGTGAAAGTAAAGATTTTTTTCCGCTGAGAAACAAGAAAGGACCAGATATTGTGTATAGATTTGTACAGGCATGTATGTGAAATAAGTTTGATGTCATATGTTATTAAAAATTTAACCCTTGGCCATCATGGTGGTTTAAGTAGTTGTAGAGTCAAACAATAGTTATTATGGCTATTTGACAAGACTGGCCCGTCTTTCTCATCTGTTCCAAATAGCAAATCTGAAAACAGTTTTTATGTCTGTTTGTATCATCATCTGTCAAGACTATTTGTTGTAAGTTACATCTTAACGTAAACCACAAAACCCGTCCTGTCTGCATGAGGATTGGCACTGTTAGCAAAATGATCATCTTTGAGAGTTTATTTAGTTAAAGATCTAATTTTCCCCACCTAGAAATGTGAAACGACCACATGTTGTTTATAGATTTATGCAGCAATGTAAGTGAAATAATTTTGCTGTTATATTTTATTATGACAAAAAGTTAATCCTGAGCCTTTTGGTAGCTTGAGTAGTTTTACTGTCAAAAAAAATGTTGATTTTTTACAAACTGACAAGTTTGACTGGACTGCTGTCTTTAACCTTCGCGCCTGCCGACTATCTCGCACATCTCCTGTTCTATTCGTTGTTCGGTTATAAACAACACTCAAATTAAAGAAGAGGTGCAAGAGCACATTTTTGCATTACCTCCTTATTGGTGGGTCTTCGTTTCCCATTGATTTCACTCAAAAGCTCGCCGTCGAGGTCATTTAACACGTGCAGCCGATATATTCGTTTACCAATGACGAAAGGGTTAGCATAATCTATTTTAGACCGAGGCATTGCAGGCGATGTCATGCGAGGAGTTGTGTTTTGGTTGATTTGGATACAGATCAACAATAAATCTGAACTTTTCGCGACATCAATATGTTTGTTACGAAATTCGGACCCAAGTAAAACATTCAGTAAAATAATGAAGTAGAAATGCGATGGAAAATAACTGTGAATGCTTTCTAAGTAAAATTGTGATGTTCACACTGATAAATTTAGCAACAGCTTTAGAAACGTTGTGCACGAAAGCAGAGCAGTGAATGAGTTAATAGTATGTTGTTTTGCCTAAAATTCCTTTCCGATGAATGCTCTTTAGCACGGTCGAAGTTTTTCGCCGGTTGGGATGGGGATAACTCCCATATTTTTCACCAGACCAAAATATTGATTTCGACAGATTTCTATTTGAACAACCAAATCATGTACTGGATTACTTATCGAAAAAGCAAGCTCACAAGTATGTTTTAGCCAGAATACCAGTACTTTACTTCCATTTTGCCAAATTTACCAAAACGAAGTCTAAAATAAAATTCCTCTCGTGGCAAGAGCAAAAATTTCTCTCACAAAACTATGAGTGCCCCCCCCCCCCTCCCTCCCACAACACCTCCCTCTCACACACCTGAAATCTACTCCAGCACTGCCCTGGAATGGAGGTGAAACTAGATGGTGTCATTTGTGTGCAAACCACATTAAAATATATCCCTGATTTTGCATTCTTGATTATTCGTTAATGCCGATATAGACAGAAATGAAAAGGTATTATATGGTACATTACATTGATTGATAAACAATATTATTTCTATCCTGCTGAAGATTCTCCATCCGAGATTGGATTCTCTTCTGACATGATGTACAAACAATATAGTAAGTGTGTTCAAAGCCCTCAAATGTTTATCCCATTCCATATCCTTGATTGTAAGTGATGAAAAATTTTGTTCAAAGTACACCAATGAATACACACATAGGTCCAAACTAACTATATGGTTTAATAATAATAAAAATAATAATAATTGAAAAAATGTACTGTATTTTAAATATGACAGTAACTGTAACAAGCAAATAACATTACTAAAAATGGAATTAGTGTATCAATTTATCTTCATTAATTAGCGACATTTCATATTTTATTATACATCAAACAAAATCAACCAATCAGAGTGTAGAATTACAGTCACGTGAATTTAAAACCTCTAGTGGCTTTTTGCAAGAAACCGATTCTCTAACGACAAACGTGATGCTACGGGTGCCACATGGGGCCGAATCAATTATCCGGAAGCTTTCTGGACATCTAGACACCCTACCGGAACATATCAGTAATATTTCAACATTTCGAATTAAAACCCATAGGAGCTTTCGCCAGAAACCAATTCTATAACGACAGCAGTGACGCCACGAGCACCACATGGGGCCGAATTAAAAATCAAAAACCTTTATACATATCTAGACACCGTCTTGGAACGTATAACCACACTTTCACCGTTTCGAATTAAAACCCCAAGAAGTCCTCCACCGGAAACAGATTCTCTAAAGACATAAGTGGTACTACGGGCGCCACATGGGACCAAACTAAAATCTGAAGCCTTTATGCACATTTAGACACACTACAAGAACATATGCAAACACTTTCAACGTTTCGAATTAAAATCCCTAGGTGCTTTCCACCGAAAACCGATTTTCTAACAATTAAAGTGGTTCCACTGGAACCACTTGGATCCAAATCAAAATTCCAAAACATGTATGGATATCTACAGATGCCACCGAACACCTTAGTATATTTAAAAGATTTCGAATGAAACACTCTAGGAGCCTTTTAATGGAAACCGATTTTCTAACAATAACAATAAAAGTGGTTCTACTGGAACCACCTGTGGCCAAATGAAATTCCGAAGCCTTTATGCACATCTACAGATGCAACCTGAACACCTTAGCTTAGTTTAAAGGTTTCGAATTAATTAGCCTAGGAACCTTTCAAAGGAAACCGATTTTCTAACAATAACAATAAATGTGGTTCCACTGGAACCACTTATGCCAAATCAAAATTCCGAAACCTTTATGCACATCAACAGATGCTACCTGTACACCTCAGCATAGTTTAAATGTTTCGAGTTACATACTCTTGGTGATATTAAGATTTTTTTAAAAAATGCGGGGATAATTAAGTCAAACGAATCGCTTTGAAATCAAGTTCGGGGAAATGGGCTAATCTTCTTCGGCTAATCGCTTATATGTCTTGGAAGGAAACTTTTTCAAGACAGCATGGGGTTGCGATAGCTGGCGACAGGTCCTCGATCAGTCATCGTTGACTGTCTACACGATACTCACAATATTCTCGGAAACAAATGCATCCCTCCATGTGACGAATAGACACACGTTCCAAATTTTCATCGTCCGAAAATTTATAGCCCTTATTCTTCAAAATCTGGGAGAAGCATACGTATAACTTGAACTACGTTTTAAAATATTAACCAGGCTATTCAAGACGTCTCATGTTTTGACCAAGTGGAAGTATCGCAGGCATGCCTTGTTGATGCAGTTGGAATATTGGACACTCGGGATAATAATTCATGGCTCAGGGTTCTCGGAAATGTAGTTGTGAGTAATTAACTGCAGTGTATGTAGGAGTTGATGGGTGACTATCCAAAAGAGTCGTCGAACTTACAAGTAGACAATTCAAGGTAAAAAAAAACGTCAGAGAAAGAATCTTGGGGATCTGTAACCGAAATCGGCGAGAGGAGGTCAAAGCAAAGAGGTCTTTTGGTGGCTTGCGTGATAAAGAAAAGCCAGGTTGTAAACAGTACATTGGGGCGCCTTTGAGGCGGGTGGCGAGGGGTCACTACAGTGTAAGCTGATGTTACGGTCGTTGAAGCTTAGTGGGAAATTCGGAATGGCAGTGCAGAGGAGAGCCAAATGTGTAATTTAAGAGTAGTGGAGAGCCTGGAACACTTTCTATTTGAATACAAAAAGCATCAGTCTAACAGAATAAGATTCACTGGGAGTATAATGGCAAAGTGGGTCGGAAGAATGAAGGATATGTGTGTATTCAGCCACAAAAGGGAGAGGGTTAGTATGCTTATCGGAGAGATTGGGAAGAATGGGGCACGGGATGGCATTGCGGCAGTGATGAAATATTTAATTTAAAGGATTTTATTACAGGTGCATCACAATGTCTCTTTTTCAGGTTTTAATATTTATTATTACTTATGGAATTTCATTTCTTTTAGTGGCGATTGGTTTGTTAGTCATAGTGTTAATTTTTACAGGTTGTTACACTAATTACAGATCACTGAATGTTAAATTGATGACTTTCTTTATTACAGGTCACTTGGTTTTCACAACACTATTTGCTGACTTACATGTTTCACTCTATGCATGCACTGAACACTGATTAAATCATTCCTCATTGGATAATCTCTTTGATTTATTGGCTTAAATGGTCTGCCCTGTCCAGTATTTTTTACACTGTTTGTATCTGTGACCTGTTGATGTGATCTTGTGCTTGAAGTGTTCTTTGCAGTTCTCTTGTTTTTCCACTAGTCAAAAAATAGTTGAAATTAGTTTGAATTGGTATGTGAAATAGTGAACTCAGTTATGTAGTGTGTATTTCCTGAAGGATTCATAGGATTCTCGGAGTTTAGAAGTCCAGGTACAGTCAAGCTTCCATTTTATACTATTTTATTTAGAATATTTACTGTACTGACTATTTAAGTTTATTTTAATAATGATCGAGTAACCTGGTCAGCGTTTCATGTCTAGGAAAACGCTGGTCCGGCTGACCAGTTGAGTTTCAATCAGCGCTAGTTTCATTTAGTAAATCTCTTCCGATTGATTTCGTTATCGCTGTCTTCACTTTGAAGGCTGGTAATGTTTAATTATTGTAAATTACTGCATTAATTTTGTGTTTATTTTGTAATTACTAGGAGCATCTATGGAGTATGCGAAATAAATCATTAGTTTTAATTGTCCCTAGAGACGGGTGATTCGGCTTATTCTGCGAAAGCAGGGCGAGCCGGATTGCGCGCCGCTGTGGATGTATCAACAGATGCTCGTTAACTTAACCATTTTCCATCCGTCATATCTCTAAGACAATGTTTTGTTCTGTGCAGGTTCGGGAAATGCCACTACATATACCACGTAGACAAGTACAGTTAAAACCATGGGAACTCGTCACACTGGGGGTATGCATTCATTAGTTTAACCCTTTACTGTTAAATCTGTCAGACTACTTATTTGAAATGTCTACTTCAGACAAACTGGAATAATGTTGTATAAAGTATGTGTTTGTCTGCGTCACCATCCGTGAATTCATATTTTCATAATAATTTATTACTCGGTCTATTAAATATTATTAATATACTGTTGATCTAACACCCTAGTGTGTAGGTGTACACTATGTTTAATTGAGTTCAGCCATGTAAATATTTGTGTATGTTTATCAGTTGATTACACCCTTTCGGTGTTACGTAATCGGCAATACATCAGTACGTGCTATTCTGTTTGGGGCAACTGTGGTCGTAAGAATGGGAATCACTATGCTGTCTTGTAATATATTTCTTACTTTGTGGTACATTTTATTTATTGCATAGACATTTGTTGTTGTTTTCAGATGGAATGAGCTCATTCCAGCCGAGTATACCAACCCATGTTTTGCAAACTAGGGTGTTATTACATTGTTGAATTTCGCTTGAGTGGTCAGGTGAAAAAAGCCTGTATTTAGGTTCTATGGAAAGATGCGCTAGTACTATAATTTAATACAATAGCATAGCGAGGGGTTCGGATGTATAATTTAATATTTTCACACATATGCGTGTATGTTAGTTGGTGTGTGTTTTATGCATTTTTACCTAGGAAGTTTTTGTCCATATGGATTTGTTTTGTTTCAATTTATTGGATAGTACCTATTGACCCTCTCCAGTACATTGAAGCAGGCCAGGCCCATATGAGCGGGTGCTACTAATCAAACTTATAGATTATGAAAGTCAGCTCACATATGATAGTTACTTATGAGTTTTATTTTTTAATTTCAGAGTTCGTTGCAAATCTATTTTGTACATAAATGTTGCCTTGTATCCAACAGACGCAGTTTATTAAAGGAAATAAAACGAACCTACCTTAAACTTTATTCCGCCTCATCTAATGTATTAGTGGTACATTATTGGGTATAAATGGCCCCCAACGTGATTCCATAAACTGTGAACTGTTATTTGGAAGTGTTGTGAAACTAGTGCGTTATGATTCCACAATAGGCTTTTCAACTTCCTGGAGCTCTTCGATTTTGCATGATGATTCCAACTTTGTGCATCAACATACGTTCGTTACAATTATTTTTCTGGGGTATTTGACTATTGATTGATTGTACATTGACTGTGAAACTTGACTTCTAAAATTGACTGCTTGACATAAAAAACAAACACACAAACAAACAAAACAGTTTAGCCTAATATTCTAAAATGTACTAGTTTGGAAATATGTTTTATAGTTTGAGCCTAAAATATTATTTATCCATTTAATTCAAAACTCAATCAAGCTGGTTTAACAGCAGAGAAATTGCTTTAAAAATGATTTCATTGTTGTTGTAAATTTATTTTGTTATTTTCTCGTGATTAATTTTTTTTATATATATAACAGTAGATTGCATGAGCTATGCCACCGGTTTTATGCCACTGACCTATATCCTATGTCATAGACGTGTCGTATACATAAATGCAATAATATTTTTTTGTCGGTTCATTTGAAAGAAACTTCCAATTTTCGATTGGATCATCATGTTTTAATTCTGTTTCAGGAAACTTATTTTTAGCAGAAAAATGGGTCAATCTTCGGATTAACAATTACAGAACATTCATTTTAGGGATATACATGGTCACGTGGTGTTTATCATCTTTGTGATACCACTTCACGAATTTTCCTTGCATTATTTAATTTTGCCAGCTCTGGAAAAATGTTTAATATATATCTTTTTTGTGTTTGAGAACAGTATTGTTTATGGTCAAGTTTTATTAGTTTATATTTGTTTTAGTACTAACTTATAACACTATGTACTAATAATATACAACTCAAAGTTTGCTAAGCACCACACATTTGACACATCATTGTGAAATTTGCTTGTGACATATTTGTGATATCTCTGGTGGATATGATTCAGAAATGTATTGAGATGGTCCCCAGTGTTTACATTAACTGTCTTGACAGGCAGACTTTTCGTGACAGTCATGGAAAGCAGGTACCCCTTGATTTTCATGATGTTTTTGTGTACAGTCTACATGTACATGACATGTGTAGGGTATTCAATCTTCATTTTAACACAAACCCTTGTGATTTAATGATTGAATATGGCGAATGCAAATGTAAGAAGACATTTGTCTGAAGCAGAGATGTGGCGGGCTGTTGGGATGGTGCAGCGTCAGGTTGGTGAAGCCCTTAGGGTGCACCATACGCTGATCACCAGAGCCTGAGCACGATTTCAGCAGTATGGCAACCAGTAAGACGGTGGCATGGTGCAGGCAGAGACAGGGCAACATCTGCAGCTCAAGACCGGTTTTGGATCATTCAGGCACGTAGGAACCGGTTTGCAACAGCAACCCAGCTTCGCAATGACCTTCAAAATGCATCCGGGGTAAATGTTTCGACGCAGACTATCCGGGAAAGGTTGCAGAAAGATGGTCTCCGATCGAGAAGACATTGTATTCGCATTCAGCTGTCCAAGAACCACCGCCAGACACGATATGAATGGGCCATGGACCATGTTGGATGTACCAGAGAAGATTGGCGACCTGTCCTTTTTACAGATGAGTCAAGGTACTGCCTCGACTACACAGCGTTCTAGGGTGTGGAGAAATCCAGGAGAGCGATTCCATGTAGCGGACAATGCCGGACTTGACCGCTGTGGTGGAGGGTCAATAATGGTCTCGGGTGGCATCAGCTGGGATGGACGTGCAGAGCTTTGTGTCCCTGACCGTGGTACACTGACGGCACGGTGGTATATTGATGAGATCCTGGATGCCCACGTCAGATTGTATGCAGGTGCAGTGGGTGATAGATTCATTCTGATGGACGATAATGCCCATCCTCATGTTGCTAATGCTGTCCAGGAGTTCCGACAGGGGGAGGGGATTGATCGTATGGACTGGCGAGCAAGATACCCTGACCTCAGTCCAATTGAACATGCCTGGAATGAGTTGTAGCTTGCAATTGCAGCCCGTCCAGTCAAGCCAAGAAGTGTCCATGGGCTTGGTGCCATGATGGTCCAAGAAATGAACAACATCCCGCAAAGGGCCATCGGGAATCTTACTGGAAGCATGAGAAGACGTTGTCAAGCTGTTATTAACGGTAATGGGTCGCATATTCGATATTAAACCCATACCAGTTCGCTCCATCAACTTTTTGGCAAATTTGAAAAATTTCCTCTTTTAACAATAATATCCATTTTCCAGGGTTATCGTATTCAAAAGCTAAAAAATAATATCAAACACAAACAAAATCT
Organism: Pictodentalium vernedei; assembly: GCA_031216915.1. Classification (NCBI taxonomy): domain Eukaryota; kingdom Metazoa; phylum Mollusca; class Scaphopoda; order Dentaliida; family Dentaliidae; genus Pictodentalium; species Pictodentalium vernedei. The sequence continues at coordinate 173,746,436 of CM062297.1, forward strand.
TAATTTCTGTACTTCTATCATTAAAGATATAATTAAATAAAAATATATATACACTTTTCATAACAATATTTCAACTAAAACGTAAAACAGGTAGTTGGATGTACTTGGTGCTTAGCAAACTTTGAGTAGTATAGGTATATCAGCTTATATTATTATTGTGCTTCAGAACAAATTACTTAGAACACTACTGTGTAAAAGATTCTAAAACATGAATCCCGATGAATTGAACAAACTTTCAGCTGCCTTTAGCTCTTTAGGGGTGAAACCTAAAACTGATTCACCCGAAGAGCTTAAGCAATGGATGATTGATGTTGTAAATTCCGGTGAACTTGGTTAGATATTAAACCAGATATAAAAGTGATGAAAAATCACATATATATAAGTAGTAAATCATATAACAGAACGGGCCATTTCAGGTGGATCACATCGGTGGATCTCATGATTATGACGTTCTAGTCGCGTGACACCGTTATGTCATGTAAGGATGTCCATTTTAGAGTTTTAGAGGCATTCCACCAATTCTGGCATTGATGACCGAGTCCTATTTTACAAGTAAAATATTGCATGTTTACCACGGGGGGGGGGGGGGGGGGGGGGGGGGTCCAACGGAGAAATGAAGTATACTTAAATGGGTCTGCGTACCATCTGTATTTACAGTGATCTCATGGATTTTGTTCATCCGAAAACACAAAATTAGTTATTTTAAAAAAACAATTTCAGCTCCATGCAGCGATGGAAATGAAACATTCAAGTTGTTACCACAGATCCTTGGTACCATAGACTATAGTCGGGGAACATCTAATTTTTCCGCCAGTTTTCATATTTTGAGTGAAAGGTTTCGGTTGCTCCATCAATTATGAAAACTGTAAATTCGATTTTGAGAATTCAAATTTGCACTGCTGCTAGAAAAATAATGAAAACTGTCTGAAAAAAATATTTTCCCCGAATTCAGTTGTTTGGGGAGGGGGTGGTGGTGGTGCTGACAGAGGCGGGTAGAGGAAATTTGGACCCCAGAGTTAATTGTTACGGGCCCCTTTTCGAAAGCGTCGCGATATTGATGCAGATGCCAAATGCATCAGCCGTGAATGCTACAGCAAAGCAAAGGCACGAGCGATGATAGGGGCGGAGTTTTCTTCAGTGGGGGGTGGGGTGCCGGTTCTCCCAAGAAAATGTTGAAATCAGTTATTAAATGGAGACTTCTGTCGACTTTTGGGATGAAAATGTTATGTTCTGGCAGTCAAAATGTCGTTCATCAGTGAGTATCCAGTGACCTAGAGTTATAGCCTTTGACTGCACAATTCTTGAAGTGATGATTTTCTTAAGCCAAGATAATTTTATAAAGTTATCACCTTGCTGTTTCTCGCTCGGGGATCAGGGAGCCATGCTTGGCACCGAAGTCGGAACTTTATGTGGAGGTGGTGCAGGCCTAACCCAAGATAACTGGACTCCTGGATCACCCCCCCCCCCCCCCCGAGGTTCTGGGCCGCGGTGTTACTACCCTGGGCCCTCACCCTCTCCCCGTCCCTGGGTGCTGAATTAGCGCAAAATCAATAGTCTTATTTTGCGCGAGGCTCCGACTGCCATCATCCCATTAAAATATTGCACACGTGTTTTCACAAGAGAAGGATGTATCAATTTGGCCATTGAAAAACAAGAGGTAAGAGGTCCCAAAAGAGTAGAAAGAAAGCAAGGTCACATTTATACACAAAAAAGGGGAAATGGACGTTCGGGATGATTATCGGGGATCTCTGTCACTAGCAACTTAAAAAAGAATTACGTAAAGTCTCGTACGGGGGATTAGCGGAGGTGATCGAAGAGAATGTGCTTGTGGTATCCAGTATGGCTTCAGAAAGGGAAGGAGAGTCACTGACCATCTTTTCACACAATCCCAAATGATAGAATTTACGGAAACCAAAAAGATGTTTATGTCCTTTCTGGGCGTGAAAAAGCACGTGACAGCGTGTTGAGGGAGGGTATGTGGTGAAAGCTTGGCTTGAGGCCCTGGGCTTGGGAGGCGAGTTTGTTGGAATTTTGAAAGCATGATATAAAGATGTGTAAAGTGAACTTAGCCTGGGTGACATAACAACAAACGTGTGCTTATGGCGATAGGCCTAAAGCAGGGGTGTATCCATTGGCCAATTCTTTTTGCATTCTGCTTCACAGATGTAGATGAACTCCTGCATACCGGTAAGGGTGTGGCAGTGGCAGTTTGGTATATGAAGATGTTGGGTCTATCTTTCGTAGACGACATTTGTACTGGTGTCAAAAAGCGAGGGCGGGGGGGGGGGGGGTGCGAAAATGCTCGCAATTATTGGGAGATATAGGAACAAATGGAGACTCGAACTGAATGAAGGCAAAAGCAAAGTTATACCTGTATACCGTAGTGTAGAACCTACTCGAAAATGGGGAATGGGGGAGGTCTTTATTTCGGAAGGTGGAAACAAACTTCTTAGAGTGGGAGAGACATGAGGGAACGAGTAATTGGGGGTAAATATAAACATTATTACGGGGAGAGGCATCTACCGAAACTACACAAGTAAACTAACTGTGAAGAAGAAGCAAATCCTTAATCAAATGAAGCTCATAGGGAGAAGTGGTGGGTGTACCAGGTATAACGTATGTTACGGAAGTGATACCTCTAAACCAAATGGCTTTATAGAGCATGGGAACCATGCCGATGGATAACGGGGCCGAGTAATGCCGCAGAACTAGAGGTGATAAGGGGTGGACTTGGGTGGATGAGGTTCAAGGACGAGATAGACTTGATGAAACTCTGTTTTCTTAACTATTTAGTAAATCTCCCTCCAACCTAGGGCACATATATCGTCAGAGAAAGAGTGATAGAGTAATGTGACCTTAATGGACAAAGTGTGTGTGTGGGGAGGGGGGGGGGGGGGAGTCAACTCAAAGAGGTCTCTGAGTGCCCTGTGTGATAAAGAGAAGCCAGGTTTTGAAGACTACCTTGAAAGCACCTTTGGGTGGAGGAACGGTTCAAGCTGAGGTCGCGGTAGCTGGAGATTAAGGGACAGTTGGGAAAGATTGTGAAAAGGAGTGTTAAATATGTAACTTGGGCGTACTGGAGACTCTGGGACACTTTATATTAGAACGTCCAAAATCACAGTCATCCAAAATAAGATTCACTGGGCGTAGTATAATGTGGAAGTGGGTTGGAAGAATGAAGAACATGTGGTTCATGAGTGGCACGAAGGAGGCGGTTAGTGTGCTTATCGCAGAGATTAGGAAAAATGGGGTTCGGAGTGTCTTCCAGCCACTTACCCTATAAAAGTATTGTATAAATTTTCTGATCAACTTTCCCGATTGATTACCTTCTCAGTAGATATATCAGGTGTGTTCCAATACATTTGCTAGTGATGACGTATTCGTGACACCAACACCCTCACCACCACCACAATTTTCCAATAATTTGTCTAGTCGTAACGTATTCGTCAGGATTTGATCCGAAGATATCGATTCTCTTATGCTATTAATTATATACTTTCTTAAAAGTGGATTTCATACTTTGACTGGTGTCGCACAAACGCGGGCATATATTATATGGAGGTCTGTAGCACCCTATTAGGGCTGTTGTCGGCCAGGCATGACAAATATGGAAATCTGGTACGGTATGTGTTAGTTAAATAATTTACGTCACGACACGTCTTCTTCAAAACCAAGCCGCGAATAATCCTCTTATACTCGAAAAACTCTGGTTCTCTGTGATACCAACTGTGTACTGATCTTGTCCCGTGTGGGGTACCGACATTATGGTACTCCAGGAAAAAAAACACTGTTGGTACTCCAAGAAACTAAATTGCAATGGTAGTTTGAGAAACTAAAACTGTCTGGTACTTCGTTTTGGTTCTCTAGGAAACCAAAAGTTTGGTACTTCACTGTGGTTCTCCAGAGAACTCATCTCAAGAACCAAACTACGGTGCTCCAAGAAACCCAAAGTCTAGTACTTAGGTACCCCCCCCCCCCCCCCAACTCCAACCAATCCCTTTCATGTATACAACACGTACATGGGAGGGGTAGGCGCAAATATTGCTCCACTGAGGGATCCTAAGAACCGGGCTGAAATTTGAAAAGCTGCAGAACTACCAGGCTCCCTCGTGTGTCGGATACATTTATTGTGTAGATAACACCACAAATCATGTCGCTATGAAAAAAAATGAAAAAAGAAAAATTGAGTTATGCAGTTCCTTTAATAACCTTCAACTACATAAACTGCAACTCACATAAATCAAATACAGTTTGCTCTAAATCATCCACTCCAGTTTATCGATAGTTAGGTATTCCACTACCATCCATTTGGTATTATACGCTCGAAATATAGAGGAGGCTATCAATATTCGGTGTTTTATGTATCTCATATACTGGTGGTATCCCAGAATACCAAATTGTATTGTTTTTTTAGAGTGTACCTGTTCTCAAATGGACCGTGCCAGTTACGTTCATTGTGCATTGTTGCGAAATGGACGCTGTTCCAAAAAAACACGAAAATTCCCATAAAGAATTAAAAATCCGTTATTATAATTTTTGAGTAAGCAACAATCACAAAGCGTAGCGGCGGTGAAGAGAAATATATCGGGATCTGAAAACTGAAAGATACTTTCTTGATTTTGTTTTATTCCCGTGTTTATTTACCTGCATGGGGAGCTCGGAACAGACTGTAGTGTTTCTCGTCAGTTATGAATGGAAAATCTGACAATATTTGGCATATCTGTTTGCGTCATCAACTTTTGACAACTGAGCCGAGGAACAAGCGTCCTCTTTAAAAATACATTCAGTCACACCGTACATAAAATAATGAAAAGACCCAGGAGGCAATTTCATTGTTTTAGACATCACCATCGATGATCAAAGGATGGCAATGACAGTTATCTATGGTCCAAATGATGACAAACCTCAATTTTACAATAATGTATTTCTTAAAATAGAAGAGATCGGCAATACTTCAGTTGTATTGGGCGAAGACTGGCATGTACCACAAAGCTACGAAAAAGACACTGTCAAATAATTTAATCATTTGCCCCGCCTCTGTGTTTGATTGGTTGAAAGCATACAGCGCGAAAGTCGTCAAAATCGTATAAACCAAATCACGTTATGATTTGGAATGTCTACACTCTGGAAGCCCCGCACACTCAATCCAATTGTCACCGTGAGGGCCTGACGGCAGACTGATAGATGGATAACAAGCTTGTAAACAAAGATCAATGATCGATTTTTTCGTCGCCTCCAGTCAGCGAGAATAAAATGATAATTTCTCGGGAACAATTGAATTTAATAAAATATACCGAAGTGGAAGACGAATAAAATATCATACACCCAAACATGTTTTTGAGGGAACTTACAAAAAATGTTTTTAATGATATTGTTACGTGACTTGGTAAATATCTGTCGTCTGCGATCGAAAATCAAAACAACAAACAATTTGAAAATGATTGACGTGACCTGTGTGTGGCACACTTTCCTGAGTTTGACTGTTGTCTTTTGCGAAAATTAAAAGTTTTTCGGTCACGTACACATAGTTTTTATATTTTAATATTACAGCCGGATTAAATTATAAGAAATAACTGTTGTTTTCCTTCGGTTTATTCGATATAAACCGAAAATTTTCAGCACAAGCTTAATCATAACTCGCATTATTTCTTAATTATAGACGCAAAAATAATACAAAATCAAATTTATGGATAAACTTGATCTGTATGATGTTTGGAGAATGGAAAATACTTGTTTAAAACATATACATGGCGGGGACCAGAAAATAAATTGGCAAGATTATATTATTTTTTAATGTCCTCCGATCTACAAATGTTTTTCCAGAAAGCAGATATTCTTTTTAGAAAAATGTCAGACCACAACCCGATCACTCTCAATTTATCTTTTATCAGTGAACCCCGGGGAAAGCGTCTTTGTAACTTTAATAACAGTCTTTTGAGTGACCCGGAATATGCAAATGCCATAAAGCAAGCCATCGCAGAAACTATAGAACAATATACCAAACATAATAATAATAATAATAATAATAATAATAACCTTACTATAAATGATCAACTATTTTGGGAAATGTTGAAACGTATAATAGACAAAACTGTTTCTTACATTCATTCTCACAGCATTCTTGAAATGAAAATCGAATAGAACGCAACAGAAAATTGAAACAAAATTAAGTGCTCTTACGCAAGGTCTGGACAAAGGCGATACATCAGTCATACATGAAATGGAATCACTAGAAACCAAGCTGAAAACATTTAGGGAGAAAAAATAAGAGGGATGATTTCATTACGTGTACGCTCCATTTAAAACCCGTCTTCGTTACACACGGTGATAACTCTATAATATACGGGTCCACCACCCGCCTATCGAGGCTAATTATAGATTAGTGGGAAAACCAGACTTCAAACAGAACGCCGACGACATGTATCACCGGATAGCAGCGAGTGATTCAGCGATATAATATAGTTACGCAAATAAACTCCTGATTGCAAACTCGACCAATAAGCAAAAAAATATGTTTGAAAACTCAACATTATTCCATTACGATGACGTCACTACGTTCATTTGCATTTCTCTTACAAGAATTGCCCATGAAGCTAGCATTTAAGAGAGCGGATAAATACATTTCTTAAAACTTTATACCTGACCAATGAAACGGAGGCCCGAACTATTCCATAAAAAAGTTTTCTTTTCTTCTTGTTTTCGTTCCCTGTTGTTTGATTGACTGGATGTACACTGGCCATACCTCTCCCCTCCGGATTGGCTCTTGAAAACAATATAAATTCACGTATGCGTGTGTGTGTGTGAAGGTGTGTGTGGGTGTGGGGGGGGGGGGTGAATAGATTTATTTTTTTTTTATTTAAGTGGGGACACTCAATGAAGCAGGTTGGTGAGGGAGGGAAGGGGGATAAAAATCTGTTTTACGAGGGTCGACCATCTCCTGTAGTGCCACCCTTGCCCACAAGCCTCATTCTGTAAAATGTCGGTGAACTGGGTGTGAAGCAAACCGGGCATATTTTAAGGCATTTTAAATTGCCAGGTACTTTGCATTTGTTCTCAGTTTGAAATACACTATGAGGGATGTACATGTAGATGGGTATACAGTAGATGTGGGTTTAAAGAAAGAGATTGTTGCACAACAAATACACATTATAAAAAGGAAACCTGTTAAAAAATTAAGAAGCCCCGACAGCATGGGAATATTATCTTTATTTCCACTGTAGTGCTTGCATGAGGCCTACTATGCTTTTTCTTGGGGGTTGTTACGGTGATCATGGGCATGAATCAGTGGCGCAGCCAGGGGGCGCCAAGGGGGGGGGGGGGGGGCACATGCCCATAGAGGGAACATCAGGCAATATATTTTAATATCTAGATAATTATACTTGTAAGATGTCTGAGGGGTGTCATCCCAACAAGACGAATGGCTGAAATATCCCAACAAGACGAATCCCAACAGGACGAAAACTTCTTTTTCCATTAACTATGGAGGAAATTCATGAAAGGAGATTTATAAAGTGTATAATTGCGCTCCTTTGGGGTGATTGTTTCACATGTTTCAGTACTTGTGGAGCAGTTATTATTAATATTTTTATTTTTCATCTCTTGATCGCCCACATTCACCGTCTGACTTGAGCAATAGTTTATTTCAAATGTTATTTCCTTAAGGCTTACTGTGCCAAGCAGCCGCGTTATGTCCGTGGGCAAGACAGTTCACCCCATTGCCCACGTGGGGACACGGTGGCGTTATGTGCTAAGGCGTACTGCACGTCGATGGTGCAATTGTCTTCAACCAATGCTAACACTGCTTGTGTGGAGTTAGTATGTTGAGGAGTTGACAGTTGCTCGCTGTTGCTCGGTGGTTCTCTCCCGGTACTCCGGCTTCCTCTTCCCGTGAAACTGTCGTGGTCATGATTAGCCATTGTGCCAGAAATATGTTATCTTAAACACGAACAAATAACTTATTTTGTCAATACTTTGTATTCATAAAAAAGTACAAACTTTCAGTCAGCTATTTTTATGAAAACTCACTCGTGACACTAAAAGCGCATTTAAAAAAAAAGATATTGCCGACAAAGGTGAAAAAACATGCTCGAAACAAGAGATTTTTATATAAATTCTAATGCTGGCCCCAAAAGTTAAAACATTTCTGGTAAAATATTTCAATATTTTAATAGCCTTCTTGAAAATTCCTTGTCATAATTTCCATCCCCGCGTAATTCACGCTTTATAAAATTGAGAGGATAATTCGCAGTTGAAAACCGAACATTACCACAACCTGTCATTGACGAATGGAAAATTTTCCTCGCAATTCATAAATAACGAGCAAATAGATAAAAACACATTGCTAAATTATTATATTACATGGTACAAAATGTAAACCCCTTTATGTTTTGTTACTCAGTTGTTAATTATTGAGTTTTTCTACCTGATTTATATTATCGCAAGTAGTTATTTTTTCTAGAAAAAATAAAAATGTTCTTCAAAATACCCTTCTCGTTTTTCTTTGCCCGGAACTAGGGGGAGGGGGGGGGGGGGGGTCACAAAATATTTTTCTGGACGTCAGGCGGGGGTGGGTGGGTGTGCCTGGTAGCCGAAAAGCAATATTTTTCCACCCTCCAAAATTTTTTTCCTGTCTGCATTTAGCCTGATTTCGCTTGAAGTAACGTCATCCAGACTCATCAGTAATCCTTATTAAGCAGTTTCGCAATATCCAAGGCCTTCTAGGGGTAGGCATGAGATGGGTACAGGTCTGGGAATTGTATTATTTGTGGTCAAATAGCAATAGAATGTTGACATATCACCAAGAGTATGATCCCGTCAATATGTCTTGTGGTTTTGGGTAATAAGTTAAAGCAGTTAAACTGAGTTAAAATGAATTAGGATTGTATCTAGCTGTGTATCTGATTAAAAATTAACAGACCACACCAGTTGAGCTCACTGGATCTTTAACCCCTTGCACTCTGATGAAAAAATGGTCTGTACGCAACACTATATGCAGTTTCAATTTGGAGTTAGCTGCCATTTTGTTCAGTGTTTTGTTGTCGAAAATTGTCAAAAATTTAACAATTTATATTTTGTTTAACGGAGCTCATACAGGGAGCCCTGTTAAACAAAGTATACATTGCACAGCATTGACACCTCAAGGGGATACCTGGCATATCAAATGATAATTCGCGAAATGTGCAAATGACCAAATACAGTTCTTCGTTTAATAAAATATAATCGCTTCAGATCTGTTCCGATCTCTTTTAAAATAAAATATATATTAACTATTTCAACAAATTTCTTCATTCAAATTGATACTTTGATCACATTTCTGCTGTTTAGATTGTGGAGGTTTGAAGTAGTCAGTTAAAGTTTTTGTTTTTGGAGGTGGTCGTTTACGACATGATGCAACATGCTTCTCCATATTATAAATATTATCTTTGCTGAAATCTTTTCGGCAATGTGGACATAATTTCAACTGTGTCTTCACTGTGCGCAAAATAGCCCCCGAATCACTCATTTTGATCTATTGCGTCAGTCCTGGTTTGTCCTGAAAATATTAAAAGCTGTATTCTTAACATCCGATACCTAGTGCTTTGCTGGGGAAGAGAAGCTACCACACACTCACCTAATCACTCTTCTGAATATGAATTGAACAGAGATATTCCACTCCTCTAAACTTCCATAACCAAGAGTTTTACCTGTTGTTTCTAGCTGTGTCTGGCTGTTTTTATAAATATATTGGACAGTATTGGGTAGAAAAAAGCATACTTGCTGATACTTGTTCATAAAACCCAGCTTGTGACAATTTATTGGATAGTGACAATGGGCAGTCTCCAATAAATTGTCACAAACCAGCTGTGCAAACAACCTTTTTTTTAAAAAAAGGACCCATTTTAGAAGAGATATCAACCCTCTCAATCCATGATTAGAGGAGCTATTTGGCTCCTCTACATAATATTGCTGAAAAGTCTGAACACCTACAACTTTCCACTCAGTTATGGACAGATAAAAAGTTAAGAATGGTCATTGGAACAATACAAATCAAGTTGTAACATTACTCACTTTGGAAACCACCAATGTAGCACTTCACAAGCCGATTACTCCAATTTCACAGGGGGGGGGGGGGGGGATTAATACTCCAATTTCACATGGGTGGGTGGGTACCTGATGAGCTGAAAGATTTTTTTTGCGCCTGAAGTCCAAATTTTTTTTCATGACCCCCGCCCCCTTTCGGAACCTCAAAATAAATGGGCTATGCAGTCATTTTAATTAAATTCGTTTTGTTGGGATTCGTCTTGTTGTGATGACCAATTCCGACATTCATCTTGTTGGGAATAAACCGTATGACGGGGTGCGTAATAGCAAATTTACATGTGAAATATTTCATAATCTATTTGGATTCTATTTGGTGGTAATGTGGCATAATTATTTATGCCTTTCACAGCTTATAAATTATGGACTCAAACCGACAGAGTGAAGGAAATTGCGCTTTTTGTTTTTCTTGAATTTCAAAATTATTTCCCGGGGATGGCAACATGCCTCATTCAACTAGAGGGGGGTACCACCTCTCGTGCTAGTCCCCATCTCGCTGCTACTCGGCTCGGACGATGGTGCGCATCATATTCTGTACGCCCCTGTTGTAGATGCCAAAGGCATGAGCGATGATAGGTGGTGTGGGAGCCCTCCCCCCCCCCCCCCCCCCCGCCCAAGACATTTGGAAATCAGTTATTAAATGGAGACTTCTGGCGGCTTTGGGCATGACAAATCACGTTATTTCTGTCCGCCATAATATCGTTTTTAGCCTGATTGATCCAAAGCTGGTGATTATTGAATAAAGAGAAAACATTATTTTCTGTTGAATTTGTGATCTACATGTGGTTATGATTATGATTAGGCTAAAATAATAAGTAAATAATTGAAAATGTTGATTGCAGTCTCTTGTTTTCCTCAACCATGTCATGTGCAGAGGTGTTAAAACAAATATTTGGAGGATAAAAGCTTCTGTTGCTTTGTCAAGTCAACCAAGTGTTATTATTTCACACCTTGTGCAAGTAGTGGTTAATTCAATCTATATGTACTTTAATTAATGATTACTCCATTCAATCACGATTAGTTTAATTGCATAGCACTACAACCAAACAATTCAGTTAAATGATTTGTTACCAGAGAGAGAGAGAGAGAGAGAGAAAGAGAGAGAGAGAGAGAGAAAGAGAGAGAGAGAGAGAGAGAGAGAGACAGAGAGAGATGAAGAGGGAGAGAGAGAGAGAGAGAGAGAGAGAGAGACAGAGACAGAGAGAGAGCAGATTGCAATTAAGTTTATATCTGATTTGTTTTTATTTAAGTAATCATCGTGGTGACCCAGAAAAAGTTCCAGCACAGTCAATCAGGCTGATTAGTCTATTTTTAGCACAACTGTTACATAACAGCAATCATCAATGCTGGTGTCAAATGGAAAGTTGAGGGGGACAAAGCAACTAAATATCTATGTAACCTGGAAAACCGGAAGTACTCTGAAAAATAACCTCCAAGTTGATTAAATCCGATGGATTCGAAACAACTGATCTGAAAGAAATACTATATAAGCAGAAAACATTCTGCCAAAACCTTTACACGACAAATGTATCTTGTGCTAATTATGATGAGCAAATAATAAAAACTTTTTTGACACGAACAATCCGTTTCTAAATTTTCTAGAGGATGATGAAAACATGTTCTTGGCGGGTTCTTTGACTAATTTCGAATGCATTTATGCACTTAAACAATAAAAAACACCAAAACTCCTGGTTCAGATGTTTTACAGCAGAATTCTACAAGTTCTTCTGTAAAGATATTGGTAACTTCTTGATAAACTCACTAAATTGCAGCTATAATACACAGAGGATGTCTAGTGTTTTGGAGTGGATACCGAAACTTATTTCATGAGTGACCGATACAAATGGTTATTTCTCGAGAGCGCTTACCATTTGTCTTAGTCACAAGTGAGATCATTTTCGGTATCCACTCAAAAACACTAGATTTTCTTTTTATTATACGCTTTTTATAAGACTTTGATAATTCCACTCGTTTCAACCTTAATTGATGCATGAAAGTATAAACAGCGCATTGAATCATTGAAACGCAGAAGTGATTTGATCGAACAGGTAACGTCTTGCAATCTGATTCAGCTGGCGGGTTTCCAGTCCAAACATGACCTGAAAGTCCGTAATATAAGTGTTTGGTTTGGTATGTCCTTTGAAAGGACGTACCAAACCAAAAACTTATATTACGGACTTTCAGGCCATGTTTGGACTAGCGAGTTTCATGCATAAATTCATGGTGAATACGTGTTGAATTATTGCTGGAAATGATCGGTATCCACTCAAATCCACTAGATTTACTTTTCATTATATGTTTTTAGAACAAATTTATCATTTCCAGTGATAATTTGACTCGTATTTACCTTGAAGTGATGCTTTGAAAGCCGCCATTTTTATTGATACCGTGAAAGTGAAAATTTATATATCTTCACAGTGGGGAATACGATTTATATCTTTCCCCAATTTCTTCGACTCGTTTAGCGTATAATAAAGAAGAACTATCAATAACCCAAAGAGGTGATGTCATTACGAGAATACCCAAACCAAATAAATCGAAAGTACACATAAAAAATTGGCGGCCAATTTCTTTAATAAACGTTGATGTAAAAATAGCCTCTACCACCATTGCTAACCACATTAAAACAGTCTTGCCTAAAGTAATTTCTGAAATTCAACTGGGTCTTGTAAAAGGAAGATACATGGGAGAATCAACACGTTTGACATTTGATCTAATCTGAAAATGCAAAGAGCAAAACATTCCTGGATTGCTTGTAATGTTGGATTTTGAAAAGGAATTTGACTCTTTAGAACTGACCTTCATCGAAAGAACACTACGCTTTCTAAACTTTGACCCATCAGTAATACAATGGTTCCACACCCTTTATAACAGCATATATAGCTATGTCGTGACCAATGGTCATTGCACAGAAAGTTTCGATATACAGATAGGTGTTCGGCAGGGTGATCCTCTATCACCTACCTCTTCATCATCTGTGCAAAGATCATTAGAGCAGCTCTGCAAAACAACCAAAATATCAGTGGAATAAAGATAAATGACTCAGAATACTTAATAAGTCAATATGCAGATGACTCATCGCTTTTTCCGAGTGACGATGGTCATTGATTAAATACCACTCTTCAAACGGTGAAATTATTTCCTGCTCTTCCTGGACTAAAGGTAAACTTTGAGCAAACGAAAGTGATTTGGATTGAATCGAAGAGGGGCTGTAGGGAGGAAATACAAACTGGTGAACACGTTCACTGTAATAATACAAATTCGTTTGCAATTCCGAGAATAGAGTACAATCTGTTCAGGGAAAACTATATATTAAACAATTACATAAACAAATTGAAAAAATTGAAAAGTTACTCAATGATTGGTCCTTCAGAAATTCAACTCTAATCGAAAAAACTGCTGTAGTCAAAACCCTTGTATTGCCAATGTTGATCCACTGCCTATCGCTTTTACCTAATCCTCCGAAGATACTTTTCTCAAAATACAAACTAAATTCTTTAATTTCTATGGTCAGGAATAAGATAAAAGGATCTACAATAATTAATACTATAAAAAATGGAGGAGTTAAGTTTCCCCACTTAAAAGCTTACAGTTATTCAATAGAACTTCCCTGGATCAAAAAACTGTTAGACCCAAATATTTGTGCTCCTTGGAAGACTTTTGTTTTAAATGATATTAAAAATCTAGGAAGCAACAAAATCTGGCACCTTCAAAAAGAAGGAATACATAAAATAGGAGAACTTCTAAGCCCATTCTGGAAAAATGTGTTTATCTGCTTGATCATTCCTAGACAGTAGTAACACGTTGACTCCAAAAGAGATTTTTTTCAGAATCAATTTACTATAATAACAGCACAAAAATCAATGATAAACCTTTTTTGATAAAAGGTGGCTCAGGGCTGATGTACATTTAATCAATGATCTCTTAACAGAAGATAGAAAAATCTTAACCTTTGCTGAGTTTTCCGAAAATGCAACCTCAAAATACCATTCACTGTGTACCAGGGAGTGATTTATGCCACCCCAGAATTGTGGAAGGAAACAGTAAGAGAACATGGACAAACTGACAACATAAAAATTGAAAATATTGAAAAACTTGAACACTCCCAGATAGTTTGTCAAGCTTTTTATCCAAATTCTTGCAACAGTTTGCCACATCTCCTCTACAAGCACAAGGAAAATAGAATAAAATTTTGAATACCAGCTTGCAGTTTGGTGACTGGGAGCAGGTATACAAAAAATCATTTACAATTACTGGTGATTCTTATTTACAGAATCTACAATACAAAATACTACATAGAATTCTCTACACAAACTCAGAACTCCATCAATGTAATTTATCGGAAACAGAGTTATGCACCTTCTGTAATAATACGAAAGAGACCTTTTCTTTGGCTGCTCCTTCTAAAAAAGCAGTACTAATAAACATGATTAGAAATTAAAAGAGGGATATGGAATCTCACTACCACTCGAAAAACAATATGTCATTTTGTCACTGTTGGTTCTGCAACACTTGCTCATCTGATATTATGATAGTACTTAACTCTTACTCTATTAAAACTTTACACACTGTTTATTTGCCACAGAACAATGATTGTATGAAATGATACGTGTATAATTTTGCAAAGAAACCTATCTCCACAAATGTTTAATTGTATTGTACATATTTTTTAAAGCTGTATCTGAATATAATCCCCCCCCCAAACCCCCAAAAGCTTTGACAATATTGGCTGTTGTAAGTTATACTGTAAAGTTTAACCCAATCTATGCCCTGCTTGCATGAAAATTTATACTGTCAGCAAAATCCTAGTTGTTTGACAGTTTGATAAGTTTATGTGCCCATTTCTCCATTGAGAAAAGGGAAAGGACTGAATGTCGTCTGTGTATTGCTTTATGCAGCCATGTACGTGGAACCACTTTGCTGTTCTACCTTATTATGAAAAGTTTAACCTTTGCTGAATGTTAACTTGAATAAAAAAAAATGTGATTTTTTAGCAAAATTCGACTAGTGTGTTTTCCGTTAGTAGTGCTGAATGGAATATCCGAAAATACTTTGCGTATCTGTTTGCATAATAACCTGTCGAGAATATTTTCTGTTGTAAGTCATATTGTACAGTTTAACCCAATGTATGTCAATCGTGTCAGCAAAACGCTCTTTTTGAGAATTTTATAAGTTTAAGTACTCATTTTTTGGCACTGAGAAATTCGAAAGGACAAATGTTATGTATAGCTTTATTCAGTAATGTAAGTGGAATCAACTTTGATCTATATGTTACTATGCAAAGCTTAACCCTATTCAGTCATGTTAGCTTGAATAGTCATTCTACCACACAAAGGTTATTTTTCGCATATCTTGTCAACGTTGGCGTGTTTCCCATCTTTTGGAATTAAAATTCCAAAAACACATTGTATATCTGTTCACATTATCAGCTTTTGTGAATATTTGCTGTTCTAAGTCATCTTGTAAAGTTTAACCTTATGCCTGTACGTTGTGCATGCAGATAGGTAGTATAAAAACGGTTTTTGAGAATTGTGTAAGTTTAGATAACACTTTCTCCATTGGGAACTGTCAGAGATCTGAATCCCTTATAAATCTTTGTTGTTATATGTTATTATGAAAAGTTCAGCCCTGGGTTGTTATAGTAGTTTGTATAGGCATACTGTCAATTAAAGGTAATATTTACAACATTTACCAACTTTTGTTGGTGTTTTCCCATCAGTTGGGATTGGAATATCTAAAAACCGTTGCACATCTGTTTGCAGGATCACCTATGGAGAATATTTGTAAAGTTTAAGCCAATACCTGTTCTGGCGGCACGAAGATTGGTCCTGTCAGAAAAATGCTCATTTTTAAGATCTTTGTTTGATTAAAAAATCATTTTGTGAATGTCCATAAGAGAGTACAGGTAATTAGTATAGATAATAGGAGTATTGACGCAATTTATCCCATGCACTTTCAGAACACATCGGAAAAAGCACGGCCTTCCATTAATGGAGGTTTGGGGGATATGGCACCCCCAAACTCACAACTGTAAGGTTAAGCCCACGGCCATGCAGCACAATGCCACACAGGCAGTGCATCAGGTGTGTGTGTGTATAGGGGGGGGGGGGGTGGCCCCTTCCCCTTGTAACGATTCATGGATTAAACCCAATGGACCTGTATTAAGTAGGCTGTGGCTTTTTCCGATGTGTACTTAAAGTATATGGTAACGATTCATGGATTTAAACCCAAATGACTCGTAATAAGGAGGCTGCAAGGCCGCGTGCCGTAATCCCACTGTAATCTAAATTCCACAGTATTGACGCAATTCATCCACTATACTTCAAGCACTCATTGGAAAAGGGATGCAGGGTATCGACGTACTTTTACCCATGTCTATAATGTATTTTTACGTTCGAGGTATATACTCAAGGTGTACATTCAATGTATCACATAACAATTGCAAGCAAAGTGAGCAGGGATAGATTCCTGTGTGATCCATATTGTATGGTTATAATGATGGGTAGGGGGTGCAGGATCCTTATCACGATATCATAACAACAGTTGAGCCCAACAGTTGCCATAGTATGGTTAACAAGTGAAGACTATACGAAGTGAGTGGACCATAGATTATGTTTTTGCATTGTGTACATTTTTTACAATACGCCTCTTCAAAATGTGTGACTTTGTAAATGTTGTGTGACCCTTCTATGTATCGACATGTGTAATTACAACTTTGAAAGTTCAAAGAAGAAATTCAGTAGGAAAGGCAACTCACCACACAATGAATTGACAGTCACTATATATACCAATTTCAAGTATCTTCCAATCGAGTGGATATGAATGGGTTCCCAACCAGAGTTTGGTGAACTCTGCTTGGTAATACCATATATGCTGCAAAGGGGATCTATAAAATCGTTTACCTCAAAATGTCGAAAAGCCTGTATAAATGCATTACCCCTGACATGTTGGAGGGGTAAAAAAATGGAACATACATTATTCATCAGAGCTGAGGTACCGGCAGGAGTGCACTGCAGGAGATAAGAGTGAGATAACCTAGAATAACACTCCTGCTGCAGAGAGCTTTTGTGTAATTTTTCTTATAATGTTTTCTTTTCATTGTATAAATTTTTCTCTCTTTTTCATGTAATGTATAATATATCTTCCCATAGATGGTGGATTCATTCTTCTGCCATTGCGCTAGTAATTTAGCCAAGATCAATTAATAATCTTGCCTATTTTATATCCACATTTTTATGTAAGCTATTTAGTTTATGATGCCAAAATGCAAAACATTTAAAACCATCCAAAATATATTGTTTATCATTACAATAACTAAGGGATAGTTTGTTTAGTTCATAATTACCAAGCTAATGATTAATCTTTATCATTTTATGATATACCTGTTCACTATTTAACAAGAAATCTATATAATGTTCATGTTTAATTTCATTTTTAAGAGCCTTTTACTTGATTCCGTTAGCTGTTTTACCCTAGTATCATTACCTTTCATATATGAATACACTGTTGCATGCAATCCAACAAATTAAATATTTGGAATGCCACATGCATCATCTTTCAATTTACCAATCACTTTTTTATCAATATAATCAAAAAATCGTGAATTTACTGGATAGTCAGAATTATCAGACATACGTTTATCTTGCCAAAAATCACTGTAGACATCTTCTGTTTCAGTTTCGTAACATAGAGAATCAGTATCCATAAATAATAATTTAGTTTTAGTTCCATACTTTTTCAATATATAATTATAGTGGAAGTCGTAGATTTTTGTCTTAGAAAGATCAAAGATACACATACCCATTGAGAGTAAGTGTTTCTTTGATCTTATGCACCGCTACGAGATTCTCCTTAAAGATCTTGCAAGATACAAATGTTGGTTTTGAAGAATATTTTAAAAGTTTAAATATTTTAAAAGTTTAGCTTTACTATTTATTAGCTTTAACTCCCTTCACTCTGATGTCAAAATATCCAAATTTCAAGTAGCCATTTTCCCATAATGCAACTGGGCATTTAACCAATTTAATCTTGTTTGACAGAGCTCAATGAGCTCTGTCAAACACGATTGAATTGGTTAAATTTCTAGTTGCAGTATGGGAAAAAATTGCACCTTGCACTTTAGATATTTCGACATCAGTGTGCAGGGGGTTTACAATCCCCAAGTTTTCGTAAATTCTCCATAGTTTTTCCAAACATTGAATTATTCATAAGCTTGAACAAATCGTTTTCAAATGTTTTTTTTTTTTTGCTTCTTTTCTTTTATTAGTATTAAAGTCAATGTACTCCCCTTGCGCCATGGAGACTTAGTAAACTCTATAACTTTATGTACTTTTGTTACTTTTAGTTGGAGATTCATACACAACTGTAGATTTCAATAATGCACTACATATTTTGTTTTAGTCATCAGATTTGGGACTAGTTTAGATACACCACCAACAGATATTTTATATTTATTTTTTATTGGTTGACAATAAACAGATAACATATTATAATCTATCCACAATTTCTCTGGTGCTAGTGGATAGTCATTATGTTTATCATGGAGTGTGTGTGTTAGGACATGCAATATCCACTTCTAAGATAATCCCCTTCTCACTGTCAACTTTATATTTTGCTAGATCTAGTTTTTCAATTTGTTTATCTGTTAGCCATTTAAAACATCCTGTGGGTAAATATTGAGACATAGCCCACCCATATAGATTATTAGCATCCAAATACGTAATATAGTTAGATGCGACACATTCATCAAAGTTTTTCATGTTTGTTTTTATTGTTTGCTTTGCTGTGCCTATGTGTGAAGTGGATATCCCTCCTCCTTTACTTTCCTCAATAAATTGAAACATATCAACATCTGACATTAATTCAAGTTTAATATCCATCATTTTTAGCATACAATCCCATGATAGACCTGGTGATGTGAAATAGTAACAAGTTTATAATATTGCATACACTCTTTCCTGAAATTCACAAATACATCTGTTAATAATAACACATCTGTTTTGAGATATAAGTCATGATATTCCCCCATATCCTTTAAATTGAATGCTTCCCATACACTTATAGCGTGATTATAGGACTCAGCATTCATATGCTGATCAGAAAGTATACTGTAAAATTGTGTTTCTTTTTAATTTTTCGGCAATATTCAAACTCTTCCAGCGTCTTCTCCATGAATGTGTTAACTGCATTTTCCCATCCATATGTATGAACTGGTTTACTATATTTATCATCATAACAACAAACAAATTTATAGCTATAACCATCTGTGTGTTTTTGATATTGATTTGTGTATGATGTTTCATTAGATGGTGTTGTAGTATATACTTGGTGCTGTAGCATTTTTATTGCTTGTGCTCCATTAATTTGTATGCAAATGTCTTTATGTTTATTAAAAAATAGAGAAGCATTGGAGGTAATACATACAGAAATGTTTTCTATATCTATGCTTTGTTTGCTTGTACATACATCTACTAACATTTTTAATTAAACAATAATGTTGTCCATCCTAATCAGTTATTAACAACAGGTTCAATATTTCATTGTTTTTCTCAGTAGATATGTGATTGGGGAATGGCTGTTTATTTTCATACCCAAAAACGTTCACATTGATGTAGTTCTGTTTTTCGATTTTCTTATATTGTTTTGCTGTAACTCGAAATTGAATTCTTTTATAGTCTACACTAGTGACAGTTTCTCTATTGTTTTATAATATATTGGGAATCTTTCTTGACTGGTTTTATGAATCGAAGATGTCACCATCTAAAACATTCATTATCTTTGCTTTTCATATTAATAATTTCCTTTACAGAAATGTCTAAGTTCAATTGGTAAGTCTATGTATGACAAACCTTTTAAAGTTAGATATTCTACAATATTATCACAATGCATGTCAATAGATTTTATTGTCAACTCAGAACCCTCACCAACCCATCTTGCTATTCTTTCAATAATAACATCTAATGAAGGTTTAACTGCTTGTTCAATATTCCCAACATTCATTATTGTTTCACAACGATTTCTAAAGTATGCAATTCTTATTTTTTTGTCCTCCTCACCATTCTCAAATGCTATCTTAAGTATCTCCCAATACTTTAAACCATGCAGTTCTTGTAATTCTTTTTCTAACATAGAAGATATTGTCTTTCTAGTTTTAGTCAGTTGGACTAAACTGTATTTTCAGTCCAATACACTAATAATGCGCATTTTTCACTAATAACTTCTACTTTGAATGATTTTGTTCTACCCTTTAAGGCTTTTTGTACTTCAGTAATATACATGGCAGTTTCAAAATAGTCTTCAGTTTCAATATCCTCTTCTAATTTATTGATATCCATTTGATTTATTAGCCTTTTATTTTTTCAGATCCATTCTATATATACTATAGTGTTATCTCTTTAAGTACTTTTGTTGTTTTTTCCTCGAGCCCATATTATTACCACTTTTCATATTCATTCTATCTGTATATAAATCAATATAGTCAAGAAGAACTACTGTGTTCAAAAAGTACTTTCACATTATGTATTTACAACATCTTTCAGAGGTATCCAACTCTTGAACATTTCTGAGCATACCTTCCATCTAACCAGTGCTATTTTCCTTTTGTAAACTCGTTTGATAACTTTATCAATATAGAACACATCTTGTGTGGCTGTTAATAATTCTTGCTTGTAGAGTGAACCTTGTATAATTTCATTATTTAGATTTTTTATTATATATGTTATTGCATTTTTATGTTGGATTTTATCAACAGTGAAAATCTCTTCTCTCCAATTTGGTGTGTACCCTTTGTCAAACAATTTTCTTTTATACTTTGATATTCCCACTTTATCGCCAATTTTAAATATAGGTTTTGTTGCTTGTGCCTTTAAATCACCATACAGATTAAAATACATCAAACCTTCATTCTTTTGTCTTGCTGCTTCAGTGGGTGTTAGTTTCATAGAACTATGCTTTGTATTGTTATACCCCTTTACTAATTTTGGTAGCATGTTGAAATACTGTGTTGAATTTCTAGCAGTAAATTGTTTCCTCATTATATTTTTTATTGTCTTATTCCATCTTTCTGCCACACTACTTTTTACTTCATTTTCTCTAGAATACAATTTTATAATATCATCTTCTAGTAGATCCTTAAAATGTTTATTATATTACTCACGACCCTAGTCAGTCCATAGAAACTCAGACATTCTACCCTCTTTGATTATTAATTTAAATGCTTTGGTAACAGTCTCTCCTTTCTTGTCATTCAATGGAACAATCCAACTATAGTTCGAGAATACATCTATCACCATCAGAAGATGTCTATAAAACCTATTTTATTTACTGAATTGCTGCATTTCAACTAAATCAGAAGCCATATCTCATCAATATGATTCACAATTACACAGCATTGAGCGATTTTATGTCTTATGTGTGTATGTAATTCATTTGATAATTGTTTGCATTTTTTTTACACTCAATGCCCTTTTCCGTTTTTTGACTGTTTCACTCCTAATCCAAGGTTTTGTTTAGTATTAACAAGAAAGTGAGTGGTAGATCCCCATTTAGGCATTTCTCCATATGGAATATCATCAAATGATTTAAACATGTTTCTATGACATTTGCCTTTTCCTTTACCCATATCATATCATATATCATGTTTGGCTGAAATTTCATCAACCTTATTATATGGCTGAATATACCATTTAGTTACTTCTCTAGTCTCTTCATCATACTCTAATTGTTTATCCAAATGGTTATAAGGTCCCATATACTTATTTTTTCCAGGTGCAAATCCACCTTTTGGTCTTGGAAGTTTACCAATGAGAGAATATATACCTCCACCATCAATAGACTTGACAAATTTAGTCTTAGTAATACCACAACTTGCACATGTACATTTTAACACCAACCGACCATATTTAGCTTGTGTCAGGAACACATTTAGTATAACTTTTTTTCTTCAATACAATACATATATGATTACATTACATTATATCTTCATCAAAATTCTTTTTCACTCTTCTCCTTTCTTTATCTATAAACAAAAAGTCGTAATTCATTAAATTATCAAATGGTGTACTATTGATTTTATTGTCTCTTGCAATCATGGTGCAATCTCGAAAATCTGTTGTGGTGTATTATACCATATAAGAGCAATTTTTTTGCATCTGTTTTGGGATGTCATAATATGATTGTGATAAATATATTGTAGAAATATCATAATGCCTACCATCTGTGATATGATTTGCTATTTTGTCTTGTGTTTTATCACTAGCATTCATAAGATCATCAAAAACTACAATCTTTTGGTTACCAATAGAATATTATTTAATGTCTTTTATGCCATCTTCTGAGAGAATCTCTAATACCCAATCCCTAACCTTTTTAGAGATGATGTGCATCAGTTTATTTAAATCTTTTAATTTTCATTGAGGGCTATTTGGGGTATAAATATATGCTTTATCATAATAAATCAATGGTTTTCTAATAATGTGCATTAATAAATTGGTTTTACCGCATTTGTTTTGCCACAAATTAACAGATGAAAATCTTCATTTAAAAATCATAATAATGTCTGTCTTTAGGTTTATCTTCTTCATAATTAGGAATGATCATCTATATAGATACTGTATACGATTATGAATAAAGAAAAAGCAAAAAACACGTAAAGAAAAGCAACAACACTCAAAAGAGCTAATGCTATAGTATATATAGAATGAATCTGAAAAATAGAAAATCGATAGCATTATGCAATGGCTGTTTTCATAATGAATTAAAAGAAATTGGTGATTATTATTGTAAATTTTATTGGAAGCAAATAGCAGGATATACACCAAGAAAAGAGTGTTTTTGTTGTAGAAATAAAGATGTGGTAAATGGTAGAGGAACACATGTGTGTCGAAATTGTGGCTCTGTTTTATAGTATGATTTGGTTCCATCTTATCCCAATTCTTGTCAGACTATAAAAAGGAAACTGATGGACATACCAGATAATGAATATAATATATCATTGGATTTTAAAATCCAATTTTCTGAAAAAGGATCAAGGAACCACCATTACTGCAACAAATAAAATAGAGCAACATTTGTTAAAGAAAATCCAGAACGTAAAAGGTCAATAAGATTATATTCTCAAATACACAACATTATTAAACAGTTCAGCATGCCATATATTATAAATTTAAAAAAAAGAGCAAAACACTTATCAAGGATGAACAAATGTGGAAAGGTTTTGTAAATACACACTTATCTTAATACTTTAGTGCTATTTGACACTTATCTCAACACTTAAGTGATTTTATGTAACATTATAATATAGATGGATATCAATAAATTGAAGAAGCAATTAGATGATAGAGCATAAATTGAAAAAAAATAGTAACATGTTTGTACTAGCTAGAAGTGATTACAGATATGAAAGAGCTGGATACCAACAAAAATGGAAGAAAAAGTATAAACCTATTTTAACATCACAAAGAGAAACAAAAGACATTATTGATAAAAAACAGAACAAACTGATTTTTAAAACAAAATCAAGGACAATTGATAGGTAAAGTTAGCCTATTACTCCAAATGGCATATAACAGTGAATTGCTGTCACAGGCCACTCCTCCAACAATTGACGTCAGTGTGGGTATTAACTACAGTGTTATAGCAAATAAAAATATTCCTCCCATTACAACAATCGCTAGAATGTCACAAGAAGATTTATCAGATACTCCTGATAATTCTAATAAATTGATACAAACACATGCACAATGTAAGGAATTACTTACAAGAAAATTGAAAAGTAAAAATTAATAACGGAGGATGATAGGATTAAAGCAAAAGCAGAGCATGAAAAGTTAATTGATGTAAGTGATTCTTTAACAAAATACAGAGACCACGTATCTAGTTTAATTACATATGTGGATATAATCGAAGGACATGGAATAAGAAAATATTAACAACCTAAGAGGAATGCATTTAAAATTCAAAACAATAAAAATGGTCAATTAATGATTGACATATTAAGCTTTATAAAGAAATGAAATTAGATGCTTTCATTGAGGGAAACCTCATGTATGAAACGACAGTGAATAGAAGCTTGACAAATTTTATCACTAAAATGTTTGATAAAAAGGAAGTATATGCAGAAAGCAAGACAGCTTTTTACTGATCTCAATTCTTTATCACAGATTCCTAAACATTCTTCACCTAAAAGATGTAAATTAACTGGAGGTAATATTGTTTTTTAATAATCCCCAGAATCAATAAAAAAATGGAACTTGTTACTGCATCTCGAAATGCTGGAAATAAAAGTACTAACCAACAGAATGAAGCATGGCAACAAATAGATTAATTGTTGAAATTGGGGATAATTAACAAAGATTTATATGATGCCTATGTTAATAAAAATAATCTAAAGTAATAATATATATGGAAAACCCAACTGTATTAAATTCGGTGGATAGTGTAAAAATAGTAAGTCTCATGACTTTACCATACTATTTAAGCCAGAGTTAAATATAAGGAAAACTAAAAAAACAGTATGTGTGTTTAGATAAATTAAATATGTCTTATAGATGGCATAAGATTTCTAGGGTTTATAAAAACAATGAAATTAAATATCCACATGATGGTGGTAAAACATGGACAACATACTGTTGTTTTTAGAGATGGGAGTTATTCATATGATGATCTTAGCGACCATCTATCAAGTGTTATAAAAGCAAATAGACATGGGTTATTATCAAATACCCCTGGTATTGACTTTAATTTTAATGAGTATGAGGAGTTTTTATTACATTAGAACCAGGATATCAGTTAAACGTAACAGAAGGGAACTTTGCTGATCTATTAGGGTTTGGTAAAAGTATAATACAGCATTCTAATTTGGGTGTAAAACTAACAAATGCAACGACTAGCATTGACAATATACAAGTTAGGTGTTCTATAATGTAAGATAGCAATTTATCTAACAATCATATAGATTTTGGTCTGAAACCCACGAGAAACGGTATGTATCACATAATGTGTTCCCTTTCCGTATCATATAGACGACTTTTTCTGATTCCGTATCATATAGATTCAACTTCCGGTAAACACCGTGCTATGACAAATAATATCATTATATGCATTGTTATTACGCACTAAAATATGAAATTCAAAATTTTGACAATTCCAACCCAATTTAAACTGAAAAACGGGGGAAACGGGCTTCATGTAATGGGATTGTTAGATAAATGTATTATCATGACCAAATGCATGTCCTGTAAGTTGTATCAAATTCTCAGTTGTGTTTACAATCGGATCACAAGTCACCCTGATGGGCTCGTTGCGATCTGATTGTAAACACGACCTCGAATCTGATACAAATTACAGGACATGCACATGGTCATGATAATGTATATGTATTAGGTGTTTCTACAAATGGTCAATAAACACTATCCACTGACAGTCTCTCAGGAAGCTATCCTTCTCGTGTTGAACTGAGAAGGAAACTATATTATGAGGTTAATACTAATAATATATCTTCAATACGAGTATATTTGACAGACAACCTTAACAGACCAATAGATTTAGATAATATTCCAATATCTCTTACACTATTGTTAAAGGAAGAATAATTTAATCATTTTCCCCGCCTCTGCATTTGATTGGTTGAAAGCATACAGTGTAAACGTCGTCAAAATCCTATAAACCAAATCACGTAATGATTTGAAATGTCTACATGTTGGAGATGGTATTTTTGATACAGTTAAAAATATTGGGCGTAAGGTTTCTTCAGACATAACAAGTAATGTAGCTAAACATCTTGGTAAAACGTACCTGAACAAGTCAATACAAGCACTAAAAAGTAGGAGACATTATTGGTAACAAGGTTGATGTTATTGCTAGTACAATCATTAATAACAAATTGGAAAATAAAGGCTATGAAATTTTCAAAATCTTGGAACAACATCAGTGTAATGAAACAGTAGACAGGTAAGCTCTTGGGGAACGGTGCTGTCAATAAAAATATGTGGTGAAACGGACGTTTGGAAAACTGGTGAAATCTTGACAGGTAATTTGGACATGACTGGACATCGCATGACGAATCTACGCGATCCTGTTCATATGGTTGATACTTGCTCGTTGATACGGTGATTGAAAGAATAAGGAATGTTTGACCTGTGGTGACGATCTGGGCAGAACAAAGCGGTGGTCTAGAGTCGGAATGGTATTTCGGAAATGGTGCTAGTGGACCTATTCATCGTAAGATCGGTTAAGCCATACTACAGAGGGGTCGGATACTTCGAATGGGGATGTCCTCTAGCAATTTTCTTGTGAGAATGGGAGTTCCACTCGTTGTGATTGGTGTCAATGAAAGTGAAATATACCATATTCAGAAACTCGAGAATCAATATTCCGCCACGATCATCTTTCGAACTTCTCTACAATTGGAACAGGGAGGTAGAATTCATTTTATGATGTCTATTAGTGATTCAACAGCTAAAAGTTCAATTGTGTGTCTGCTGATAGACCTCAGTCCACTGATTTGAGGGGTTACTTTTATACATCCTTTTAATACAGATGAGAACAAAGTTTCTGTTTTTTATTGTATAACGAAAGATTTAAAAGAATCAGATATAGAACAATAAAAATTGCAATATAGTCATTATCATAAAAAGTACTGGTGTTATGCAAAGGCCTTTAGGTATTATTCAAGATGGATTACCCTTCTTTATATATCATCAATACGCATAACCAGTGCGGATGTTACTGCAGGTGCTTTCAGTCTTCGTTCTCGATGTTATATTTGGTTCTTGTATTATGATTCAAACGAGTTTAACTATCAAGGATTATAAGACTGAATATTATCGTTGTGCATGCACAGATTATGATAAAATATTAATCGAATTACGTTCATGTTTGCTTGGTAAAGATTATGATTATAACAATTTAATTCGTGAGTTAAAGGTAGTTGATGACCATGTATCTGATTTTTTCCAATAGCCACACATTTTGTAAGGCATATAATAAAAAAAAAATACAGAATGAAAATCATAATAACCTATGATCCGCTCACTTCGTTCAATCTTCGCTGGTTAACCATACTATGGCAACTGTCAGGCTCAACTGCTGTTATGATTTCGCTACAAGCATCATGTATCCCTACCTATCAGTATAACCATACAATATCGATCACACAAAACAAAAATATAGATATTCGTTAGTGTTCAAGTTATAGATATTCCTATGAGAAGGTATTTAATCTCAAGATATGAACACAATTCGGGAAATTACACAGCATAATCACAAAACGACTGCTGTGACTATTTGCTATTCATGATGGTATTGCTTAAGTTCGTCAAGATTCTGTCACGTCAAGTTTCGATTGATGAACATTTCTTACATTGATTCAAAAATAATGATTTTTATGTTATTTTTTAGATTTAATCGTCTGAAATATTTCATTTGGTAGAAAAATGCAAATCAACTGAAATATGTCAGATGTATAAATCGAAACATAGGCGATGGACTGTATGAAATCTAGGCGGTTTCCAGGTCATAAAAGTGTGATATTCCTTACAGGATTTGACTGGTGGCTTGAGAGCTTGGTCCGGATGTCTTGGTAGTGTATTTAAAATCACATTTGAACCAGTATGAACGAGTTTAATTGAAATGATAGTCGAATGGATTGACAAATATATTGTGTGGAGTTTGGTATTTGTTCGTGTATTGCTAAATGTTACCTCGTTATATGTATGTAAGTAATATATTTTAACATATATACCTGTTGTTTAAGTTATTACCTGCTGTTCCACTGTAGTCGCCAATATGTAGACGATAATTTGTAGACGTAGATCCAACGGTGAATGATCCATATCGAGCAAAGCGTTTCTCATTTTCAAAGCTTTCTAGGTCTATACGTAAGGTGTAATTTCCTTGCGAAGTCAGATTTGCCAGGAATATATTACCTTGAAAAATGAGTAAAACCATTTGCGCGAACACAGAGAAATATTTATCCACATTGTTTTAAACGTACAAATGACTTGTAAAGTTTCCAAAGAGAATTGGCAGTTCATACAGTGAACATATTTTTTTTCAATTACAGAAAGTACAAGTCTGCTTGTGACATCATTGTCGAATTCGAAACAAACTCTACATATCTAGTGTAACAGCCTATTATATATCAAACATAAAAATCGATCTGATACCACTATTTTGGATTCCTTTAATCGGATCTGGCGGAAAACTAGAGTGTGATTTTCTAAACCCATGTCCAACCCCACCTCGCCCAGTTGGTTACCGGATTCAATAAGCAAGCAAGTTTCTATGTAGAAATCGCGTCTTTATGTATCAACCCTTTTGCATTTATCAAGTAGCGGGGTTATCGACTAAGGCCTCAGTGAATATGAGGATGGCGTGGGTTATGTTTTAAGCAGGAAAATAGGCTGCACAAACCTAGAAGGATCTGGTAGACTTTCTGCCTTGTGGATAATCAGGTGGATTTTTAAACAATGTGTAGGCATAATTTGGGACATTTTAAGTGATCTGATGAAAGCGAAATATATTGGGAATGAAAACAGTTTAGGTTTGGCACCGAGAAAATTAGACATTGACGACACTGATATACCCGAGGGTCTGTGTGCTTAGAAGTCATGTGCTCAGATAGGTATTTCTTTCTTTTGAATGTGGCTAGGCATAGCTGGCATAACCCATTCTGCAAAATACCCTATGGCAAAAGTCACATTTAATCCTGGCTCCATCGTGTACTTGCATATGCTGTTGTGAATGCTTTTTTACACTCCGTACAAACCCGGGAAATTCCTGCGGTATCAGTAGTTGCGGAACTTGCAGTATGGCTGACAGTTTTTTCACAGATGGCTTTAGGTGTTGATGTTGATGGAGGAGTATTGCAAACTTCCACTACTGGGTCCATTATTGCATTGGGAGTACTTTCATCCTCGAGTGGTGTCGTATCATCGGCATCGGCACCAGTTCCGAGGAAAAAAATCCCTCGATATCTGCATCGGCAATGTTTAAGTAGTTTCTATCACTATATGAAGGAGCAAATAGGAAAGATGAACTATTTGTACGACGTCATACACAGTATATTAAGGGTGGTGTCCCCTGGCCCTTTGAAACATTCGCTGATCGGAACCCGACAATATAATCACAATTTCTCCAACATTAAAGCAGCTATCAGCAATATATTATTTGTGTATGGGACACCGAGTATAACCTGTCTCGATGGCCCATAAACAACAATATTTACCAATGGCTCAATTTATTTATTTTTCCCGTTTTTAACCCTTTATCCAACAAATCGGCTACATCCGCCCGCGTAATATGCAGCTGAAAAAGTACTATTTTTCAAAACATTTCAACAAAACCATATCATGTGACCCCTCTTTGGAACGAGCTCGTCGAGCTCGTTCCAATGAGGGGGTCACATGATATGGTTTTGTTAAATTTTCGTGAAAAATTTTAAAAAATGATATTTAAAATAATAAATTTTGATATCGTCTGCGTTGGATAAAAGGTTGAAGTTTATACAAGGTGGTTCTTTATAAGGGTAATATGTAACATGCGTAATATCTATTAGGGTATCTAGATTTTTGAGTGGTAGACACCACTGAATACAGCATATCTGTTGACATCATGAATCGAATCACGTGCTAATAGAAACGTGTACTCGTTTCTGTTAACCATTCTGTACAATAACAATTTATCTGCATGCCCAAAACAACGAAACGTTTAGCACAGAACCATTGAGAACCCACCATACAGGCCACAAAGAATCTGCTGAACCACCTGTTTATTGTGTACCATACCGACCGACGTCTAAATTGTGTATATATTAAACGATTCTGGTGCCCAACTTACATTGTTTTCATTCCCAGTATATTTCGCTTTTAGCAAATCATCTAAAATTCCCTCAAATTGGTTAACAATCCACCTGATTGTCCACCAGGCAGAAATTCTATCAGACACCTCTAGGTTTGTGTAGCCTTTTTTCATGCTTAAAACGTAACATAAGCACCCCCCCCCCCTCTCAGATGAACTGGGCCTCAGCCGATAAAGGCCATTTGATAAATGCAAAGGGGTTGATGCATACCTCTCCATCTTAGTCTTGGGATTAGAAATCTG
Organism: Pictodentalium vernedei; assembly: GCA_031216915.1. Taxonomy (NCBI): domain Eukaryota; kingdom Metazoa; phylum Mollusca; class Scaphopoda; order Dentaliida; family Dentaliidae; genus Pictodentalium; species Pictodentalium vernedei. The sequence goes on from CM062297.1 coordinate 173,776,613, forward strand.
CTCTGTGTGCTTATATGCTTGGTGAAAAAGACGCGATTTCAACATAGAAACTTCCGAACAGCAACAGAGAATCCTCTAATTGCTCAGAGAACCCGAGAACCGATTGGGCAGTGTGTCCCACCCACCCACTCAAACGTGGCTATGGAACTATCGCGCATAATGCCCAAATCCAGCTGGTTTCAGGAGAGTAAGAGCTCAGTTCCAGAATAGCCATTTTTTTCCAATCGAGAGATATTTTCATGACTGAAAACAATTTAAATATTAAGAATGATTCATCAGATAATTGCCTCTAAGTACTTAATTCTACGAACTGCACCTCAGAAGAAATCAGCGCACCCCCGCCATGCCAAATTAAGAATGATGTCACCACCATTAAATAAAATAACATAAAATATAAATACCAACAGTTTGTATTTTCTGTGATAGCTTTGACGAAGAGAAACAACTTGAACATTACACAGATGCCGTTTTGTATTTACTACTTCATTTACTTGGTTAATCATTTATTTTGCGTTAAAGGAAGAAGACATTTGCTAATAAAATTCTTGAATAAATATATTTTTTGGTGAATTTTTATTTTTGTGAAAAACATAGCTTATGACACCCCTGGGAACAAGCTATGATTTTAAGGCAAAAAATGAAAGGAATAATGAAAATTGAATGGTAATTTTGTGAAGAGCCCTGGCCGGCGTTTGCTGGTTCGTCAGGTAAAGGATTAACGAATGACGTGCAGATAGTGACGTAATTGAATACTATTCATGCGACGTGTTCACTGTCGCACAATCCAAAACTAGTAAGGATATCTTAGAAAGTTATAACACTATAATTAAAAAAGCGGGTGGAGTACATCGAACAGATCGAGACCCAGTCCGGATGCGATCGATAACTAGAGGCCTGCATTGCCAAGGAGCATAGGAGTGAAATTATTATTATTATTATTATTATTATTATTATTATTATTATTATTATTAATTTTTTTACATTCCGTCACTGTTTAAACTACATTTTACCAAACAACAAGGCAGAAAGACGAAATAAAACATGTACGAACAAACGAGGCGAAAAACCACTCTCACACAAAAGACAAAGCGCACAACTCTGATTTTTAATTTTCACAACTTTAGAAATGGAAACGAGTATTTTAGTAACGGGCTTTATGCAATAGTTTGGAAATGTCACCAAAGAAACAGCAGCGGAGTTGATCACTGCGAGAGGCGCTAAAAGTTAAAAATCCTCCCAAACACCTTCGAATTACATTCTGTCAACTGCGCTCTACCGTAAATGCAGGTCAAAGTTCGACCAAATGTATTTATTGGAAAATGAATTACATTTGGTCATGACGTTTTCATCCAGCTAACCAATGGGAATTGAATATTTGGACCCAAAACGTATAACTACATTAACAATGTAATTATATATCGGTGATTATCGAAGCTGATGTTGACATTGCTGCTATAGAGCCATAGTGCCAAAACAAATTGAAATTCGTTAACCATTGTTCAAGTTATGCCATAAAGACGTTTTACAGGGTATTTTTTTTATAACAAAGGGTCATAACTCCCATAATTTTCAAGATATATCGGTGGTCATCGCACTTGACGTAAATATTGCTGTGATATAGATATACACCAAATAGAATTGAACTCCGTTCATTTTTGTTCAAGTCTTTGCTATATCCCTCTCTTCGGTGTGTGTGTGTGTGTGTGAGGGGGGGGGGGGTAATAACTGCCCGCGTTTTAGCCCACAGCCCTTAGAGGTTAGTTCCATATCAGCGAAGATATCATCCAGAGGTAACTTCATATCAGCAGGAGACCGAAAGGTGATGTTAGGATACCGAAGGCTAATATCTCAGCCGATATAAAGCTAACCAGTAATCACCTCTTTATTTATTAAACTAAAACAAATAATTACAAAATAATCTCCAAAACATCTGTTACAGTTGTTTGACAGTGTTGTTGTTTCTCATTCTGATCACAAAGACCGAAGTTTCCTCTTCTCCTAGTTCAGTTATCCGAGCCTCTCGGCTTTCCCACGAGAGAAGCCACGACGTTCGAGAAGCTGAACTTCCTCTTCTACCACAAATCTCCGCTTACAGCTATGAATGTTAGTTTGCGTTGAATACATACATCCTGAACATACAGACTACTCCATTATACCTGGCAAGTTGGTAACGGCAATTGTCCCGGTTGCATTCGACGAATAACGCTGAACGATTTTAATGTAAATAAATTAGTTTCGCCTATTATCGTACCAAAGAAGTCAATTCTAGCTTTTTCCATATCGGAAGAGATCGTCGTCATATCTGCCGAGATTGACAATACGCAATTCTGGGAAAGATAATAATTTCTAATAAATAATAAGTGTCCTTGTGTATGGGTACAATCCGATTGAACATCGCCTACCCGTTGAAAATACTTGTTAGAACATAAGGGCTCATGAGGTTTGGTCTTTTGTTCTGCTTGACTCTGTCTTGGTTCCTCAACTTTTATTACACATCCATTCAACTTTAAACCCTTGTATTTCACGAAATAGCCGCTATGACATAAATGATTCTGTATTCAATGGGTGATGTACATGCCGGAACTTTTTTCCCAGCACCGTTCATCCTAGTTCCTTTTCCTTCGAGTCATTAGTTTCGCTTCGAAAAGTTTCCAAATTTCGTTCCACAATAATCGACCGTCTGTCGCATAGTGTGAAAATGAAAACGTCCAAAGCAAAATAAAGTCGGTTTACAAAAAATTAGTTAACCAAAAATGAGATAATATTTAAAAAACCCAATCATTTCCAGCCAGAACATTAACTCAGTCCCGTGGCCGTCTCGTTTTGTGGATTCGTTGTATCTAAATTGGTCAACTTGATTTCGGTAAATTTTCGTACCTCTTGACATGCTTCGAACTTCTTTTAAAAATGTTTCTCCCAGCTGTTTTGCAAATCTACACAAATTTGTACTTATATTTGTACTAACAGTAATAGCCACCAAATGGATAGGCGTGAATGGGCACCATCCGACGAGAAACGGCGATACGAATTTGAACAAACACTGGTTCCGAAAAGATTGTTTTGATTTTTTATCGATACATTTAATCAGTACAGCTTCAGTCAAAACAAACGGACTCTTCACCTTTGGGTTTAAATATGGGAATTAAAATTTGTTTATTTAAATGAATTTTAATGCATGGGTTGTGTGATAAACACAGGACGCTATGTGTGTTTTAATCGGTGGGTGTTTTACATAACTCATTGGAGTGGCGTAATCAAATTTCGCTCGAGCCTACGGCTCTCGCGAAATATGACTACACCATTCCAGCTCGTTATGTAAAACACCCACCGATTTAAACACACATCGCGTTCTGTCTATTTATTCAGGAATCCCAATCAAGTGGTGAAAGTATGTCGCAAGCAAATCGAGAACAAATCAATAACTATCCACTTCCAGGACCACTGTATTGTTTTGCAGGTAAAGATAATGTGGTAAATGTTATTCCTGGCGATATTGTTGTATGTTTTGTTCAGAAGTTCATACTTGCGTTCTCATCTCATATATCTGGACAATACATAGACAATAGTTTACTGCTCGGATTCGAGATCGATTCTTATCCTCGAGTGTGGCGCGCGGAAAATTATTTCACGAGGCGTTAGCCGAGTGAAGTAATCCGCGCGACCCACGAGAGGATAAAATCATACTCGAATCCGAGCAGTGAACTTTTGTATTTATTTTATTTTCTCCTTATTTCTTTTCACAAAACAATCCTTTATAATTGATTCCGTGGGTACTTTAAAAACATGTCCAACAAAAATAAAAAGTAGTCCGCCATCGCTGAGAGTGGAATACGATGCCCGGAGTTTTGGGGGAAGAAAAACAAACGAAAATAAAATAAACTAAATAAATCTAGATGCCTTGACCTTTTGTGTTTAGAGTAATTGAAGGAAAGAACGGTTTGGGAAGGTTTTCATTTGTCTGTATAGGAAACACCATTCCATATACAGAACTGATTTTTGTTTCGTTATTTCAACCCAATGAAACCATTTACTGAATAGAAGTAGTACTATATGGCTGAAACATTTTGATCATCATGACGTCATATAGCTTTGCATAGCGTCTGTCACGTATGTTGAGGCGGTAGACGGCGTAAGCACCCATATTGTGACTCTATAACCAAATGATTGTTGATGGTAGTACGTATGCACAGCGCGTGTTGTTTGTGAAATGTGTGTTCTCGATGTCACTTTTATTTACAGAATGCCCGAAATCTCAGCTTCTAATGTGACACGTGGTTATTATGGGATCGTACTTAGTGCTATATGGCAGGTACTTGGTTTTGTTTGTGTTCCGTTCCATGGAAGTACAATGAATAACCGAAAACGCCCAACTCACGATTCGAAGCTCCGGAAACAACTCCCCATCGAATTGGTCGAAGAGTCGTTAGATATATTAATCGACTGTGTGGCAGGGTAGGGTAAACATTATTCATTTATATTTTCGAATAAACAAACGCCCTGTTGTGCGGCACTGTTTTTCTACTTGCGTCCATTGTTCATTCATGCATTTTATGTGGTTCAGCCTGGAGTCCGAGCAGCAACAAGCCGCCCGAGGCGTAGAGGTATTTCGGTCCTATCACTAAGAACAAATGGCTCCCCCAAACCCATCTGGCTCGAAAACTGAATCTTGCTCTACTTTTGTTCCAAACGTTTTTCACAGAAGCTCGACCGTACAAAACGTGACTGTTTTCGGTACCAATCCAGCACTCAACTTATTATCCAAAATGTTTCAGCACAGTCCCCAGTGTTCCAATCACAGCTGGGACAAGTCTAAATTTGGCCGTGCAGTGTACTCGACTCTCTAACAAGTCCTCGATACCTCACACATCTGTCTCTCCTTCCATTCTAATATCTTGTCTCCAGTCATAGCAACGTCAACAATCATACATTGTCTTGCATCCTTGTTGAGAAATTTTCGTCAGAATTGCATGGTCAGTCGGAACAAAAATATCCTGTTTATTTTTTTTTAAATTTTTAATCGACATGAAACAGTTATTTTTTAATAAGGAAACGTACTCCAGTCAAAAAATGAATGAGTAACTAAAGACGCTAAAGTGTACGTATTTTTTATTTAATTTTAATTTTTTTTATTTTACATTATTTTAGTTTATTTTTATTATTTTTTGCCAATAGGAAAAAAGAAATATTGAAGAATGGAAACAAAGTAGGTTCGGAAGCAGAGACTCCTTGAACTCTATCTGTTTCACCCAGTCTCAGGTACAGAAGATCATCAATTTCCGAGTCATCGGGAAAATTACGAAGCTTCGCCGATCTGTACCACAAGGGCACCTAATCCGGCAAAAATAATCGTGTAAGTTCGTACATAATTTAGAACCAACTTCCGGTTCTAAACATCGTCTGATTTTTGGATTTCTAGAAATATTTTGAATAATAGTGAACTGACATTTCAATCCTGAAACTTTCAGTATCAAACAACTTGTTACGCGCCTCTATGGAACACAATGAACTATAACATCCATTTAGAAACATATCTTAAAACCTACTGTCGTCACACTCTGTCAAAAAGTGTTAAATATTTTTTATTGCTGTTTCGGGTCAGAGTGAACAGCCATGGCTATATCATAATTGTAATAGAGTACGAAGTCAGGTGTTGCCAGTCGCTTGCACCTTTTGACAAAAAGGGATAAGATTGATGGACATCGCCATCGCAAACAATTAAGAGTGTGTTCAGGTTTTCACAAATTTTGGTATTTTATTTATTGGGCTTCCAATTTTAGAAACCCTATATGTTTTAGTGTTTTTTTAGATTTTTTTTTTTGTTTAACATTATGTTGTGAAACATGATTAATTTATCCTATTTGTCATTCATCTTGTGCATTTCAAAAGACCGCTTCACATACAGTTTTCCCACATCAATAATACAAAGCTGTCCATCAACTCCCCTGACTAATACTGGGGTTTGGGGCGAAAAATAAAAAAAAAGAACGAAAAATGGATTTTTTTACTGAACCTGCTTCATAAACCTGCTTCATAAACTGTACTATCTTGTCCACCGACTAACGTATGATGTGGATCGAACTGTGGGGGTAACGTCGATGTCGTCAAGAAGAACAAAATTTGAATATTATTAGTTACACGGTGTTTCAGCAGAGTGTACGGGACTGTACTACACCTCTGAGATCCGTATTTCATGTGGCTGACGAATTTATTACCCTACCCCTTCATTGTGTCGAGTTTTGTTTTATTATATAATCCACAAACTGCATTCAATGACTTCAATGACGAAAATCTTGATAAAAAATGAGAAACTGAACGAAACACGTTTCTTTTCTTTGTTATTCACAAAAACGCTAAAACTTAGAAAAGGAATAGTTGAAACAACTTGAAAATGTCCACCGGTGAACTGGAAAGGAATAGCCGAAGCCTAAAATAACTTGAACATGTCACCACGTAAACTGCAACAGTCTATTTCTGCTGGAAAATTATTTGAACCGAATTTATTCTGCAACCACTGAACATTGGGGTATGTCTTCTGTTTTGAACAGTAGTCTGATAACTAACAAAACTCGGATTGTTTGTTTCATCAACATCTGAGAACAGTTCATCAATATTAAACCCCTCGAAGTGATCGGATGGATTGTTTGTTTTGATTTTCATTTGGGACTTCACGGTCAATACCAGTAGAAGGTCTTTCTTACTCAGTGCTTGCTGAAGCGTTCCTTGGTTTTGACTCTATCGCTAGTGGCAGATCATTTCTGTGAACCTCGTTAGTGATGGCACAACCCAATTCTACCTTCTCTTCGTCTGATATTCTGTGGTAGATTGGCAGCGAGTTGACAGATTTATGTCCAGTAAGTGACATGATCTGGGCAGGTGAAAAATTACTTTTTGTCAGAATGTTAACCCCTTTTTGTACGAATTGAGTGGTTTGTGTAAATCTGTGACAATCCACACAACTTGCTTAGTTTTGTCATGAATTGTGATGAGTGTCTTTTTCAACTGCTCGTTTCGAGTACCACGCACTATCAGAATCAATAAAACACCCAAGTGGTCTCTCCCCAAAACGATTCAACTCTGGGTGAAGTTTTAAAATATATTTCTCAAAAGATCTAACAGGACAATACTTTTCCGAATTTGAATCGTCTGGCATTATGGCTGTGTAGCTTTCTTTTTCATTCTCTCGGCAGTTTTTAGTTAGCTCATCTCTTGTTTTTAACATATTTAAGTCCTGTGTTGGAATCGCGAGATACAGATAAAGTGTTTTTATCCATTTCTGCAATATTTTCTGGACCTCTGCGACAGAAATAGAGCCTAATGTCAAAATTCACTTTATTGTATAAACCAACCGGTGTGTCAGAACTCATAAGAAGACTATTATACAATGTGCTAAGGTCATTTCTGTAATATTGGGGGAATGTTCAACATCCCCTTTGCCACATGCTTTTAATTCACTCATAGTTGGTTTGAAGCCCTGATTTGCATTGGCAAACTCACTGTCTTTTATCACGTCAACAATACCAATGGGGGTTGGGGGATGGGGGGGGGGGGGGTGAAGGTAATGGTTCAAACTAAGTTCTCTAAAGATTATGTTTTGTACATCTCTCCGTCTTTCTTACGGTTGCTAAGATAAAAATGACCAAGAAACCCCGCCAGTCTACTACATCCATCAAACGATTCGAAGTCTGTCGATTGCTTCTTTTCTTTCAAATATCTTCTAAATATGGTGGCAGATTTTTTATTTGCTTTTGTGTATTATCCGTAACAGATTTAGCACGTTTTATTAATATCTCTCCGTCGGACTGACAAGCCAATCGTTCAGGAGACATTTTGACAAGCAGAGGAAAGAATTTTATTTGATTTGGAGTTATTTCTCTTCGACCGAACTCAAACATTTGGGAGATTTCAATTCAAGGGCATTGGGAAATGACGCGTCATTTTTATTGTGGGATACGCGTTGATTATTAGTGTTTTATTTGATACAGTGGTGCATTGTACGTCTTGGAGAATCGGGGACCCTATATTCAAACTTGTACATGTGCTTTAATAAGTGTCACGGAAGAGACAATTCAACGATCTGTTGTGTAGAAACACCACAAAAGAATCCCGTTTCTCGGCAGTAAAATCGGTCGTAGAGGGTATGTACACATGTTTTATTTCACGTTTTAGGAATATTCTCATGAATCAATATTGTTCTCATTTTGCTTGTGAGTTTGAATGTTTGTTATTACTGACGAAAATATTTGAGGCGATGGGTGTAAGGGAAATCGGCGAAGTTTACAATAGAATGTCTGTACACTCCGTTTAGATGTCACGTGATATTTTAATACATCCTGTTGAACTTCTAACAGCCCGTTGGAGTTACAAGTACCGCACCGGATGCATCGGTTACTGACCAATCAGGAAGCTTGTATAATTTTAAAAGGGTAATAATATATCGTATGCTTGATATTCTGTACCTTATTTTGTACTTATTGAAAAAAAAAACAAATTGATATTTTATCTTTTTATTTAACTTCATATTTTATGATTTGGGGTGATTTTTTGGTACTAGTTGGACTTTCTTTCTGGACATCATTTACACATCGTTATCTACCGGCACCCAAATGTTGGCAGTCCTTTGAAAAGATGGAAATTCGCTTCTAGGCCCACTGTTTAGATTTAAGCACCTTGGCGACTACAGTAAAGCAAATCTCTCTCGATATTTCGTAACACTGAATTTGACTTTTTTGGCCTCAATCACAATCGCACTCGTTTACACCTTATGTACAATCTGTGTTAAGTTAAGATGGTTTTCAATTATTGCACGGAAAAAAACTCTATTTATAATTGACATTGGTGGGTTTGACGTTCGATCGTTTGACTCCAGAGAGAATTGCAATAATCGACTTCTTATAGTCGTCAATCAGGGTATGAAGGCATAAGTTCGTTCGTAAAATGAAACCTAATATTATAGTATGGAACCAAATATCCACTTATAGTAACAGTTACTTTTTGACCTTTGATCCATTACCCCAAACAAAAATCCCAATCATCGATCTGCATCTGACATTATAGAAATCGGTTTGAAATCCCATCTACTGAATCCCAATAGAATCTCTTTCTACGGTACATCTGTGGTTACAAACTCCTTTTTATTACGAGATGAGTATAGAAGGAATTGGGTGCGCGGTGGCTCAGTAGGTAGAGGTGCAGGCTGCAAGCCGAGAGGTCATTGGTTCGAATCCCACCTGCGGCTACCGCGTGGTGTCCTTGGGCAAGACACTTCATCTCCATTGCCCGCGTGGGGGCACGATGACGCCGTGTAATAAGGCGTACTGCACGTCGATGATACGCATGTCTTCAACCAATCTAACTCTGTCTGTGCTGCAGTGCGGAGTTACGATGTTGGGGAGCTGGCAGCTGCTCGTCATTGCTCGGTGGTTCTCTCCGGGTACTCCGGCTTCATCCACCCGTAAAACTGTCACGGTCATGATTAGCCATTGTGCATAAATATGTGACCTTACACAACAATAAATAATAATAATAATAGAAGGAATTATGGACAATGTCTGAATGAGGGATTTTCTCATGGTCCTCGTGGCCTCATGCAATGGAAATGGTCAATGCAGTGCTGGACGTCAATGGTTGTTAGGCATTTTACTCGAAGTGGGGTACCATGGAACGCGTCTTTAAACAGTCAGCTGAGGATATGAGGGAAGATAGATTACACCTCAATGAGGGATATTCCCATGGGTCTCATTGCCTCATATGATAAATGGGGTGCCGAAAGCCAGGGTTGCCCCGCTTGGGTGCTGGGAGTGCGTTGCCACGGCCGTGCTCCTTCAGAACCAAGATAAGAATATGAGAGACTTGAAGTTAGACCTCCTTCCGGGATTTATTTTAGCCCTCATAGTCTCGTGTTGTCATATACCCGAATGTGGATCTAAGGGACTTCAGGTTACCGAGATAGATGAAGGGAGAGCTAACAAGCTTGCAGTTATGCTACAAGTCAAAAGTAATCGTACAAGGATCCAAGGGTGGCGGAACTTTTGTAATGGTGAATATAATAGGGGCTAATCACTGGACACCTGGTGGTAGCCATGGTACAAACAATCAGTAGTGGAAGGTTCTAGTTATGGGTAAGTACAGTGGAAGCTGATCATAGGAGAGATAGTTGAAAACATGGTGGAAGCCTATGATAAGACTACCGCGAACTGTATAGGGGCTTGAAATCTAACTACAGATATCCCACTATGAATTCCATTTTACGCAATCCCATTAAGAGAATCTCCTTTCGAGAAACGTTTGTGGTTTTAGAATCCCTTTTGCCGAGACGAGTCCAAGAGTCATGCGAGTAATTAGTTTTAGAAGCAGTTACTCGATAGCTTATTACTTTTGCTCGACAACACGCGACTGGCTCGAGAAATGCCCTTTTCAGTCACAGTTCGACTGACGCTTGAGCCTTTTTGTATCACCATACAGGCCTTCGTTAAATCCGAGGGGCTAAGTCTGTATGGGGAGAAAGAGACGACGGGATATGTGGCAGTCTAATCGTGGAGAGAAAAGAGTGCGATCAGAGATAAATAGGACCAAACAGAGCTTTAGGGTAGTCAAGGTAGCGCCAGTAACTGGTTGAACGGATCCAGTAATAGGTGAAAGATGAAAACTGCAAGGTGCCAAATGCTGGAAAAAGAATATTCTGAAGGAATGTGATCCAGTACGGATACATTTGTAGACTCGATCACAGCTTAGAACACTGCATTCTAATGTTATAAATCCAAGCCCGTTTCCGTGATTTGGGTAGATGTCGGGTCTGTTTGGATACTTCTAGAAAGTATCTAGGATTTCGAGAAAGACAGAATCAAAAAAAAACACTTCTATCAATTCGAACGCATCCATAGAACAGCCTTGACCACCCTGTCCTATTAAAAGTCTTTGGATTTCATAGTGGCCACGTGCCATCAGAGATGGCGATCTGGATAGGAGAAAAACGAAGATTCCCGAAGTTTGAGAACGTTGGCTGGTCCACATGGTACTTAGCTATACTCCTGTTCAATTGCACACACCCTCTGAACACACCCCTCTCCCATTAATTGCGTTTAGGTCACATAAAAACCACGTGCCTCCATAAAAACTAAGATTGTGGTCTCTAGTTAACAAAATGTCCAACGGAAACACGTCTCGCCCCAACAACCCACGCTGAACTTTGTCACCACGTATCTCAACGTAATGACGTTACAACAATACAGCTCACACGGGATGCCATGACAACCCCAAATGACGTAACTGGGTCAGTTACCATGACTTCACTTCCCCCTCAAGCTTTCCCTTCACCTGATGGGGACGTGAATAGTATGTCTATAGTATGTGAATAGTGAATAGTACGTCTATAGTATGTCAGAGTCTTCTCTGACATACTATAGACATACTATTCACGTTTGAAAACAATCAGTTAGAAGACACAGATTGTATCCGACGGAAAGCAATGGTGAACTAATTTTGCTAACTTGTACTAGTTCAATACGCATAAAACGGTTGCTTCGAAGTTCTGCTAAAACGGTACCTTAGTCCAGATTAAGAGTAATGACCTTAATATCAGACAAATAATTCAAGAAAATCTTGTGGTGTCGACAAAGTGCATTTTGATAAAAAAAATATTAAACTACCTCTGATAGTTCTATTGATCTGATTCCTGGCGGTGGAAATAAATAAGGAAGAGTATGGATGAAGGGAGATCCAGAAAGACGGATCCCTAAATTCACCACTCCAACAAAGGCAGTGCACTAATGATCTGAGCAACATGAAGTGCTGGTGATAGAATAGAAATCGATATAACAAGTGTGTCTTCTCATATATCCGTTAAATGTGGATTGTATACATATGCATGTACATGTCCTCAGCATTTTGCATCAGCCCTTTGTACTACAGAAACGCGATTTTGACCACGTGATAATCTCGTTGTATTCTATAAAGAGGTCATTAGTAAACTGCTCGCCTTTATGGCAGTTACGGCAGTGTTCTCTAATTGAACATACGCACATAACGTACGCGTCATTGGGGGATGGAACACAAATCGGTGTCGTTTTTGTGTGTCCCATCGTATGTTTGTTTGATTATATCCATATCCGTAAGAAAGCTAAGTAATCATTGAAGCATAGGTAGCCATATTTTCCACAAAAATTCCATCCAAATGATGTTCTGATCAATAATGCATTCATTTTTCCATTGGTTAAAAGTCAAGAAGACATTGTTACATGAATGGATGTTGCCGCAAAAGCGTTCTCGTGTGAACATACAATATAAGCAGGAAAGCGAAAAAAGGGACACACCAACCTTGATATATGTCCTACAAATCAGCCATCGGCCAACTGATCGGATCAATTGGTGTCATAGTCGTGTGATAAATGCTGCAATTCTGGTTTCACTAGTTGTTGAAAGATTGTTCGGAAAGCAAGCAGAAAAGAGGTAACATAACAACACCGTAAGCAAACACCTCGCTTGACTCACGTCGCCCAAGTTAACCGCGATGTTGTTAACATTTAATTCACCACACTTGCGATATTCGCGGCACATATTGAACAAAATTAGAGTATCACATGTCGACGTGGTGAATACATAAATCACCACGCCTGTGATATTCGCGTCGTAGGATGCGTTACATTTACCTATCCAAAACTCGCTGTGAAGATCTCCAAAGCCTTGTTCGTAATCCTTCCACCCTTTGTAGAAGTCTTCTGACCCATCTCGTCGCCGTTGAAACACCTGCAAGACAATTGTTTTTTTTTTATAATTCCTATATTGAATTCTATGAACGTGTAAAAAGGAGGAACATTAGTATCTATCAGTCTTAATCTCCCGATGAAACCATTTGACAAGCCACGTACGTTATGAAAACATGGGTGACTGATTATCAAAGTATAGAAATGAAACACACCAGTAAACTTTGTCAACCTCTAAAGTCTGAACGCAAATGTGCCATTCCAGGTACTGGTCAAGCTTAAAGTTCGAAACAAGTGATGAAACCATATTTAATACAACGGGTTTAACTGAACAGCAAAAATGCAGTTTCGCGTAGCGTTCACTTCGGTATCACTTTTCATTCTTTCTGAATTGTGGGTTGAACATTTGTTTACCAATCGCTCCAGGGAATAAACTTGTCGAATATTAAGGTGAAAGTAAAAAGAAAGAAAAATAAAAAAAAAAAATAAATATTTGTTTATTAAATACCATCAACACTGCATTAAACAATTAGTGTAAGTTGCACCCATGCTAAATATTTAAGTACACGAAACAGACACGAAAATTATTGACGGAGTTATAGAAAACTCACCTCAACCAATCATATATACAAGGAAATCCGATACCAATACATACAATTAAACGATACACTATTGTACCTTATCGGTGATTTTGCCAGTCTATTTTTAATAGTCTTCGAAGTCGGAATTTAAAGGGACCTTAAAGGGACTTGAATTTCCTTTTTGTGCAATGCAAATATGCAGTATTACTTTGTTCTTTTATCTGTACACCCCATCCCTCCTCTCCCCTTACACTGTGTGTGTGCATCGACGGATCCTAGATTACAGGTAATCTACTTCTAAAGCGCTAGGCATATTTAAACGATTATGAAAAGGACGTATTCCATAACAGCAGCGCAACGTTACTGTCGAACGCAGGATCGCATTTAAAGTGTTTAGATGAGATACAGTTCGTCCAACCCGGTCTGGTCACTATCCACGGGGCGTGCAGTATTTTGAACGGACTCAATAATATCAGATTGCAAACACTAATATTGTAGGAATAATCATCAACATTTTTGCTGATGATGATTTGTATTATAACAATAACATGATTTTGAAGGGCATTACAGTGTATTAACGGCTCAACAGAATTGGTTAACAGCCCAAGAGTTTATTAGCGGCCCGCGACGAAGTCGAGGGCCGCTAATAATCTCAAGGGCTGTTAACCATTTCTGTTGAGCCGTTGATACACTGTAATGGCAATGCCCGACAAAGTCATGTTATTTCTATTATTGCCACTTTCGTACATTGGATACATTACAATTAAATTATATGGGAAATAAGATAAATAAATGAAGTTTGACATTTTAGAATAAAAAAACAGCGACACTATCGTCTGATTTGTTGACAAACAAACCGGGTAACATGACTATCACCTGATCAGTCTACGGCGAAATTTGGGAAGTTAGATGATGAAATATATCTTCGAAATGCGAAATTTAGGCAAAGAGTGTATTCATTAAAGATGTCATCACTTACTTCGTGCGTATCGCTTCCTATATTTGATACATTATCTATCCGTGACACAAAGGGAAACACTTGAAAGAAATGTGTTAATTGTGTTTACAAATTAAAAAAATCCGAATTGAATTTCGATCCCAATGGAAATCTGGGAAAAATGTTGTTGATCGGTTGAGAGATGTCACGTCATTGTCTATATTTAGACGTGTCGGGCTGTTATTGACATGTTGGGCTGTTATAGTCAATAACGGCCCAACACGTCACATGACTTGTACTTGTTGAGCATTACGAGGTTTCAACGCCTGTAAAACATTGTTAATGTGCTAGGAACGCCCGCAAAGGTGGTAATAATACCAAGTAAACGCAGGCGTGGACATCAGTGACCACGCGTGGATTATAACCAGTTTTATCTGATAACCATAGAATATAACAACCGTTGTATATACTTGAAGTATATACAACGGGTGTTGTATATAATTATAATTTATGCGAACGACCTCTGACCTCTTTCAATTCCATTTTCATTCATTCATTCATGAAACATCGTTATATCACAGGGCAGGTTTTAATTGTACGCTTATTGCACTTTGTCAAAATCCTCTGATGGTGTCATTTCTTATTTATTTTGCTTCAATAAAGGCAACCTAAAATTTTGCTTCAAAACATTGTAGAAATTACTTGAATGTTAATAGTAATTAGTATGCGGCGACTGCGAACTATTTATAGTCACGGCCTCGATCAAAAGTACTCGCGGAACTGCGCTAATTAAAAGTTCGTCTGCTCTACCTGAAAAAAAACACTTCGTAAAAATTGTA
The DNA here is from genome assembly GCA_031216915.1 of Pictodentalium vernedei. Lineage (NCBI taxonomy): Eukaryota > Metazoa > Mollusca > Scaphopoda > Dentaliida > Dentaliidae > Pictodentalium > Pictodentalium vernedei. The sequence goes on from CM062297.1 coordinate 173,791,668, forward strand.
AACAAACGCAAAATTATTTGTTATATTGGGACTACAGCATAAAACACGGAAGAAAACTGGAACTATGTCAAAAAAAGAATAACTCTACTGAAACACCGTTTTGTTACTGTTAATAAAATAGTTGAAATTTATTTTGTTCCAGCGCAGTTACATGATGCAAGAAGTGCAATCGCACTTTACAATCGCCGTCATCGATTTTGTAATGTAAGGGACACAACTCTATGCGTCTTGTCCTATTTCTTTTGTCTCGTAGACTGGTTTTCTTTGGAGGCCCGTGGGAAGCATATATAAGTCGGGTAGACGCACGAGACGGGTGTCTGTTTGTTATCAGATAAAAACAATAAACATATAGTGTGTTTTTATATCTGTGTTATACAACTCGTTGAAATATGGTTTATTTTTTCTCGGCGAAGCCTCGAAAAAATAAACCATATTTCAACGAGTTGTATAACACAGATATAAAAACACACTATATGTTTATTGTCTATATATTAATTATAACCAGTTCACGGCGACTGTACTGTATAGATGTCTAGTTTTTTGATGCTGAAAACTTTGCAACTTTTACTGATTTAAGCACTAAACCCCAAAGAATAAAGTGCTTACTAAACGACATTCTCTCAACTAGTTGAAAATTCTTGGCGATGTATATGCCACCGTTTAAGCTATTTTTCAGAAAGCTTTGTTTTGAATTTGTTTGACCTTTTTCGAGGAGAACATCGTTGGGACCTAGGATAAAAAACAACGGGAAAGCATACCGAAGACCAACAACACACACGGGGCAAAATGAACAACCGATTAAAAAAGAAATAAAAGAGACTTCGACATTCATTTCATTCCAAGCCTGTTCAGAACTCTATGTTTGCTTTATAAATGCCTGGAACTGATGCTTTACTACTACTTTCACGAATACCATTTTCGCCATCTTTTGTCAATTAATAATGAAAGATAGAAAGTTGTATTTTTTAGAAAAGGTGACGTATAAAATACACAATGCTAATTAGATATTTCTGTATGATGTTTCCTGTTGCATATGTTACTTCAAGTTAAAAGTTATGTATATATTATAAACTTACCAACCAACCGCCACCATCTGTATCTTGATCACAATAAACAGCTTGTGGATAGCCTGATGGAAAAATAGTATAAACACCACTCGATTTCTTCCCATTTAACAATATGTCATAGCAGTCGACGGGTATCCTGTCTAGAAGATAGAAAAGGGAATTGTGGTTGATTCAGTGTAAGACCCCAGTGAGTGGCGTGCATGCATATGTATGTGGTCAATAAATCTTACAGTATACCGCAAATCAAAGTGACATTTGCAGGAAATTTTGCAAACCTCTTCACTCAGTTCTATGCCTTCTACCTTCCTTTAATGATTTTGGGTATATTTGCTAGTAATAATTCTAAATGTGGGAGAACGTGGTCGCTGGGAGAAGTAATTTCCTCAGTTTTGAAATTTCAGAATTCTAATTGTAGAAACAGGAATGACACAAATCTCTAAGAGAGGGATGGGGGTTGTTACCATGGATACACACTGCTGAACAACAACAACAACAACAACAACAACAACAGCAACAAAAATTCTCAGTTTCACGCAATCCCTGATCTCTATTTAAAGAATCTAATTTATTGTCTACTCAACGAAAAGGGAAGGCAATGGAAATTAATTATTTACAACATATTTTAGTTATTATTGACCAAGGACAAGTGACTAGACTTGAACAGAGATACCGTGTTACTGGATCCCATTCTAGGCTTTCATTTGATCTTTGATGATACGAACAATTTGGGAGGAGTTGCTTACCGCCATCTAGAGGAAAAGATTGGGTTGTGATGTAGCGAAAAACGACGCATCTCAGTCCGCCCCACGACTTAACCTTTTATCCAACGTAATGGTCAAAGCCCGCCAGCGCTATTCTCAAAAATCGACAATTAATTTTCATTATTTTTTCATTTTTTGTCTCAAAAACATAGGTTATGAACCCTCGTTGGAACGAGCTCATAACCTATGTTTCTGAGACAAAAAATTGAAAAAAATAGTTATTCAAGAATTGTTATTGCAAGTGTCGTCTGCTTTTCATGTTAGGTAAAGGGTTAAGATGTCGTCAGATTAATTAACGCATTAACTCCTCCCAGCTATGACGTATCATGGTGTGAAAACTATTCATAATAACACTTTAATCGGCCGGCAATTTGTCGCGGTTTTCAGGTGAGAATACCTCGTTTACCCCTGTGATCACAATTGCCTCCCTGCTGCAACGCCTGTTCTCACCTCCCAACACTCGGAGACGAACTGCGTGATGACATGCCGTACTTTATTCTTCCCCATCTCTCAGATAAGCATACTGACCCTCTCATTTGTGTCACCCACTAACCACACCTCCTTCTTTCTCCCACTCACTCCCCCGTTATATTCCCAGCGAATCCTATTCTGTTAGACTAGTATTTTGGACACTCTACTAGAATATGTTCCACGGTCTCCACTACGCCTTAATTAATATTTCGCACTCCTTTTCATTGTCTTTCCCACTTTTCTTCTAAGCTCAAACGACAGCGATCTCAGCTTGAACAACAGTGACCCCCCCCCCCCCCCCCCCCCCCCCGTGCAAAGTGCCACCAAGGCACTTTTCAAAACCTGGCTTTTCTTTACTTTATCAACTTTATCCAAAGGTCACTTTGATTTGAACCCCTAAAACTTATTTAAGTTTCAGTCCTCCATGACTCGTTTTCTTACCCTTTTACTATTCCGCTGTGAATGCAGTCACAACATACCAGTATTCACGTCACCATACGTCATGGTGTTTATCTAGCAGGAAAACTAGTTTCAAGTATAACCTTTTCGATCGCGGCACTTGTCTGTTTTGTCAATAACAAAGAAATAGTTCAAATATTAAAGTTGTATTACCGCGAAAAATGAGCACATCATCAACATATTCATTCTTCAAAGACGTCAAAGTATATGCTTTAAAAAGCGATCAGCAATTGCGAGGTATTGGGAACTTGGAAAACTTCGATAAAATGTTTGTTGTTGAGTATTGGTCATTTATATCAACATCCGCCTCCCGTAAGATAGCGGCGGTTGAGACACTTTTCTTTATCGTACCTCCATCAGTGCCGGTCACCCTTTAGCTTTCGACAAAATACTATTAGCGCGGATCGAACTAAGGTTACTGTACAGTTGAGTGAACGCCAGTTCTGACATATGCAATATTAGCCTTCAGCAATGAATATTCTTTCATGAACAGATGGCCAAGTAGCCGACTAAAAAATATAGATTTTTCCTTTATTCAATTTGACGTATCCATTTCAATACTTTACACTGTAAAAGCCATATCTCAAGATAATAATTGCCTGGAAGTTTCGCATACACTGCTTTTTTATTTTAAGACCTGTTACATCTGTAAACCACCCGAGTGCCCTAGGTTTAAAGTGAAAGGGATCATGCATATAAACAAGTTTTATTTGGTTATAACTGAACTCCCCTACAACCTTGTGCTCAGTATTGCTAATAAATAATAATAAAAAATTGTTGAGTTATTATCTAGAAACTGAATAGACGAGGAAATTTGTGTTTTTTCTACCATAATCGGTATTCACTTTCAAGTTCCATAATTAACTCGGACCCAATCTGCGCATATGCCAGACCGAATATGGGACCACTTCCAGGAAGCAAGACTTGTTTAAACCCACCAAGAACATTGTGTACATTGTACCGACATTCTAATACAGCTACGTAGTCTGCAAGGAGCGCAGTCCGTTTTGAAAACATTCCGTTGAGTAAACATCTGATAAGCCTTAAAAGTCACAAGACTTCAAACTTAACACACAAAAAGACAATGGAGAATCGGACAACCTGATACAGGGCATGCAAACAATGACAGTTTCTGAAATACGACAGTGGAGAACAATTTTGAGAGGTGTCCATTTCCAGTCTTCTTCCTTGGTCAAAAGTGTACAAACATGTCACAATTATTTATTTTCCGAATCGATTAATCAATGGATGTAATCAACTACTCGCACCCTACTTCGACGGATCTCTATTTACGACTTCTAATCTAAAGTTTGAGTTGAATTTTCGGTACACCTCGCATCTCTCTTCTATCCGTACACACATTCTTCACTCATTGCCGACATTAATTCCTGGTCATTCAAAATCTGCTCTTCAAACCTCTATTATAATTTATATACCACCAGTGTTCTCGATGGTTTTCGACGAGTGACGGTATCAATGTGAACAACTTCGTTGCCCCGTGTAAAGACACATCAAGGGGAACAACTCTGTCTTGGTTTCTGTCGGCGGGCGAAGATGAGCGTAATGTCAGCTGAGTTTGCTGTTATATCAGCCGAGCTTGATAACAGGCAATTCTGGGAAAGAAAATCATATCTAATAGAATGGTTTTTTTTTCGTCAGAACAATTGGTGCTTGCTCGAATGCCAACATATTCTCTGAATTTGAAAAAAAAATCAAACAAACACATTTTCCATGTGGTTAAATCACAATTTTCATTTTGAAAAATATAATTTGAATGAAAGTGTTCGTTATAAGTATATGACAATCGAGCAGTTATGTACATGACAACATTGCTTGTATTATTATTTTTTATAGAATTGTTTTCGTTTACGACTTGTTTCATTATAATTGTTTTAAAAAAGTACATTGAGTTGGACAACAACATCGAAGGTATTTTCATCAAACGTCTCTGAGAGGTATGTTTCCCAGGCACAGTTTTGCACCGAAATGGGGAAACGAGTCACTAAAATTCCCGAATAACACTTTCTCATGCTGTATTGTAGGTTATCGGACACCTTCGTGACAGAAAAAGAGGGGTACCATATTCGGAGTCACATGCGCGAAAGCCCAGTTTGAACGCTGTCAAATGTGCAGGACTTATTACTACATTATTAGGGCATTATTATCGAAGGTTTGCAACATTTTCTTCAGGACCAGGCACAATTTTAATTTAGAGGCAGACACGTCAGAAATTCAGCGACAGCGCAATCCCAATAACGCGTTAACTTCTGCTCGAGTTTCCGTTTAAAGAGCAGAATACTATGACATGTTTGCTTCTGTTTCGGAAGGTTTTTTTTCAAGCGGATAGTATAGTGAAAATTACAACATCTAGTGGCAGCTGTGACACCCCGCGCTGTACGTTCACAATAAAATTTGATTTTGACTTATCATTGATGGTATCCACCTGGCGCATTTCCAGTTGCAAACAACGACAAAGGGTGCTTAACCCTTTACCTAACATGAAAAGCAGACGACACTTGCAAAAAGAATTCTTGAATAACTAAATTTTTTCATTTTTTGTCTCAAAAACATAGGTTATGGCCCCTCGTTGGAACGAGCTCGACGAGCTCGTCCCAACGAGGGGTCCTAACCTATGTTTTTGAGACAAAAAATGAAAATATTTTGAAAATTAATTGGCGATTTTTGAGAATAGCGCTGGCCGGTTTTGGCCGTTACGTTGGGTAAAGGGTTAATCACGAGTACACATGTGTGAGCACGATGGAACTGTGTACTATGTCATACTGCACGTCGATGGTGCACTTGCATTAAAACGCTGCTAACTCTGCTTAGGCAGAGTTCGAAAGTTGAAGAGTCTGTCAGTTGCTCGCCGCTGCTCGGTATTTCTCTCAGGGTATTCTACTCTCATTTGCCTGAAAAACTGTCCGACACGATGTGACGCTGGCTGTTAATCGTGTCATTAAACCCCAGAAAAACAACGAAATATTGCAACCACGATTGCTGCGTGTGTCTCTTCTCGGAAGTTTACACGAGTAGTAAATTAAGCACGATTGACGCTTATAACTCAGTGCTTCGGTAGACTGTCACTTGAGCTTTGGGTAACTTTCTCAGGGCTTTTTGTGAACCATAGAGCAGCCTACGTGATCGTAGTTTAGCTCGGACACTTCGTGCCTGATTTAGTTTTATTTTATTTCGGTTTACTGCGAACAGATATTTATATATAAACAGGAATACTTACATGAATATCGCATAATACAAAACGTGCAACTGGGTTCAGCAGCAAGTATTATGTTTATGTATGCTGTCGCCGTCCAACATATTGCGAATTCTTGCAAGAGATACACAATATAAATATGTGTATTTAGAGGTGAATTAAAGCAAATAAAATGTCTTTACGCATCTTTCAGTTGTGGGATAAATATTAAGGTAAATGGAAACAATCCATAAGCAGAGCAGTCAGGGCATACAGTTAAAACTAGAAGTCCTGTCATGAAATGCGCACAGTTAGCCCGTCAATCTCCAAGTTAATCTACGCGTTATGACCATAGTAAGCCTGTCGAATTTTGTACATATGGCCTGTGCGCAAGCAATGTTTCAGCCAATGGACCTCCGGGTAACAAGGACGTCCATGGCAGAAACATTTCCTGTGTTTGCTATGAGTAATCAGGAAAACCTGCCATGCTTTGGATGCCATCCGACATGGCAAATGCGCGCAATTCCTACGCGCAGTTAAATAGATCAATATTCACACCTACGAGTCTGTTTTTGTTTACATGTGCACCGGTGGACGGTACTTCCGCTGGCAATTTTATAGCCGAAACGAAATAGAAAACGAAACCGCAAATTACGGGGCCTTTTTCATTTTAATAACATAATAACATACTATTTCGAGTTGTGGATGCTTTATTAACATGGGGCAAAGTGTGTTTGTTAATATTTGGTACCTTATGGGGTAACGTATTTAAAAGTGTAATAAATAATTGCGGGTTTCATCTCATTCTTCACAAGACGACAAGTGATAAATTTAGACAAGTTAGCATTCAAGGCGAGGTCACCAAAGGTCAACTTGGATGTAGTTCCACTGTAGGTGTAAATGTTTACTATTGAAATCGCATTGCTGGCATGTTCACCACGGTTGGTGTGTAAAGTTAAAATTTATGTCATAGGCTTTTTTTATATATAGTAGAATAGGTAATCATGGTATAAATACGTATCAATGATACGCCGTGTCTTTCACTCATCGAATACTGATAGTCAGATCACACTGAGTGGTTTTCCGGTTTCGTATCAGATGGTTGGTATCAGAACGAGGACGGCAATGGGGAACGTCAATAGAGTCCTCTCAGGTTACCAACCGCTTCTAGGTGTGCTTTATTTGTGTAAATAAACACTATCGAATAACGTGAATTTCTAATATTGTTCTTAACGAATTTTATATTGATTTCTTGCGTGGAAGATGATAATAAACAGATGATTATGACAGTAAAGCGATTTGGTTTGTCGCATTCCGTCTCGTTGACGAGGTCAGATGTCTGGATCACACGAGCTGCCGAAATCGTCAACGAGACGAAATGCGACAACGCAGGTCACTTTACTGTCATAATAAGCTCTATTTACTTTACCTCCTAGACGTGGATATCAGAACCTTTAGTGGATATTATGTACTCATGATTTTTGCGAATGCTACCTTATATACTCCGTGGGTGTATTGAACGATTCCATTCAGTAAGTTATCCCCCATTGATAAAATAAGCCAAGGGACTCCCCTACTCTGGGACAGAGTTCTTGGTTGAGGTATCAAATTTCGATAAGTAATTTGGGACAAACTGAAGTTCTGCTCAGTTTGTGTTTTCCCATCGAGTTTTAAGTACATACAGCAGTTTTCTACCAATACTTCCATAATAAATGACCCCACCAGTGCAGCTGATGACTCATGCTGCTCCCAGTACAAACTGAATTTGTTCAGCCTTCTCACATGCGGTCATGGCGAAATTGTCCCAGACGGTATGAGACAATTCTAAAATTGGACGCAATGTAGATCTTTTGATGGGTCTTCAACGGTTTCCCGATCGAGAGATATCTTTTGTTTGCTAACCTTTTCCATGCTTTAGCGGATATGTCTAAAATGTAATTGGGGCCCGTGATCCTACATTATGGGGGATTATCATCATATGTTTATGGTGATCGATTCAGCAAAAGATGTGTAAAAGAAGTTGAATGAGGTTAAGTCAGCTTAGTACTTACCGGAGAAATTACCATGCTTTTAGTTTATTGAGAGGTTGAAATCAGCTAGTCATTTTAGACAACTGTCCGCTTTTTTATGATACCATTATTCACCACACCTGTTGCCTGTCTAATATTTTCAACTATAAGAGGTACATGAACGTGTCGTGCACAAAGAGATGAATGTCACAAAATAATCTTTATTTATATCATTTATATAGATAATGAAAAGCAAGAGGGAGAAATATAGATCATTCTGATATGCCTGCATCCACGTGTTTCCAAATGAATCTCAGTGTATGTATGTGTTTTTGCCAATTTGTTAGGTAAGATTCAAACAATTTTAAATGTTTATCTGTGATGTTTATTTTCTCAAGTTTCAGTACTGTAAACTGGGGTAATAAGGGACAGCCTGGCCGTGAGAAACAGCTTTCAGTAAAACAATTATGAAGATACATTTTTTTGTCCATTTTGTCTTTAAACAGAGAAGCATGACATTATTTATTATTCAAGGCCAGTCTATGGTACAGAATACAAAGCGTTACTTGTTCTTGTTCCTTACTTGCTGAGAGAGGAACATTTACAAACAAATGCTCCAGTTATACCAAACATTCATATTGGTCAAAACTTGTATCTATCTGGGGTAGGCTAGAATAAATACAGGGCAAATAACCATTTCTGTAGGTGGTGACTTTATAGAGGTAACTTTATGTGGAGCATAAAAAGGATATTTGTGTTCAATGTCATTAAAAAAATCAGTCCCATTTCGGATAAATTCTGATTGATTGTTATGCAATAAGAAACGCCACGGAACATATATATTATCGCTATTATGTTATGTACAGAATATTGTATCAGAGTCGTGCTCTTGTTTCTAAGACCATATCTCGTTGGGTTGAGATATAGGCTCACAAAGAAGAGTGATAGCTCTTATTCCTGATGACATATCTCTACGAGTCAAGGATAGGCTAGTAGAAATACAGGACAAATGACCATTTCTTTGGGTGGTGAAGGGTATCAGGTAACTTTATATGGAACAAAAACAGGGTATTAGTGTTCAATCTCATTTAACAAATTCGGTCCCATTTCAGAATAAATATGGCTGATTGCTGTGTAAGAACGCCACGGTACATATATATTTTCACCACCATGTTTATGTACAAAATGTTGCATCAGAGCTCTTGTTTCTAAGGCCATATCTCGACGGGCCGAGATATATAGAATAAACGTATAGTGTTTTCAAATACAAAAATTATTCTACGAGTAGGATTGAGAATGAAACCGACGAGCCTCTGGTTAGTCGGTTTCATTCTTAATTCTACGAGTATAATATTTTTTTTTACTTGAAAACACTATACGTTTATTTTGTTTATCCCATAAATCATTTACAGGGCGGTCAGGGCGAAATCGTGCTGTTACTGGCTACAAAACACAGCAAGAGGTGTTGAGCACATAGGTCTAATTCGATGACAAGCAAAATTGCCAAAAATAAAAAGGCGCAGCGATACATTTCTGTCTACAAATAATTCCCCTACAATCTTGAGCTCAACTTGCCAAAATACTTTATTAAATTAACAATGTGTAGTTTTTTTTTCTACTGGCATTGTATAATACTTTCAAAAAGGTTTAAATAAAACAACAACTGAACTGTTCATTATACTACAGGAATGCGGCAGAGGTCAGAGGTCAACAAATCCGTCTCTACAATAGGAATAAACTCTTTCAGTGTAAAACCTATAAGGGAAAATTTATCACCCCACTAGGTGAATAAAGCTAAAATTTATCCAATGCTTTTATTGTTTGAATAAACAGCCATTTATGGGATAAATAGCAGAAGAAAGAAGACTCTGATGCAATATTTTGTACACAAAGTGGTGATGATAAATTTATCTTACAATTCCAACTGTAATACCTTTATTAACACTTTACGTAACGAATCTGCCGCATCTACTGCATAATTTACAGATTGAGCAGTTGAAGAACATTATATTTCAAAAAGATTCAACAAAACCACATGGTTGCGCGGTGGTGTTGCGGTAACCGGGCAGATCACCGAAGTTAAGCAACGTTGAGCCCGGTTAGTCCTTGGATGGGTAACCGTCTCAGCGATCAAATCGGACACCCGCGTTGTGTCCTTGGGCAAGGCACTTAATCCCGATTGTCCACATGGAGCACGATGACGCCGTGTACTAAGGCGTACTGCACGTCGATGGGTGTGCATGTCTTCAACCAGTCCAACACTGCCTGTGCTGCAGTGCGGAGTTACGATGTTGGGGAGCTGGCAGCTGCTCGTCGTTGCTCGGTGGTTCTCTCCGGGTACTCCGGCTTCGTCCACCCGTAAAACTGTCACCGATACGATATGACCCTGGCTGTTAAAGTGTCGTTAAACCCTAATAAATTAATAAATAACAAAACCACATCATGTAATTCCTCATTGGAACGGTCTCATCGAGCTCGTTTCAATGAGGAATTATATGATATGGTTATGTTGACATGTTTAAAAATTTGTTTTTTTCTAAAAATTATTAAAATACTAAATTGTGATATTGTGTGTATTGAGTAAATGGGTAACTAGCATTTTAATTCCAGGTTTCATTTTCAGACTCGTAATAATTGCCATGTCGTCCCGATTGAACCTGTATGCGACTTCTTTGAACTTTTGCAAAACTCGGATAAACTTATTGAGCGCGTACATGTTCAACATTCCGAAAAGACTGTGCGCTTTAACATTATAATTGCCTGTTGGTCCATCTTGAATGTTTCAAGTGATTCAGATATAAACACAAAAAGCTACGCGATTGCATAATTTAATAATTATACTTTTGAGATGCGTTTTTGTTTTCTCTTTTCGTACATTGACACGTACAGTGTCTCTCGCAGACATGTTTCGAAAGCGTGTAATCTTCTATAAAGAATAAGGTAAACACACCGTAACCAATCACGCTCGCGGGTGTATTGTGTGGTTGTAAGATACAGATTTTGTATCAGGGGCCCCTGAAACACGCTGTATCAGGGTACGTACGGACCCAATACATACTTATTGAAATATAAATACTTATAAACCATAGTTGGGTACAAAACGTAAAAAAAACCGAAGAAAGGGGACACATCGAGGGCTGTGACTGCCGTTATGAAATGTCATACAGTAAAGCAGAAGATTAGTAAACATACCAAGGGCATTGATCAACGGGCTCAGTAAAGATACAGACACTGTAGAGTCCAAGGAGACCGTTGGATGCTCTCCCTGAAGTGGATCAGTTAGTCGTCAGACGGATGATGGAAGATGTAAAACTAAAGGTAGCAAAACTAAAGGAACTCAGCAGGGGTACTATGGTGGTGAAAGAACTGAAAAAAAATAAAATTGTCAGAAACAATTGAATTATCGCGATCTATTGTGAAGTTGTTGCTGATAAAACCACTGCCTTGTGTTTTTCTGATGGGGAACGGATCGAATAGGATGAATAACAGCTGAATGAACTAATCCAGAATCTACAGAAAGGTTTCTAATAATTTTTCTGCGACACATCCATTTTGTCTCAAGAACCGGACCTGCTGAGCTTTGTCCGGGTTATTTGATACTCTTATTCAGTTGCTGTTCTGCCATGTCATTAAACATTATTAAGCTTGTTAAATATGATCTGTGCCTTGTATAGACCATATTGTGGGAATAGAAGGGACATCACCATGGACCAGCGACTGTCTCTTATAACCCTGTACTGGACAGTCGCCGTGAACTGGTTGTAATCCACGCATGGGCAGTGAATTCCATGCAAGCGTTTGTCAGGTTATACAGATTATCATCAGCAAAATTTTAATTAATGAAGCACCGAGCTGTACCCGATGCTTCATTAATTAATTTTTTGATGACTATTCCTATAATTAGTGTTTGGAATCTAATATTATAGCGTCCGTAGAAATGTTGCCCACCCGTGGAAAGTGATGCGTCCACGGGCGGCCGTTCTGTACGAGTGGTGATAGGGACAGTCATTAAAATAATCTAAAAAAGACTGGACGTCAAGTCACTGGAACATGGGATGGATGATTGGAAAGGCTGATCTAGTTGTCACAAAGTGGCATAGATCTCATTTTATGTTACGTGTATTCGGGGGGGGGGGGGGGGGGGGCGCACTAAAAATTTGCAAGACGTGACGTCCTATTTTTTATTCGGCTCCTTTTTACACCCACTCACCCACTACGTGCAAATTTTCTACTACCGTTCTCAGACACCCACCTCCACTCTCCCATTAAAATCCAAAATAAGCTTATAAACTTAGTAGGCACAGCTGTCTTTATGGGGTTTTCATAATGTTCTTAACCCTTTACCCAACGTAACGGCCAAAACCGGCCAGCGCTATTCTCAAAAATCGCCAATTAATTTTTATTATTATTTTTTCATTTTTTGTCTCAAAAAAATAGGTTATGACCCCGCGTTGGAACGAGCTCGTCAAGCTCGTTCCAATGAGGGGTCATAACCTATGTTTTTGAGACAAAAAATGAAAAGAATTAGTTATTCAATCATTTTTTGGCAAGTGTCGTCTGCTTTTCATGTTACGTAAAGGGTTATACTGGTACCACCAATTTAAACCTCTGTGGGCTGCTGTGGGCTCCAATCTACAAATGACAAGCTGTTCATTATCAGGCTTGGCCAGAGCAGGTGTACATATACGGGAACAAATTTTCATTTGAATTGTTCCCAAAATATTGTCTGCACATTTTCTACATTTCGAACAAGACACCCACCCCCCTACTAACGTGTGACATTTCCTCAGTTTAAGCCCAATATTCTCACATATAAAGCCTCCTGATGTTGTATTTATGTTAAGAGTGTGATGTACAACATCATCTTTAAGGTTTGAAACAAAAATGATGGTATATATTAGCTGATGTATTGATATATTTTTAAAAAATTCAAAAAATTGCACAAGTTGGAAATGCACATTTTTGACGCAGCCTCAAGAGACCCACCCACCCCCACGTCACGTCTTGCAATTTTTTGGTGGCCTCCCCCTGGTGTATTGAGAAATTACAAGAGATGTCTCAAAATCACCATTATTTCATCGTCTTACGTTACATGCCAGGCTTGGTCAAAGGGGTCTGCTCACATCACAGAATGCGAATCGCATATCTTTCTCTTCACCTGAAGCGCAGCTGAGTGTATTGCAGATCTCATTGAGATGGATAGTAGTAAAATCGTTTGGCGTGAAGCCAGATGGAAATTGTAGCAGGAGAGCATTTTGTGACAAGAAAGTTAAAGTTATGTTTCAAAACGCATTTTTCAAACAAATTGATGGTTCAGCTTAGAATCGAAATGGGCCAATTATTACTTATTATGCATTGCCTTTCTTTTTAAACACTGGGGTTACACTAGTGTATTTCCAATATGCCTGGTAATGAAAGTAGTTTAATAGATAATAGAAAATTTGTGCCAATGACGTCGTTAAGCTTGTTGAACATTATTTTTGCAACCTTGAGCTGATATTATTTGGAGGTTTCTAAAGACTTCAAACTTCCAAGCAAATAATTGTCACTTATTGTTATACTTGATTTGCCGCGCCAAGTTTGGGAGAGGGTGGAATTACCAAGTGTAACGTATGGAAGTGATGTAATCCCTCTAAACCAAATGGTAATGAGGAACTTGGAGATTCTAAAAATGATGCGGATCGGTGGATAGCTGGATCAAGTAAAGAAAATGCACAAGGAGAGGTCAGAGAGGAACTCGGGTGGATACCGGTTAAGGATAGAATTGGTATGGGGAAATTATGATACCTAAATTACCTGGTAAACCTCCCAAACAGCAAATAGTGTAAAACGATGTTTAACCATGCACTGAACTATACCATTCAGACAGGAACGAACGAGGCAAGCGATGGAGCTAATGGAGAATTACTCTGTTGGGACTAAAGATCTGGACGTGGGCAGAAACAGGAGATAGATTTATAAGGGAAATGGTGCTCAAGGATTGTAATTGAAACTGGCGAACTGGAATTAAGACCAAGACTTCTTTAGACAGGTTATATAAGAAAGATGCGCCAGCTTTTGCGGAGTACATGGATGGATCGTTTGGGCTGGAGGTGGGGAGGGGTGGTGTCATTGTTGTTTAAAGTGAGATCCAAGTCACTGGAGTTGAGGTGGAGAATCAAGAAAGGCGCTGAAAGAGTGTGCCAAAATGTCAGTGGAAAAATGGGATGGAAACATGAAGGATAATTGGATGAGGAATGACGTGAGGAGAAGTCATGAGGTCAAATTCATAGTTGGGGAGATCGAGAAAGTGCCAATGGGGGAATTATGAAGCAGTTTTGGACTGAATGCTGGGGGATTAGGAGGGCGAGTGCGGAGGAATACCCAGGTAGTAGAGGCGAAATGGGCATTTCGAAAAGCAATGCATTTCGAGCTCACTAAAACATAAAGCTTGAAAGCAATGGGAATTTTGCTTGAAACATTTTTGAGCTCAGTTTAAAAGAATTTAGTCAATTTTCGCATGAGCTCGTATTTCGTCTAAGGTTCATCCAATGGGGATTTATTTTAGAAAATAAAAAAAACTTTTAAACTCGAAGTGAGCTCGAACAGGCGATCTCAAAAAACCTTTTCTTCCACAAAAGTTTCCAATTGGAATTTTTAAAGTCGCGAAGATCGCCTCCCTCGAACATTTGCGAAAATGAATGTTTTTCCATCATCGCTCATTGTCATTCCTGAGGATTTTCCTCCTTTCATTTTACACCATTTTCCCCACAGATTTACAATTTTGATCAGTGCTAAACCAATGGGAAATTTCCAAGAATTGTAAAGGATGGTGAGTGTGCTCGAACAGACGATCTACAAAAACACTTTTTCTCCTAATAAATATCCCATTGAAATCTGTAAAGTGCCGCGACCTCGGCATTTATCAGATTTGCAATTTTTTAAATTATCGCCGTTTTGTTCCGTGTTACTTCAATGGGGAAATTTTGAAGAATTGTTAGAAGCGGAGTGTTTTTTTCCCCCCTCTTTCGCGAGTTCGAGAAATCTTTGAGACATTGCGATTTTTTCGAGGTAGTGAAAATATCTGCTGCTTTGTTTCTTACATATTTAAATAGAACAAAAAATAAAATAAATAAAAAAGAAAATTAAAATTAAAGCACGAGATTTTTAAAGATCAAAGATCCTAATTTGAGAGACGAGACGATTCATTGATTTCTAGAATTAAAGAGGAATATTCGAGAGAACAATATGGCGAAACGAATCGGCGACATCGAGATGAAACAAGAGACTACCAAATTGTTTGAATCCGTGACAGAATCTCAGGAAGGGATGTAAAAAGATATCGGCAAAGAATTGAAACCCTCGAGGGAAAGCAGGACATCTAGTTACATACATCTATTTACAAAACGTATTTTGATCCGATTTGTGGTTAAAGACCTTCTGCTAAGAAAAATAAAAATAAAATAAAATCAGTTAAAAATTTGTGTCATATTATAGATAGGCAATATAAAATATAAAATAAATTAAATTTAAAATGGATCAAAAAAAAGAAAAGAAATGGCAGTGGTAAAAAAATCGAATTGAAAAGAGTCGCCACATACAATGGTAGTGAAACGTTTTATTTGAAACATAATCCAATCCAATTGAAACATGTCGAGGTGACGACACTTGAATACAAATATGATAATCATAGCATGGGATTTATACTGAACGGAGGTTCTCGTGAGATTACCGACGATAAGCAACGTCGAGCGCGGTTAGTAGTTGGATGGGTAACCATTTCAGCGGCTGATTCGCGCTCCCGCGTTGTGTTCTTGGGCAAGGCACTTAACACCGATTGCCTACATGGGGGCACGTTGACGCTGTGTACTAAGACGTACTGCCCGTCAAAGGTGCGCATGTCTTCAACCAATCTAACGCTCCATGTGCCGCGGTGCAGAATTCAGAGATACGATGTTGGAGAGCTGACAGTTGCTTGTCGTTGCACGGTGGTTCTCTCCGTAAAACTGTCACCGACATGATATGACCCTGGCTGTTAATGTGTCGTTAAACCCTAATAAAAAAAATACTGAACGGAAATCAAATCGATTAATTTTCAGCTTTGGAAATTTCGTGTCGCAAGCTCCTGCAGGAAGAAGAGAAAAATTTCAAGGAGTTTAATCTGATCTACGGCAAAAACAAGATATATCCGAAACTCTATAAAGGTGTCGTAGATCAGCTAAAAGAAGAAGTTTCCAAAAATGTGGAAAAGTTAATGAACGTAGACCTGGTCATTGAGCATCTACACAAAAATGAAGAGGGGAAAGTGTGACAGCTCGCATACAAATAAAATATATGACTATATAAAAAGAAATGTAAAAAACAAAACCAAAAATTGTAAAGAAATTCCGATTTTTTTTTTTATTTTCTTAAATAAATGTTTATAATATCGATTTTTTAATTTTTTTAAATTTTGTTTTTTAATTCCTTTTTAATTTTTTTCTCGTTAACTTCTCACGAATTGGATACAAAATCATTCCAGTCGCCCAGCTTTCATTAACTTAATGAAGGTCTGTTACGATGATACGTATCATCACACTCATTTATGCATACACATTCAGGAGAAGTCTCGATAAAATATCTTTCCATAGCTTTACGAAGATTCTGTTTGTGTTCTCTATAAAATTCCATCATGGTATTGTGATATTTATCATATTTTGAATAATCCAATGTTCAATGAATTTGGATGTCGGCGCGGAATTCACACTAATAATTCGAAAATATACCCTCGACTTTTGGTTGTGAGATGACTTGTCTACAATCGAAAGGTCAAACATTCTAATTCAGTGGGTCTCGGTTCTTCTATGCGCAAAACCGTCTACGTCGATATTCTCCCCACGTCGCGTTTGCTGATCGTATTTAATGCCGGTGTGACAGGAATGGAAGTCCGTAGGAACGTTAGTCCCTCTGGACTACTATTCCTAGAAATGTTAGACCTAGGACTATAATTCCGCGGAATAATAGTCCAGAGGGACTAATTTTCCTACGGACTATCATTCCTGTCACACCGGCATGAAACACATGACGATCGCGCCTTCTTATTCCGTGTCTTGACAGATGTGACCGTAGTCTGATCCGAACTTCCAGACGGAACATCTTTCCGAAGATTCTGTTTGTGTTCTCTATAAAATTCCATCATGGTATTGTGATATTTATCATATTTTGAATAATCCAATGTTCAATGAATTTGGATGTCGGCGCGGAATTCACACTAATAATTCGAAAATATACCCTCGACTTTTGGTTGTGAGATGACTTGTCAACAATCGAAAGGTCAAACATTCTAATTCAGTGGGTCTCGGTTCTTCTATGCGCAAAACCGTCTACGTCGATATTCTCCCCACGTCGCGTTTGCTGATCGTATTTAATGCCGGTGTGACAGGAATGGAAGTCCGTAGGAACGTTAGTCCGCCGGACTACTATTCCTAGAAATGTTAGACCTAGGACTATAATTCCGCGGAATAATAGTCCAGAGGGACTAATTTTCCTACGGACTATCATTCCTGTCACACCGGCATGAAACACATGACGATCGCGCCTTCTTATTCCGTGTCTTGACAGATGTGATCGTAGTCTCATCCGAACTTCCAGACGGAACATCTTTCCGACAACGCTTTGTGTATGTTTTCTTCACGAGATGGGCAAACGTTCTGTAAAAAGCATCTTCGAGAAATTCGTGTCGCTCTTCTCTTTTTCGTTTTTTTCATTTCATATATTAATCTATCCATATTTTTTCATTTTTTTAAATATATCTACATTTGTTGATGTCCTATATATAATATGAAAACAATTCTTTGACTGATTTTAACTTTTCTTTAAAAAAAAATCACTTAAAGGAAAAAAGAATGTTTTTCCTTCACAAGATATGAGAGGGATATTCTCTATCCAGTACTAAATGTAAAATACTTCCTCGATTGCAGTTCGTGAGACATCTCAGCAATATCCGAAATTCCTCAATTTCGAAGTCCAAAAAACACAGGACTATGGCGTTTTTGTATTCCGCGGTGTAACAGGAGTGCGCCTCCACCAATCCATACGAAATGCAACCCGGACATCTCGCGTTCATCGCTCTCGGAATGTTTATATCTGCGGGATGGGTACACGCCCTTTAGAATACATATTGAGGAGCTTCTCACGCAGAAAATCTCTCTTCATGGTCTCCGTTTTCTCTTTACAGTTAAAAATAGAAGTCCTGTCACGAACTGGGCGCTTATCTAGGCTTAACTGCACGTAGGAATTGCGCGCAATTGCCGTATTGAATGGCATCGAAAGCACGGCAGCTTCTCCTGATTACTCATTGCAAACACATGCAATGTTTCTGAGAATGGACCTCCGGGTTATTTGTGCTCATTTCATTACAGGACTTCTAGTTTTAACTGTAGGACCTTTGGTCTTTAAAAATGACATTCCTTGATTTTATATGATTTTTTCAATTATTTATTTAATTTAGATTTGTATTTATTTATTTTTATTTATATATGTAAGAAACAAAACAGATGATATTTTCATTACCTCGAAAACATCGCAATGTCTCAGAGATTTCGCGAACGAGGAGGAACAAAAAAACCCACCGCTTCAAACAATTCTTCAAAATTTCCCCATTGGAATAGCACGGAGCAAAACGACGATAATTGGAAAATTACAAATCTGGCGGATTCCAAGGTCACGGCACATTACAAATTCCAATGAAATCTTTGTAAGGAAGAAACGTTTTTTTGGAGATCGTTTGTTCGAGCCCACTCACCATCTCTTACAATTTTTCAAAATTTCCCATTGGATTAGCACTGTGCAAAACGGCGAACATTGGAAATCTGAGGGCAAAAAGGAGTAAAATGAAAGGATGAAGCTCCTCTTCTCGACTATTCTCAAAAAGTCTCATTGAAATAACGCTGAGCAAAAAGGCGATGTGGGGGAAAATAGTCATCTTCGCAAATGTTCGAGGGAGGCCATCGTCGCGACTTCGCAAAATCCAATGGGAAATTTGTATATAAACATTTTTATTCAGATCGTCTGTCCCAGTTCACTTCGAGTTTAAATTGGTTTTTATTTTCTAAAATAAATACCTTTTTGATTACCCTTAGCCGTAATATGAGCTCAGGCGAAAATTGACTAAGTCTTTTTTTAAGCTGAGCTCGAAAATGTTTCAACCTAAATTCTCGTTGCTTTCAAGCGTAATGTTTAATGAGCGCGAAATGCATTGCTTAGTGAGATCGAATTCCCATTTCACCTCTACTGTCGGTGATATACTTGGTTAATGTAGACCTCCTTATTAGATGACCGCGACAAATCAGCAGAAGACTTAAGAATTATTATTAATATTATGTTGTCACAGCAATGTAACAGCGGCCATATATTGCAACGAGGTGTTGCAAATTTCACTATACTGTCACTGTGGAAAACACTGCTCCAACTCAGAACCAACCATAGCAGAGACTTAAACAGGAACATGAGCAATAGTTTCAGAAACAACGAAACTCTAGAGTGTCTGATCCTCAATCAAAATTGTGTCTGATCTTGAAGAAAATCGTTGCAAACCTTCGGCAACAATACGAGTACAGTTCTTCACATTTAACAGTTTTCAAAACCCGTTTTCGGGCGTTAGTCGTTAGACACTGAAAATGGTGCCAATTTTTCATTCCGAGACGGCCAGCATTTCAATGCACCGACGATAATACAGAGATTTTTCAAACCGCGGTCAAATGCTATGGAATTATTGTAAAGCGGTAATCTCGTCGGGAAAATTTCGATCCCTGACAAGGAATTTACAAACCAAATACAACTTTCAATACATTTATCTCGAGAAAGTATTTTTATAGGAGTGCTTTGAACCTTTTACGCCAAAACGGTGCAAAGTTGTGCTTCCAAAACATGCCTCTGAGTGACGTGTGAAGGAAATAGGTACTCCTACAGCCTATGTTGTTGTCCGAGCACCGCCATATTCGTATGTCCCGCCCACATCACATGGATACCTGACAGTGGGAGTCGACCCTGCGAATTTGGAAAACTGATGGGCATATTATATGCTATTTGTGTGAATCTTGTTACAAGAGTTGTTATTATATTGTACTTAACCCTTTACCTGACGAATCGCCCGAATACGTTTTCTCTCTGCAAGAACAAAAGAGTGCTCTGAGGCAGTCAGGTACAGTTAAAACTAGAAGTCCTGTCACGAATAGTGCGCTTATCTAGGCTTAATTGCGCGTTGGAATTGCGCGCAATTGTCATATCGAATGGCATCCAAAGCACGGCAGGTTCTCTTGGTTACTCATAGCAAACACATGCAATGTTTCTGCCAATGGACCTCCGGGTTACCCGGAGGTCCATTGGCTGAAACATTGCTTGTGCACAGGCCATATGTACAGAATTTGATAGCTTTACTTGGGCCTTAACGCATACATTAACGCGCATATCAACGTGCTATTTGTGCGCATTTCATGACAGGACTTCTAGTTTTAACTGTAGACTGATGTAGTATTGTCTTAAAATGTGGTAACGAAATAACTGGTTTTGAAAATAAAACCCTTGATTTGAATCAGATTTGTTTTAACCCTTTACCAAACGTAACGACCAAACCGGTCAGCGCTATTCACAATAATCGCCAATTAATTTTTATTTTTTTCATTTGTTGTCTCAAAAACATAGGTTATGACCGCTCTTTGGAACGAGCTCGTCAAGCTCGTTCCAATGAGGGGTCATAACCTATGTTTTGAGAGAAAAAAAATGAAAAACATTAGTTATTCAAGAATATTTTTGCTAAGTGTCGTCTGCTTTTCATGTTAGGTAAAGGGTTAAAACATGTTCCACAGAAGGAACAGGGGATGTTCATGTACAATGTTGAATATATTTCTATAGCGCTGGCCATTGAATTGAAATCACTATGTAAAATATAATGGAACCATAACCCACAAATAATACCCGTCGTATTACTCACCTCTCCCTTTCATCCTATAGTATTGGTATCCCGGGGCTACTGAATAATAATCAATCGACAAGTTGTGCAATCCACTCCAGTGAAGCTGGCAAGTTTGAGTTCCATGCTTGTAAAAGAACGATACACAATTATCAGTGTACGCGCATCTCCTTGTACAATCCATCTCATCTTTCGACTGGAAGGTTTTCAAAACATCATGACTGGTAATTTGATTCTTTGAGTCAGAAATTTTCTCGGCAATGTGAATCCTGGGAACTGTATTTTCGCCAGTGTATCTTCCATACACTCTCACCAGCATCAGAATCATGGTCATTTGTTTCAGCATTGTATACTTCTGAAAGAATAAAGTTATTTTGTAGTAGCCGAACTAAACTGAAAAGGAGATCGGGGATGGGGTACTAATTATTTTATTTTTGCCCCCAAAACGTACATTATTACCCCTTCATCCAAACGTGCTCGTGGAGTTCGTTCCAATAATGTTCGTCATAAGTGCTGTTTTTATGGTGAAAAATGAAAATGTCTGATTAGTCCAGTATTTTGGACAAGTGTCGTCCGCTATTCATGTTAAGCAAAGAGTTGATAAAGATAATAAAAAATGTTGTTCACAAAACCTCCTAGAATAATTTATTTATTGATCAAAGGTAGGAAGTGGCAAAATATACGATCTGGAAAAAGGAGTCATAACCCCTCATGTCCCTGACCCTTGCGTTTAACAGCAACTGCCAGTCAGCCGATATTTGTTCTTCTTTTTTAAAATGCGCTGCGGTGAGTGTAAATGGTACGTGGACATACAGTACGTGGAGAGTGTATTATCACTAAATCACTCACAGAGTGGAGATTCCACCCAACCAATAATTGCAAATTTGTTGCAAAGCATAACCAGCACAAGCAAAGTTTCATCCAATGGACCTCCGGGTTAAACCCGGAGGTCCATTGGCTGAAACATTGCTTCTGTTTTTTGTCGATATGTACAGAATTTGAAAGTTATTGCTTGGGTGATAACCCCACTCTGCGGGGGATTTAGTTACAATCCACTCTCCACGTACTGTACATGTAAGTAAGCGTAAAATGTTAATCGGCTAAAATTATAGCATATTTCGGTAACTAAGATTAGTATTTCATCAAAAAAATGAATAGTATTTATTTCGTTCGACGGTTTTTCTTTTGTTTGGACGGTCGGTAAATAAATGTTCATTGGGCAATGTGCAGAAGTATCGCCTTGTTAGGTTGAGATCTGGATAATATATCAACATACTTTTTTGAGTGTATCTAAGTTTACAACGAAACGGCATTTCGCCAGTAAATTGTGTTATAAAAAAGACTTTTTACCCGATATTTTGAGTGTTATTGGGTTGAAACGTTCATTTACCTGTCGCCTGCATGTAGTGTCAGTAAAGTCTTTGAGAAAGCCATCTTTTCACAGTGATTATGAAATACTAACTAAACACCAGTCCGGTTTTATTCCAGGAGGCAGTACAGTATATCAGTGAAGAGAAATATCTAATTTTCTGGTCAACGCACTCAAAGAAGGAAAAACGGTAAAAATGATCTTCTGTGATATAAGTAATGCATTTTATCGTGTATGACATGAAGATCGCTTACACAAACAATACACTGTTGGACTCAACGGTGAACCGATGTCATGGTTCCGCAGTTACCTCAAAAATAGGACTCGAAGAGTGTATATTAATGACCATAAATCAAGTAATAAAACTATCATTGCCGGAGTTGCCTAACGATGAGTACTCCCCCCCCCCCCCCCACACCTCTCTCTTGTTTCTCATCTATATAAATGACTTAGCGGATCAAGTATATTCTAATATGCGTCTATGTACACCTGCCTCTATATAATTGTTGAAATCAACACTATATCAAGACAAATCCTGATCAGGGATCTCAAATGAATATGGTGTTTAAGGCCCCACATCCACTTTGTACTTAAATAATGAAATTATGTGCGAAGAACAAACCCATGAACATTTAGGTCTGCGTTTTAAGAACAACGACACACGGGATACTCATATAGACAAACGAGAAGAAAAAATTATCCCTATGCTAAACTGTTTCCTAATCTCCAAATACCGACTGTCCCCAAAATCCTTGGAAATAATATATAAAAGTTATATACTACCCTCGTTTGACTACACGGATGCCATATGGGATACATGTATCGGAATCAGAGTGAGAATACAAGACAATCTCCATATGGATGTCCTCCGCACTATATGTTATGTTGCGCGACACGTGGCAGAGGCCACAATCTCATATACAAAGAAACTAGCTTCCAACCACCGCAAGAAAGGCGCCGAGTACACAAATTAACAATATTTTACACAATGGCGAAAGCGCAAGAAACATAGAGGACAAAAAGCCGAAAAGCCGTGTCTCCTGTGATGGCGAATTATTAAAACATGGCATGCTATGTTACCGGGATGCGCAGCTCAACAAAGTCAACTCTCCAGCCACATATACCACGAGTCGGACTTCAAAGACTGAAAAAAAATCCGGAGTAATGCCTTCGTTGGGGTAGACATTGTAACCGTTAACAAGACCTAATGCCAGCGCGAGAAGCAGAGAACCTCCGCCCCTGTACTGTAATCGTCACAAAATGTACGTGGCTGTGGTAGTCTGGTAATTATCGGCAGCTTCTTCCAACCAGATAACCAATTACCACAACATCATCTACCGCAGACATTTACAACACGGCCACAACCTTTACACGGTGCTCACAAACTCATTCCACATAACTACAGAGCGGTCACCTCTCATCATCGACTGAATAATGCATATCTGATGCCTTCACCAATCAGACATCAACATCTTAACCCTTTGAATACTAGCGGCCATTTTTCCAGTCAGCGACATGATACGTCATTAAATAGGATGGCTGTTCAGTAAATATGCAGAACCACACTTATGTTTGAATGGATTAACGATTACTGGTCGAGAGCGATACCACGAGAGCCGGTAGTCTCGAATGGTTATCCCAGCGCCACACGCTCGAGTCCAGTAATCGTTAACCCATTCAAACATAAGTGTGGTTCTGTATTTATTACACACCCAACCCTGAAAAAAAGAATTCACTGTAATTAATCGCTAATTTAATTAAATAGTCGACTATTAGAACTGTTGAAAGAATTGTAGAGAGAAACGGGCAATTTTGTCAGAGAACCAGTCTTACGTCTTCGACCTTGCCACCTGTAGAATCGCTGTTGATTCATTTTATTCGCAAAAACAAGTCGGTCCGAACCAGTCCGAACACTCAAAAGACTGCGTTCAACATATCAGACGTAACAAATTATGAGGTCTGAAATGTGTTTTCAAAGTGTGTGTGCAGACATCATTTTATCTGGAGGATGAAAAATGTACAAGGATTTTAATTTAAATACGGTGCGAACTGGCCGCTCTGTTTAAATTTCGTGCTTTTTAAAATGAAAGTGAAACTAAAATAGAAGTTTGAACTCGGCTTGACAATACATCATTACTACTGCCACCAGGCTATCGCATGTGAACATCGGTCATTTATGTTCTGCATTGTAACAAACGTACACACTGGACGAGAAAAGACATTTTGTGCAATAATTAACCTTCATTCGATCGTTTAGAGTAAATGAGCCTGAGGCAGTTTGAAATTCCATTCTGAGTGAACTCTGCAGTCTTGGTAAGTTTATGAACATTATTTTTCAACATTATAAAGTTTCTGACTTGAAATTTAGCCTTTTTTATTTTACCTCAAGTCTTGATAGCCTTCGTTTGAAATGGACTGCATTTACAAATAAAGGCTTTAGGTTGTCCACAGTTACTACAGATATACAAAGGGAGAAATATGTTGCATGATAACTGCAAGAAAATGTCATATCTTGTCACCACAGGTCATTTAGTTTGTACACCTTTTTTACAACCCCCCTCCTCCCCCCCCCCCCCCACTATAACCTGGCATTATTTTCCCGAAAGCTCACGAAATGATTATCCAACAGTATTAGTCAGAGGCTGAGAGAAAAATAACGGGGAAGGGGGGGGGGGGGTTCTCATCAGTAAGCTCCAACTTATTTTGGTTGATAATATTTTCAAAGATTGATTAATGTTTACATTATTTTGTACTTGTACTATACTTCACCAGTTTGTTATCTGAACGGTTCTGTCAATATTTTTTTTAAGGTATCTGGTTCAAAACAAAATAATTTTTGTTGGTGTCTGCTCCAATATCTTGTCAATCTTAAATTTGGAATTTGGTATTCTGAGGTAAGGTGGGAATGAGAAAGACTACGGACGTGGAGGGGTGGTAAATACATGTGGTCTGGTGAATGCAATATATTGTCAATTTTATGAGATGACTTCCATGAAATTCAAAAATAATTATTAGAATATTTAAAACATAGACAACATGACAATATTTTCCACACACATATTGATGTGTATTTTTAAATGACTAATTAAGGATTTTTGCGTGTATTTCTTTTTTATACAAGGATATTATTTTATTTCAATTCTAGCAATAAAACTTAAATCGAATGCCACCTATGTGACTTAGCTACATGGGTGTATGGGATGGCGTGGAGGTTGTGGCACTCTCATCCCCATTCACCAATAAGCAGGTAATTTTGCAGTTTTCATTGAAAGGGACAGGTATTTTCAGAACAGATTGTTCAGAGGGAGGGGTATTTTTATAATTTTGGCAAATATCAGGGCAGTGAGCAGAGCATTTTCAAAGGCAAATATGAGGCAAGGGCCTGCATTTTGGTTTTGAAACAATAGTTCAGGGCAGTTTGATTGGTCAGACCCATCCCCATGAAAATGTCTTCCAAAGGCCTATCATTTTAAAAGTCATATTTTAGCAATACTACATCCTCCTAAAGAAGCCCCCCCCCCCCGCGCCCCCACAAAAAAAAATAATAAAATAAAATAAAATAAACCTGTTGCCCCAACACCCACTAGCACGTAAATAAACATTGGTTCCACAAATGTAAACTACTGAGTTTTTCTTATAAAACCAGGCTTTTCATTCTCCCGACTGTATTTTCTTTATTCAGCTTGTGTGGGGCGGGGGTGGGGTGGTCATCTATTAATTAGTAACTGCATGTACTAGCTGTCAAACAACTGCAGGCGCTATCGGCGTTTCGCCTTCTGTTTTTCCGCTTCATGGTAACCACTTTTCAAGATCGATTTAGTCTTGCCTTCTGATAACTACTTCAACTTAACATGCCCAAGGTTGCACGTTGAAAATATTGATTGGTCTACCCCAAATAATGAATATGGACCCTTCTACTTGCTGCCATTGAACTGGCATGTAAGGTAAGGGTTAATTCAGGTCTTGGTTTTAGACCCCAAGTATTGCAGACCTACAGCGGAATTACGCTTTTTTGTCAGCCCACCCTTACAGTTTACCATTCTTCATTTCACAAACCATTATTATGATAAATGAGATTTTCATTTGATTTTACAAAATTAATTTCAACAGTGTGCGCAGGTGAGGATACTAAATGTGTGTTTATTGTCTGGAATGTCTCAGTAAATCAATTGGGTTTATATGTTCCGACAAAGACGCCTGTTGTCACCTTACCTTGTCTGGTTTCGAAAAGTGATTCTCTTGCGATGAGTTTCTGACAAACGGAGATACGAACATAGCATAACCAGAATGCTCACACTACTGCATGGATGACACTCCTTCAGTGCAGGAAGGCTCTATATGCTTCCTTGCCTGAACAACATTCCCAACATCAATGAGAGACACACACAAACAAATGCACACACATAACACTATAACCAGACGCAAACACCTCGTTTTCCGTGGTGATGAATTAATCGCTTCCTTACAGGGACCGCACTTACCATCACATTACGGTGTACATTTTTCACACAAACACACATACTCACTTATTTTTAACTTTCTCTCCTCTTGTCTTTTAAAGTCTGCAGTGTTATTTTAATTATCCACAAAATATTTTTACTATTCACAGCAACAATTATTTTTAAAAAAAATTGCTTAAAGTGTGAACCTCTCTTATATCCGGGTACTCCAACTTACTCCACCCGTAAAACTGTTCGACTCGAGGTGACCCTGGCTGTCGACAAAGTCGTTAAACCCCAATAAATAATGAATAAACTCCTCTTATGGCGATGAACAATTTTGATGGATGGTACCATTTGTTGCTTTCTCGAGTGAATACACCCATCAGATTCGTTGACATTCGAATATTTTCCATTCGAGAAGTAGGAGAAGTTTTCAACTGAAAATCTGTTTTATTTGCACTCTAGTTTTAGGGGATGATTGTTTTCCATTTGTCAAAGTTTCTACACAGTGTTGATCGCTTCAGTCACTAATGGCTTTCCATGGCTCATCAATAATAATAAATAATCTGTGTGAAACACACAGACTATTGTTTTTGTACGGTTTCTTTTTCTTCTTCTTTTTCTTCTTCTTCTTCTTCTTCTTCTTCTTCTTCTTCTTCTTCTTCTTCTTCTTCTTCTTCTTCTTCTTCTTCTTTCCTGTCTTCTGTCTTCTATGCACTTCCTTGTTCTCACGATAACTCGAAAACGAATTGTCCTATCTCGCTGATTTTGGCATACTGGTAGACATTCACCTCTCTCGGCCACCTATGTTTTTCAGGTCGCTAGAGCCATTGAGTATTGCCCAGTAGGCCACAAGGTTTTCACAGCCTCCAATTTCCTGATACAGTAAATTCTCCCCAAGCAATACAATGTTATGTTCACACTGGAGACTATGTAAACATCAGTGGAGTCAGCTGTCAAAATGAAATCTGACCTTGTCATTATAATGGGATGTAAGTTCCTGAAACTAAGTTGAGAGAAAACCTTTGCCTTGAGAGGAAATAAATTATAAATTATTCAGTTCACTGCTTTTAACCCCCTCAAGACTTCTATGTGGATTGCACATATTTTATTTCAGGCAGAATAAAGTTAACCCTTTCCATAAAACTGCACTGAATAATTGTTGAAACCTATCTTATTCAGTTGAATGCTTTTAACACTCTCAAGACTTCAATGTGGATTGCACATATTTTATTTCAGGCAGAATAAAGTTAACCCTTTCCATAAAACTAAACTGAATAATTGTTGAAACCTATCACAAAACTGTCAGGATGCCGGTAACAATGCAATACTGACATGGTCGACTACACTGTTAACTGTGTCAGTGCTATGACTGTTTAAAACTTATTTGTTAGAGGAGTTGTATACTCTTTTACTGCGCTCAGCTCGGTCTCACCGAGAGTGCAGAAACCTTTGGATTAAGAGAATGTCTATGATTTGTTCCGTTCCATCCCTCCGGAGTGCAAAAGCAGGTACTGGCTGCTGAGAAATTTAATGTTTTTCACTTTATTTTCTTAACATTTAATTCTATGTGGAATGGGACACCTTTTCAGTGTGCCTTCCAAAGTAAGGGATTCTTAACCCTTTAGCCAGCATAACGGCGAAAACCAGTCAACATTGTTCACAGAAACGTCTATTCAGTTTTAATTACCTTTTCGTTTTTGCTTGGAAAACATAGCTTATGGCCCTTTATTGGATTGATCTCATTTTTTAAAGGATTATTTATTTATTGGTATTTAATGTCACATATTTCTGCACAGTGGGTTATCATGACCACGACAGTTTTGCAGGTGGAGGAAGTCGGAGTACCCGGGAAGAACCACCGGGCAACAACAAGCAACTGTCAGATCCTCCGCATACTAACTCCACACAAGCAGTGTTAGCATTGGTTGAAGACGGGTGTACCATCGATGTGCAGTACGCTTTAGTACACAGCGCCACCATGCACCCACGTGGGCAATGGGGTGAAGTGTCTTGCCCAAGGACAGAGTGAGGACCTCACGCCTTGCAGCCTGCACCTCTGCCAACAGAGCCACTGCGCCCCCATTTAAAGGATTAAAATGGAGTATTTAAAGGGAATATTTTAACCCTCTGAAGATCTTAATATGGAGGCATTATTCAGAAAGACTGGGAAATGCATTTTATTACACCTTAATGCATTTCTAAAGTTTATGAATGTATTTCATCACTCAAATTAGTGGGCAGATCCAAAAATATCCATTTTTGATTCGTGTATCAAACCCTTTGAATGCTGGTCACATATATGCCATTTTTGGTTTCTTATAAAAATGTTCTGATTCTTGTATGAATATCTGTAAATACTGCTAACGAAAACCCATTTCTGATTTGTTCAAAAATATTTTACTCCCGAAAATAAGCCTCCGTGAATTCTCTTTCTTTATAGTTTATTCCTGACACTTTAACCCTTTTCACACAGACTTGAATTTACTGGTGGCAGTAAATTCTGTTTCCCTAGTTGTCGACTGTTTTAGTTACTGAACATGTCTGACAGGGAGGTGATTTCTGCTACCTTGTTATGCTCCAGTTGATAAATCTGCCGTTGATTACTCATGTGTTTTGTTGAACTTCCTTTTGGAGTATGAGCTTTGGCGAATAACCATTTTGGCTGCACGATTTGTTTCTAGACGTGTTAAGGGAAGATTGTTGTCATTTCCCAACAGTTTTGTAAATAGGTTACCAGTACTGCACTCACTTTTGATAAAAAATCTATGGCTTGTAGATAATTTGTGTGTGCACCTGTTTGGGCATCATGACCTCCTGTCTGTTTGACTCAAACTGTAAATACAGTACGTGGAGAGTGTATTATCACTAAATCACCCGCAGAGTGGAGATTCCACCCGAGCAATAATTGCAAATTTGTTGCAAAGCATAACCGGCACCAACAAAGTTTCAGCCAATGGACCTCCGGGTTTAACCCGGAGGTCCATTGGTTGAAACATTGTTTTGTTTTTTGTCGATTTTTACAAAATTTGAAAGTTGTAGCTTGGGTGATAACTCCACTCAGCGGGTGTTTTAGTTACAATCCACTCTCCACGTACTGTAGCTCTAAATAGACGGGTAGGAGTGTTGTGCTGGAGGTCCTCCTGAAGAGTGTACATAGGCATCTTGATGCGTTCACTGACGAACAATCTCCCTTTGTTGCCAATTAGTGATGCTGCTCCAAAGTGACAAGATGTCAAAATAGTTAATCTCATCTGGAAATGTAGCGCCAATCCTAATTTATTCAGGCAGAGGTTCATATGGTTTTACACATGTTTACCATCGTATGTATACTTATCAATTTGAAGAAACCACTGAGATCGGCATTTGTGCACGAATTGTTTCATTTGCGGTTAACTGGGATGACGAGGCCGCTGATGAAGAGGAAGAAGACGTTAAGGAACATTTTTTTCCACAGAAGCATATAGATATGATATTTTACAAGTGTTGTCAGGTGTGTTTCGTCACTGTTTGTTGATCACTTATGGCAGAAATTAGTAACAGTTAAACAGTCAGAAATGCAATACGTACCGCACAAGAAGCCATTTCAACAACCAAACTTCCCCAAATCCAATTTGAGATATTCCTGACGTTCGTTTTCGTTCGGTGTATGTTTGTTTTCTTAATACTCTTTAGGAGTCACTTGGGCATAATTGGTCAATTATAATCGATTACCTCGGCCGGTTAATCGAGTAGGAAAATCAATAATCGTGACACTCCAAGTATAAACCTGATTTGATCCGGCTGTTTGGTAATAGCGTTACACATGCAGGGGGATGGTTGGGGTCGCAGGCCACAGATTTTAAAGGCCGACCCTATATTTCACCTCTGCCTCTGTGTTGTTTAGGCAGTACCTTGACTCATCTGTAAAATGGACAGGTCGTCAGTTTTCTCTGGTCCATCCAACGTGGTCCATGTCCTATTCATATCGTGCCTATCGGTGATTCTGGGGCAGCGGAATGCGAATACATGGTCTTCTCGATCGGAGATCACCTTCGTGCAACCTTTCTCGGATAGTCTGCGTCGAAACATTTACCCCGGATGCATTCTGAAGATCACTGCGAAGCTGGGTTGCTGTAGCAAAGCGGTTCATACGGGCCTAAATGATCAAAAACCGGTCTTCAGCTGCAGATGTTGCCCTGTCTCTGCCATCACCATGCAGTCTTAGTGGTGTGACATACTGCTGAAATCTTGCCCAGACCCTGGTGATCATCGTATGATGCACACCGAGGGCTTCACCAACCTGACGATGGGTAGCCCCTTGCTCCACCATCCCTACAACCCGCCACATTTCTGCTTCAGACAAATGTCTTCTTACATTTGCATTTGCCATATTCAACCATTAAATCACAAGGGTTTGTGTTGAAATGAAGATTGAATACCCTACTCATGTCATGTACTTGTAGACAGTACACGAAAACATCACGAAAACCAAGGGGTACATGCTTTCTATGACTGTCACGAAAAGTCTGCCTGTCAAGAGAGCTAATGTAAACACTGGGAACCACCTCAATACATTCCTCAATCATATCCACCAAAAATGTCGCAAATATGTCACAAGCAAATTTCACAATGATGTGTCAATTATTTGGTGCTTAGCAAACTTTGAGTAGTATATAATTTGTTTATTTGTGTAACCATCTTGGTGGAAGGGATGGCTCCAGTCCGGATGAGTATACGTACGTGACGCTGAATGATAATAATGGGGTATAGTTGCTGGGGAAGCAAAGGCATGCAATGGTCGTGTAAATGGGCTATTAAGCAGACGGGTTTGGGAACCTTTCCCATTTACTCAAAAACTTCATTTTTGAGCTTTAGTTATGTTCAGCTAACCAGCAGTGCTTCCGAGATTAGTTAGTTATCACCATGATACTCAAAGTCTGCCATATTATATATTTATAGACTTAGTGCTATATCTTAACTGTACAATAATATCGGTCAATATCACTTTGTTACAATTGAATATAACAGTACATCCTGAATTCATGTCCAGCCTAACGCATTAGTGTAGAAGCTCCAAAGTAAATCAAAAATGTTGGGTGTTAACGTTTTCTTATAGACCTCTCATGCAACATAACTGGAAAGCTGTACATGACTCGATATTTGTCGAGCTTTACTCAGGACTTTCATTCATAAGCTTAGGTATAAAATATATTATATTAACCTTTTACCTTACGATTCGGCTGCATACACCCGCGTAATCTACAAATTAAAAACAGTAGAAAAAATACATTTTTTACAAAATGTCAGCAAAACCATATCATGTGACCCTTCATTGGAACGCGCTCGTCTAGCTCGTTCCAATGAGTGGTCACCTGCTATGGTTTTGTTGATATTTGTAGAAAAATGTTAATAATGAATAATTAAAATAATAAATGTTGATAGCCTATCATCTGCGTTTGGCAAGGAGGGGACCTGATCGTTTACAAGGGCGAATCGATATGTGAAGCTCCAATTCAGACGAGAATGTCCGGACAGAGACAATTTTTTCGTTGGAGTAGCGCCCGTGCCAGTAGTTACGCTCCCGATTGTTGGTATTTTCTACTTTGTGGTGTCACTGGCCCGCTACACACACACACGGGGCTTGAGGGAAACACGAATTCCTAATTCCAATTTTCATATAACAGCCATATTGTTAAAATAATACATTTGTCATGTCAGTGGAGGATTTACAAGAAATAGTTCGAGTTCCGGAGGACATCAGCCTGAGACACTTCATAATGGCATTATAGACTTTATTAACATCTTTCATAATTATGACATTTTTCTTTTATAAAAAAACAACCTCAATAAACAGGCGCGAAGCAAAATTAGGCAAGAAAGATGGACGTTAAAGTTAATCGCTTCATATTTCATTTATTTTCAAACATATAACTCAACTATGCGAACTCCTAAATGACTGGCATTGAAAATATTAATTTATATCAATGCACAGTCACATTTCAATGTGTTTGTTTTTTGTCCCTGTAGTTTCATTTTCCACTAAGATTTACAATATTATTCATATTATATAGAGGATCTCAAACGAGTGATGTTTGGATATAAGATTTTTTGAAACGAGTTTGATGAATTTGATTCACAACGAGCCTTTAGGCGAGTTGTGAATCGAATTCATCAAACGAGTTTCAAAAAATCTTATATCCAAACATCACGAGTTAAAGATTCTGTATATCACATGAATTTTCGAATGGTTTTACACTTTTTATTTAATTCATTGTCGCTAAATTCTCCCAAAACAACCGACAATCAGTTCGTTGGCTCAGACCCCATGACGTCATGAATGCGCTTTACTTGCACCTGTTGTCCTAATTGACGTCATGTGAACTACGCACAAGAATACAATGCTGCTGCTATGGGACCACGCGCCGATTAGACACTAGTTGATAATCAGGAAATAAGACATGGGTTGTTAAGTCGAAATTAACGACGTTTCATGTGATATAATTGATACTTACTATAAAAGTTAATTTTAACACGAACAGTCAAGCGCATGATACACTAATATCGCTTTTTAAACTTTAAAAGGAGCATCTCGTTCACGTCAGGCATTCTCTGACAAGATTTGATGCACTGCTTTTGTTCCAAAGGGGTTTATTTGGTAAACACAGGTCAAGTGAAAGGTACCGTGCGTCATAACATGGGTCATGTTGATCTTTCTGATTGTTCTCCACGCTTCATAATGGTGTGCCGACCAACCAAACAAAGCATTTCTACATTTCGATTTCATAAGAAGTATCATATTTCTGGGCCGTTGCAGTCCTTTGTTGCTTTTTTACGAAAAAATATGGGTATTGAATATCCATTCGCGAAAGCGTATTTCCGAAATGATCAGTCTAATCAACAGATGGTGTAATTAAAGAAGGAATGGAATACGAAAACGTATTTTAAAGCCATATGGAATACGTTGTTGGAGAGAGTGCACTCAACGGATGTATTATACATGACACATATTGTTTCTAAATCAAAAATATTTCTTCAGAAAAGTTTGAATGCATATGCAAAACGTTTTTATGGGGCAACAGTGGTATGGGTAATATTGGAATTCACTAAATAGGTAAGAAACGTCCATTACTCCCAATTGCACATCAATAACATGTTCTTTGTCCTGGTTTGCGTGGATGATATTATCTCCACACGGACACTAGTTTTTTTCTGCAGTGGGAAGAATGGACACTCGTAGACTCTGTCCATGAAGTAATTCGTAGCCGGACGTACTTGCCAGGTATGTGCTATATGGGAATTTTGTTAACCCTTTACCCAACGTAACGGCCAAAACCGGCCAGCGCTATTCTCAAAAATCGCCAATAATTTTTCATTATATTTTCATTTTTTGTCTCAAAAACATAGGTTATGACCCCTCGTTGGAACGAGCTCGTCGAGCTCGTTCCAACGAGGGGTCATAACCTATGTTTTTGAGACAAAAAATGAAAAAAATTAGTTATTCAAGAATTTTTTTTGCAAGTGTCGTCTGCTTTTCATGTTAGGTAAAGGGTTAAAGTTCTGACCATCATCAAAATGCAACCGATAACACGCGCTAGAAGCCCTAAGTTTGGTCGTACAAACCGGGTGTAAATCCAGCTGCGGGTTGTATGTGTTGGTTGGGAGTGAAATTGCCTCAAATTTATTTGTTTCACCGGGCAGTAGTGTGACAGAGTCTTTTTATCTAATACTTTTCACCGACAGACATGAGACAGTTACAGACAATTGATAGTTTCCTTATAAGAGATTCGGCCAAGACCAACGAATTAATCACGACGACTGGCAGTGTCGTGGTAAAATACGTGGAAGTCTGTCGCCGCTTTTACGACGAAACTGCCAACTGCCGTAGCTAATTACAGTAATTGTGGACTCTCTGCTCTGAAAGTGAAGCTGGAAAACATAGGTATGTGTATAAAACGATCCCAAGACACCAGTCAAATTCTTACACGGATCGGAACTCCACGGTGGAGAACACACCGCGGCGGCGTTTTTCTTACAATACACGTTGAACTTACTGAAAGCGCACAGTTTGTGACAGGAC
Source organism: Pictodentalium vernedei (assembly GCA_031216915.1). NCBI lineage: Eukaryota > Metazoa > Mollusca > Scaphopoda > Dentaliida > Dentaliidae > Pictodentalium > Pictodentalium vernedei. The sequence continues at coordinate 173,826,423 of CM062297.1, forward strand.
TTCTAGTTTTAACTGTAGTGGATGGCTGATCCAGCCAGTAGACAAATCAGCCCGAAGTACATATATGACTTGGAACAAGTTTTGGCCTTATATTTATAGGTTTAATCGACTGGAATATACCAGTGGATGAGAATATTGAACCGATTTCCAAACCAACTGAAGTATTCCATTCGATTAAATCTATAAATAGCATAAAATAACATAAACCTTAATTTTGTTTGAATCGACGCAAGACATATGTCTCAGTCGAGAGTTAAGTTGAGACTTAATTGGACCGAATCTTTGCTGCCTCTACTCCTAAAATATTTGTTGACAAAAAATTATGAATGAAGACTCATCGCAGCAGTCGGTTTAGGATTACGCCTAGTAGTTCCACTAATTTATTGAAATATTGATGTATTCAAGATTTTTTAATTAGTTATTGTGTTGAATGTCTGTGATTGGAACACAAACGACCAAGTGCATATTTTGTGAGCAAAGACATATCACTTTACATCAACAATGGTGTGCGTGCAAGCTCCACAAAAATTGGGTAAACAAACATTGTCGATTTTTTACGGAATGTGACAGGTGGCCCGAGATCTTAATACCATCCTTCGGGAAAATTCATTTCCTGGTCAAGTAAGCATTGGTCCTCCCTTCCTAATATCTGAAGATAGTCAGGGTCTCGCTTACTGAGGTCTGCGGCAAGAGTTTGTCTTTTTTTTTTTGATTGAACAGATTAATAAATTGCTGGCCGTCATCTTATCACTTATCACTACTGATAATGTACTTACAAATATAACTACCACGGTTATCCGATCAATACCATAGTACTTTGCCCATCAATTCTAGCTCCAGAAGACAGGAATCTGAAGTTCGTACCACGCCTGTCTCAAACGAGACTCTCGTGACGTACCTGACATCACAGGCGTTCGGAGATTTTCGGAGCAACAAGTTTTCAAACGCAAAATAGAGACTTGAGTGCATTGCCTCTGAACACTCCCCACAGACGTCACTATTTTGTATTTACTTTCAAGCGTCATATTCATTTTTTAACCCTTTGAACTCTAGCGGTATATTTTCATGCCAGTTCAATGGCAGCAATTAGAAGAGTCCATATTCATTATTTGGGCTAGACCAATCAGTAAAATCAACGTGCAGCCTCGGGCTGTTTGTTTACCCAATTTTTGTGGAGCTTGCACGCACACCATCGTTGATGTAAAGTGATATAATATATAATGACGTTATGACGTATCGTGTTCATGGTCGAAAATGGGGCAGCTGGGGTTCAAAGGGTTAAAGGTCCATCATGCAATAAACACATTATTACAACAGTAAGTTAATTTTCATGGTCATATTCAGTCTCTTTGACGCGACCTGATTAACCAGATCACACAAAATGCTTACGGCTGATCTTGTCTGTTCAACTCGGCGGACCTTGAAGACTCCTGATTAACAGACTACTGAACCAATCTGTATGCACACACAGATTATGTTTCGATAAGGCTATAATCCACGCCCTCTGATTTTACAAGAGCTCGTGTAGTTTTTTGCATGTTCACGGCTCCAATAGCACATGTTGCCGTGTAACGTCACTACGCGAGAAATATTTGAATTGAGGTTGACCGATTCGCAAGTATTTGGAAATCGCTCCTTTTCCTAGATTTCCCACACATCGAGCAGATGATGATCCGAATGAAGTGTTGTTTAACCCTTTACCTAACGAATCGCCCGCATCCGCCCGCGTAAATTGCAAATTGAGCAGTTGAAAAAATTGATATTTTCAAAATATTTCAATAAAACCATATCATGTGACCCATCATTGGAACGAGCTCATTGAGCTCGTTCCAATGAGGTGGTCACATGATATGATTTTGTTGAAATTTTTTAAAAAATTTAAAAAAATTATATTTAAAATAATAAATTTTTATATCGTCTGCGTTGGGTAAAGGGTTAAATTACAAATCAGTTTATGATTTGAACTAAGATGGAGTGACGTCAACCTTTATCTGATTTACTGGTTACTTGTCCAGTGAATCCCTGTGGTGCACGAGAGGTTCATTTACTAAACTTGTTATCGATGAAGTTGCCTTGTACATTTCACGATGTAGGTGTTGGGCTATGGGTAGTGGTCTTATTGGAACATACACACGAGTCGGTGTGATGAATTGACGGTAATATGGTCTGAGGTTTGCAGTTCGGAGCTTATGCCCAACCTCGACTCTCCGCGTCTGGGTCAGGGAGCGCGATGGCTCAGCGGTTAAGGCATTGAACCTCAAACTGAGAAGTCCACGGTTCGATCCCCGCCAGGGGTTACTGCGTTGTGTCCTTGACCAAGGCACTTAATCCCGACTGCCCACGTGGTGGCACGGTTGCGCGGTAAACTTTGGCGAACTGCAAGTGGATGGTGCACCTGTCTTCAACCAGTGCTAACCCTGCTTGTGTGGAGTTAGTTCATTGGGGTGACTGACAGTTGCTCTCCGTTGCTCGGTGGTTCTAACCGGTTACTCCGACTTCCTCCACCCGTAAAACTGTCCGGCACGAGGTGCTCCTGGCTGTCGAAAGAGTCGTTAAACTCCAATAAATAAATAAATAACCATGGCTCGGTTGAACATAAACTCCGAGCCGCAAACCTCAGACCATGTTATCGTCAGTTCATCATAATAACTTATAACATGCATTCGATTTATACAAGTGAAAAAAACTTGACCAACTCGCCAACAAATCTGTCGGTCGTTGTCCACCTTGTATTCAACTCGATGGTCCATCAACAGCAGATTTTCTTGTCGCGTTCTCAGGTTCTTCTTCCTCAGCAAAATTGAGGTATATGTTTTTGCCCACCCGTTTGGTAGCTACGTACTTCATCAACATGTGCATACTGTGATTCAGTAGTGTAAAAGTCTATGGAATGTCTGTTGTTCAAACTACAGAAAAGAAACTAGAACAAGCCATCAAATGGCCAAATTTGTATGAAATCAAGGTTAGATAGCACTAAGATGAAAAGACGAAACTATGCTCAGGTCTGGACCTGAGGTGGTCAACAGTCTAATAATAGCTACATTGGGATTTAAGAAGGACATTTCATTCCTTGGCAAACTGAGAAGGGCATTTATGTGTATCCCCAAACTTCCTAGAACACCCGACCTGGTCTCTTGTGTTGTATCTTTCTACTTCTTTCCCTTATCACTTCCAATGTATTTTGGTATTCTTCCGGTTCTGAGACTTTGTACGAGCACGGTAGGGAGGGGAGTAATAATTAACCCTTCGAGACTCATTATCCTGACGTTAAAAAGTCACTGGGAATTTAGTTTCTTAAACGTTTTTCAAAACGCGACGTCAATCGTTGGAAAGTACAAATAACAAGATATTTTTCACATCAGTGATTAACTGGTTCAGGGCTAGATTATTTTTTGGTGGTTTGAATTTGTTATTCAAAACTTGCTTTATTACAAATTATTTGGGAGTACCCATAGGCACTCTCCAATAATTTGTAATAAAACAAATTAATCTAAACCAAATACTATTAGTGTTTGACTGAATGTAAAATATAAGCAAGGAAAGTGTTGGCTTTAGCTCTGGTATCCTCACTTTTTGAAAGCCCTGATAGTGGCTTCTAGCACTCAACCAGTTAAGAAGTCTTGACAGCAGGATTATATTAGTTTTTTAAGCTGCGATACCATTTGGCTCAACGGTTGTCATTGAGCACTATTCGGGAGAAGATAGGAGTTGAGGTTAAAACTTTTAAAAATCGAAAAATAACAACAAAACAATTGACCCCAAAGTATCAACGTGCTGTTTGATTTCGTACGTCATAAGACGTACGCAAGTATCAACGCGCTGTTTGATTTTGTACGTCATAAAGCGTACAAACGTATCAAAGGGTTGATAATACATCAGTAAAGGAGCGACGAAAACCCACAATCGTCCACTTTAAAATTGTCGATAGTGGGTGTTTCCGATGATTAGTCGACTTCTCGGTTAATCATGACCGGCCTGAACATTTCATTCCAAAAAGGGTAGCATCAATTTATGGCGTTTATCGCAAATATGAAATCCAACCTCTTTGTTTCACATTCCAAAACTCAGACATTGATATTTCATGTAACTGAACACTGATCATCACTCTACAATTGGATCACTGGAACACTCATTGGTCATTTCTAGAAAAGGATCTGTACAGCGGCCGTCTTCCGGTAATCTAGTTGTATGGAGAACTGTGTCCTGAGCACTGAATGCTTAATAAAATTAACAGTTATTGAAGGGACTGTAGAATTATTGTGTAGACTTTCCGATTTTCTGCGAAAATTAGACGATCGAAATCGGCGGAAAACAAGACATTACGCAGTGCTGGCAACATAATGGAAACTGTACAACTTATGTAATGTCACACTGACTGCCGGGACCCAAATGCAGGAGCATGTATTTCTTTATAAATAGGAACTTGACCAGTAAATGAACTCATTCTGATTCCATCACCTGCCACCAGTGTCGAAGGGTGGTGAACGTTTTCACGGGTGGAGGTGGCCGGCACGCACGCACGCACGCACGCACGCACGCACGCACGCACGCACGCACGCACGCACGCACACACGCACGCACGCACATGTTTAGGGAAAATCCGCGCTTGAGAATGGTTAGTGATCGCGGCTGCTCATTGGTCAAAACATTGGAATTTTGATCTAAAGGTCTAAGGTTCAGTCCCGATCCAATTTTGTGCCCTTTGGCAAGAAACTTAATCTCAACTGTTCAAGTTGGAGTTCAGTGGCGTAGTGTGATAAAATGTTTGCGCTCCCATGGTACTCATGGCCCCGGGCGATGAAACACCTGCTTGTGCAAAGTTAGAAACTCCAACAGTTACTGGCCGCAGAGCTGTAGTTTTCGCCATATAAGCCGGCCACCTCCACCCGTAAAACTATCCGGCACAGTATGACCTTCAACTGTTGACAGCGTCTATAAACCCGAATAAATAAATAAATGGTCGAGAAGATAATTGTTCCTTGCACTAACTGTTCTGCCCTAGCTTTGTTGCACGACTATTTCTCTTCTATAAGTTACTAAACGAACACGCAATATCGGTAGCAGCACAAGTTTATGATCATGTAGCCATAAGACTGATTTCCGGCTGGGACGTGGGAACCTGATCTCAGCCCCACCGCCAGCCCCTCCCAAAAAAATGAAATAAAAAAACAACAAATTATTCAATAAATAGTTAGGAGCGAAGGAGAGTGAGAGTTATTAGTTAAACAATATCTTAACATATTTTTGCATCATAATACCACCACCCGAGAACCGAGGTGAGTGTAGGGAGCGTCCCTTGCGACTCAAATGCATTCACATGAAAGTTGTATAAATCATTTGTGTACCCGTCATCGCAATCGTATTGTGAATAAGAAGGGAGAGTCTGCACACACTCACCACCATGTCTCCTCTATCTCCTTTAAAGTCGAGAAAAGTGCATAATTTTGGCACCATGTTTAAAAAAATTCCAGCCGAATCAGTCCTGGAGTCAAAACTGTGCATTTTTCTTAACCCTTAAGTCGTCAGATTAGTCTTAAGTTGATTATGACCGCACATACGTTACATACGAATCCCACCTGCGGCAACCGCGTTGTGTCCTTGGGCAAGACACTTCATCTCCATTGCCCGCGTGGGGGCACGATGACGCCGTGTACTAAGGCGTACTTCACGTCGATGGTACGCATGTCTTCAACCAATCTAACCCTGCCTGTGCTGCAGTGCGGAGTTACAATGTTGGGGAGCTGGCAGCTGCTCGCCGTTGCACGGTGGTTCTCTCCGGGTATTCCGGCTTCCTCCACCCGTAAAACTGTCACGGTCATGATTAGCCATTGTGCATAAATATGTGACCTTAAACATCAATCAATAAATAAATAAATTACACAACTGTATCTGACTTAACAGTGTTTCCATATTATTGTTCGCTGCCTACACAGCCTGCCAGCAGTGATGTAAAAACACTGCCAAGATTATTATTACCCCTGATGGGTGAGGGTGTGAGATGGGGATATCTCTCCCGAGGGCAAGATATTTAGGCCAGACACGAGGCTTGCCGAGTGTCTGGACCAAATATCTTGTCCCGATGATGAGATTTCCCCATCTCACACCCAACCCGATCAGGGATAATTTTTCCATTCCCAACAAAACATCCTGACGTCATCAAAAGTAATTCAGGGGCATGTGTAGCTATATCGAACAATTTTGTTGTCCATTCATTTTATGAATTTTGCAATGTATTCGCGTGACTTTTCGACGGGAATTGGGTGCAACTCGCTCCACTCATAATGGTGTTTATTCAAAAATTCACGCAAAAGAGTTAAGTGTCCTTTGGTTTTGCAGTCTGTGTTTTTATTTCTATTTTCTTCGACAAAGGTACGTCTGCTAATATTTCCGAAACGTGACACAATGTTATTTGTTCACAGAAGAATGTACGATGATTGAATAGTCCTGCGCTCATTAAATATGCAAATAAGCCAATATAGGTTGGTCACATGGGTGGGATGAGATAGCTGTACAGTGGTTGGGGTGAAACAGGCACATCTCTCCCAGTTATCTCACACGACTTTATATGTCTCCGTACCGTAGTGGTGGGAGAAAAATGCATCCTGCTCGTCGTGTTTTCAAGGAAGAATACACTTGGTACAACTTTTTCAGAGTAATATTAGAGGGACTGTGTGTGGCTGTATGGTGACTTGAGGGTTGATGTAGAGAAGGCATCGCGTCCTGTCTTGGGATTTCTACCGTGCCACTTAGGCCCATTGATCACCACTAATATACATATTTGTTAGGGAGCCCTTCTATACCTGAACAATCCCAAGTTCGAATTATTCCAACACTCCTCCCGTCTATCGCCACAAAATGGCTAACGCTCCAAATGTGATTGGCAGTCGGTGCAGTATATTCTAAACAGGGGCGTCGCGAAGAGGGGCGCTGGTAAGAGGAACGCTGGTGATATGGTGAGATTAGTTCCGACTGTGATGGTTTAATTTGTAAATGCCAAACATTTCGAACTGCATCACAGTTGCATGCGTTCTCAGAAAGCATCCTTTGATGGTGTAGTTGGAATACTAATGGATCGGGATTACAGTTCATTGGATAAATTTATTTATTTATTGGGAACTGACGACCGGGGTCACCTCGTGTCGGACAGTTGTACAGGTGGAGGAAGCCGGAGTACTCAGAGAGAACCACCGAGCAACGACGAGCAACTCGCAGACTCCCCAACGTACTAACACTGCGCAAGCAGGATTAACATTGGTTAAAGACAAGTGCACACAAAACCTGAAAACATCCTTCAATTGGAATGAAAGGAAAAATGAGATATTTCTGTTAACCATGTGGGGTTGAGTGTCATGCAATCTATTTCAGGCGAGCTGTTATTGCGGTTCACATTTGTACTGAAATATATAAACAGGTCACACGTTCTGATCAATCAACCTGTTATCACAGTTCACACTGGTTCTGAAGTGAGTTTTAACTTTTCATTTATCCATATGTTTTACATAGTACCATTCTGTCACAATTATAGATGGTCAATGATTCATTACTTTAAAATAAAATATACGTAGTCCTTTATAAATTGTCAATTTATCTCTGAAAACATGTGAAATTGTCACCCATTTTTGGTCATGTAAACATCACCTGAACATGATCAGTTGGTGTTTGTTTATGTCAGCTTCTTTATCATTTGTACAGAAATGTTACTCCTATTTCTTTCGTGACACAATATATCAAAAATCCAGGTCTCAGCTAATATACACTTGAAAAGGGCAGAATTGCCAGTATAGATTATGTAAAGGGAATGAGAACAACACTGTCTCAAACATGAACTTTAAAACATATTTTTACTTTCTCAGTATACTTTTTGCTGTATAGAATGCAAGTTCACTGAGCGTGCATCCTAAACTTGGAATAAAAAAAAATGCCACACGAAGATTCTCCCCTAATTGTTTCTCTTTACATTCATCTTAACACATACCGTAACACGGACCAATACTATAAAAGCCTTTACAATTATAATTTTCTAGAATTGTATTTTCTACCTATTAATACAACTGCCTAATATGAATCAATAGCATTTTAAAAGAATTGCCACATCTTTGAAATCGCTAATGGCTCATTTCAACCCATTTAAAGTCATAACTAAAAAATATAATTCTAGAAAATACAATTGTAACTATTTTATAGTATTGGCCCCAGCACTCCAACTTGGTAAAAATTGGAAAGCCTGATTCTGGTCATGCAATCCACAATTCGCCGCCTGAGTGCTAGAATGGCCTATGCCCCATAGGGGAGATAGGACATTCTAGCACTCCGGCGACGAATTGTTGACCGAGTGTGGTTTGTGACAGACGTTCAAGTACCAAATCTAGTATGATAAGAAAGTACATGGTTACTAGAAAGAGCGAATCAATATTAAAGACTTTAACCCAGAAGAGAATGTCCCGAATGGGAAAAAATATTATCACTCAACTTACCCCTCCCACACCCCACTCCCCCCCACCCCCTCTCGAAGTGATCTGTCCACAACAACGATTTAGAGTTGACTCTCAATCCAGTTTGTCAACGAGACGGATTTCTGAGCAAATCGTGTGTGTCCCATTGACTTAATTTACTGTGACATGAGGGTTTTCGCTTCTAAAAATGAAGCAGTTTACACCTGGGAAGCCGAGGATTTATCATTCCGAGGATTTATCATTCAACATCAAACGGAAAACGATCAATGGTACTTACACGATTCACTGAAACAGCTCAATATACGAGAGATGCTATGAATTTTTAAAAACATCAAGTTGTATCATATTTGCGAAAATGATGTAAAGTCTGGCCCCAAGAGATAGTACATAATAAATTACCCCATGTAATGTCCTGAACTAAGTTGATGCAGTCATTTGGTATTTTTTTATAAACACTCACGCACAAACGCTTACCTGTATATAGTCACGTAACTATCGTCCGATATGAGATGCGTGTGAGAGTGGGGTTGAAGCGACCTGTGTTGCTTCGAAAGCGACAATACCAGACAGTTCTTATGTACGTTTACGAATGCTTCCTTGGGAACTCTTTAGACAACATGTCCGCATTCAACGAAATTAGCCTCGGCATTCCTCAATATCGTCGTTATGGTGTAAAAATAATAATGGTGACTGAAAGAATTCTGAGAATCAACAACAATAACTCCAATTTAACTATTCTGAAATTTAATATGAAAATAATATGAAAAGAAAATAGGACAATATGTTTGACACTGCATGATTTACAGAAAATTAAAACGGCAATACTTACGTGTTTGTCCAAAATAAAGTTTAATAGAATCCAGTAATACATAAAGAAACTTTCCAGCTAATATTGTAATGTCCAAGAATATGTCTGAAGAAACGGTATCCAATAAACTGTGGTGAAATGTTCACTCAAAACTTCAACAGTCTCCGATAAATTCCAATATCGCGCTCAGCGAAATTCAGATGGAATTAATATCCAACAAGTATTTGCTTCACAGAAGCTTGTAAAATAATTTACTAGAATCCTGTTTTTTTCAGAAGAGGAGACTCTGGTTGACAAGAAGAATAAATTCTCTTCAATTTTCGAAACACTGTTTCAATACACAAAAACAGATTATAAAATAATATTCCGTAGAAAGTACATAATAAACTCAGCTGCTGTCTAAAATAATGTACTGTCCTGTAATAATGATATCCAATGTTCAATGAATGCTGAATGTATAAACAAACGCCTTCTCAATGTCGTGTATATGAATAGAATGTCAGACATCTATTGACAGAGACTTATATAGTCTATAAATAGAAAGTTCCAGAATGAGAAATTTCTCCAAAGTTCTTTTATTCTGCCATTTGCCGATTGTTTGATTTGAATCGCCTCATTAAGGTTCCAGATGATTCTGTCTTATTTCAAGTAAACAAGTATGAATGAAATTAGTAATCAGTGAGCTAAAAATAGGTTCTTTGTGACAGTATCCGGAAACATGTTCATAGCTACACTAAAAGGTCACCCAGAACATATAAGTGAAACGTCCAGCCACAGACTATTCTAATTCAAATTAATTTCAGAAAACATAAAATTTTCTATAATTATTACCAAGGACATATCAATTCTGATATTATAATAGGGGCCATAACGATCGTGGTGAAACGCGTTGAAAATTGGACTCATATCTTGGCATATCTTTTAAAACGGCGTCGGTTCATTCTTAACCCATTACCCAACGAATCACCCGCATCCGCCCGCGTATTATGCAAATTCAGCAGCAAAAATATATTATTTTTCAAAAATTTCAACAAAACCATATCATGTGACCCCTCGTTGGAACGAGCTCGTCGAGCTCGTTCCAACGAGGGGTCGCATGATATGGTTTTGTTGACATTTTTTGAAACATTTAAAAAAATAATATTTAAAATAATAAATTTTGATATCGTCTGCGTCAGTTCATTCTTAATCCTACGAGTAGAAATATATTTTTTACTTGAAAACACAATACGATTATCCTATATAGATACACCACGTGTTGAATCCAGATAACACCTTAAGAACATCATGTAGATGTACCCGGTCGTCGTGTCTGTTTGGCCGAACTTCGCGCAACCCCGACTCAGACCAAGCCCCGCGCCCGCACCGGACCGTGGACCCCGGAGATGACATCACTTTCAAGTGAGACAGTGGCATCATGTTGGGCTGTCACCATGGTGCTACGTGATGTCAGTGTACATGTGCAACGCGTGTTCATACGGTGACTGTCAAGGTGATAGCTAAAAGTTGCGAATTTCTTGTTTAAAAGTGTAAAATATTTTCGATAATCTTTCTGAATGGGTTAAACATAAAACGTAGAAATAGGTATATAGCTGACCCCGAAAACAGATCTGCAATAATTCAAATTCTGCCAATTAGGCATGAAAGTTTAATGTCCATTATGGCGCACTTGTTGAACGCCAAATGGGCTATCTGATAGCAGATCAATAGTAAGAGAGACAATATTCTCTTCTGTAATCGTTATCTGGGTAATTAAAGCCAGTTAAAATCTAATTGTTGGAAGCCAGTGCATCACACATGTTCTGGACACACACACATATTACGCATCTATCCTGTCTCCGAAGTGACAAAAGATACCAAAATGCGAGTCTTTCAAATGAACTTTAACTGGTAGAGTGCTAAATTTTTTTTGGCCATCAAATCTCGTACACATGTATTTGCTTTGTTACAATTTATGGGAGAGTGCCTTTGGGCACTCTCCCATAAATTGTAACAGGGCAAACCCTTACAGAGTAAAAAGTGTCACTTGAAAGATAATACAAAGCACATCCACTGAATATGAGCCTTCAAGCTGAAGTACCTGCATTTGAGAATAAAGCCCAAATATGGGCTTCCAGCACTCTACCAGTTAAAGCGAGTGTTAAATTGAGATAGACCCTAAGCAGCCAAGTTCAAGAGAAGCGATTAACTGAGTAACATAGCAGCCAACGAAGTAAAAGTTGTAACGTTGAGGTCTAAAAACCGTATTAAGAGCTTGAGTAAGCGCTTGAATAGCTCGCGAGTTAAAATAGTTTTAGGCGGTGCGAAAATTCGTGATGTTGAGAACACTTTGCAGAATATTATTATATAAGCTTTGTTAAGTATATATCTGAAGGCTAAGAATAACTTAACCCCGGGAGAGCCAGGCAAGGCGCAAAGTGATCGTGAACTGTGGTAGACGCCGACTGAATTGTGATTGAACTGTGAGAACGCTGATAGAGTCACACAAGCAGAACAGTACATGTGTTAAGCCCTGATGACTGTGAAGAAACCCTACGAGGGGAAGCAACTAGAAGTGAATAGACACTTTGTATGTATCACAAACCGTGAGAAAATGAAGATGAAGTGAGGTTGATCCAGCGGACACAGCTAGCTGTGGGAGACGTCGAGGGCCCGAAAGAACAAACTTTTATCCGCGTAATTAGTGTATTCTTTTGGATGATTTTGTGAGTAATTTGTTTCATATTTTATTTCGTCGTACATGTAAATAATTTTTCAGTGAATTATCGTTGATCACCTTTTGGCATTGTAAGCCACAGGCACCTTCAGGAATCCTAAGAGTCCCAAGCGGACAGGGCATTGATAAGGTGGCAAGGTTTACGTTCGAACTGGGGTTCAGACGACAGTCACTGACTGTCGGCTGAACACTGATAAGAACACAAATTTTTCTCCATCTTTCCGAACATCAATATAACCTCTGTAATCCTGCGACAGTGACACGTGTTTCCGCCGTCCTTTGTGTTTCCTGAAGTTCCTAATTTCTCATTTCTATGGTAGCTCGTGTTTACGGTGAGCTTGGGAGGCTTCTATTATGAGGGGGTCATGTTTCGATGGTGCGTTAAATTGAACTGGAGTATATCAAATTACCCAATTCGATCCACAATGACACGAGATCAGAAAAATACCACAGAAACGGATCTTCATTTTAAGAATGTAGAGCTGGACCGTGTGTCCGATTGAACTGGGGAATCTTTGTTGGCTCGAATTTCCTCCGAAGCCTCTTTCTTCATCTCCTCCTTGATAGTACATAGTGCTAAAATGGCTTGGAAACTTCCAAGGATTTCGTTCGATTGTTGTGGAGTGTGTTACACTAGCGGCGAACAGCCTTTTGGTTGGAATAATGTACGTATTGTTACTGTTTTTAGCTTTCCTGATCTGCCCTGGACTAGTCTGGTAGAACGAAGGAACCTTTCACTTGTGAGAGTTTTACACTCCATGCCTAGTCTGTCAATAGTGTTACCTACTACTGCCTATCTCTGGTTATATGCACTGGCTGCTCTCCCCATCTATCTCCAATGGCTACTGGCGATCTAGCAGCTTGTTTAGTCTTAGCTCTCCCAGGTACCGACTTCTACCCTCAACCAAGTCTTAGTAAACTTTGTCAACTCGGTCAGATTCCTCGACTCACCTAACCACCACCCACATTCACCTACAGAGACCGAGACATTCGTCTTTCGTCCTATGAAAAATTTCCCAGTGAGGTATGATATTTCATTTCTCATATCCTCATCTAGCTACTTGAGACTATGACATGAGGAAATCCCCCTAACTGAGGTGTAATCAGTGGCCCCTTATTTCATCCTCCTCCTATTGATCTACCGCGCCTTGTAGCTTCCCACACCCAACACCCCTAACTAAAAAACGACAGGCAGTCGCCACCCTTTTCTCTATCGTATGAGGCCGTGAGGGCCATGAGGAATTATAATAAGGAATTATAATCTCTCATCAGTCATCCTCATCTGAGTTTTTTTTACTCTAACGACCCCGTGACACCCCAGTTCCGGCTAACCTAGCTAACAAACGACCGGCCATCACCACCCTGTTTCATCTTATGGCACCATGAGAGTCATCAAGAAATGCCTTAATGAGGTAAAATCTATCATCCCACATATCCTCATCTGGGTATTGAACGATCACGTGCCGTGGCAGTCGAGTGATGCTTTCCTGGGGGAACGCGGGAAACATTTTTCCTGTATTTTTCTGAGGGGGTGTGTGCCGTTCCTCCACAATTGCGAGACCTGGAAGTTCTTGATCTTAACTAATAATCAACACACTGTGAAGCTAACAAGACGACTGGGTGATCTCTGTATTCAACACAACGAGCACTCCTTCGTTTGCTAGCTGCACTAAACCCATTTTAGTTGTCGGCTTTAAAACTACAATCTAATACATATATATATATATATATCTTACCTTCTACAAGTATCTGGGAATTTCATTGGTTTGCAAATGTCACATGCAAATCCCATATAAAACCATATACCGTCACTTGCAAGTCATATGCGACTGACCGCCAGAGTATTTTCCCCTTTGTTCGTTCATCTTTCAAAATGTCGGAAAACAATAAACGCTTCGCGCAGACGACAGGCGAGGAGGTAGATGTGAAACGTCTTAAGCTGAACGCGGACAATACCATTAAAGCTAATAAAAGATGTGCCAATATTTTAAGAGACTATCTCAAAGAAAAAATGACACAATTCAAAATTGCACTGCTGTAAACACAGTGCAATCAAACCGCAATGTTTATTATGGAAATGTTACAATCATACATAACCTTACAATAAACAGGAATTAAGATTCAGTTCTTGGCAATTTACAAGATACATGTACATTCATTTCAGTGTTATCTGATTCTTCATTTGTGAACGATTCGAAATTCTGGAAGTCACAGAAACGCGTTCATTTTTATTGGTTTTGATATATTTATTTGTGTTAATTAGAACAGAATGTGTTGAAATTAAAATTAACAAGAAGGAATTTTACCATTTATCAGTCATTGTATAGTCTAATTCATTATAAAAAATGTAGTCGGTAAGATATATTCGTTACACAGTTTGGTAGTGACCTAATATGAAATTTAGGCAAACCTAAAGACTAAAAGCGAGCGAAAGTGATGCATCAGGCATAAAGTACTGTAGGCCTACATTGACTGGTAAATAATAGGGGACAACCAAATTTCGAGATAACTATTTTTATCTGCGTTTTGATTGGAAGATATTATTTTCCAGTGCTCTGATTGAAAGATAATTTTATCATTGCTTTGATTGGAAGATATAATTATGGCGTCGTTGTTTTCCGGAATTTATCCGAGGAGTTACGGAAATTGCTGCGTTCATTTTTCTTTTTTCACAAATAGCGTGCAGCATTTATTGTTACTATTACCAACTGTTAGTAGCCACAACAAAAAAATACAGCAGTGCGCAAAAAGAAGGACAATGATAATATGCCAATGCAGTTTTACTGAAAAGACCATTTTTAAAATAATAAGACTGAGTATCACAAATGTAGTTTCATGATTCGGACCAGATTTTTATTTTATAAAGGACGTTTCGGGCCAGATCTATGGATGATTCGGACCATATTTCTGGCCGATTCGGACCAGATTATTGGACGATTCGGATCATGTTTGTGGACGATTCGGTCCAGGTTTCTGGGCGATTTGCCCAACAGACACACAAACTACACAAGGCAGCACAGACATACACACTTCACAAGACAGCACAGACTTGTCTTTTGAATTAAGTAGGCCGAGAGCTTTATGTGCCAATTTCAGTGAGCCATTTTCATTAATTTCACTGAAAAAAATACCGACGTACCGGTATTGTTTGTAGTTATCACAACAGATAATTCTGTGAGTAATTATGAAACAGCTAATCCTGTGCTTCTGGGTCATGTCAGGGAAGAGGAAAAAAGACGTGACGTCAACTTTGACCTGCCTGTTTTTAATTGCAATACATTTTGGGTCCGTATACCGAATTTGGTCAAAATCGGCCCAGTAGTTAGCCCGTCGCTAAGAAGCGCTCTCGTTGCTAGGGAAGTCACGTGACATCAACATTGACCTGTCTGTTTTCATTTGTAATGCATTTTGGGTCCGTATACCGAATTTGGTCAAATTCGGCCCAGTAATTAGCCCGTTGCTAAGGGAGGGGGTGGTCTGGTTGCTAGGGAAGTCACGTGACGTCAACATTGTCCTGCCTGTTTTTATTTGCAATGCATTTTGGGTCCGTATACCGAATTTGGTCAAAAAAGGCTTCGAAGTTAGCCCGTTGCTAAGGGAGCGCTCTGGTTGTTAGGGAAGTCACGAGACGTAAACTTTGATCTGTCTGTTTTCATTTGCAATGTATTTTGGGTCCGTATTCTGAATTTGGTCAAAATCGGCCCAGTAGTTAGCCCGTTGCTAAGGGGTCGCTCTGGTTGATAGAGAAGTCACGTGACGTCAACATTGATCTGTCTGTTTTCATTTGCAATGCATTTTGGGTCAACATACCGAATTTGGTCAAAATCGACCCAGTAGTTAGCCCGTTGGTAAGGGGCGCTCTGGTTGCTAGGGAAGTCACGTGACGTCAACATTGATCTGTTTGTTTTTATTTGCAATGCATTTTGGGTCCGTATACCGAATTTGGTCAAAATCGGCCCATTAGTTAGCCCGATGCTAAGGGGGCGCTCTGGTTGCTAGGGAAGACACGTGACGACACCATTGACCTATTTGTTTTCGTTTGCAATGCATGTTGGGTCCCTGTATCAAAATTGGTAAAAACTGGCCCAGTAGTTTGCCCGTAGCTAGGGGCGTGCTTTACTTGCTATAGACGTCACGTGACATAACCAGTGACCCATTAGCCCCACCCCCACCCCCCTCACCCAATGTATTAAGGGTCCCTTGACTCAATGAGGGTGAAAGCAATGATGGAGAGCCATCACTTGTTCTAGCGTCCGAGTATCCTTGAAAAAATGTAACCTCATTTGTCCCCGGTTCCATTGGGAAAAATCCCTAAAAGTTTCTTCAATTGCGAATGTCAATTTCCGCCATGCGCAAACATGTCAGCGTCCTTGTGCACCACTTCCGTTGAAAAAATGTGAAGTTGATGCCTTTGAGATGAGCTTGGCTTTGAGTTCATACAAACGGCACATTCGTGTTGCCTAATAGCTTGCGAAGCAAGCGATCCGAAGGAACGCTTGCACGCGACCCTGCGGGTCGCTTTTGCTCGCTAATATGGTATATATGGGGTCAGTTAATCCCATATTGGGCTCGAGCTTCGCTCTCACCCAATATAGAATTAACTGACCCCATATACACCATATTAGGTCACTACTAAACTGTGTAACTTATAATATAGGTCGGATATAAATACACAAAACGACGCCAGGAAGGTGGCGTCTTTGGTAGGTTGCATGCGCATTTGTGTTGATTTAATTCAATCATGTCTCTCCAGAGCGACATTTTAACGTTCTTTTTATAACAAGGGGGAGAGCGATTCGTCCTGATCAGCTCGCTATCAGAGTAATTATATTCACTGCGCAAAATCAACGAGAATGTGATACTTCAGTAAGAAATTCCACATTTACCCGGGAAGGTCCCACCCCCCCCCCCCACACCCACCCCGGAAAATCGCCGAAGATTGCTGAAATGATGAGCCACCCTTCCTCTATTTCTAAATTTCGGAAACCTTCATTGCGTGATACCCTAGTCCCAGTACCCCTAACCAACAAACAACTGATTTTGTGCATCCCTCGAGACCACGAGGGCTGTGTGGAAAGCCCTCATAAAGGTCATACTTCAAGTCCAGCGTATCCTCAAACCATGAAAAACGGATTCTGCAGGCATAGGCATACAAGAAATTTATTCCGTAAGCAAGATTCCTAATTGATTCCGTGAAATAAGGTTCCGTTTTAGACTCAGTCGTCTGGGGTATTTCAGTTTGTTTGGAAAGTAAACCGTAGGCTAAGGTACTAGACTAGTTTCATGTCATAAGAGCGTCGAGTTCATTGCAGAATTTCACTGGTGGCTTGAGAGCGTGACTTTCTTCGGCAACTTTTATCCTGATCATAAGAATGAACTCTTCGGGAAATACAATACTTCTTTTTTGGGGGTAATTCACAGAACAGTACCTGTATTTTTGTTGCTTTGCACGGATTTCAATCCCCACCAGTGGCAGTATTGGAACGCAGTGTCTCTCAGAGACTTATTTCATAATACATACGCACTCGAGATGCTGTCGTTTCAGAAGGAAATCAATTTTTAAATAAATTTTAAATTGTTTTCATTCTTTTCGTGCTCGACTCTATTCAACAAGTTGATTCACATAGTATAAATTAACACTTTACACAATATAACGGGACATCGGCCAGCGCTATACACAAACATCATTCAATTTTCATTACTTTTTCCATTTTTTGTCTCAAAAACAGAGCTTATAACCCCTTATATGAACGAGCTCGTTCCAACGAGGGGTCATAAGTAATGTTTTTGACGCAAAAATGAAAAAAAATACCAGTTATTCAGTAACTTTGTTTGCGAGTGTCGTCTGCTTTTCGTGTTAGGTCAAGGGTTATAGTAGGTGTACAGTACGTGGAGAGTGGACTGAAACCAAATCACCCGGAGAGTGGAGTTATATCACCGAAAGTATCACTTTCAAATTCTGTACATGTGGACAAAAAACGTAAGCAACTGCTTGTCCTTGTTGTCCTTTGTAACAAATTTTTATAATACACCTGCGACTTTATCTTTTGTTTTGAGTCTCCATTATTTTTCAGGAATGGAAAACAAAGATTCTATCCCTGATGTCAAGGTGATAGCTATAAGTTGCGATTTTCTTGTTTAAAAGTGTAAATATTTTCGATAATCTTTCTGAATGGGTTAAACATATGTAAATTATATATTTATAAGGACCCCGAAAACTGATTTGAGCATGAAAGTTAATGTCCATTATGGCACACTTGTTGAACTCCACATGGGCTATCTGATAGCTGATAAATGAGTAAGAGAAACACTGTTCTCCCGCAAGTCGTTGTCTGTGTAATTATGGCCAGTTAATGGATAAATGTGGTGAAGACAGTACATCGCAGATGCCCTGGACACTGGACACACACCCATACCATCTAGCAACCTGTCACGAATGTCAGGAAATATCGAAATTTGAGTCGTTCAAAGGAAATTTAAAGCGAGTATTAAATTAAGATAGATCTGAGCGGCGATGTTCAAGAGAAGCGAATAAACTGAGAATTAATGTTCTGGCTATGGAAATAAAAATCGGGGGGTTTCTCGAAAATTTCATTCCAGTCTGTAGGTGTGTTAAGCTGTGTGTCGTTGCGAGTAGATGGGGATGTCTCATGCTATAGGTTAGAGGAGGTGCCGCATCGGTGCGAAAGTATAGGCACGCTGTGATTTATGGGAGCCACAGAGCTCATCCTTAGAATAGGAGCAGTCGCGGGCCATGTCGGTGGCCATATATGAGAATAGGATCAGAAACACGAAGTACGAGCTCAGGGAGCTATTCGCATTTAGGTAAACGGCATTACACGTTTTAGAAGGCAAGCCATACGTGGGCAGAGTAGGCTTTGCCTGTATGAACATAATTCTGAGATAGACTTAGGGAAGAGTTTAACCTCATTGGTGGCGACTGCCTGAGTGAAAAACGTCAGGTAAAGTGACAATAAGCTAGTGGCCGTGCGGCGGCAGTGGTAGAGTGACATCTCGTGACTTGTTGGAGGAGAGGCGTACCGATAAAGTGATAATACGTTAGTGGTCGTGCGACGGCAGTGAAAGGGTGAAGTGAAGAGGCGACCAAGGAACAAATACCAGCGAAAGCCAGCGACAACTGAGAATGCAGGCCCGCAAGTGACTCAAAAACTGTGTGGGTAGGGGGTGATTGACATTTTGTTTTTCATATTTATTGGACTCCATGTCACAAATTACCATATTTATTTTTTTGTGTATGTATTTAAATTGTTGTTTCCAGTGAAACACTGTTGATTTATGCTTTACGAGGAAAAGTTATTAACCCCTTCAGAATAAGAACCACCCCAACAAAAGTGAAACGGGCGGGTTCGTTACGGCGAGACATACGTTCATGCACGGATTCAGGCGACACTCCTTGAGTTTTGGCTGAATACGCAGCGTGAATCTATTTCTTCCAGCAGCGACAAGGCCCCGGTTTCCGACACCTGAATGACATGGTTTTAACCCCAGACGCAGTGGAGGCAAAGCAGGCTTATTTGTCTTTTCCCCTTGGAAAATATATTAGTTTTTCTAAGGATTATTATTTTTATTTTATAAATGATGATCCTAACGCCATGGTATTGCATTGTTGTTCAATGCACCTCGTGTCGGACAGTTTTACGGGTGGAGAAATTCATCACCTTTGCCAAATTCAAATCTTGAAGGTTGCCGTGTCTCCTTAACCTTTGCCTCAGCTTGTTCACATCATGCTGTCAAATCATTATCGCTGATGTCCGAAAACATATCAGTGTGGATGCAGACGGACTGAGGGGATGGATAATTGTTTTCCGTGTTATGATGCATAATATTTAGTATGTCATCAATGACATTATCGGTATCATAATCTGACTGAGTGTTAGTAGAAAATGTATTCTGAGTCAGAAATAAACTCTCCCCATCACTTGAAGACACTTTTGAGAATGGACAAATTTAGTCTCATACAATAGTTAATGATCAGCTCTTAAATCTTACCCTCATATTTTGACTTTTGAGTTGCGTTCATAACAAGTGACAATAACTGTCCATTCCTAAACTAACTTGTATCTAATCAAGACATGCTGTTAAAATTTTCTCGTGCGACGTTTAGGTGTATTTTAAGTAGTGAAAATCCGCATAACTCTCCATTCCTTAAAAACAATGGGCCTCGACCCCTTCGGGGTCTCGGCTCCATTATTTTTAAGGAATGAAGAGTTATGAGGACTTTCTACTCTACGCAATTATTGCGTGGGTGTAATCTCCACTTTGTGGGTGATTCAGTGGCAATACACTCTCCACGTACTGTACTATTACTCGTTATTGCTGACATTACTTATTTTTCTATCCCTAAATTGAATTTATTTCGGAATTTTGCACAATTTTTATTTCATTCAAGACAATGACCTGTTTTAATTTTAGTATCGATACCCCGTCGTGATAAAGCCTAAGATGCTGATGTGGCCTTGTGCGGCAATAAATAACTAAACGCTTCACAAAGAAAAGAAGAGTCAGAACTAAGCAATGTTTTTTTTTTAATATTATGATCACGTCTCTAGACATTTTCAAAAGAAAATCGTTTTAACACACTTTTACATACAGCGTACTGGCAAATTTCGATTTTTCTTTTCGCTCATCCTTGTTGGTGTAATTTGATCTAAACATATGTACCCGCATCAAAAACGGAACCATGCCATCAATCCGCAAACCGCAGTATTTTTCTGTTGTTAACACGGTCGCATTGAATGGTAGTATTTTTTATACCATGATTACATATTCTACTATATATAAAAAGCCTATGACATAAATTTGAGCTTTATAAACAAACCGTGGTGAACACGCCAGCAATGGGATTTCAATGGTTAAAATGTACACCTACAGTGGAACTACATCCAAGTTGTCCTATGGTGACCTCGACCTAAGTGCAAACTTGTCTGAATTTATCGCTCGTCGCCTCGCGAAGAGTGAAATATAAGCGACAATTATTTATCATGTTTTTGAATGAAGTTACCTCATAAGACACAAAAAACAATTAACAAACAAGTGTTACCCATGTTAATAAACTCGAAATAGTATGTATGTTATTAAAATGAAAAAGGCCCCGTGATTTGCGCGTTTCAATTTCCATTTCGTTTTGGCGATAAAATTGACAACGGAAGTACCGCCCACCGGTGCTCAAGTACTCAGAAACAGATTCGCATGTGTGTACGGGCATTGTTTAGAATTCAATATTGAATATTGTATTATTTAACATTTAAACTCTTTATAATCTGACGATCATGGTATAAATAAAATATACCCAAAGTAGCTTGGTGTACCAAATGTTCACCATTCGTGGTGAAGTGGTGTTAACTGCTCGCCAAAAGGTTCGTGGTTAACACCACTTCACCACTCGTGGTGAACATTTGGTCCACCAATCTACTATGGGTGTATTCTATATATACACTCCAGTGTCCTGCCAATGGCGAGTCTGTCTTCTGTTTGTGGGCATGGTCATTAACTGGTAGAGTGATAAATTATTTTTGGTCATCAAGGTGTGTTCCCAAGTGTTTGCCTTGTTGCAATTTATGAGAGAGTGCCTGAAGGCACTCTCTCATAAATTGCAACAAAGCAAATCCTTACACACTAAATTATTTCTTTTCAAAGATAATATGAAGCACATCCCCTGAGTCTGAAGCCTTAAAGTTGCAGTACCTGTACTTCTGAATAAATAATTTAATCCTACAATCATATAGGCTGTAGGATTAAATTAGCACTCATCCTGATGTTCAGTGAGGAATTATTGTGTTGTCTACTAATGGACCGTGGCGACTTTTGCTTAAATTGTTTCTAGCAGAAATCGAAACGTACTAGTTACAACGCAGTGTGTAATGTTACGGGTAATAAATCCATGTTAAAAGAAAGAATCACTCACCTCAGTGTAGTCGAATGCGGAAGCTGTTTGCAGATATTTTATCTGGGGCGTATTCTGAACTCAAGAGAATTTCGCCACCAGTTGTTTTCGATCCCGGCAGCATCAGTGTATAATTTTTCCTTGGCAATAGTCACTGATTGGATGAAATCTGAAACACTTGTGGTCCCCAATAGACAATAATTATGCAATCGAACCAATCACAACGGCCTCCCCCTCCCCTAGTGTTACATATAATTGTTCTTTCGCTCTTATGCTTGATATCGATTAATTATTCATGATTTGTTCATTGTTCTGACAGCGGAGTCTCTCGTATCCTTTCAAAAATCCATAAAATCAATCATCAATATCGTTTAAGTACAAAATGATTGGCCTTTTATTTTTTAATATTCGAATTGCTTGCAGTGTAAGTAACCCATTTTGCAGGAGGAGGAATGAGCAACGTTTGACACATAAAAAAACATTGCTTCACCTGACTTCCCTCCCCAACCCTTGTTGGCATAAAATGGCTGTATTAGTATCTTTGGTAAACGCGGCAACCATAACCGGCAAAACCCTTTTCACAAAACAGTTTCCATTTTTTTTCATTTTTCCTTCAAATGTTTCTTCAAACTGTATGTTCAGCTAGTTCAATTGTGTCTCATCAAATATTTGTTTTTTCCTTTTTTGGCGGAGGTGAGGGTAGTTTTAGGTCAAATATCAAATTCCCGAAATGGCTTTGCAAGTATTGTCTGTTTTTTCCTGTTGGATAAAGGGTGAATATTATTTAAAACTCTCACCCGCCATTGAAGAACGAATTCTCGAAATTGAACTTGCCACCCACTTTCTCTGCTATGAACATACACAGAACGACACGCGTACACGATATTGCACGAGTGCCAGCGCGGAAGGATAAATCGAGAGGCCGCAGGTCTTGAGTTTTATCCTTCCGCGATGGCACAATTGCCATATTGATTAATCCATTCATATATGCGTGTCGTTCCGTGTTTAATACACGACTTCACATCTATAAAAAACAACATTATTAGAAGGACACTCAGCAATTCATTTCACAACTCTCAACAAAAATAACACATTTTATCGCCAACCAAATGAGCGAGGGAAACCCCTGACACTTATTCGTCCCCTTAGTTCCAATGTGTTCTGTGTGCCTCCTGGCAGCCTGCTGGCACACAGAACACATTTGAACTCAGGGGACGATTTTTAGCTATTGCTAGCGATTCGAATTGTAATTGCGGTGCACGATTTTTGGAAAATGTCCATTGAAATGTCGCTTCTTTATAAAAATAGTCTGTTAACGATTTCCATTCCGCACATATGTGCGGAGCAAATTTTCATTTTCCGCATGGTTTAGTGTTTCTGTGGATAGGGATATCACAGAACAGACGTGTAATAACAAACAGTCTGGCGCCACCATGTGAACTGGTTTGGAATTGTAGAGATGGGTATGTTCGGTAATAATATAATTATGCAGCCATACAACATTATAGAATGAAATTATTAAAGATAACTGAAACACCATTTTAGTCATTGTTTCCTTCTTTTATATAGGGCCAATTCCCTCTTAATTCACTTCCCGTTGACACTAACATATTCGTCTTGCGTTTTCCACCAATAACTGCTATCCCTCGATAAGCTTGTCCAAATAAGGAGACATAAGGTATGTTTCCGAAGCAAAAGCTGAAAATAATTTGTTCTATCTAATACCGTCCACTAATCGATTCGGATAAAGCTCTATTCTCTAATTAATGTGACGACCATAAAACATCAGCACCTTTCACAATAAATACCACTCATATATCAGTGTATCAATTTTTCACTTGCAGAACTTTCATACAGTATAGCCACTATAGTATATATAGAGGATATGGAATGAGTGTTTTCTCATATAATATTTATGAAACGAGAGGAAAAATTTTCCGTTTGGGCGAGCCTCTGGCGAGCCCAAACGGGAAATTCGGACGAGTTTCATAAATATTATATGAGAAAAACACTCATTTCATACTCTATTTATCATATGACAGACACACTTACAAATTAGCCACTTAATATGACTTTTTAACCCATCACCCAACATGTGTAGCAGACTACACTTGGAAAAAACATCATCGTATAACTAAAAATTTTCATTTTTTGCTTCCAAAACATGGGTTATGACCCCTCATTGGAACGAGCTCGTTCCAATGATGGGTCATAACCTATGTTTTGGAAGCAAAACGTGAAAATATAAAAAAAATGAATGGCGTTTTTCTTGTTGGTAAAAGATTAATACAATATAACCCACCCTAAATAGGACAGATAACGTAAATTCTCCCTAATGAAATTATGCAAATGTGACCCAGTTGTTTTTTGTTTAGCCAATCAAATTGTCCAGTTTTGAAATTGACCAATGAAAGCTCACAACTCTAATTATGCAAATTATGTAAAAGTGGCCCAGTTGTATTTTGTTCAGCCAGTCGAATTGTCTGGTTTTGAAATTGACCAATGAAATTGACGGAAGGCTTTATTAATCACTGATTAATATGAAAACAAATTATCAAATGCTTTAAAGTGAACAAAACGGACGGGTCATATGATAAAATGTGATAATGAGAACCCTCTTTGTTTAAGTAGTATCCCGTTTCCCCAGAAACTTAAGCCTCAAGTTTCTTCCGAATTCCTAGTCCAAAGTCAAATTAACCAGGAGAATCAAACAGTATCGGCGTCAAGACGTCAACGTTTAGCACTGAAATCGTCAAGCGGTCAGTTCCGTCAAATAAGTTAAATAGGGAACTAAAAATGATTGGTACGTGAGTGGGGCTCCAGCTGTACATCTGGAGATAAGATGTTCAGTTTGTGTAGAAATATGATTTATCACCCAAGTGAGTCATTTAGGTTTGTTTTCCATTCGACATGATCCAGATAGATTCAGGCGCTGAAATATGTGTTAGGAACACCACGTGTG
The DNA here is from genome assembly GCA_031216915.1 of Pictodentalium vernedei. Lineage (NCBI taxonomy): Eukaryota > Metazoa > Mollusca > Scaphopoda > Dentaliida > Dentaliidae > Pictodentalium > Pictodentalium vernedei. Next base: position 173,851,266 of record CM062297.1, read on the forward strand.
ACAGGAATGATAGTCCGAAGGAACGTTAGTCCCTCTGGACTATTATTCCGCGGAATTATAGTCCTAGGTCTAACATTCCTAGACCTATTGCGTGTTAGAACGCATCTGATTGGAGATTAAGCATGAGTGCGTATCCCCTTGTTGAGGCAGCGATTCGCGAGAGTGAACGGTATGCTACTTTGTTCCAATGCAATGCTACGGCACAAAACAGTTTAATCGTGGTATAACACCGAACACAACATAGATAGACTACGGGGTCAGAGTTCAGCGACCCGTCTGGGTGTTTTCTCTATATTTCACTCGTGCCCATACGGTGCTCGAGGAACATCTGATTCCTGCTCCTGTTGTTTTCTTTCATAAGAATGGCAGATGCTCGTTGACAGCTTAAATACTACCGACAATAGCTTAGATTTCAATACTTGGTACCTTTTGTAAAGAGAGTCAGAGCGAAGAAGAAAGAATGCGTGCATGTATGTGTGCGTGTACGATGGTGGTGTGTGCAGTGGGTTTATCTGGTGCAAATCAACCGCTTTTTGTTTCCTTGTTCAGCAAAGTTGAGGTATAGGTTTTGTCCAACCGTTTGGTAGCTAAGTAACACATCAACATGTGCGTATTGTGTTTCAGTGGTGCAAAGGGCTATGAAATGTCTGTTTTCAAACTATAAAAAAGAAACACGAAAAACCATAAAGCGGCCATATCTGTATGAAATCAGGGCTAGACAGAAATACGAGTGCTTAGGACTTTCAATTCGGTATGCATTAATGTTTGCGTAAAGCATTGGTGGCCTGCCGCCCAATAAACATTTTATAAGGGGAAGTGTAACAAATTAATCCCATTGCCTTGCCCCCATGAAGCTGTAGGATCCAGCTATTGGTGAGCTCCCACACACGAATACAAAAGATTAGTTCATTTGCTGTTATCATTATATTATAGAATAAATACCTGGTCTTTTCTACAAGGGAGGCCTTTTTACTTACTTAAGCTTTCGAAAATACAAATTTAGACTATTATACGTTAACTCTTTACACAACGCAGATATGTTATTTTTTAATTTTTTAAATAGTTTTGACAAAACCATATCAGGCGACACCTCTATCGAATGAGCTCGAGAAGTTCGAACGAGCTCGTTCCAAAGAGATGTCACGTGATATAGTTTTGTTGAAATTTTGTTAATTTTTTACAAAAGCTCAATTTGTAAATTACGCAGGCCGATTCGTTAGGTAAAGGGTTAATTACTCCATTCCCTTAAGGAATCATAATGACAAATCAACTGTTCCACCACAGTACAAGCGACGGATTTTTAAAAAAAAACGAAGGTGTTTGATTTTTCTTTGAATTAATTCGGTTGTTTCCGTACAAACTAAAACACGGTTGCGTTTCTCCTTCCTGTGTTCCTTATGAGTTCCTACAGATTTCGAGATATGGAGCTAAAATTTGAAAGTTTGGGGTAATTTTATCCAATGAGCAAAATGTGGTGATTTCGATACTTTCGATTTCGACTCTTTGGGGATAAGCGCAATCTGATTAGTTTTTGTTGGTCGGATATTTTTGTCCGTACAGAGATTAAAGATGTCGTCTAATTTACAAACTTCAGTTGCCAGTTAACCCTTTACTCAACGAATCGCCCGCACCCGCCCGCATCCGCCCGCATCCGCCCGCGTAATATGCAAATTCAGCAGCTGAAAAAATATTATTTTTCGAAAAATTTCAACAAAACCATATCATGTGACCCCTCTTTGGAACGAGCTCGTTCCAAAGAGGGGTCACATGATATGGTTTTGTTGAAATTGTTTGAAAAAATGATATTTAAAATAATAAATTTTGATATAATCTGCGTTGGGTAAAGGGTTAAAATCCTCCTCAGCTTCCCAGCTCCGAGGAAAAGATATCTAGAATGCTCTTCAAACCTCGCGTTGCTGATCACAGCTCCTTCTTATCATCATGAGCAAACGCCGGGTGGTGCAGCAAGTCTTTAAAATCGAAGAATGTTCCGACCTTCACCTCTTATAGTGCCATATAAGTAACACAGGATAGATGAAAAAACATTTAAAATTTTGTTTTAAATTTTATTTCAGACTTTCGGGGCGGATCAGTTGACTGAAAATATGATAAAATATGGACCACTTGCCTTCAAGTCTGCAAGTATGGCTGCCGAAAGGGAAGTCAGCACATTTCTTCCATTTTTTCGTGGATATGGCGGATGAGCAATCCGGTTATTCAAGCTTGTGAAACAGATTTGTTAGCCTCGAAATTATTTTCAAATCCTTTATCTTAAAACAAGATTTAGCTATTTACATTAAGAATAGCAGATGGCACTTGCAAAACATATTTCGCTAATAACTGAAAGAATCATTTTTTTGCTCACAAACGCAGCTCATGGAATTTGCTCGTTTCCACGAGAGGTCATAAGCATTGTATTTCGTGACAAAAACTGATCAAATTATAGAAAGTTGTGAATTTTGTTAGCCGATTGGAGCCGTCTCGTTGGGCAATGATTTTACGTCTAGTCCTGTATTATCTCTAGATTTGACAACGTGCGCTGTCGTTACACTGAAAATGTAATCTTCACTGCTGCATGAATGGGTTAAATGACACAGAAGAAAGTTTTTAATCAAGTGTAACCAGGATACACAATAATCATTTGAAGTCGTAAATTAACTGACGATTAGAAATTAATTCCCAAGAAAATCAATAACATCATTTTTTATTACTTTCCAAAGTGTGATTTACTGGGATTTCCGGGTTTGATTATAAACGATAACTTCACAAGTGAATTATGCAAGCAACAATTAACGACGACGCTTTGCCGTGGATGTGATGGGGACTTCATTGTTTTTTATAACCGTTTACCTAATATGAAAAGCAGACGACACTTGCAAAACAATTCTTGAATAGCTATTATTTTCATTTTTTGTCTCAAAAACATAGGTTATGACCCTCATTGGATCGAGCTCCAATGAGAGGTCGAGCTCGTTCCAATGAGGGGTCATAATCTATGTTTTAGAGACAAAAAATGAAAAAAAAACTGAAAATTAATTGGCGATTTTTGAGAATAGTGCTGCCGTTACATTAGGTAAAGGGTTAAATAATATAATTATCGTTAATAATGAAAAGTAATAAACAGAGTAATCGATTGACTTGACTGGTTGCGTGAAATAAATCATTCGAGGCGAGGGACTATATAAGTCGAAATGCTCAGAAGTTTTTGAGTCGAATGTAGGCCTAAAACAAGGTGACCCAAGTTCACCATTACTTTTTATGTTATTTGTTAATGACATATGTGACAATATTAATTCAGATTTAGACGACGTGATAACCATAAATGAACTCAAACTTTTCTTTCTGATGTATGCAGATGATATGGTTGTTATTTGAGAAGTGATGACAGTGTGTGTGTGTGGGGGGGGGGGGGGGGGGGGAGGTTAAAAACTGGGCAAATGTAATTAAGATGATTTTAGAACACCATGGTTTTAGATACGTATGGCAAGAACAGAAAATGATCTTAATCCCATTCAATGAAATAAGACAACGGATAACCGACAATTACCTATAATACTGGCATTCCGAAATTAATAGTTCAAACCGCTTACAATACTACAGGTTATTTAAAGACAATTTGTTTAGCGAAAAATATCTTGGGATAATTAAAGAAAACAAATATTTAACTGCAATGTCAAGGTTTAGAACATCATCCCATGGCCTTTTCATAGAAACTGGGAGATACGATGGCACACAACATGCCCAAAGATGCTGTAAATGTTGCGACATGAACGTGGTCGAATCTGAATACCACTTTCTTTTGGTATGCCCAAAATATAGAAACATAAGAACAAAATATTTGAATACTTATTTCTGTCACTGGCCTTCATTAAATAAATTCAAAAAATTATTGAATTCTCTCGCGAGAAAATCTGTTCTAACTTTGGCAAAATATCTTCTTCATGCCAGCAAAATAAGGACATCTCATTTACAAAATCTCTTGGACCCCCCGTCAAAATGAATAATGTCCATACTTAAGTGTCTACTCTGGTATTATGTAAGCTGTTACAAAATCAAACACGCACTGTATAATTAAGGTGGTTCGTTCACAACAATGGTGTATCACTGAACCATGGCTCTTCATGTACATTACCATGTTTTTCTTCTCACTCAATTTGTATTTTCCTTTTTGCTACGAACATGTAAATATTTTATGCAATAAAAGATAGTATATATTGTAAAACACTTGTTCGCATTCGCGCACTCGTGTTTGTGCGACCTCCCTCACCTGTCGTGAATTATTTCACGTCACCAGTCCAGTAAAGCGAATACTCTCTATGTTATAACAAGACGATACAAATGTATGTGGTCTCTGTAGGTTGTTCAGTGGAAACTATCGCGATCTCCTGATGATCAGAACATGTGCTGTCATTATTGACTTGACAATGGTGTAGATGATACACAAGTTTGAGTTTGAATATTAACAATAAGGGACGGCCCGGCAATTCTGTCCGGAAAATTGAAAGATAAAGTTATCGATAGTTCAGTTTAAACATATTTTATTCGCATTTAATTTACTAAATGGACTGGAGGACAGGCGCTTGTCACTTAAAATCTCTAATAAATAACATTTGAATATCTATAGGTCAAAGTAATATGAACATATAAATACAATTCTTATATACAGGAGAAAAACAAGAAGAGAACAAAAAAGGACAACAATAGCACAAAGAAAGAAATTTTGGATTTTAATTATAAAATAAAGATTACAAAATATACTAAATTTTAAATTACCACAACCCAGCTTTCCCCTACCTTATGTAGTGAGGCTGGCAAAATGTCTCTGTCTCTGATCAGCATCAGGATAAATGCTCTGTGATGTAATAATAATAATAATAATATAAGAAAAAAATAATAATAATAATAATAATAATAATTATAATAATAATAATAATAATAATAATAATAATAATAATAATAATAATAATAATAATTATAATAATAATAATAATAATAATAATAAAAATAATAATAATGCACGTTTTCGTGGGATCTGTCAAAAACTAACTCTGTACCTGCATTAGCCCTGCAACTAGCGACGAACTGTCTAAATCATTTTACAATTGTATTTCACCAAAAATGTAATGACAAGGAACAGAAATAACTTATTCTTGGAGGAGCGATAATTTATCGGCTATATTCTATATATTAAATCTCTTCGAATCTGATATGAATCGCCGCACTGCCAAAAAATAATCTTCAGATAAAATTTGTTCAATTCCATGTACTCTAAATCTTGCCAGAGACTGCAAAGCACAGCTCGTGTATCAGCATAATATGGGCTGGAAAAGAAGAAGTGATTTGCATCTTCAATTCCATACCGATTATCGATATCCCTTTCTACTCAAAACTGAAGTGTTCAAATTCAGTTTTCATATGAATATGAGGAAGATTTTCTATCTGGAACAAGCAATTGTTTTATGTGGAGATCCACGCTGTAGATACCCCACAGACGAGTGAAAAGCTTGATATTGGAGGAATTGTACGTTTACGCGCGGGTCTAATCGGAAATGAAATGGGCGCATTGATAAGTGCATGAGTGGACTGGAACACCCCCAGAGTGAATCGTCCAACGGAATAAACCTACCTGCCTTTGAAATCGTTTCAATTAACCCTTTAACCAACGTAATGGCCAAAACCGGCCAGCGCTATTCTCAAAAATCGCCAATTAATTTTCATTATTTTTTCATTTTTTGTCTCAAAAACAAAGGTTATGACCCCTCGTTGGAACGAGCTCGTTCCAACGAGGGGTCATAACCTATGTTTTTGAGACAAAAAATGAAAAAAATTAGTTATTCAAGAATTTTTTTTGCAAGTGTCGTCTGCTTTTCAGTTTAGGTAAAGGGTTAAAACCCGGTTGACATTTCTATAAAAGATCGTTTGTCCTCCGTGTAATCTATCACAAGCAGCGACAGCTGTCGTCCATGTGAACAGTACTGCGCACCCCAGTTCGTGACTGCTTTAGTGGTATTAGTAGAAATCCACTCCCCTTGCACCGTGCGTATAATACACATCAAATTGCGTTGTATACTGGTACAACTTGTGTCAATCTAGATGCTCTAGAAACTCTAGCTCTCTGAATTTGAACCCGCTCAGACTCTGAACCTGGTTCGCGTCGAATATCCGCCAAACACTTTTTTACTGTTTTTTTATTGTTTTCTTACTCACACCGAATAATGTACAGCCAATGACTTGAATGGAATTTTGTTCTATTGCAAGCGGTTTGTCAATCATTTAAGTCAGCACGGATAAGATACGACACCTGCATAATTGAAAAAATGCACCTGCATATTGTGTCTCCAACTTAGGAATGGGTGTTTTTTAAATAATAATAGCTCGTCCGTTTTAGGTTTTTCTTTTGGTGCTCAGTGCTGACCATTATGTTAGGTAAATGATTAAACACTCATTCTTTTAAACGAAGAGGGGCCATGGTAATTCTTACTGAAGTCATTCGGTCAAGTACAACCTCGCAATACCTCGCAATACCGCAATAGATGACCATGCATTACCCCCTCCTGCCCCAAAATACCTCCTGGCCTGGCATTACACACTACCTATACCAGTCATAGAATAATACGAAGCAATTGGTCGATCAGTAGTACCAAGGGCTAACATTGGACCAACATGGGTACTGTGCAACGATATCACCGCTGTGTGAGAATCCCGACACACCCTTATCCGAATAACGTCATACTATACGAGCTTTGACTAATCCGTGTTTATCAAGTGACAGACAGTACAAACTGACTAGAGAAAAATATATAACACAGCTAGAGACGTGCGTGTAACGAAGCGTGACGTCTGACGATGGGGATGTGCAAACAAATCTCTGAGATACACACACGAAATGTGGGCATCAGTACCGGTATGGATGTCTCAGAAAGAATAAAATCATATCCAGGAAGATAGGAATCCTGCATCTGTGTCAAGTCCGATATTAAGGCTATCAAAAGATGAAATATATTATTGGTCAATTATTCTCCGAGTATCTTGTAGATGGCTTTCTAATACTTGAACCCTAATGTCTTTTGCCGAATGGTTGTTTTACGTGAAGTGATTGGCTACCGGTAAATCATCATGATTGTTAATGTTTTGTCGGTGCCCGTGATTCGCCTGCATATCGCTTGTGGTGCTTTGTCGATATAGTGTACACAGGGGCACTGCGCACATGCTATAAGATACACAAGATCACAAGCAATTCCCACCGTACAATTACTCATTTAATACCTTGATACCTCCTGGGTTTCTCCGAGAGAGCAACCCCTAATTATGAAACCTTGTTTATACTCACAACTCTCGAAATCAGGCCAATGTTTATTTTGTAGATTATATACCATTATTCGAGTGTGACTGGATTAGTCGCACCTCTTTCAAAACATAATGTTATCAGAAGAATGACCAGTAAATATTTTTAATCCGGCCCTTTATTCTACAAATGTATAAAAGAAGGATCACTTGTAGATCGGAAGTCAAATTCTGACTGAACGGGTGTGCAATACAACCCGAAAAGAAAAGAAACCTGGGTAAAAGTAGAAAGCAAACGGTGAAAAAAAAAATAAGGTTAGACAAATTTTGAAAAGTATTCTAGAAAGTCCTATCTCCCGGTGGAACCCGATTTTAATATGCCAATCGAAAATTAAAAGGAATACACGTTATTACACAACTATTATGTAGTACTTATGTATATATGTACATTGCCAGTATACTGCTGAATAAAGAATCAATCAATCAATCAATCAATCAATGAACTGGATTTTAGAAATGTCAAGATACTTCCATGTATTACATGAATGTATGATAACTGGTTGATTTAAATAAGATTGTTTGCAGTTCGCTGCATTAAAATGCAGCAAGTAGCCCGCTAGGAGGAAATTTAAGAATTTGGTGCTTTTCTAGCTGGTGCGAAACGACGTGGGGATGTGCTGGGACTGCTCGCATAGTGGAATAGTGCCACTAAAGGCTTGTTATTCACTTTTACTGGTGCAGGGAAGCGACTAAGTAAAACTTGCATATACAGGATCATTACTAGTGGGTTCCAACGCTGCCTAAAACACTTGCATGATCGCCAGAAGTGGAAAGTGAACAGATTTCGCGGTAGGATTAATGGCGAAAAACGTGGAAATAGGCTAAAAAGACATCGAAGATGAAGAAAATAGTAGCGTCGGGCAAAAATGAAATGCATCCAGGCCGCTGAGTGCAGTTGCCTGTAATTTACGGAATTAGTACTGCGATCCTTGATGGACAGTTACGTATCTTTGTCAAGTGCCCAGACCGCGTGGAAACAACGTTGATCGCATGCAAACCGAGAGGTCTATTCGTCCCTGCTTTAGAATAGTTAAATGTCTAAAACGTTCCATAGAGTCTCGCTATCAGAATCAAGATAATCTGTTGTGAGCCCGCTGACAAGGACGCCTCTTTTTCTGATCTTCGGTCTCACCTTGTAAGCTGTAACTTCAAGAAAGAACGGCTTGATAGTGCCACCAGTAAAGCTGATGCACTAGCGCGGGACGATCTGTTACGATATCGCTCACCTACACAGAACACGTGCATCCCCTTTGCCACGACATTTCGCCCAGATCTTTCAAATCTTTCCAACAAAATACTAGATGCTTATTGAGAATGATCCAGCCTTATCCCATTCATTTCCCAAGCCTCCAGGCGTGACTTTCAAGCGATCAAAAAACATTCGCGGCATTCTTGTTTGTGCCAGCCTCAGTCCAGTCAATTCTGAACTTTGTGTCAGCCAAGCCTGTGAATAAAATGGTTGTAAAACGTGCACCATGATGCCTACATCCGATTCATTGAACAGCGTCAGAACTGGGGAGTATTTTAGAATTTTTTGCCGCGGCACCTGCCAAAGTTCAAATGTGATCTATCTACTTCAGTGTGGAATTTGTCAAATCCAATATGTCGACGAAACCTGTACCCCTTTTTCACATACGTGTGAATAACTACCGGTCATTCAGAAAAATGGAGCGTGACTGTGCTATTACACGACACTTCATGTCAACGATTCACCCTTTTACTTCTTTTCAGGTCTTCATCAAATGATTCCAAGTCCGACTGGACAAAAGCTGGGCGAGTTGCCCGGGAAACATTCTGGATCGAACAGCCATGCACGTTTTGACCTCTCAGTCTCAATAGAACTTTAACTTCTAACTATTGGTAAGCAGGGACGAATCATCCTCTCGGTTTCTACGCGATTCACGTTGTTCCCACGTGGTCTAGGCACTCAACAAAGATACGTAACTGTCCAGCAAGGGTCGCAGTACTAATTCCGCAAATGCCATGCTACTGCACTCAGCGGCCTGAACGCATTTCATATTTGTACAACGCTACTATTTTCTTCATCTTCAGTGTCTTTTAGCCTATTTACACATTGTCGCCATTAATCCTACCGCAAAATCTGTTCACTTTCCACGTCTGGCGATCATACAAGTGTTTTAGGCAGAGTTGGAACCCACTCGTAATGGTCTTATAGATGCAAGTTTTACTTAGTCGCTTCCCTGCACCAGTAACAACGAATAGCCTTTCTTGGCAATATCCAATTAGGTGGGCAGTGCCAGCACATCCCCGCGTCGTTTCGCACCAGCTAGAAAAGCACCAAACTCTTAAATTTCCTCCTAGCGTGCTAATTGGTGCTTTTTAAGGCGACGGACTGCAAATAAATTTGTTTAACTCATCTAGTTATCATACTTTCATGTAATACATGGAAGAATATTGACATTTCTAAAATTCCAGTTCCTTTGAATTTTCGAAGTACATATAAAAATCGGGTTCCACCGGGAGATAGGGCTTTCTAGAATACTTTTTTTCAAAATTTGTCCAACGGTATTTTTTTCACCTTTTGCTTTCTACTTTTACCCTGGTTTCTTTCCTTTTTGGGTTGTATTACACACCCGTTCAGTCAGAATTTGGCGTACGAGTACTTTTGTGACCACATTCTTTTGTCGTCTGTGTGTATTTCTGTAATAAAAATAACACTTTGGCCGGCTGATGATTTGTCGCGGTTCTCCGACGAGAAGGCCTTGGTTACCCCTGTACTCCCAACTGCTCCCTATTCCCACGCTCCTTCTCTCTTCCCAACACTCGGAGGCGAACTGCTTGATGACATCCCTTGCCCCATTCTTTCCAGTCTCTCCGATTAGCATATTAAACCTCTCCTTTGAGTCTCCCACTGACCACATGTCCTTCATTCTCCCATCCCACTTCCCATTATACTCCCAGTGAATCTTATTCTTTTAGACTGGTATTGTGGGCATACTTGAAGAAAGTGTTCCAGGGTCTCCACCACGCCCAGATTACACATCTGGCACTCCTTTTCAATGTTTTTCCCATTTTTCCCCTCAGCTCCAGGGACCGCGACCTCAGCTTGAACAACAAGGTGCCACCTAGGTTCTCTTCAAAACAGGATTCTCTTTATTACGCAGGCCACCAAAGACCTCTTTGCGTTGACCCCCCTCTCGCCAATTAAGGTTACCATCCTCCATGACCCTTTCTCTGACGAGTTTTTACCCTGGTTTGCCCCAACGTCCAGGTCCGAGATCTCCAATGAGTAGTTCTCTATTAGCTACATCACTTGGACCATCCACCCTGTCTTGATATTTGAGTTGAAAATTCTCTGGAACATTACTTAACCCATCGGCTGTCGGGGAGATTTACCAAATAATTAAGATAACCGAGTTTCAATAGGTCTATCCTGCTCTTGATCCTCATCCACCCAAGCTCGCCCCTGATTGCTTCTAGTGCTGCGGCATTACTCGACCCCGTTATCCATCGGCCGGCATCGTTCTACAGTGTTTCCAAGCTCTGTACAGCCGTCTGGTTTAGGGGTACCACTTCCGTACCATATGTTATACTTGGCAGACCCACCATTTCCCAAATGTTTCCCCACGAAAACCTTATTGGAACTGTTTCTCCCGATAAGTTTCATTTGGTTAAGGATTCGCCTCCCCTTCAGAACCAATTTATTTGTGTGGTTTCGGTAGATGCCTCTTCCTGTGATGTTTATATTTACCTCCAGATACTCGTAGTCACCTGTCTCTCCTACACTAAAAGTTTGCTTCTACCTCCGGAAAACAGAAAAACACACACACTCTCCACCTTCGAGTGGGGTCCACTTTGCGGCTCACAGGTATAACTTTGCTCTTGCTTTCATTAAGTTCGAGTCTCCATTTGCTCCCATATTTCCCAACAATTCCCAGCATTTTCGCTAGCGCACCTTCGCTTTCTGACACTAGCACCATATCGTCTGCATTTTAACATTCAAAAGGGCCACAAAGATCTTTTTCTTTTTTGCTTTCGTGGATTCTATCATTTGGGATAGCGTGAAAAGATAGCCAGTGACTCCTGTCCTTCCTGAAGCCATTCTGGATCTATCCCAAAAACCCCTTCTCCTCAATCACCCCCTCTAATTCCCCATACAGGACTTTACCGAAAACTTTTCTAATGTTGCTACTGACAAAGATCCCTCGATAATTATCGAAAACGTCTTTTTCCCCCTTTTTGTGAATAAATGTCACTTTGCCTTCTCTCCACTCATTTGGGACCTCTTGTTTTTCTATTGCTAAATTGAATATGACAGTTAGGCTTTCCAAGAGTTCCTCTCCCCCTTTTTTGATTAACTCGTTAGGAATTTCGTCCACCCCTCCTGCTTTTCTATTCCTTAATTTTGAGATCACCTTTCGCACCTCCTCCGTTTTAATTTCGCTGCACACGAAGTTCGATAGATTTTCCTCGACCTGGATCGGACACTCCGGTGGGTTCCCCATGCTCCATCGCTTATCGTTTACCTTTTCCCAGTGCTTGAGTAGTTCTGATGCGATTTGATCTTGATCGTCTGTACCTCAGCCATCTACTTTAATACTCTGTGGGTTACTTCCTTTACCAAAATACGTTCGAACTCGACCCCCACCCCCTGTCATTCGTATCGTCCTAATAAGACTGCTATTTCGAACTCGCCGATTATCGTCTTTAATCTTATTTACTTTATTTCGTGCTTGTTGGTATTCTTCCTTTGCTGCCATGGCCTCGTTGCTTTCCGCCCCCTTGAGTTTTCTACTTCTCCAGTATGCAGCACATTTAGCTTATCTACACTTTATGGCCCTTTTCAGTTCGTCGTTCACTCTGTACCCAAGTTCCCGTGTTGGCGCCCTAATCTTTCTTACACTTCCCTCTCCTGCCTCCACTAGGCTCGCAACTATGGCGTCGGCCATCTTCTGGACACTGGCTCCCTTGTGTACGGTTGCAAGCTTTGGTTTCAATTCAATCGAACGTTGCCCAGTCAGCTTCCTTTTGAGTTCCCAAATCTCCTTGAAGCTTCCTTTGCTTTTACTAGGTTTTTGGCCCTGATCGTCACTGTAATCAAGTTACTCTCTTTTACCCTCGTCATTTTCTTCTACCCCTATCGCCTCCCTCCATAACTTAATATCTGTGAGAATATAGTCGATTACTGTTTTTCTCTCGTTCCTCTCCCATGTCCATTTCTCTTTCACCTCGCGTCCCTGTTCAGAATCTTCAGACCGAGCTCATTTGTGAAGTTCAACAGCTTCCTTCCATTCCTGTTGACTTTCTTGTCCCCGCCCTCTTTGCCTTCTTCCTTATCACCTATGCGTCCATTAAAGTCACCCATCAAAATTATACCGAGCCCCCTGTTTTCTAGTTCTGTGATATTGGACCTTAGTGTTGAGTGTATCGAGTCATTCCACTCGGGTTTACTTCCGTCCACCGCGCAGTACACAATCCCAAAGGCAATACTTTTGTTTCTTAGACTGATCTTTACCCATCCAATTTCTCTCGATACCTCATCCAAGGTGCTGACATCTTCCAGGTCTGTGATCAGCGACGATTTTAAACCCTCTTTAATGTACATGCCTACCCCTCTCCCTTTTCTGGCCTTCCGTTCGCCCTACACCTATCCATACGCATCCTCTTACTTGGTCTACCCGTTCCTCGTGTCTTACCCACGTCTCGCTTAAGCCCATGACATCAAAGTCCTCTGCATCGATCAATGGAGCAATTTCACTTACTTTCCGGTGGAGACCCTGGATGTTGCTATAATCCACTTTCAGGGTACCGAGATTCATTGGCTTCCGCCCACTGGTCCCCTTGTTTTCTGGCGCTACCCTTGATAAACTTATTCTGTCCCATCGCTCTTGTTCAGGCAACCTGTGTCCATTCTTGATACACTTCTGCGGCACCAATCGCCTAGCGAAACTGTACCAGCGCCATAGACCACTCGACTACCGACAAGTTTCGCTAGGCGATTGGTGTCGCAGAAGTGTACTCACATCAAGGCAGTGGTTCGATCCTCATCGGCGTCAGAGTCTTTCATCCTAAAAAATGCATAACAGAAGTGCCGAATTCTGTATTCTGCACCTTAAGCAGGAAATTTGAAAAAGAGATTGATTCTCACTGATTTCATCTGCATTACATGTATAATTCATTGTAAACAACTAATTCTGGGGGATACCGAGTAATTTCGTGTGGACTGTGCCAGTTCCATGGACACTCGATCTGCTAGCATGTCTTTTTGGGGCTTGTCGGTAGTCGAGTGGTCTATGGCGATGATTCAGTTTCGCTAGGCGATTGGTGCCGCAGAAGTGTACTCTCATCAAGGCAGTGGTTCGATCCCCATCGGCGTTAGAGTCTTTCATCCTAAAAAATGCATAACAGAAGTGCCGAATTCTGTATTCTGTACCTTCAGCAGGAATTTTGAAAAAGAGATTGATTCTCACTGATTCCTTCTGAATTACATGGTATAATTCATTATATATATATCTATATACACTTCATCAAATATTTTATATAACTTCGTCAATTTGCAGTCATGCTCGGAAGTTAACTTCCTTCTAAGCGGCTTTCATTTTTGACTAATTCTTATTCCGTTACGTTAAGTGCCGTACCAATGTGCATCGCGTCATAGGAACGTAAAATTTAGCGTCACGTTGATCCCAGTTGTTGAATGGGAATTATAAAATTGATCGAGATACGCGTACGTCTTACAGACTGATTTATTATTTGGAAAGTCGCCGCCTAGGTCCTAATCACGAACCCGTCTATAAAATCGCCGATGCATATCTTCTTCCTTGGGTGGCAACAAGTAAAGATATGTTCCGCATTACACGTTGTGATTATATATATGTAATTTCGTCAATTTGCCGTCATGTTCTGGTGATTACTCCCTTCTGGGCGGCTTTCCTTCTTGACTAATTCTTATTCCGTTACGTTGAGTACCATTCCAATGAGTACCGAGTCATGGGAACGTAAAATTTAGCGTCACGCTTATCCTAATTGTTAAATGGGAATTAGAAAATTGTTTGAGATACGCGTACGTCTTTCAGGTCGCTTTATTGCTTGGAAAGTGGCCGCCTAACTCCTAATCACGAACCCATTTATAAAATCGCCGTTTCGTGTCTTCCTTGGGTGGCAACAAGTAAAAATATGTTCCGCGTTTCACGTTGTTCTCTGCATTAAAGTGTAAAGTATGCACAAAGATTACGGTATCATATCGTCCTTGGGTGGAACAAGTGAAGATATATTCCTTGTTATTACTCGCAAAATTTGTTCTCAGCTTTAGAATTACGAGCATTCAATCATTTGTCTGAACCTCGCCCTGGTAACAGATGCAGAGATGAGTTCGCATACAATATTCAAGTATCCAACCATTCCTTGGCGCAAATCGTTCAACCGCGCTGTCCTCCATATTTAAGTGTATTGCTTGCAAAATCACCGAATCATATCTCCCTTGGGTGGTTACGAGTGAAGATATTCTCCCCGTTTCACGTTTGCTTATAAACGATAATTTCACAAGTGAATTATGCAGTCAACAAATGTGTCATGTATCCATGCGCGTAATCGAAAACGCTTTTCCGTGGATGTAATGGGGACTTCATTGTTTTTTGTTTTTCTAACCCTTTAACCTAATTTGAAAAGCAGACGACACTTGCAAAAAATTCTTGAATAGCTATTGTTTTCATTTTTTTGTCTCAAAAACATAGGGTATGACCCCTCATTGCAACGAGCTCGACGAGCTCGTTCCAATGAGGGGTCATAACCTAACCTATGTTTTAGAGACAAAAGATGAAAAAATAATGAAAATTAATTTGCGAGTTTTAAGAATAGCGCTGGCCGTTACGTTTGGTAAAGGGTTAAATGATATAATTATCGTTAATAATGAAAAGTAATAAGCAGAGTAATCGCTTGACTGGACTGGTTACGTGAAATAATTCATTCGAGGCGAGGGACTATATTGTAAAACACTCGTGCGCATTCGCACATTCGTGTTTGTACAACGTTCCTCATGAATTATTTCACGTAACCAGTCCAAACTTCTATGTTGATATGGGGAACATATTGTATCTCGAAAGTATGGGGCGTCATTTTAGTCATGTTTGCTGAGAATTTTTGCTCAGTTCAAGTACTACTGTGCTGAAAACTACATAACCCCAGGAACACCCAAATATAACTCTAGGGGATGTGATCTGAATAAACTTGATTTCGCAAACAGTGTGACTGGGGTATGTCCATCAATTGCATTTCTATTCCCCCAGTTGCATACGAAGAATACAGTTGCAAATATTGTAATATACTATTCAAAAAAGTAGGGGATATCCAAACTGATGTTGATAATTTCGGAAAATGGCATTGGATACATGTGATTGTACCACGTTTAGTGAGGATCATGAATGTCACCGGCCTACGACATTCATGTTACCAAGTTTAGTGAGGATCATGAATGTCACCGGCCCACGAAAACTTCGTGCAGGTTTTTCGCACGAGCGCCGCGTTAATGTCTGTAGGGTACGTTTGGAAATTTTCATTTGTCGAGGACGGTCTTTATGGGAGGTCTCATCGTTCTTTTCTTGGTATAAACTCGTTCATCAATAGTTTCTGGTCGAAACGTAATTTTGAAGTATGCGAAGACTGCCACGTAAGGAACGTTTACGTGCCGTTGGCATGTTGGAAGCTAGCAACAGGCAGACCGTAGTGGCTCAATTTCTCAACGTTACTCAATCGGCGATTAGCAGGCTGTGGTCACGCTACCGTTTGGCAGGCAATGTTGATGACAGACGTCGGTCAGGTCGTCAAAGGGCGACAACTGCTAACCAGGATCGTTTCATCCGAACACAGGTTTACGTAACCGCCATCAAAGTGCCTCCGAAATTGGACAGCAGCTGCGCCGAGCAACAGATATGCGAGACAGTGTTCAGACTATCCGAAATCGCCTACACAGCTGAAATTTGTACGCTCGACGACCTCGAATAATTCCACGTTTGACTGAACGTCACATCGCAGCAATGCGTAATTGGCGTGGAGCACGACAGTTCTGGGACAATCGTCGCTGGAGCACCCTCATGTTTTCCGATGAATCGAGATTCACTCTCGACTTACAGGCGAAACAGAGTGTGGCGGCAGCGGAACGAACGATACCATGACGTAACCGTTAGACAGCACTATTGTTTTGGTGGTGGATCGGTTATGGTGTGGGGAGGCATAACCATGACATGCAGAACAGCATTATATGTCATTCAAGGGCGTGTCACAGGACAGTTCTAGCGTGACAACGTGTTAGCAGCTCATGTGGTGCCATTTGCGAGACGTCACGGCCGTCGATTCATTTTCCAGGATGGCAATGCAAGAGCACACAGGGCCCGTTTCGTCGCTACAGAGTTCCTTCAGGAGCAGAATATCACTACACTGCCTTGGCCAGCATTACGTCCAGACTTTTCACCAATCGAGCACGTCTGGGATATGCTTGGCAGGCGCCTAAGACAACGCCAACAGCCCCCTACCAATGTCCAGGAACTCACCGCTGCAGTGCAGGAAGAATGGAGTCAAGCTGATATTGGACATTTGGTCAGGAGTATGCCACGTCGTATCCGGGCTTGGCTCTCGAATCGAGGAGGATTTACAAGGTATTGAAGTCTTGGACTGAATGTGGTAAATTCTCTGACTGACCGTCCATGTGTTCTACAGCTCAGTGCGAGGAATGTGTGTTTGTCAGACACCCCACTATCGCCGAAATCATTCAGCAGATGTCACAGTGCAATGCCGCAACTGTCTTTTTGATGAAAATATAACTATATTTCTTCATATATCTCACTTTTTCAAATATCCCCCACTTTGTTTTCAAGAGTATATATTAACGTCCTGTAGACAATACCTGTCACTTTTGTTTCTAATGTGATCATAACTCTACGATTTGCATCATACCCAGTCAAGTGGAGTGTTGTCTGGAAACAATATATTGAGGTTTTTCCTACAATAGAGAGTCGGTCGATCACCCATGTTATTGACTTGTTTTGCAATGAAACTATATCAGTTTGTCCTGGATATCTGGGACAAACACACTCCATAAACATTACTGGTGCATCCAGTTTGTCAACTCCACGGAATCAGAAAAAGCCGTGTGTATCCGACTGACTTAATTTATTACGACATAAAGGGATTTCGCAGTAGGCTGATCATAAAAATAACGATAAATTATTAATGAGAAAGTTTACTCCTGGGAAGCGGAGGTCATCTCATTTCATTTAAGCCGCGGATACATTATTCAACATCCAACTGAAAACGACCAATTGTACCTACATGATTCATTTAATTAACTCAATATACCAGAGCTGTCATGAATACTAAAAAAATCAGCTGTTTGATTTCTCCGAAAAGGATACTAAGTCTTGTGCCAAGAGATGAGACATATACAAAATACACCAGTTAAAAATGTCCTAAACTAGTTGATGTAATCATCTGGTATTTTTCATAAACATTCACTTTCAAACGCTTACCTCTATAGAGTTCCGTAACTATCGTCCGATGTGGTGTGTGTGTGAGAGAGTGCGGTTGAGGCGACCCGGATTTCCTCGAACACGACAATACCAGACGGTTCACGGCATTACTCAATATCGTTGTTACGGTATAAAAAATAACAATAATAGTAACACAATGAAATCAAAGAATCAATAGCAATAACTCCAGTTCAACTATTCTGACATTTAATTAAACAAATATGAAAAAAATGGTACAATAATTTTTATACTGTATGCCTTACAGAAAAATAAAAATAAATACTTATCAGTTAGTTCAAAATAATTTCAAAAGAATCCAGTAATCCAGTGATGAAGAAACGTTCTGGTATTGTAATGTCCAAGAATGTGTCTGCAGAAACAGTATCCAATAAACTGCAATGAAATGTTCATTAAAAAAATCAGCAGTCGACAATAAATTCCAATAAAATACTCAGCGAAATTCAAATGGAATTAATATCCAATCAGTATATGCTCCAAAGGTGGTTTTAAAATAATCTAGTAAAATCCATGTTTTTCACAACAGTAAACTTCGCTTCAGTACTCTTCAAATTTTGGAAACACTTTCCCAATACACAAAAATGCACAGATCACGAACTAACGTAGAATATATATAATAACCTCACCTCCTGTCCAACATAATGCCCTGTCCTGTAATATTAATCAATATTCAATGAATGCTGAATGTACAAAACAAATAACTTCTTAATGCTGTGTACCGGAGCGCGGTGTCTCAGTATGTGGAGATGCAGGTTGCATTCCCACCTGGGGCAGACGCGTTTTGTCTTTATGCAAGACAGTTAATCCCAATTGCTTACGCGGGGGCACAGTGGGGTTGTGTACTAAGGCGTACTGCACGTCGATGGCGCACTTGTCTTCAACCAATACTAACCCTGCTTATGTGGAGTTAGTACTTTGGAGAGTCTGACAGTTGCTGGTCGTTGCTCGGTGATTCTCCCCGAGTTCCCCGGGTTCCCCGGCTTCCTCCACCCCAAAACTGTCCAACACGAGGTGACCCTGGTTGTCGAAAGTGTCGCTAAACCCCAATATATAAATAAATAAATGCTGTGTATATTTTTTTAGAATGTCAGAATTCTATTGACAGAGACTTATATAATCCTCAAATGGAAAGTTCCAGAATGAGAAATTTCTCGATTGTTCTTTTAGCCTGCCAATTGCTATTGGTAGGAATTAAATCACCTCGCTAAGTTTCTAGATGATTTTGTCTTATGTCAATCAAATGAACAAGTATGACTCAAAAAAACAATCATTGATCTAAAAATATATTCTGTGCAACAGTATCTGTAAATAGGTTAAATATCTGTTGATAAGTACATTCAACGGTCTCTGCAAGTAGGTAAACAGTCCATCCACAGTTTGAATAGATTAAAATTAATTTTAGAAAAACGCAAAACTGTCTATAATTATTTGCCAAGGACACATCAGTTCTGATATTATAATGACGGGAGAGGAGTGCATAACAATCGTACTGAAAGCGTCGCAAATTGCATATCTTTTAAAACGGTGTTATTGGTTGTATCTGGTCGTGCCTATTGGCCGGACTCCGCGCGACGCCACTCCATCTCGGACCGGCCCCGAACCCCGGATGTTTCGTCACTGCCAGGTGACTCAGTGGTATCATATTGGGTTGTCACCATTACGATACGTTGTATCATTGCGCATGTGCATCGCGCGTTCGTAAGGCGACATGTGTTTCCGTCGTCCATTTTGTTCACTGAAGTTCTTTCCTCATTTCTAAGGTTGCTCGTGGTTTCTTTGAGCTTTGAAGGCTACTAATGCGATGGAGGTATGTTTGGACGATGTGTTAGATTGATCACTGGGTATATCAAGTTACCAAAGGCGAGCCACGATGACATCAGATCAGCGTCCCCACCCCCTCAAACCCCTCCCCACCCAAAAAAGCCAAAACAAATCCCACAAATCTGCAAAACATATTTTCTTTAATTCTACTTCCCACAGAATTTTCTTTATAAGATTGTGGAACAATGGCATGTGTCCGATTGAACTGGATTATTTTTCTTGGCTCGAATTCCCCAGAAACCTCTTTTTTCGGGTAATCCCTGATAGTACATAATGCTATAAGGTTTTGGAAGCTTTCAATGATTCCATTACGTGTACATTACATACAAAACCGCACTTGTTAATACCCCGTCGTTTGTGTAGAAACGACCAGATATGAAAAGCTGTTTTAGTGTGGTCACGTGAGAAGGATTACATAACCAATTAATGTTTCGCGAGAAAAATCTTTCAGAGACTATCCCTGATTAGCAATTATATTGTTCAGTCAGAAAATATCTAAAACCAAGATTTAATAAAATATTCTTGTACAAATGCCATATGTTTCATTTCCAGAATTCTGTACTGCGGTTTAATATAGGAATTGAAAAAATCTGTTTGTTAATTCGTGAGATTTTTTATTTGTTTTCATATTAAAATAAAATTTTCGCTGATATATGATTTGGATTCCCCCCTGAGTTTGTTCGCTGGTCTCCAATGACTTCAGAATATTTCATGCAATGTAGATCCAATTGACAGAAGAGCAACACTGTTGCACGTGATCGGCGAAATTCTCATTTTTGGGTCAATTTTATCACACAAAATAACGGGATTTACCGAACCGATTTTCACCTTTAAAGATTTTATTTGATATACAAAATTCCCAAACAAAATGTATCAGGTACAAAAAAAAAAATTTAGTAACATAAATTAATATGTTAAGTGGCGATTCTTTTCCCAATACAGTCCAATCAACACTAATCAGTGAGTGCATGTCTGACATTATGTAATTACACATAACACACTCAGTAGATTTTCGGATAATTTTTTCGTATGGAGTGTACACGTAATGCGTTCAATTGTTGCGGATTATACTACAGTAGTGGAGAATATCCTTTCAGTTGGAACAATTTGGTGTATTGTTACTATTTTTACCTTTCCTGACTTCTTCTGTAGTAGTCTGGTAGGACGAAAGAACCTTTCGCATGGGAAGTTCACAGTTATTTACAGTTCAAGCCGAGTCTGTCACTATTGTTACCTACTACTACCTATACTTGGTTATATTCACTGGCTACTCTCCCCCACCCCTATCTATCGCCGATGGCTACTGGAGATCAGGCAGTTTATTTAGTCTTACCTATCTCAGGTAACGCACCTCGGCCGTCGACCGAATCTTAGTAAAATTTGCCAACACAGTCAGATTGCTCAATTCACCTAACCTCCACCTACATTCACCTACATAGACCGAGACACATTCGTATTTCGTCCTATGAAACCATGCAGAAATCCCCGGAGACGTATACTACTACTACTACTACTACTACTACTAATAATAATAATAATAGAATAATAATAATAATAATAATAATAATAATAATAATAATAATAATCATCGCCTTAATCATTTATTAAGAGAATATGAGGGCATGAGGAAATCCTCCCTCGAAGGTGTAATGTATGATCCCTAATTTTATTACCCTCACATTGAACTATCGCACCTTGAAGCTCCTCACTTCCAGCTAAACTAACTAAAAAAATACTGGCTTTCGCCACCTTTTTCACCGCATAAGGCCACGAGTGCCATGGGAAAATCATTTAAGGAATTGTAGTCTATCATTAATCATATCCTCATCTGGATTTTGTTCTATGACGACCGTCTAACTGGTAGACAGGGGAAGGATTTGAGGATTGGTGTAATGTGATCATTTTTGGCATTAGTAATGATCTTGGCAGTGGTATCTTGAATAAGTTGAAAATGTTTAGTAGATTTCGGCAGAAGTCCAAAATAAAGAGAGTTGGAAAAGTACACACGAGGCAGGGCAATAGACTGTATAACAGTTTTTTGCGTGTTTTGGTCAAGTACTTTTCAAATTTCGTTAGTAGTAGAGTAGTAGAGAAAATGGAGAATGACCCAGTTCTGCTGGACGGACATGACGGGGGTGATGGGGGTGGATGAC
Source organism: Pictodentalium vernedei (assembly GCA_031216915.1). Lineage (NCBI taxonomy): Eukaryota > Metazoa > Mollusca > Scaphopoda > Dentaliida > Dentaliidae > Pictodentalium > Pictodentalium vernedei. The sequence goes on from CM062297.1 coordinate 173,873,083, forward strand.
GTCATCTTAATTAAAAAGTTACGTAATAATGACGTCACTTAATGAATATTTTTTTAATCACTTACAAAAAAGAAACATCAAAATCACATTCATGACAAGCCGAGGTAGCATATCGGAACCACCCTCGCCACACTGTTTAATCAGATAATCCCTTTAATCAGATAATGAGTGATCACTGATTTTACAATTTGATGAAATGGGTTTTTAGTGATTTTATAATTCGATGAAATGGTTTGTAGTGATTTTACAATTCGATAAAACGTTTTTTAGTGATTTAAATCACATAAAATGATCACTAGTGATCACTATTAAGTGACGTCACATAAAATGATCACTAGTGATCACTGTTACATGACAAATCATGTAACATCAAGTAATAGTGATCACTAGTGATCATTTTATGTGACGCCATTTTACGTAATAGTGATCACTAGTGATCATTATATGTGACGTCATTTTACGTAATGTCATGATCACTAGTGATCACTATTACGTGACAAATCATGTAGCATCACGTAATAGTGATCACTACTGATCATTTTACATGATGTCATGATCACTATTGGTCACTATTACATGACTTCATGTAAAATGATCACTAGTGATCACTATTATGTGACGTCACGTAAAATGATCACTAGTGATCACTATTACGTGATTTTACGTGATTTGTCACGTAATAGTGATCACTAGTGATCATTTTACATGACGTCACATAATAGTGATCACTAGTGATCATTTTACATGATTTAAATCACTAAAAAACATGTTATTGAATTGTAAAATTGCCAAAAAAACGTTTAATTGAATTGTAAAATCAGTGATCACTCATTATCTGATCAAAGTGATTATCTGATTAAACAGTGTGGCGAGGGTGGTTCAGATATGCTACCTCGGCTTGTCATGAATGTGACTTTGATGTTTCTTTTTTGAAGTAAACTATATCAATTTGTGTGAAGTTGAGCAAAAACTTATTTTACCCCAGAGCTCTCTCACTGTAATTTCCCACAATGCACTGTGTGAGAATTTGAAGTAACCAATGATCAACAGGTTGGGGTAGAACCCACCTTATCTTGGTATATAATTACCCAATCAACGATTGACAGGTTGGAGTGGGACCCATCCTATTTATACTTATAAATGGAAGTGTATTGGAAGAGTATTGCCACTCTATTAACTCACTTCTGAAAAAAGGATGAATTCATGCTATGTCTGTAAATTGTGTCAAAAATCTTACTCTCATAAAACTAATTATCATTTGTCGTTTTAGCACATACGCTGTAGTATGCTTCAATGAATCACATTTCATTTTGATTTGCGCTCTAAGGGGGGTGGTAAAACCTAGAAAAACAACAACAGCTTGAATGCAATTAGTTTCCACCCATACTGTATCGGTTGGTGATGACGGAGCGAGAGAATTGAAATGTTTGTTGTGATCATGGTGGGCAAAGGGTCGGTCGGGCTGGAGTACTTAGATTCATTAAACATGCTAATCGGCGTGTTACATCAGTAACTATCATATACTTTTACTCAATTGAAAAAAAGAAGAAAAACAGGTCTATAAACCAGCTGCGTTTATTTAGAATGTCTGCAGAAAATAAGCTATTTCATTACACCTGGACATCAAGTTCAAGTTCTAATTAAACGTTCGCAGTTTATTCTAAATAAACAGGGAGTTCTCCAGCTCGAAGTTCAGAAGTCGTTGTCAATCCACTGGCTAAAATTGTATAACATTCATAAATTATTCAGGTCTTAATAGATTTAAAATCCTAATTATCATTATTTATTTACTGGTGTTTAAGGTCATATACTTATGCACGATGGCTAATCATAACCATGACAATTTTACGGGTAGACTCTGGAATGCCTGAAGAGAACCATCAAGCAATGACGAGTAACTGTCATCTCACCAACGTCGTAAATCCGCACTGTCACACAGGTTGGGTTAGATTTTTTGAAAATATGCGTATCATCGACGTGCAGTACACCTTAGTACATGCCATCATCGTGCTCCCATGTGGATAATCGGGGTAAATTACCTTGCCCAAGGACACAATGCGGGAGTTCGAATAGTGTACGTAGCTTTAGTGCAGCTGTAGGTGGGTTATATTTTCCCAAGTTTTGCACTTTTGGGTGGTTAATACAGAATCGCGTATCCTTTGATCATTTTTTGATCGAGTAACAGCGTTTTTCAACTATTAAAATGCGGGGGGTGAAAGTACTGTTGATCCCCCCTCACAAAACATGTAAAACGAAGGGGGGCTTGGCCTGTTATTATAGAATTGTAGGTTTTTTCATTTATTTATTCAACGACAGTTGGAGCAATCCGGAAAGAAGCAAACAACTGTCAAAGTTCTACACAGGGTTATCATTGGCTGAAGTTAGTATGCCACAGTACACAACGTTACCGTCACCCCCACCCCACATGGGTAATTAGATAATAGTAGCTCTTTCATGCTTTTACTTAGATGGGTGGGCTATTCTTCAGTAAACGTTCAAAAAATAAAACCTACGGGTAGGTAATAGCGCGGATGTGATTTTTCTATGATTAAACACAGGCCGTAGTGTTATCACCCAAATTTTTCATTTGTAAACCCACCGGTCCACAATTAACTGTTAAACACCTAAGGGCTGTTTTGATAACCGACAGACACTATTTATGTATATTTATTTGTTGGTGTTTAAGGTCACATATTTCTGCATAGTGGCTAATCATGACCACGACAGTTTTACGGGTGGAGGAAGTCGGAGTACCCGGAGAGAGTCACCGAGCAACGGTAAGCAACTGTGAGCTCCCCAACAGACTAACTCCACACAAGCAGGGTTAGCATTGGTTGAAGACAGGTGCTCCATCAACGTGCAGTACGCCTTAGTGCACAGCATCACCGTGCCCCTACTTGCGCAATGGGGATGAAGTGTCTTGCCCATGGATACAACCGACAGACACTCATGAATAAATTGATACACGTATTTCTGTCAAACTAATCCGCCATTTTGTTTTTTTGAGAAGTGTCTTGTGGAATGAATTATTTAACGAAAATTGTTAATATATTATATTAAATGAATATACGCTATTTATTAGGGGGACAATCTCATAGTAAGTACGGGTTAAGAGTGTGGTAAGTTATGAGAGGAGACTAATCAGGGTAATTTGATCACTCAAAATTGTGGGGAAGGCATATCTGAGGGCCTGACATGTCCATTAAATTTAGAGAACTGGACTGGGGTTCAAGATAATTTAGCTATTGTGAGGGGAGTGGGTAGGGGGAGAGGTTTCAAAAAGTGTTTTGGTATTGGATGACCTGGAGGAGGGGAGTTCATGAAAGTTTTAGGTATTGTGAGGGGTTACATGGGTGTGGAATAAAAAATAAATTATTTAACGAAAATTATTAATATATTATATTAAATGAATATACACTATTTATTAAGGGGATTACGTCATAGCAATTAAGGTTATTACACTTTTAAACATATGACTGCACACTTGTCTCCTTCAACCCTCCTCATAACCTCATTGACCCTCCTTATTTGATGAGGAGTGGCTTCACCGGTCAATCGAGTTGTGCATCTCTGCTACTTGTGGCGCGATGATGGTTAAGTTGAATCAGCTGAAAACTGCAAGTCGCACAGTTAAATGTCGAGATTTGACATTTCTCCATATGTTTTTTTCTAATGTATCTTTCCTACTATAGGATTTCAGACAAAACGTGCACTGGAACTCCTTGACATCATCGTCCCGTACGATGTACGCTGCCTCTCTTTTGTTGAATTTGCTATTGAAATACAAAATTGACAGTTCAAAGCACCTTCTTGGTGGGTTTTTCAGATGATCCGTTAATTCATCTCTTGAAAGTATTCGGGCATAAAGTACAGCCATGTATAGCCTTTCCCCCATGTACTGTAGTCTCATGGCGATTTCTCTTGTGATTTTTTTGAGAACCAGTCAAAACATAGAAATCGTACCATTAAAAAATCGCTGAAATTTGAAAATTTGAATCTCAGAGTCTGGAAGAAGGTTGCATGTTGACCGCTAATTTAATGAGGTTTTTATTGCACTCATAACTTTTGAACAATAGGAATTAGTGATCAACATCTGTCACTCGCGTATAATAGTTCACGTTTGAAAACAAAAATTGATTTAATTACAGCCAGACACAATGAAGTGTTTACCTTTATCTAATAATATCTATCCCAAACTATGACTTTAAAAAAAATATGTACTAATCGACATTATTAATTCATTTATTAATATACTAATTATTATAATCAACCCTAATTATACTCATTAATTACATTAATTACATTAATTATGCAACAGTCATTAATTAAATTTAATTAAGCAACAGTTATTAAAGTGAATAAAAAAAATATTAAGTGACGTCATGTTAATTACCTTACATAACTTTTTAATTAAGATGACGTCATCCACCCCCATCACCCCCCGTCACCTCCGTCCGGCAGAACTGGGTCATTCTCCATTTTCTCTACTACTTTCGTTGATGTTTCTTAACTGGAAAAGCGGCTTTTGCTTACTTCAGTCATTTGGTTGCCCATATCGAAGTTATTATTAACAGTAAAAAAGGGCTCACATTGACTTCACATATTTTCAGACAGGACAGTTGATCAGAGACTTGTCTAACAGATGTTTTAAACCCAATTGCAAAAGTTCTGTCTTGTCATCATTAAATTTAAGAAAATTTCTTCCAATCCGTTGCTGAATATCCTCGATACATGCCTCCAGGCTTGTTAACAAGCCGATTATTTTGTATAGATCAGCAGACAAATACAATGGAGTATCATCGGGGTACCGATGGGAATTTCCGTACGCTTCCTTATGAGATCTCCGAGTGGTAGGGGTATGAACGATAGAGATCCGAATAATGAGCCTTGAAGAACACCATATTTTAGCTCGATGGGCTCAGAGGAGGTATCGGAAATTTCCGCAGATTGCATGCAAACGCTTAAGGGTAAGGGAAAATAGTTTACCTTGAAATTCCCAAGTGTGATATTCAAAAAAATATAAATTAAATGTACCCACATTATATATCAAAATAAAGGTCATGATGTACAGAACACGCTAGATAATGCAATCAAGCCACAATGTTGATAGCATACACCACTGTTTCGTGGATGTCTGCTACCGCATTCAATCAAGAACTGATAATAAAATACATGTAATATTTCAGGAGAACAAATCGTAGCTATATGTACACAATCACCTATATAAAAAAACAATAGCTTTTAACGGAGGTCTTAGACGAGTCCAAGCTTTGTGTCACCTTAGGGTGATCGGGGAGTTCCACAGAAGTGATGTAGCTACGGAGAATGCCCTGTCGCCTTCCGTTACAAGGTATCTAGGTATGTGAACGCGATTGTTTACAGTGACTGATCTCAGACATGTTGCTGGTCTACACCGTTTAACCATGCTCGATAGGTATGCGGAAGCAATGATGTTGAGTGTATTGTAAGTTAGGAGAGAATTTTAAATTTAATTCTCTCCCTTATAGACACCAAGTGAAAATCTTCTAAAGCTTGAGTGATGTGGCAGAATTTCTCATTGCGAGTAACAATTCTTCTAGCACAATTTTGTATGTACAAATTGTACAAATCAGCACATCTAAAAGATAAATCTATTACACTTGATCAAGTAAAATATTTGTTGAAGGGATAAAGAACATGTACTTTACATAAACCTATCCAAATTTTCGAGGCGTAAAACTATAGCAGGTGGTACTAACCAACAATGGCAAATTGATTTAACAGATTTACAAAGTTTACAATCTTACAATGATTAGTTTCGTTATTTAGTTTGTGTCATTAATGTGTTTTCAAAATATGCCTGGCTAGAAGTTTATTGATCAAATTTTGCCTAAAGTAACGAAATGCAGCAATCCAAGTGACCTGTTGCAAATACAAATTCATGGACATGCTGCTTTGCTGTTCCCTCCCCAATTGTACCTCGCATCTTGCTGATATTTCTAAGGCAATAATAGGACACCTTGCATGCTTCACTTACATGCTTGTCGGCCGAAAGATTTTCGTTCATGATATGTCTCAGGTTGCGGAACGAGGTAGATGGGGAAACTATATTGCTTCAAAATTAATTAATTTTTGACAATTGTTGGGGTAGGCCAATTTAAGTATTTTCTGTTTTGTTTTCTAAATTTAATATTAGCAAGTTTGTAATCATCCAGTCTTTGATATCAGCTACACATTTCTGAATTTGTGCTATGGATTGATTTTCAAGGTGATGTTTGAAGTTTATATTTAGCTGGATGTCATCAGCGTAACAGTTAACACTTGTTTGTGGATAACATCATACGGCGGAAGGGCATAAGCAACATAGACGAGGGGTCAAACGAGTGTACCAAACCTAAAAAACACAACTTTTGAAACTGAAATATCGGAGTTACAATTTGAGTTTGATATTATCAAAACCACCCCAAAGCAGTACCTGTAATGCCTATTCTATTTTCAATTCAGTTAGGATTATGGCGTAGTCAGTGAAGTAGAAATCCGCACTCAATCAAGTAACACCAAGCCTGAGACTTCAGTTTGATCCACGGAGGGAATGAGGTCATTATGAACGCGAGGGAGACCAGTTTCAAAATTTCAAATAGCCATTAGTATTGACTAACACGGTTTAAAACATTTTGTTGGCACTGTTTTCTTGAAGACTGCATCAACATGCCGTACTCAAATAATTCAAAAAATAAATTTTCATATGTGTGCATTGGATATAAGTAAAACTCATTATACCTAACATAGCAACAGACAACGGTCGCCCCTATTCACAAAATCGGCATTCAAATTCTATTAAGTTCCTGTCAATGAGGGATCATAAACTATGGCCTTGAGGTATAAATGAGAGTGTTTAGTTTTTAGTCTTTCGATATTTTTGCAAATGCTTTGTGCATTTGGTATTCAACGAAGGGTTATTGATGGAGGTGTACAAGTGTTGTAAGTCATAATTTGCCTTCAACAAAAGATGACACATCAATCAAAATACGCCATCATAGACATTGTCCTAATCAGACCAGGCACGTTGGACACAAAAATGAAATATCAAACACTTCCACCCATGACAGATATCACAAGGTCATTAGAGAATTTAAAACGACATAAGTGTAGTTTACCTCTAAACTCTACAGATCTACAGAGAGCAATTGCTTTTGCACGTTCAGTCAAACTATTGTTAGATGAGCTCTTTGCAGTTTCGGTGTGTTTGTCCTGAGTATCTGAATACCGCATTTCACCAGCAGTCAATTGTGATGTTTTCACATCTCTTGAATAACTAAGAAAATTCTCAAAAAAATATTGATAAGGAGATAAGTCTGTATTGGTGGTTTTTAGATTGCCATTCAATCTGATATTAAATTTGCTAAACATGCTATGAAAAATAATATTGACGGGAGAAATGTGTGTACCTGGAGCCAACACATTTCCATTTTGTAGTTTTAAATTGTACTTCAAGTGTAGATGGTGCAGGATCTAACGACTTGATTGTTTATCTTGGAGTTACCTATACTATTGAAGAAGAGTTGTTTAAAGATGCTATTGAAGTTGTACAATTTCATCCAAATGTATATGCAATTTGATGTTGGTGATTCATTAACCAGATAAAAAAGTACTTCTAAACTGCTCGCATGATCCCTGTAAAATCGTGATTTACGCAAATATATCAAGAGGTTTTGAATTTCCTTTTACATGAGCTCTTCTTTCCTCTTTGACACATTTTCTTATAATGCCTTACTACTTTTCGCTGTGGCCTTTTTATACATAAAGCAGATTCATCCACTGATTTAAAAAAGATCCTTTCCATGAGCGAGTAAAATTTCTTCAGGTGCTTTACGTTTTCCTATAAGTTCTTTTGCAAATGTACACCTTGTTTCATTACTTCTCACTTTGAAGTTCGAAATTATTTATTTGCCATTCGTTGTATTAATGGTACTGATGTTCTCATTGTTGTTTGAAATATAGAACCTAATCCATACCCGTATTGACGTCGTATACCTCGATATACAGGCATCATTTTTATAGATATAATTTGTGGCGCTCTCTAAAATGCCACGTTACTACAGCCTTACCAATGGCAAACTGAAAAGGTTCCCAGTGCAGTGTGTCCATTTATATTCATACTAATCTGATCAAAATAAGATTTTGATACTCGCACATAATGTACATTATCAAATTCTTTGTGAGTGAGTTGACACTCTTTCCATGTTTCAAAAGGTGTTACTCATAAAATAAGTTCTTCAGTGTCACCTAGAAATGTATAGTGTGCAATGTCGGAAAAGATAAAGACTTGACCGAAAGCAACATCCGAATCTACATTATATTTAAATGCATCTCTTGAGGAATTGGAAAAATATTTTACATGCCAGTTTTTGTAATAAATCTAGTGACATTTCAATGCCAATTTGTTTTCCAATACTATTTCCTATTATTTTTACACGGGATTGTCGTGCTGAATATCCCAAAGGAAATAATGCATCGAATGTTCTAAATATATCCCCAAGTTTCTCTTGAATTTATGATTCCGTTGCACCTACGATATGGTCACCATTTTCGTAGGCACCGGGTAAAATACTTAATTCAACAGTAGCAATACTCTTGTGAATTGCATGTTGCACAGATGTTGTATTCGATATTTTGGCATCTGTACTAATGATTTTAAAAATCGACTCTTCGTCTGTAATATGTTATGCCTCGGAAGGTGAAACTACTTCAACTAAACCTACTTCCCATTGTTCTTTATAAAGATAAATGTGTTTAGGCAATTGTGTTTGAAAACAACATTGCGTATTATTTGAAAACATATCCATAGAACTATGACCCCAGAAGTGTTATGTAACACAAATTCATTTTTCTAATCCTGTGGTTGTTTCAAATATATTAAACCTGGACTTGGAAGAATATGTCCAAAAGAACCTCTTAACAACACTGACCACTATTTTTTATTAGGGCTTTGTAAAGTAAGATGTGCAATGCCAGTAATTATATAACATAAATGACAATACTTTGTGTAAAATAAATAACTTGATTTTTTGCAACACGACTCCTACAAAGTCTAAATTGTTGACTTTGCTGACTGTGTTGACTGTGTACTTCAAAACGTGTGCTTTCACTAAGTAATGAAGTTTCATCTGATGACAAGTTAGTTTTTATACCAAATCTGATTTTGCTATCCAACTTTAAATTTCTTTGGATATCCTTCCAGATGTTCTTTGATCATTTTTTTTTTTACCCACACATCTCGATCATCGATCAAGAAGTGATTCAATGATATACTTTTTATCATCTTTTATACTTTGAATTTCTTGTGGATAAAAAGTACCCTGAATACCTTCTCTTGGAAAATATTCAAGTTTGTCTCTGGGTGGTATTGCACGTTTCATGTGTGCAATTTGAAACTTTTCAAATGTATGTTTGGTTTTATTAATACGCACCAAGTCACCAACTTAAAAATGTAATTTTTTCCTTTGGATTTATTGCCCATACAAATGTTGAGAGACTGCCATTTCATTTTCTATAAATACAGAAGCTGTAGTTCTACCCCACTGCATGTGTAACATACGTCTGTCCAGGGTGAGATAGCAGGGACAGACATATGCATCCCATCCCACCCACGTGACGTTATGCATTTACAACGTTGTTATGACGTTATGCATATCGTATCAGTTTCTTGCTACCAACTAATTCATATTGACGTCATCAGAATGCCGTGTGGTCACAGTTTGATGCTCTAAAACTCTTTAAACCACAAGATGCCACCGTTCCTAATTGATTTCGTGGTATATACCTTTGGTATATACATAACTTTTGCATGCTCTTCCCGATGGTGTCATTAGTTTTTGAAAACAACGAATATCAAATGAGTTGATTATATCAGCACGAGACCGCCGATTACCTCTGGCTAAAGTAACCGCTGTATGGTGGGGGGAGAAAAATAATCCCTGATGGGTACGGGTGTGGGATGGGAAAATCTCACCCGAGGGCAAGATATTTGGGCCAGACACGAGGCTTGCCGAGTGTCTGGCCCAAATATCTTGCCCACGGGTGAGATTTTCCCATCTCACACCCGTACCCATCAGGGATTATAATATTATTTGAATACTCCGATGGAAACTTTGATCGTAATTATCTACTAAGTTTTGTGACTCATCAATGTACTTTAATGTATGAATTATTTCCACATACGTATATTCAATGTACGTTGAAATCGTTCCACAATACTTGTTTTAGTTTCAGGATTTTCTGTTGTGAAAAAATGAATATTTTCTCACTTCAAAATTTCTTTCAAAAACTTTATATGAAGGCAACTTTCAATGTGAACCATGTAAAGTGAACGGAATTAGTTTCCCCCCGCAGGCGCAGTACCGCTTTGTAAAGGAAACATAAGATAAAAGGGAGTGGTACTGGTTTGTTTGTCACTCACGGAAAGGACTTGTAAGGTATCGTGAGTTTCAGAGTAGCTCATTTTAAGAATGTGTGGGCCCTGAAAATAGCCGACATGAAGTCATAATGGTGTTCAGTAATGAACGCACTCCACGCATATTCGCCTATGTGAAGCACTCTTCTTCCCAGTTTTCTTTTTCTCCAACTATCACTTTTTCTCGAATCCATACGGGGAGTGCGAACCAGTGTTTCGGCCTGTTCAAATATTTCCGCTCCGGTAATGGTCTTCTTGCTTGCTCAATTGGGGAATTTCTTCATCATCTCCTGATATTCCGTGCTAGTTAGTATTTATTACCACAATTACTTAAGAGCGAGGACAAATTCGTCATCAGCCCCCCCCCCCCCCCCCCCCCTCTTCGTGGTAACCAAATACTTGTCTGATGTAGAGTAATTCATACATGTTGGCACCATTGTCTCTGTAGAGACAAAAATCAGGCTGATGATGCTGAAGTATTGGCCCACCTACAGTTGATTATCTTATACTTACCCCGATGACATGATAGTGAACGTCGTAAATGATTGATTGATTTCTGCTGTAAGATGTTTTGCCACCTTTTGTACCAAGTATGTATATTTTGATCAAAATGACACGTATTCCCGGCTCTAAAACTAGTGGACATATTTTTGCTCATCATTTCTTCTTCCAAAAAAATGAATGTGGAGTTCTCTCAAGACCAAGAACAGTACAGAGAGTGGAGGGTCGGTAATGTATCTGATGGTGAATGGAAAAAGCGATTAGAAGAAGAACATGAAAGGATAGAGAAAGCGGAGATGCGTCGAAAACAATTGTCAGAAGGTTGTTGTCACAAAATTAAGTGTCTTGATAATTACCTCTGCGGAGATCCTGTTCAGGACCCACCCATTCTTAAGAGAAAACACGCTAAAACATACTGTACATTGCATGTCTTTTTTACGGACGACAAGAACAAGTACCAATATCTTTCTCCTTTTTTAAGACTACAAATATTAGAGAGAGATTTTCTAAACACAAAGTTTCGGAAAGAGAGACACAGTTCCATCACACAGACAATACATAGCATTTACACATTATTTTCACTGTGAGTGTTAGGATACAGTTAAAACTCGTAATCCTGTCACGAACTATGCGCTTATCTAGGCTTAATTGTGTGTAGGAATTGCGCGCAATTGCCATATCGAATGTCATCCACAGCATGGCAGGTTTTCCTGGTTACTCATAGCAAACACAGGCAATGTTTCTGCCAGTTGACCTCCGGATTACCCAGAGGTCCATTGGCTGAAACATTGCTTGTGCCCAGGCCATATGTACAGAATTTGATAGCCTTACTATTGTCATAAAACGTAGATTAACGCGCAGATCGACGTGCTATCTGTGCGCATTTCATGACAGGACTTCTAGTTTTAACTGTAATACTGTATGCATCTGTATCAAATTTAATATTCTGAAAAAAACCTTTTTCAAAATGTGAGAAGTTGATAGTTATTATTTATTTATTTATTTGGGTTTTAACGACACTTTCGACAGCCAGGATCACCTCATGTCGGACAGTTTTACGGGTGGAGGAAGCTGGAGAACCCGGTGAGAACCACCGAGCAACGGCGAGCAACTGTCAGGCTCCCCAGCATACTAACTCCACACAAGCAGGATAAGCATTGGTTGAAGACAAGTACACCATCGACGGTAAGTACGCCTCAGTACACAACGCCAATGGGGCTGATGTGTCTTGCCCAAGGATGTGTTTTGCCCAAGGACACAACGCGGTTGCCGCAGGTGGGATTCGAACCCAGGACCTCTCGGCTTGTAGCCTGCACCTCTACCTACTGAGCCACCGCGCCCCCGAGAAGTTGATAGATATCAAATAATAAAACACCTGCCACAGTAGGATTTCCGTGAAGGTTTTTTCAAAAGTCTGTTCAAAAGTAGGATTTCCGTGAAGTTTTTTTTCAGTTTGCTTTCTCTTTTAAGTTTTTCTAAATAGCAGAGAAGTGGAAACAAGATATCCTGTAGGCAGCATTGAGTACACATTACGGCGTAAATTTCAAAATTGAACACTGAATTACCCATTGACACCCATGGAAAACAACACGCTTTCCTGATTGTCACTGGGGTTTTCACTGTTAAAACCCCAGTGACAATCAGGAAAGCGTGTTGTATCAGCGGAAAATTTGTATCATTGAATTTCCCAACAGAATTTAAAATGTGAATTTAAATGGGAAATTCAGTGTTAAAAATTGTCCACTCAATGGCCCACCCTCACTACTAACGTATTTAACGTGTGTTGATGCTGATGGGCTGGTGGTGGTATTAAATATAATGATGGAATTTGATCAATAACCCACAAATAAAAAAGCTGTTGTCACTTGAGTGGAACAGGCTGCTATCTGCAATGCCTTGGCATTGCAGATGACACCTTGTTCCTCTCAAGGGACGATACATATATATATATTTAATGTCAGTACTATTGAATGTTATATTACAACTGATGACACATTGTCAGCTCTGGCCGTTACACATAACCAAACTGGGGTGCTATTTTTGATACCCACCCCCCCCCTGCCCTCGAATGCCTCCCGCTCTCTAAACTTGAATAAAAAGTACAAGACTCCTAAAACCATTGGTATGCTATTTTATATTTACATGTTCTGGCGAACTTTTGAAACCCATGGTTATTGGTAAGTTGTGGAAGTTATGGTCCTCTGCTTTCCCAGTTTTATTGTAAATGCTTATTGATAACCTGAACATTAGTTAAAAGATTGAAATAATTTTTAGGTGACCTCCACACGTTTGCCAATGTCATACTTCATCCAAGGCCCATGGGGATTTTCTTCACAATACGATGCTATTTCTCTTGCCACTTTTGGGAAAGCGTCACCTGCCGATGTACCAAAAATCAAATGAGGGCCTTGTTATTCTGGACTGGATATAATGATAAGCTGTTAATCCAGAATACATGAAATGTCTCCACCAGGGTGTCCACCGCGACGAATCTAAATTTTCGTGTCCCTATATCCCGATAAATTATGTCTTTTGATTGGTCAGAATGCCTTGGACAAATAGCTATGTCAAAGGATGCACCCAACATCCAAGGTATATGAGAGCGTGGAATACCCAGGGTATATGGCCACGCGAAACATCGAGGGTATATGGTTTAAATGAAAATTGTTCGCATTCACGCGCCTCAAATATATAGTCACAGATATTTTCAGATTTCCGACAATTCGATCATATTTTGCCGTTATAAATATTCAAGTAATTGAATGAAACAACTTGAGAAAAATTAAATAAGAAGAGATATCGTCCCTTGAGTTCCAATGTGTTCTATGCGCCAGTTGGCACATAGAACGCATTGGAACTTAGGGAACGATATGACAACAAAATACTGTTTACCCCTGTTTACCCGTTTTCTTAACGACCCAAGGGATGTAACTCTATCTGTTGTCTTCTGCGTTTATATAGACAAAACAAATTCACGAATTTGGTCCAAGTGATTGCGGTGCGTGAGAAATGCGTTAACAAATTTATTTCCTATATGTTTGTATTGTGATTCAAACGGGACAAAAACGTTATCTCCGCCAACATGTATGGTATATGGGGATTTAGTACCTGGATGTCTCGTTTAAACACCTCGCTTGCGGCTCGGTGTTTAAAATCCGACATCCTGGTATTAAATTTCCATATAGCATACACGTTGGCCGAGATAACTTATAATGCCCCTCGATGTGTGTAGTCTCTTGAAAAGATTACCGTTAAAATAAGCCTGTCAGTTAATAATCACAAACCTTTTTCACACATTACCCGATTGTGGCGTCGATTTCTGCCTGTGATTCTGACTCATTGGTCATCGCCACTGGTACAACGGTATGCAAAGCGTGGTTTGTCACTAAAATATGGTCGCGTGGAAGTCTCGCAAATATAATTCTCAAGCGAGCACATTTTGTGGCAACGGAGAAAATTTTACTTATCTAATTGGTTTTATTTTTGCAACAAATGTATGATATTATTAAAATAGATACCACAACACTGGTGTTTTCTTCCATGACAAATATGAATAAACAGAGGATACCTTAGGACCAGGGGAGCGTTCGTTATTTACTTCTCTAATTGGTTTTACTTTGCAACAAATATATGATATTATCAAAATAGATACCACAACACTGGTGTTTTCTTCCATGACAAATATGAATAAACAGAGGATACCTTAGGACCACGGGAGCGTTCGTTATTCATTTCGGCTTAGAATCTTTTCACTGATTTAGTTTGTAGGAATTTACATGAGAATTGAAATGAATTATCTCTCCTTTCATACTCTGACAAAACGACAGATAATTCAGTTCAATTGTTATAAATTAATTCAGAGTGTTTGTTCGCATTATCATGTGCTATTACGAGGCTGAAATCTCTGTTAATTCCTATGAATATTTGTGACACGACAGTTGTATTACTTTCAATATAGACAAATACGCGCGGCCTCTAAAAAGGAAAAGAAAGCACTGGTGTGAACAACCAACGTGACTACCAACAGCCCGCAGTTTGATTGCACCGTGGGGCACGCCCCGATTGTTTTATTTGACAAGTGGGTAGGACAAAGCAAACATATTCATAGCAATTAATATTCATCGAGTTATGGAATAATCACCTCGACCAATCAAATTCAAGGAAATCATATACATGGAAAACTCGCCTCGACCAATCAAGTTCATGGAAATCCTATATCATTTAAGACAATTAATTTATATTGTACTGGAAAAAGATACACTCTGAGACACAGCCGACGGGTGAGTCAGATTTGACACCAGTGTAAACTTCCATACATCATGGAATATACATAAGTGAACAAAGTTCCTTCGCACCAAAGAAATAACAATTGAGTTTTGCACAATAGGAATATATCCTCACATATTTGTTTGAGATCTGGTCTATGAGATCTGTCAAACAAAATATGATGAGTTATATTTATATGTGTTTTCATGATAACATGTATCAAGCAGAAATGAATATGCATGGGGTATGAATGGATATTTTG
Source organism: Pictodentalium vernedei (assembly GCA_031216915.1). Lineage (NCBI taxonomy): Eukaryota > Metazoa > Mollusca > Scaphopoda > Dentaliida > Dentaliidae > Pictodentalium > Pictodentalium vernedei. The sequence goes on from CM062297.1 coordinate 173,888,544, forward strand.
CCATGCAGTAAAACAGAAGAGAGCCATCAAGTGTTTATATTATGACATTTTGAAGAACACAAATTAACTGATTACTTCACATAAATATATTGTCCTATCAGTGATGTAAATATTTGTCAAAAAATACAAAACCAAATGTAGAAATTAAGTTTTTCAAGAATATCGATGTCAATTTAAATACATGTGTCATTACCATTTTTAGTTATTGTGATGGATTGACGGTCACATGGTCTGAGATTTGCGGCGCGGAGCTGATGTTCAACGGAGACGCGAGCTTCGAGGTTGAACATACGCTCCGAGCCGCAAACCTCAGACCATGTTTCCGTCAATTCATCACAATAACGTATATGTTCCAATAGACACTACCCATATCCCAAAACCTACAATGTGAAACACGAGAGGTTTATTTACTAAGGCAACTTTTAACGATCACAGGTTTAGTAAATAAATCTCTCGTGTGTTCACGACGGCACTGGATAAATAATCAATAAACCAGATAAACTCATCCCATCTTAGTTCAAATCGTACGTCAGTTTGTAATTTAAACAACACTTCACCCGGAACACAATCTGCTGCACACGTGAAACATCCCGAAAAATAAAGCGGCGTGCTAGTAACTCCGTTGACAGGGAATCTATAAATAACGGGAAGGTCTACTCCAATCAAATCGAGTAATTTGGCGGCCATGTTTGTGGTGGGATTTCTTCCACTTTCGATTTTGTTTGCAAATAAAAACACATACAACGATATTTTTTCTCCTTCATCATTTCAGTTGCCACGACATATTATTAACATTAATTATTACAAGCAGTGTGTACTCACTTGAAGAGTATAACCTTTAAAATGTTTATTGGGATAGGAGGAAAATATTTCTTGACAACTAAATAGGATTTAGTCCCAATGGCAATGAGTTGAATTGGCGTATTTGCGTTTGACTTTGACGGGGTTCGGCCTTTGACCGATTGTCACCATGATTCACAAAACCCGCAAACAGCCCAATTGTTTTCTTTATTTTTCGGAGCCTGTCAGAGGAACTTGAGAAAATGGCATTTTACCATTATGTTTAATAAAAATGGGCCCCGAGATTGGCGAGAATGCCGAAGTAGGCCCCCAAAATGGGTCATACTCAATACTGGGATATAACGAGCAGAACCGAGCAATAGAAAAATAAGGCATATTGGGCAAAATAAAGGGCATACTATGGTATATGGAGGTTATTTAAATGTAAAATATCAATTTGGGGCAAGTTGGGGTAAAATTGGATGATTTATAAACATTAGAGTACAACGCGCCCGTCGAAAACTTCAGCTCGGTATTTACTAGGTTGAACACGGAAATCAATTTGCGTTGCGTATCTAAAGTATAGTTACTAGTAATAGTAACACTATTATTATAATACTTTATTAATAGTATTTGTAATGTTATGGTGGGCCCTGACATTTTATAATCGTTCGTGGGTGGTTTCACGGCTCAACAGGTCTACGAATATTTCCAATCGAGCTATTTTAGCTCGATCGAGTTAATTTTGCTCAATCGAGCTGTAAAAAATAAGGCGAAATAATAGTTTTTGTCGTGCGGGACTTCGGCCTACAGGCCACCACAAACCATCATCGAGAGTTACAACTTGAATGTTAATTTAAATGAGAGCTGAATGAAATGTAACATGTTATACCATGGCATTAACTGCACAACGCTAAACAAGTTAATAATTAGCCAATATGACATTAATTATTCGTGGCAAATCAACCTGCGAATTTTCTGTTCGAACCTATCGAGTGGGAGTTGCTGCAAACAAGAAATAATATCTTAATAGTTATTATTATTAGTAGTAGTAATAACGTTTTGGCCTTTAGTCTCGATGGTGGTTTGTGATGGGCCAAAGTCCTGTACGATAAAAACACTTTTCCTGAGTTCCTCTTATTTTAAGGTACAGCTCGATCGAGTTAAACTTAAAGTAACCCACCCGGAACGAGCTGAAATAGCTCGACTGGAATATTTCTCCGACCTGCTCATTGCTCAAGACAAGTGTCGAAGTTGAACTCACCTTTGTCCTGTCCTGTCATTTGAAATTGTGAGAAATATCTCTCCAAATTAAATCCTCAGAATCAAAAAAGTTCAGCTTCTGCAGCGTCCCATCTATTCTTTCAAAGTTGATTAGTCGTAGTACACAAAAAGTAGGTCGGGTTAGACGAGTTAGGTACTTTTAATTTCATGAGCAGACTCGGCAAGTCTTGTGAGCTGGGTTTAGTAGCCTTCACTGTCACTGGAGACTAGTGTAGGTGTCACTAACCACTCTGCGTACCACTGGCAGTGGCATTACAATTTTAGCAAGAAATAACGTTTATTATCCAACACTAATGGCAATGCGTGGCTGCCTGGTCACAAAGTCTTTACCACAGAATCTCATCACAGAAGACAATTGCAATTGGTGTAACAATAAACAAAACTGCAAACAACACAAACTCCAACTTCCAAGGCGATGAGCCTCGGTGAAAATGTAAATCTTTTAACTTCAACATCAATGTCTCTTGCAACATTAACTTGGTCAGCAGGCCCGTAAAAGAGGCACACCACGGGCAACAGTTACTGCTGAAAGGCGCACCTGTTGACCCTTCGGAATTTCGCGATACAACAGAAAAAAACCTACACACCACCATTGTCAGTTCCACAATGGCAAAATGTAAAATTGATGGTCAGAAAAGTTATTAAATTATTAACAACTGTTTTATTGTAAAGGAAAGATTGAAATAGCTTTTAAAAAGCGAAACGTCAGTGAGCCTTTCAACAAGACATTAACACATTGTTGTTCTAGTGTGGGCCTACATTGTTAACAATTTGAATCTCTCACATTACTGATGTCATATTCGGAGGGATACATTGTAACAAAACAGCTTCCATTCTTTCATACAGTACGTGATGGAATGTGCGATAGAATAAATTCCACAAGACAATTTATGCTACATTTCTTTTGGTGGTGGTTCTAACCCATAAGATCAGTTCTTGTCAAGCTGTTTGGGTGAACTTTCCAAGAAATGACGCCAAGGTTTAGGTCATAAGTGGTTATCCTCCAATCAATTTTTTTAACAGATTTGCCTCAAAACCACATCTTGTGGTAGTGGTGTACAAAGTGGCATGAACATTTGTTTTGCTGAGGGGGGGGGGGGGGGGGGGTGGGTGGGTGTGGGGGGTGTAGCAATAAATTATTTAATCATGGCAAACCAACCTGTGAATTATTCTGTTCGAACCTGTCGAGTGGGAGCTGCTGAAGACAGAACTATCTTAGTTATTCTCGATGGTGGTTTGTGATGGGCCAAGATCAGCTTCCCCCCCCCCCCCCCACCCCACCCCCACTTTTTTTTTTACTGATTTGAATATTTTGGGCAGGTAAATTGGTTTTGAGATAACCCCACCAGAAGTTTTGTCGGAAATTTTTTGGGACCATTTTTAGGCGAATTTATGCCTAATAACATTAAAATGCTGGCTTTGGGAATAAAAACATGCCATTTTGGGTAAAATTTGGGTAAAAAAGACCAATTTTCAGTACATTTGCAGTAAACAACAGATTCTTTCTGTTTGTTTGCGTTTTTGTTGTTGTTACACTGTCAAAAAAATTTCTGTCTGTCGGAACATTTTGGGCTTGCCCCTCCGCCAGCGAAAAGTTATCTACGCCACTGGAGATATAAATAAGTTTGTGTTGGTTGGAATGTGTGGTCTTTGGTGTGGGAGTCTGGATATCCTCCCCTCTCCCCCACCTCAACATGACAGAAAAAATGTCCCACATTTGACAGTATTTGATAATGAAATGGCGAGGAAAATGTTTTGCGCCAAAAGACTTTCCGAATATGAACACTTAGTTATGGTTGGTTGGAATGGGGAGGGGGTGCGGGTGGAGAAATCCAGGCCTTGATACCACTCATCCTTCCACTACCACGAATTTATTTATTTATTGGTGTTTAGGGCCACATATTTATGTCAAATGGCTAATCATCACCACAGCATGGAGATAAAGTCAAGTTTATTCAATCTTTTATACCCATGCTGCACATTTTAGAGGACTTCCACCCCAAGCATTGGTGACTGGGTCCTATTTTACCAGTGAAACAGAACTTACTTACTGCGAGGGCACTACCATGCGGAAAAAAATCCACTCATTTTACATATTTTGAAAATAAAATGGCAAGAAAAATGTGTTCTTGACAGGAAAACTGGTTCCAGATATAAACACTGAGTTAGGGTTGGTTGGAATGGGAGGTTAGAGATATGCCTGTCATGACAGAACAAAAAAGATTTTTCTCACATTTAAGAATATTTGACCACGGTATGGTGAGAGAACTGTTTTCGGTAGAAAAATGGGTCTCAACTTTCAACATATCTGGAGTTGGTGGTTGGAATAGGACCTGGAAGATATCCAGGCCTGGAAAAGTGCTCTTGGCAGAAAAAGTTGGTTTCAGATATGAACACTGGGTTAGGGTGGATTCGAGTGGAGTGAGAGGTGATATCCCTACCATGACAAAGAAAAACATTTTTACACATATGGCTTTATTTGATAATGATATGGTGAGAAAAATGTTTTGAGCAGAAAGGTTTGTTTCAGCTTTCAATATTGAGTTACATTTGGTTGAAACAGGAAGATATCCAGGCCTGGATACCCCAATCCTACATGGCCTAAAAAATCACCGATTTGACATTATTTGATGATGAATTTGCAAGAGAAATATCTTTTGCATCCAATTGTTAAAAAAAGGACTTTCTCCCCTCTCCTCCCAAATCAGCATATATTCAAATGGCAAAGTCTGTGCTTTGCTATGGGAACCCCAAAACTACATCAGATCAAAAAAAAAAACAAAATAGGAGGTGAACACTGCCATTATGTGATAAACATTCTGTGAAAATTTCATTGAAATCCATTCACTGGTTAAAGTTGAGTTGCGGATAAACGATGTGCACCCCTCCCCCACCTCATATTGAAATGGCAAAAACCATGTTTTGCTATGGGAACCCCCCAAAACACATCAGATCAAACAATAGTTATTGCTGAAGGCAATCCATACCCCTACTGCAGTGCTGGACTGATGTAGCATAAATGAATTAAGTTATGAATATTCGCGGACGGACTCACACACGGACGGACGGACAGACGGACGCATGTAATCCAGTATACCCCCCCTCCCCATTTTCTTCGAAAGTGGGGGTATAAAAATAAAATAGAAGGTGCACAAAGGCATTATGTAATGAAGAATCATTGAAAATTTCATTAAAATCCATTCTTTGGCTAAAGAGGAGTTGCAGATAAAAGCAGGAGTGACGCAAATGACGCAAGACAAAAGTAATCCCTATATGTCAAAAATGGTGCATGACCCTAGAGCAAAATTGAATGAACAATAACGACTGTAAGTGGATATCCTCCCCCCCCCCCCCACACACACCCATCTGAGTTCATATGCATACCAAATATCATTAAGATCCGCCTGACAATGACTGAGATTTTTACACTCAAAGGCATTTCAGACAGAATTCTAAGTCGAGAAGGGGCATAACTCTGAAAAAAATACATCGGCTCGAAAAATAAAATAAGAGGTGAACAATGGTATAATGCAAGGAAGCATCCCTGAAAGTTTCATTAAAATCCATTTATTGGTTAAAGAGGAGTTGCGGATAAAAGTAAGTGTGACGCGGACAACACAAGACGACAAAAGTAAACCCTACATCTCGCATTATTTTCTCAACTTTTCTCGATCACTTTATCTTGTATTGCCTAATGGCCACTATTCTTTTTTTCATTTTGTGGCATGAAATACACCTTTTAAGCTGAAAACACAGACTCAGAGTCAGAGTTCGTTTTATTTGGGAAGGGATGGGGAGATATCCAGCGCCACCCCCCCCCCCCGACTCCCCATTATTGTTTTTTCTGTCATAGCCTTCCTACAACAGCTTCACTGCAAAAAAGTAGTTGATTTTGTCTTTCCTAATGCCGATGTTTTTACTGTTAACAAAAAGACAGTTACAAAATTATTATCCAGATTAACAATGACTTGTTTGTCATGTTGGGACTATATCCCCCCCCCCCCCCAACGATGATGGTTGAGCCCCGGAGGACCCACCCCCTTAGGCTCACTGTCTGCTAGTTTTCTACGGACAATCTCCACCCCCTGGTTTTGACTAGAAAAAAATGTAATTTTCTGCTCAGAACATTTTGTTCGCGCCATTTCATTATCAAGTAATGTCAAATGTATGAAAAAAACGTTTTGTCATGGTTTGGGGTGTGGGGGAGGGGGGGTGTATAATACAATTTATTTATTTATTGGTGTGTAAGGTCACATATGCACAATGGCTATGTTCTCTATTTGGAAACAGATTTGTTACTCTTTTGGTTTCCCAGAGTGTATGGGAATTTATACTGGTCTGAAAACTCAAACACATGGCTTGTGCCTCAGGTGTATTAGTTTTCAAGACTGTGTAAGTTCCCATACATCGTGGGTTACCAATGGATAACTAAAATTACCCCAGCATCAGCCTGATCACTCCATGACCATCACCACCTCCACAGAGACTTGGGGTGCTACAGATAATGTGGCTTTAAATGTATGACTGTTCAACCAATTTCTGACTTGGTGACAGGTGAAGACAGGCAAAAATTAACCATACCCCTCACATATGACAGGTGAAGATAGGCAAAAATTAACCATACCCCTCACATATGACAGGTGAATACAGGCAAAAATTAACCATACCCGTCACATATGACAGATCAGTTAACCCTTCACCTGAAAAAAGACCTATATTTGCCTGAGTAAGACACACAAAAAATCCCCATTCTGTTTTTTATGTCAGTTTTCCATTTTTCTCTTCCAAACCATAGTACATGTCCTCTTATTGGAATGAGCTCATTGAACTCACTCTAATGTTGGGTCATGAACTATGGTTTTAGAAAAAAAAAATGTAAAAAATTAATTGAAACAAACGTCTACAACTAGTTTTAAGTAAATGTTAACCCTTTACCCAACGTAACGGCCAAAACCGGCCAGCGCTATTCTCAAAAATCGCCAATTAATTTTCAAAATATTTTCATTTTTTGTCTCAAAAACATAGGTTATGACCCCTCGTTGGAACGAGCTCGTCGAGCTCGTTCCAACGAGGGGTCATAACCTATGTTTTTGAGACAAAAAATGAAAAAAAATAATTATTCAAGAATTTTTTTTGCAAGTGTCGTCTGCTTTTCGTGTTAGGTAAAGGGTTAATAATCAGTGGTTAATTTGAGATTCTGATTTCAAAAAATCCAGATGAGGGAAAGGCCAACAATTTTTGTTCATTGATGAATTGTATAGCCCAGCATACATTACATGCTTCAAACAACCTTTGACGAGGACTGGTTATAATCTTATAAGATGATGAATAATTAATGTTGTACCCCCCAGCCCCCTCCCCCCAGCCCCCCCCCCCCGCACACACACACACAACCACGTGTTTTGATTTGTTTCATAGGGCAGGTTTTGAAAAAAAAACAACACAAAATCCAGTTCAGATGATATTATTCTGCTTTATTTTTAAAAAAATAACTTAAGTGCATATAATTGTAATAACTGGAGGATAACAATGCTCTGAATACTTTACTCAGTCTTCCACTTGCCAAGCTTCAACGGTCATAATAATCGTGAGAAGGGCGTAAGGTACAATAATTTTTCCTAACGTTTTCCGTTACAGTTCGTATGCGTCCAGGAGCAGGTACCTGTGTTCAATCCCACCACAAACATGGCGTCACGACGTCATGGAAATTACATGACGTAATTAGAGAGTAGACCTTCCCGTTATAATAGATTCCCTGCCGTTGATGAAGCAGTTACGAAACGGACGACGTTATTGCAAATAATTCGCGTTGTGACGCTGTGACGTCAGAGGGTAACATTTGCCAATTGGGCCGTAAACAAAGAATATACTAAGCGAGCTCTCGTCCAATCAGATGAGGGGGATTTTAGTCTCATTGGAACATAAACTATTTTATGAGCTTTGAATAAATACAATGTCTGCATATCCATGGTTTTATTCGGGGATTAACAAAAGTTTAAATATTCCAAGATGGTGAAGTATTATTTACATCGTACCCGTGAGCAACAAAAATCACTTAATTTCAGTCGGTCAGGACATAAAACTATTCACAAACCAATAAACTGACTGATAATTCAGTATAACCTGCAAACAAACACTGTTCTTAACCCTTTACCCAACGCAGACAATATCAAAATTTATTATTTTAAATATCATTTTTTTAAATCTTTCAAAAGATTTCAACAAAACCATATCATGTGACCCCTCGGTGAAAAGAACTCGACAAGCTCGTTCCAACTAGGGGTCACATGATATGGTTTTGTTGAACTTTTTTGAAAAATAATATTTTTTCAGCTGCTGAATATGCAAATTACGTGGGCGGATGTGGCCGATTCGTTGAGTAAAGGGTTAACCATACTCAGTTCTCCGAAAGTCGACACTTCATCTCGGTTGTTTTTAGAGAATAATAATGTCCCTTCCAAGAAAACCAGTTGATCCCATTAGCAAATGATACGTGCGGTCCTCCAAGATAAAGGCCATTCAGGTTGGAATTATGGCATACTTCATACCACCAAGCTCCGCGGTACATGATTGCACAGTTGCCACCCCCATAGATGTCGTTATCGCGGTCCTTAGTTGAGAATTCTAATCCATTTTGTCTTCGGAGGGAATCACCTAAAACAATAATATTAAGTCATTATACAGGAGCAGCGCATGGACAGCAGTTTCTTACATGTATATTTATAAAAGAAATTGTTTACATACAGTTTGTACCAAATTACAAATCAGAGACACATCTGCACTTAACATCTCTAATTATCGGCAGTGACAGGTTCACGAGGAAAACATCCATTGTTTTATTTATTACAGTATTCGCGACGCATTATTACGAAAAGTGTTAGTTCTTTGGTAAGCCTTCAAGTAAGTAGCCTACCAAGTTGATTGTCGGGATCGCAAATTATATCTTTGACACAGGTGGGGGAGTCTCTTTTGCGAGAAAGTGAGGAGGTTAGTGTCAGCAATGCTTTGCCCAGTCCATCAAAATAGCTCTATATTTTCCCGTAAAGTATCTTATCACACACACAAAGGTATGATTGTGATATTTAACATTGTAGGTGGACATATATTGGCACACTTTGTGAAGATATATTTCATGAAATGCCTCCTGGAAAGGGGTGGGTATACTTATGGCAACGCAAAAATATTGTAGTGAAAAAAATTCAGTGGCTCACCTTTTGATTTTGATCCCTCTAGATAAACGTTAATGTCGAGGCGGGACGCGTAATACTAGGGATTTAAAGGCAGAAAAGGTTCTAGCAACCCCCCCCCCCCTCTCTCTCTCTCTCTCTATATATATATATATATATATCTATCTCCCCTCTCTCTCTCTCCCTCTGATATTTCGAGGTAAGTCACTTACTCCTGCCATGGGTCACCAGGGTGGACTTCGCACATACTGAAAGAACTATACCCATTTATTCAGCAAGGAGCAACTCTAGATCAAACCCTATAATCAAATCTCAAAAGAACCCGGTTGACTATTTTTCGTAAGGACAGTGACTACTATATGGAGTATTAGTTCCACATAGATGTGAGTCCGCATGGTATACATCCAAGTGACTGGACTCTAACTGTTCATTGGTTCCAAAAGGATTTTGATTATAAGCTTAGTTCAGTTTAACCCTTTACCCAACGCAGACGATATCAAAATTTATTATTTTAAGTATCATTTTTTCAAAAAAATTCAACAAAACCATATCAAGCGACCCCTCGTTGGAACGAGCTCGACGAGCTCGTTCCAACGAGGGGTCACATGATATGGTTTTGTTGACATTTTTGGAAAAATAATATTTTTTCAACTGCTGAATTTGCATATTACGCGGGCGGATGCGGGCGATTCGTTGGGTAAAGGGTTAAACAAAATCTATTTCAGTGTAAGAATAACATCAATAAAATACTTTCTGTGCAATTGTACACACCATAGTGGATTCAGCCGCTTATGTCAGCTGTTTCCACGCAACAATTACACTTAGATATAGGATTTTACGCGAAATATATATAGCTAGAATATGAATTTTGTACTGCATTTGTATACTAACACTAAAAGTATTCTCTTTTATTTTGCTTTAACGGCAGCCAGAGTAGCATCGTGTCAGATAAAGTATTCAAACAAAAGGGGAAAATTGGAAAGAGGTGTAGTGGTTTGGGAAAAGTAGAAGATAAGAAACATTGAGAGGACATTGAGAATGTAACATCTGAAAATGCTTTGCATATCTGTTTTGCATAATAACCTGTCCAGAATACTTTCTGTTGTAAGTCATATTGTCCATATTTATTATGCGGGGTTATACCAATTAATATTTTCAACGTGCAGTCTTAGGGCTGCACGTTGAAAATATGGATTAGTCTACACCACAATTTTACCTTGTAACCATCCTTCTTAATGAAATTTTGACGTAGCTTATGACTCGGCAGGAAAAAGGGCCCTTGGTGTTAAAGGGTTAACCCAATGCCTGTCTTCGCTTCATGCAGATCGATCGTGACAGCAACACCTTCTTTTTGCGAATTATGTAAGTTTAGGCACTCATTTTGTTCTTTTGAGAAATACGAGAGGCCTAAATGTAATGTATAGCCTTATACAGCAATGTAAGTGGAATCACTTTGCTGTATATGTTAATATGAAAATATTAACCATGAGCCGCCATGGTAGCCTAAAAAGTCATACTACCAGGCAGAGGTAATTTTTCGCCCATTTTTCCAATGTTGGCTTGTATCCCATCAGTTGGAATTGAAGCTACGAAAACACGTTGTATATTTGTTCGCATTATCAGCGGGTGTGAATATTTGCTGTTGTAAATCATCTTGTAAAGTTTAACCCTATGCCTGTACAGTGTGCACGAAGGTGGGAACTATCAGAAGAAATGTTCTTTTCAGATTTTTTAAATACTAAGTATCCATTTACTTCATTGAGAAATGTAAGAGATCTGAATCCCTCGTATAACTGCTGTCAAACCGAGTCATCTTTGCTTTTATATGTTATTTTGATAAGTTCAGCCCTGGGTTGTTATGGTAGTTTAGGTTAAACAATATTTATTGGAACAATTTACATTTGGTGTATACGGAATACTTCCATCTAACTCAATATGATTCAATATTAAACAGCATAACAATAGAGAAAATGCATTTTAAGGATAGGATTCGACAGAAAGCTTAGAGCTCATTAGGGTCGTCTCCCTAATGTTAGTTTGTATAGGCTTACTGTCAACTAAAGGTAATTTTCATAACGTTTGCCATATTTTGTTAGTGTTTAGTGATAGTGGGATTGGATATATATGCATATCTTTACAGGATCACATATAGATAATATTTGTACAGTTCAAGCCAATACCTGTCATGGCGACAAGAACATTGGTTCGGTCAGACAAATGCTCATTTTTTCAGTTCTTGTTGGATTGAGAAATCATTTCGTGAAGCACTTTCCGTGAGCGAGTGCAGGTGCCATACTCTAAAGTGGTGGTTATTGTACCATAGACGTCTCACTTTACCCTCTACCATTTGTGCAGGCATAAGGAACATAAACATGCAGCCCGAAAAAATTATTTGATACAGTTTCATATCAGTTTTCAACGGAATAACAGAAAAGCTTTTCCAGCTCGGTTTCTGGCTGATTATGCCAGTGCTAAAAATCTCAGATGAAATAGGTGAACTTCTTGATTTCTTGAAAGGAAAATTCTAGTATAGGTATTCCTTTCTATGCCTTCGTATTTTTTTCTGAAATGTGCTCCCCCTTCCCACATCTCCGGTTATTTAGAGACCCACATGTTTGTTGCCCTGGAGTTCATTAATTTCTGTACTTGAATTTTTTAGAGATGGGTGTAGGATTCCCGATTGTTCAAGGAATTACAGGCAATTGTGCTTTGTTGGGTTAAATAGTAGCTCTTATGAAAGAGTCGGGTACTCTACAATAAGGTACAGCAAAGTGTCGTCAGCGAACAAGCAAATGTTGCAAAAAATGCCATCTACAATATCGTTGCTGTAATGACAAAAGAAGAGATCCTAATACGGATCCTCGGGGAACGCCAGCGGCGCAAAAATTTCATTTCTCCACGTCGAAAACAGACAATTAATCACACCTCACTGCTGTCTACCATTTGAAGAAGATTGGAACCACTCAAGAAAATGTCCCGTAATACCCATTTCTCAAGTTTATAAAATAACCCGTTATGCCACATTTGTCAGAGGCTTTGTCCATGTAGCAAAGAATAAACCGTGTTCCATTTCCGTCATCTGAGGCGGCGATGAGTGTATTGTAGATTTTATTAAATTGAAGTCCTGTGGAGTTGTTTGGTACGATTCTTTATTGGCATGAGTTAAAAGAGCACTGATCCGGTTGGATAAACACCTTTCGAGAAGTGTTCCCCCCAAAACAGCTGATAAGAGATATGGGGTGATAGTTTCGAAGAGGATCTTTTTGGAACATCGGTGAAATGTTTGTTCATTTCCATTACTGGAGAAAATACATTTCTAGAGAAGGAAGTTAAAGATTGCAGTCTAAGGTTGGGTAGTGGAGTAGGTGCAAAAATCATCTGGGATACAAATGCAGGAATGGAAGGATGGGTATGAGAAGGACAAACACAAAATCGAGCCCGTATGTCTGCAAGTTTTTTTCCTCCCCGTCTGTTTGACGGGTGCCATTTAACGCGTGTCTGATAAAAATCTGTTCCAATTGTCTAATTGCAGTAGTTTTTTTTCCAAATTCTTGACTTTGCATTCATGGGAAAGGTCTCTCGCGGAGAGCTTTCCAATAAACGATAAAAATACAAGATTATGTCAGATCTACATGCACAATTATCACATATGATATGCATGTTATAACCTTAACATGCTGCAGAATTTACACTTGCAATTTAGGAAGAAATCGTGATCAGCTGAATTTGATAAACATAAACCAATCTTTGCTCCTCACGGCGACAGATGGAACTTGAATAGGAATTTTTAGGCCTGAATGAATAAGTCAATACCTACCTAATTTCGCCCTTACAGAACGAGGATATAGTTATGCTGCCTAATGCACCTACACAAAAATATCTAATGTTTGCCATGGGAATGGTTCATAACACCCCGTGTCGCTCCCTGTGACAGGTACCAAGTTTGGTATGACAAGCTCAAAATTGTTGATGTCTGTCGAAATGACAGGCACCAAATATTTTACCTGCAGCCGTATTAATTGGTCTGCTTCGGGTCGAACAATTTAAGTTTCTTATCAACCCTCGCATCTGTGCCGCATTCTTGTACAAGAGACTTGACCCTGTGATGCCCCGGGCTAAGGCTCTGGGCTAAGGCATACACCACTTGACTAGACTTGACAGTTCATAGCCGCTCTTCGGTGGTTCTCGTCGAGTATTCTCATTTCATCTTCCAGCAACATTGTCTAACACTATATGACACTCTCCGTTGAATGTTTTCGAAAAACGAAAACTACGTATGTTTTGAAAATCCCCGAAGAATAAAATTAAGAGTCTTCTCTTGATTGTTCATCAGACATGATATTTGTAAGATTCAGATTTACTGAACTGTCTTGAGGCAACAAGTTCCCACTAACGCTGGAGATCGTTAATCAATACATAATAAAACCACGAAGAGAATAGCAACATGTCCAGCATAAATTGAAGATAAACACCAAGTATTGGTCAAGTCTAACGAATAAATTCTGTTTGCAAAAGGCCCAAAAATGTTAAAAATCTGTTTCATACCATACCCCTGGTCCATTTGGCTGCCCATGTTCTATTTTTATAACCAACCAATGCAAACTTAAAAAATGACAAATAAATGGTTTAAGTTTGATATTTTAGCCAAGTTAATAAAATTGAAAAATTTGTGCATCGAATGCAACGAGGTTTTGCAATGCTTTAGTACTGCAAAGACTTCATCACTCAAGGGACACAATACACCGCCACATATTATGTTGATTATAAGGCCACAAACATAATGAAACCAAGAACATGAACTTTTGATGACAATGAAATAATTACAAGAATAAAATAAAAAATAAAGCACCGCCCACCCACATGCTATTGTATAAACGCACGGCTTGGGAAACATACCCTTCTGTCTCCGTTGGACTTGTTGTTGACACTTTACAATGTTGACCCTAAAAAACTGTCAGAGACCTTCGACCGGATGTCAACTGGCTCTCGATCTGGTCTAAATTCTATGTACGCCCCTGCTCACAGCACTTTAGAATTTCACCTGCCAAACAATTGCTAAACCATTATATTCTAAATGCTACTTTCGATTGTGTTTCTTGATTGCTTTTCATTTCGTTTTATTTACGAATTCCCAGTCCACTGGTGTGAATCTAATCGGGACAATAGACCAATTTTCAGCTACAGTACTGTACACAAAAACGTTTTAACCCTTTACCTAACATGAAAAGCAGACGACACTTGCAAAAGAAATTCTTGAACAACTAATTTTTTTCATTTTTTGTCTCAAAAACATAGGTTATGACCCCTCATTGGAACGAGCTCGACGAGCTCGTTCCAACGAGGGGTCATAACCTATGTTTTTGAGACAAAAAAATGAAAAAATAATGAAAATTAATTGGCTATTTTTTAGAATAGCGCCTGCCGGTTTTGGCCGTTACGTTGGGTAAAGGGTTAATGTCTACCACAGCTCCCCAAACATTTACAATCGCATTATCAGTTGATCGAGTTTTACCTTGCATTATTGTCACCAGCACAGTCAAATGTTGGCGTGAATAGCCTATATACAGTGCGGTCGCCGTCGCTTGGTCACTTTCCGCTGAGTGGGTAGTATTTTCATGGACGCAATAACATTAGTTTAAACAATATTTTATTTCAAAGAAAAAAAAAGAAACATGTTATATGTACACATCGATGATGTTCGAAAAGAAAGATGAAACAAAGCGAATTCGAAGATAGTCGAACATTAAATAACAAAGATAACAACTTGTATGTAAGGGATTCGAAAGTATGCATGGAGCATTTGTGAGTCGTCTCCTTAGTAAGTTAATAGTTACACAAGTTATATAACTGGAGGCTTTGACCAATTTAGTATATTATTGGAAATTGTTTCAACTAATGGAAAGAAAAAGAGAAGCCAAGGCGGTGTGTGACGGATGATACAATCCACACCTGATAAGGATGCAGGTATATACACGATGCTGGGTTGCTTACCGCCAAGATAACCGGAAAGTCATGAAGTGAGGCGAGGGTAGGGGTGGCATCCTGTTTTTCCTGTATGGACTTTCCTTATCCCATAACCGGCATTCTGAAGCAAGCACCGAACTAGAAAATCGTGGAAGGAATAAAAGCACAGAGCGAATTTCTTGCAAGATTACTAGACTACTCTGTGAGTGTTCGTGTCAACCGTTGTATGCCACGTTAGATAAATATTGGGGATTGTCTTACTTCCCGAGAGAGAAAAGATGAAGGAGTGAAAGTTTATCAGTAAGAGGAAAGGATGCGAAGGGGAGGGGTAATAATAAGCCAACTCGAAGACAGAATGTAAGTTTCCCAGGACGTTGTTAGATGTTAGAACATGTTTAAGAGTGTATTGATTCTAATGAATTGAAACAGAGTAGGTTCTGAGAACGTTACATCACCAGAAGCGTCCACGTACCATGATGGAAGTTTGTACAAATTGCATTAATATTAGATTCCAAACACTAATTACATGAATAACCATCAACAATTGAATTAATGAAGTACCGGGTACAACCCGGGGTTTCATTAATTAATTTATGCAGCTGCTGATTTTCATTGCCTGGTAATACGACGCGTGGATTACGACAAGTCCACGGTGACTGCACTGTAAAAATGACTGGAAGCAAACTCGCGGATATCAGATTGTTGTGTATTGAATCGGATGTTATGATGGGCTCTTTGTTTTGATGTAATGTTATTTCCTTGAAGTCACAAAGATATACAAATATTCTTTAGTGCTCAAGTTATAGATATTCCTATCAGTGAGTATGTAATTCACCTTGCAAACTCCAAGATATTAACACAAGTCGTGAAACTACGCGGCTTAACCCTTTACCCAACGCAGACGATATCAAAATTTATTATTTTATATATCATTTTTTAAAATTTGTCAAAAAATTTCAACAACACCATATCATGTGACCCCTCGTTGGAACGAGCTAGACGAGCTCGTTCCAACGAGGGGTCACATTATATGGTTTTGTTGAAATGTTTTGAAAAATAATATTTTTTCAACTGCTGTATTTGCACATTACGCGGGCGGATGCGGGTGATTCGTTAGGTAAAGGGTTAATCACCAAACGACTGCTGTGACTAGTCGCCATTCATGATGGCATTGGTGAAGTCATTCAAGATTCTGTCAAGTCAAGTCTCGATTGATAAACATATCTTACATTGATTAAAAAAAATGATTGTTATGTTATTATTTTTACATTTAATCGTCTGAAACATTTTTGTTGGTAGAATATCGACTCAACTGAAATATTCCAGACGTGAAAATTGAAACACAGGCGATGGACTATATAAAGTCTAGGCTGCTTCCAGGCCAGAAAAGCGTCACATTCCTAACAGGATTCGACTGGTGGTTTGCGAGCTTGGGCAGGACGTCTTGATATAGTGAATTTGGAGACATTATAAACTTTTGAACCAGTCTGAATGAGTTCAGTTGAAGTGATACTCGAATGGATTGACAAATATACTATTCAAAAAAGGTAGGTGATATCTAAACTGATTTTCATATTTTCGAAAAATGGTATTGGATACGCGTGATCAATATGTTACCAAGTTTAGTGTGGATCATGAATGTCACCGGCTCACGAAAACTTCGTGCAGGTTTTTTCGCACGAGCGCCGCCTTAATGTCTGTGAGGTACGTTTTGAAATTTTCATTTGTACTGGACGGGTTTTTTTTCGGAGGTCTCATCGTTCTTTTCTTGGTATAAACTCATTCATCCATAGTTTCTGGTCGAAACGAACTTTTGAGGTAAGCGAAGACTGACACATGACGAACGTCTACGTGCCTTTGGTGTGTTGGAAGCTGGCAAAAGACAGACTGCAGTGGCTCAAATTCTCAACGTTACTCAATCGGTGATTAGCAGGTTGTGGTCACGCTACCGTCAGATAGACAATGTTGATGACATACGTCAGTAAGGTCGTCCAAAGTCGACAACTGCAAACCAGGGTCGTTTCATCCTAACCACAGCATTACGTAACCTCCATCAAAGTGCCTCAGAAATTTGAAGCAGCTGCACCACGACAGATGTGCGAACAGTGGGCCAGACTAACAGAAAATCGTCTACACACCTGGAATTTGTACGCTCGACGACCTCGAATAATTCCACGTTTGACTGAACGTCACATCGCAGCACTGGGACAATCGTCGGTGGAGCGACGTAATGTTTTCCGATGAATCGAGGTTCACTCTCGACTTACGCGACAGGCGGAACAGAGTGTGGCGGTGGTGGAACGAACGATACCGTGACGTAACCGTTAAGAAACACGATCGTTTTGGTGGTGGATCGGTCATGGTGTGAGGAAGCATGACCATGACAAGCAGAACTGCATTACATGTCAGCCAAGGGCCTGTTGCAGGGCAGTACTACCGTCTCAACATGTTAGCAGCTCATGTGGTGCCATTTGCGCGACGTCACGGCCGTCCATTCATTTTCCAAGATGGCAATGCAAGAGCACAGATGGCCCGTGTCGCTACAGAGATCCTCTAGGAACAGAACAACACTACACTGCCTTGGCCGGCACTAAGTCCGGACCTTTCACCAATCGAGCACGTCTGGGATATCCTTGGCCGTCGCCTACGACAAAGCCAACAGCACCCTACCAATGTCCAGGATTTCGACGCTGCACTGTAGGAAGAATAGAATAACATCAGTCAAGCTGATATTGGACGTTTGGTGAGGAGTATGCCATGTCGGACCCGCGCTTGTCTCGCTAACCGAGGAGGATTTACAAGGTATTGAGGTCTTGGACTGAATGTGGTAAATTCTCTGACTGACCGCCCATGTCTTCTACAGCTCAGTGCGTGGAATGTGTGCTTGTCAGATACCCAACTATCGCTGAAATCACCCATGTCACAGTGCAATGCCTCAACTGTCTTTTTGATGAAAATATAAATATATTTCTTCATATATCTCACTTTTATCAAATATCCCCTACTTTTTTGAATAGTATACATAGTGACACCTTGGAGATTGGTGATTTTCCATGTATTGCTACATGTTAACTCTCTCGTTAAATGGCTGTAAGAAATATATGTTAACATAATACCTGCTGTTCCGTTGTAGTCGCCAATATATAGACGATAATTTGTAGACGTAGGCCCAACGGTGAATGATCCATATTGAGCAAAGCGAGTCTCATTTTCAAAGCTTTCTAGGTCTATACGTAACGTGTAATTTCTTTGCGAAGTCAAATTTGCCAGGAATTTATTACCTAAAAAAATGAGTAGAATTGTCATTTGCATAAAAATGGAGACATATTTATCCACCTTGTTTTTAAACGTACAAATATGACTTGCAAAGTTTCCAAAGAGCATTGGCTGTGCATACAGTGAATATATTTTGTTTTCAATGTCAGAAAGTAGAAGTCTGCTTGTGACGCCATTGTCGAATACGAAACACAATCCACATATCTAGTGTAACAGTTTATTGTACATCTAACATATAAATCGATCTGATACTATTATTTGGGCTTCCTTTAATCCAATCTGGCGGAAAGCTGGAGTGGGATTTTCCAAACTCATTATCCCACCTTCTCAAACGAGGCTATCGAATTATTACTTTGCGTTGTGTTTACTGTCTGTATTTTTGTGATAGCTTTCACGACGAGAAACAACCTAAACATTACACAGATTACATTTTGTATTCACTACTTCCTTTACTTGGCTAATCTTTTATGTAACAAGAAAGACAGATGACATGTGCTAACAAAATTCTTGAATAACTATTTTTCTCATTTTTGCTTGCAAAACATAGCTTATGATCCCTCGTAGGAACGAACCTGACGCGTTCGTTACACAATGAGGGGTCATAAGGTATGAAACAAATTATGAAAATCAAATGGTAATTATATGTGAATATCGCTGGTCAGTTTTGGTAATTTATTTTGGTAAAGGGTTAATGAATGACATGCAGGTAGTGACGTAATTGAATTCTATTCACGCCAATTTTGATTATTTACAGTGTATACAAATTGTTTGCGCCCAGTATCGTATCAAGGATGACTATACCCCAGTCCATATCGGCAGCTCTCGTCGTCATATCAGCCGAGTTCGAAGGCATATCTTTCGCACTGATAATGGTCAGTTCTGGGAAAGAAGTTTTTTTCGAATAAATAATAACTGCCCAGTTGGATTTCACATGTCTGTTGAAAATACCTGTAAGAACATTAAGTTTCAGATGTGTTTGTGTTTTGTTCTGCTTGACTCTGCCTTGGTTCCTCAACTTTTATTCAGGAATTCCAATCAACTTTTGTAAGCGTGTCACGAGCAATCGAGTACCAATCAAGAAAGAGTCCACTTCCGCGACCACTGTAGTATTTCTCAGGAAAAATTAATGTGGTAAATGTTATTCCTGGCGATACTATTGAATACTTTGCACAGCAGTTCTTACTTGCGTCCTCAGTTCCTGTCCAGATATTTGGACAATACATAAATCTAGATGGCGTGTCCTAATGCGTTTTGAGTAACTGAACGAAATTTTAAAAAAAGAACAACTTGGGAAAGTTTTCTTTTGTCTTTATCTGAAAAACCATACAATACACATAATAAAATTTAGTTTCGCCATTTCTGCCAACTGAACATTTTACTGAATAGAAATAGTATTATTTATTTTGAAATAGCATAATTTATTATTGCGAAACGACAGATTATCGAAAAAAATGCGAAAAGATAGATATCATATCCCCCCCACTGTGAAGGTATAGAAATTTTCACGTTCACGGTATCAATCACAATGGCGGCTTTCAAAGCATCAATTCAAGGTGAATACGTGTCAAATTATCACTGGAAATGATCAATTTGTTCTAAAAAGGTATAATGAAAAGACAATCGAGTGTTTGTGAGTGGATACAGATCATTTCCAGCAATAATGCAACACGTATTCACCTTGAACTGATGCATGAAACCCGCCAGCTGAATCAGATCGCCAGACGCTACCTGTTCCGAGAATCAATCAAATCACTTCAATTCAAGGTTGAAACTATTGATAGGGATGATCAGATGCTTATAAAAAGCGTATAATAAAAAGAAAATTTAGTATTGTTGAGTGGATACCGAAATTTATCTCACTCGTGACCGAGAGAAATGGTTATGTTTATCGCGCAAGCGCTTGCGAAAAATAAACATTTGTCTCGGTCACTCATATAGCAGGACCGTTTTGATCAACATGACCTCATATCCCTTCTATAGTGTTTATAAAGTTTGTTGACGCTGTACATTCCCATGTTATGAGTCCATAACTGGATCATAGTTGATGGGAGTACATATGCAAAACGAGTGTTGTTTGCGTAATGGGTGTTCTCGGCATCAATTTGATTTGTGAATGCCTAACACGTGGTTACTATGGGTTCGTACGTAGAGCTTTTGAGCAGGACACTTGGTTGTTTGTGTTCTGTTTCATGAAAGTACATTGAATAACCGAAAACGCCCCACCCACGATTCGAAGCCCCGAAAACAACTCACGATCGAATTGGTTGAAGATTCGTTAGATAAATTCACCAACTGCGTGACTGCTCGTGCAGGGATGGGTAAACATTATCCATTCATATTGAATCAACAAACGCCTTGTTGTGCAACACTGCTTCTCTGCTTATGTCCATTGTTCATTCATGCATGTTATGTGGTTTACTCTGGAGACGGAGTAGCAGCAAGCCACCCGAGGCCTAGAGTTTTTCCTGTCCTCTCACTAAGGAAAAGTAGCTCCCTCCCAAAGGCCCATGGCTCGTATATTGAACATCGAACTACTTTTATTCCAAACGTTTTTCACAAAATCTAAGCTGTACCATGCATGACTGTTTACAGTACAAACCCAACTCTCAACTCAATATCCAAAATGTTTAAGCACAGTCCCTAGTGCACCCAAAGTATTCAATAGTATCGCCAGGAATAACATTTACCACATTAACGTTTCCTGAGAAACACTACAGCGGTCGCGGAAGTAGACTCTTTCTTGATTCGTACACGATTTCTCGCGACACGCTTACATAAGTTGATTGGGATTCCTGAATAAAAGTTGAGGAACCAAGGCAGAGTCAAGCAGAACAAAACACAAAAAAACATCTGAAACTTAATGTTCTTACAGGTATTTTCATCAGACATGTGAAATCCAACTGGGCAGTTATTATTTATTCGAAAAAAATTTCTTTCCCAGAACTGACCATTATCAGGCGCGAAAGATATGCCTTCGAACTCGGCTGATATGACGACGAGAGCTGCCGATATGGACCAGGGTATAGTCATCCTTGCTACGATATTAGGCGCAAACAATTTATATACATTGAAGTCGCTCAGCGTTATTCGTCGTACACAATCAGGAAAATTACCTTTCCCAACTTGCCAGGCATCATTGAGTACTTTGTATGGAGAGGATGTATGTATTCAACGGAAAATAAGATTCAGAGTCGTAAGCGGAGTTTTGTCGAATTTGTAGAAGGGATTGTTCAATTTGCCAAACATGAGAAAGCTGAGACACTCGGTTAACTTAACACGGAGAAGAGGAAATTTCGGACTTTGTGGCAAGATTGAGAAACAATAACACTGTCAGACAACTCTAACAGTGACAACTCTCACCTTGACGTTCCTTAATGTACTCGACTCTCTAGCAAGGCATTGATACGTCACACATGTCTCACCTTTTCGTCTAATCTGTTGCCTCCAGGCAAGGCAACAACAGCAATCATAGATTTCTAGTCTCTTTGTTGAAAAATTCTCGTCTGGATTGCATGGTCGGTCTGAACAAAATTATCCTGTTTATGTATTTTAATTATTTTATTTAATGGACAAAAAATCGTTTTTGTAATTAATGTATAATATTCCAGTGAATAAATGAACGAGTAACTGAAGACGCTAACGTGTACGTGCTTTTTATTTTTATGAATTGTTTTCTTTGACGTTATATCAGTTCATTTTGAGTTTTGGGTTGTTTTTAGCTTTGTTTTTGTGTTCTAAAATGGGGATATTTTTTTAGTTTTATTGGTTCCAATACCGAATCGAATCAGAGAAAGGATTTCGAACTAAGAATCGAATCCCACGACTCTTAAAATTTCTCTCTTTTTGCACCTTTACACAACCGTATATTTCCAGTCCCCATACAAGGATTGTATTCAACGGAGCCTCGTCCGTTTGAGAATGTCATTAGGGAAACAGAAATATTAAAGGATGGAATCAACTAGTTTCAGAAACGGAACTCTACTTGCGTCACCGGTACAGAAGAGCTGATGATAGAAGAAGAGTTCAAGAGGAGAGACTTGAAATGATTTGGAAAACATCTCTACAAGTCGGCAATTTTCTTGTCATCGGGAAGATTTCGGATTTCGAAGCTTTGCAGATACCTACAGTTAAAACTAGAAGTCCTATCACGAATTGTGCACTTATCTAGGCTTAATTGCGCGTATGAATTGCGCGCAATTGCCATAGCGAATGAAATCCAAATCATGGCAGGTTCTCCTGGTTCCTCATGGCAAACGCAGGCAATGTTTCTGCCAATGGACCTTCGGGTTACCCGGAGGTCTATTGGCTGACACATTGCTTGTGCACATGCCATGTGCACATAATTTAATAGCCTTACTATGGTCATAACGCGTAGATTAACCCGCAGATCGACGTGTTATTTGTGCGCAAATCGTGACAGGATTTCTAGTTTTAACTGTACCACTAGGCCACCTAATACGGCAAAATACTCGTGAACGTTTGTATATACTTTAGAAATAACTTGGAGTTCTGCGAGTGTTGCTGCATCTTTCAATATCAAACTAGTTATTACGCGCCTCTATCGAAAACATATATATAACATCCGTTTAAAACATATCGGAAAAATCAACTGTCGACCCACTCTGTCGGAAAAAGTAAATTATTTTTAGTGTTATTTAAGGTCACAGTGAACATCCAAGTCTATATTATAACCGCTATAGAGTAGGAGTAAGGTTTATGCAATTGTTTATACCTATGGTCAAAAAGGGTTAAGATTGATTGTCATCACCATCGCAAAACATTAAGCGTGTGTGCAGATTTTCGAAAATTTTGGTATTTTATTTGTTGGGCTTATAATTTTAGAAACCCGATCAGTTTTGGAATTGTTGTCTTTTTTTACTTTAAAGTTCATTTTTCGAAAAAAATTTAATTCGTTCTATTTGTCATTCTTCTTGTGCTTCTCAAAAGGCAGCTTCACATATATCACGAATGGTTTGAACCAAACTGTGGAGGTAACGGATAGAGGACGATCTGCTCAATTGAGCGGGTTTGCTGAATTAAAATTAGCAGGTTTGCTGTAGAATATCTGAATACGCAGCCCTTGATCAAAATGTCCTATCTCTTATTACATCCTTCAGACATCTTGTTTACCCGTGGGTTCCACACCGAAGGAATCCTGGCAGTTGAGGACGACAAACAGTGCCCCTGTCCAATACACTGCTTTGGCTCTATCGGCGGAACCAGACGAATGGTCCTACCAACCCATTCTGGCCAACAGGGAATCCCTAAAAAGGGTGTCACGACGAGGTGCATTTGAGAGTCATTCAGTCTGTCATTTCTTTTAATGAAATACCATCATTGCCATTGAGTACTGACTTTTGGCTTAAACTATAGATTTAAACACTACATTGGTTTTCTTGCACTGTCTGCGTTGGTTTGTGGTGGCGACTTTGCTTACTGTGTATTGTTAAATGATTGGTTAAATGACAAACATCTGGGGGCGTGGCATTTCCACAAACGGGCCAAACAGTCAGTGGTATGCCTTGGCACCAACACTGACTACTTATACTGTCCTAGTATAAGTATGTGGCAATACTGGCAGCTCGGCAGATTCAAGCATAGCAGTAACTCTACCCCTTGTTGGACTCTGCGGTTGGTGGGGGCCGGGGCAATGAGGCACTTATTATTTTCTTCATATAGCCAAAATACCACCAAAAACCCCCACAAAAAAACGAGGGTACGAATTTCAAATTACAGACGCTGACTCTAACTTAGATCCGGAAAGAGAACAAAATGTTAAAAACAGCTGGCCTAAGTTCGTCATTATATATGCGAACAATGAGGATGAAAAGCATCAGGCATTATCCCCTTTGCATTAGAAAAAGGCATCAAGAGAATATCTGGCGATGTTTAAAATGTTATGAAATGACGATCAGAGGGAATACTAATTGAATGTAGATGAGAGCTGCAGTCAACAAATCTATTAAGGGTGGATAAACTCGTCAATATAGACGTTTACGCCTTTGCACATAAAACACTGAACAGATGCAAATGAGTATTAGGTACAAAGGAACTGCCAGGCATTGCTGAGCTGGAAATACAAAAAGAACTAAAATCACAGGGTGTTACTAATGTTAAAAGTGATACAGATAAAATTTAACTTCTAACTTCCCTCAACCACCAAAGTCACTAAAATAGGATACATGAACGTCGGACTGGATTTATACATCCCAAATCCACTCCGATGTTTCAAATGTCAGATATATGGTTACTGCCAGAATAATTGTCGATGGAGAAATGTCTATTTCAAGTGTGACGAAGACCATGCAGACCCCTGTACGAATACAATTAAGTGCATCAAATGACTGACTTGTTTGGATACAAGAAAAAGAGATTCGAAAATTTAAATGTAAAAAACAAATCAGTTTCAAAGAGGCCAGAGAAATAGTGACATCAATGCCTTGCATGAATACATCATTGCCAACACACGCAAAGGAATTACCTCAAAAATCATCAACACCGTCATTAGAGCGCAATATACTTGGCTTAAAGGAATAATTCCATCTTTAGTACAAGCCGTTACAATAGAATAAGCCGAACCACAGTCAACATAAACAATTCCAACTACGCAAACAGAGATAGTAACAACAAGAGGCCCCAAGGGACCTTAATCGCTCACCGGCCAAAGTGGTTCAAAGAAGAATTTTGTGTCACATTCAGTTAGACAACAGTACAAAGGAATGAAGTCACGAGAGGCAAAATTTATGGAAAAACAATAAGGGATGGATTTGAACAAACCTGAACCTAATATGCCCCCCCCCCCCTCCCACCCATAGAGCCCAAATATTAAGCCAAGGACTCAAATTAAACAAACTTGAATCTGATCCCCCTTGAGATGTCATATACCAAATACCAAATAGAAAAGAATTCTGACTGGTGGATATGAATATGTTTTTTAAAGAAATCACCTCACATTGCACTAAGTTAATTCTGGGCTCAAATAGGGGGCCAACATATTAGCCCAGGGTCCCGATTTGAACAAACTTGAATCTGACCCACCTAGAAATGTTGTATACCAAATATGAAAGGATTCTGATTGGTGGATCTGAAGAAGAAGATTATAAAAGAAATTCCCTCATATTGCACTTGGTTAATATCTAGGCTCCCATAGGTAGCCCAAATTAATAATCTCGGGACCAGTTTGAACAAACTTGAGTCTTACCCTCCAAGAGATGTTGTATACTAAATATGAAAGGATTCTGACTGGTGGATCTGAAGAAGAAGATTTTTAAAGAAATTTTCCCATATTGCAGAAAGTTAAAATTCAGGTTCCCATAGGGAACCCAAATATTAACCGAGAAACACAATTTGAACAAACTTGAAATTGCCTCTCCCCCCCCCCCCCCCCCCCCTCTAGAGATGATGTATACCAAATATGAGAGGATTCTGACTGGTGAATCTGAAGAAGAAGATTTTTAAAGAATATTCCACGCATTGCACAAAGTTAAAATTTGAGCCCAAATATTAACCCAGCGACTCGATTTGAACAAACTTGAATATGACGCCCCCCAACCCCCACCCCCCACCCCCCACTATAGATGTTGTATACCAAAGAAGAAAGGATTTGACTGGCGGATCTGAAAAAGATTTTTTTTTTAAAAATGTCCTCAAATTGCACCAAGTTAAAATTTGGGCTCCAATAGAGAGCCCAAATACTAACTCAGGGACCCGATTTGAACAAACTTGAATCTGACCCCCCTAGAGATGTTGAATACCAAATATGATTCTGACTGGTGGATCTGAAGAAGAAGATTTTTAAAGAAATTTCCTCATATTTCAATAAGTTAAATTTGGGCTCCTACAGGGAGCCCAGTTATTAAACCAGGGACTGGATTTGAACAAACTTGAATCTGATACCCCTGCAGATGTTGTATACCAAACATGAAAGGATTCTAACTGGTGATCTGAAGAAGACGATTTTTAAAGAAATTTCCCCAAATTGCACCAAGTTAAACTTTGGGCTCAAATAGAGAACCCAAATCTTAACCCTGGGACTCGATTTGAAAAAACTTGAATCTGACCCCCCTCCCCCTAGAGATGTTGTATAACAAATATGAAAATATTCTAACTGGTGGATCTGAAGAAGAAGATTTTTTTGAATTTTTGAAAACAATTTATGGGTGCTATCAGAGTTGTACTCCTTCTGGGGCCCCCTGTGCGTGCAGCAAGTTTATTTGTATAAACTTGAATTGACATATGATAGGAAACATGCACATACAATTTGGGTCAATTTGGTCGAGTAGTTTGTGAGGATAAGTCGATAATGTATAGTTCACGACAGGACGACGTCCGACGACGGACGACGACGGACGGCAAGTGATAAGTTAAGCTCCCTTCGGTGAGCTAAAAATGGACAAACACAAGAACAAACAAAAAGAACAAACTAAATTTGAATAAAAAAGAACAAAACCCCAGGTCAGAAAAGAATAAGCCAGACAAACCCAAATCTGATCCAAAACACGAATCCGAACAAAATCTGAGTCAGAATCAGAGGCGACCACAAGAATAGGATTACAAGAAAAAAGACGAGGGAAAACAGAAATTTGAAACAGACAAAATACCTAAACGGCTTAAAAATACTGTGACGAGCAACAATGTTTGAAGGAATTGAAGATATGTCAGTCGATAACTGCCTCGACGACACGTTTTCGATCACACTGCGCCTGTATTGGGTAGGAACCCACGTAACACATCGCCAAAAAGACACACGGGATCAGTTTTGCCCATACATCCACCTTCAAAATTGCCACCCAAACATGGATAATAAAACGAAACACAACATATGATATAATGGAATTGCCGAGATTTTAGAGCGAATTTTAATGAACTGGGGCTTTTAAGCCAAAAAACTCTTAAAGAAATCTGACACCCATGATCAATCTGTTTTCAAGTTTTATACTTCATATAACGTTTGGGAAGATGGTAATGATCTTCATGTTCGTGGAACGTCTGTGTTGGTTAAGAAAGACATTATTCGCAGTAATGTACATTTGCATTCACATGTACAGACTGTAGGGGTACGCTAAACTTTAGACAAGGCAGTTGCATTATGTTCCGTTTACGTTTTACCAAGTAAAACCCAACAGCTCTATGATTTTTGAACAACTGATTCACAAGTTCCCAAACCCGTACATTTTGTTGGGCGCTTTGAATGTTCAGAGTCCCCTTTGGGGTGTTTCCTGTAACAAATAAGCCCTAAAAGGCAAACTGTAGAATAACGTATTACAAAATATGACTTGTGTTTGTTCAATTAAGGGGACACTTACCTGCATCCTGCCTGTGGTTCATACTCCTCCATTGATCTTACTATCTTACTCCTCCATTGATCTTACTATTGTCTGTCCTTCTCTCTTCATTGATATTTTTTGGACGGTTGAAGATAACTTGTGTGGGAGTGACCACTTTTCCAATTGTGTTGGAAAGTGTTGTCCCGGAAGATGAAGAGAGGGTGTCCCAGTGGAACTAACTGGCATACTTTCTCATTACTTTGTTCTTTAGAGCGCACATTTGAGAAATTTGAAGAAAGTGCTGACAAAGTGGGGCATTTTACTCAGGTATTGCCTAACATTCCCAACACAGCCATTCCAAAAACCTCGGAAAATCTAAAACGTTTTCAGCAAACCACAGTTTGATGATGATTGCAAGCAGGTTACAATAGACCACAAGAAAACTGAACGGGCATTTAATAAGTCACCCACTATAAATGATTCAGACAAATTACACACAAATCGAGGAAAAACAAGACGGCTTATAAATCAAAAAAGAGAAGCCCATGGGAAACGGATGTTTTAAACTTATTCAAGAAACACCCATTAACAAAATTTAGAAAATGATTAAAAACTAAGGGTACGTAAACAAAACCAACTGTACAACACCTGGAAGATACAACACACTAATTACATCAAAAAAGGACGTATCAAATAAATTAGTCTCAAACGTTTTAAACATTTATCGTCCGAAAAATGTAATCAAGAATTCGTTAAAATTAAAAAACAAAAGCTCAAATTTACATCCAACAATTTAGATGATTACAATAAGCGTTTTTCAATGGAAGGGTTAAATAACTCTTTGCATAAAGCAAAGGATACTGCCACTGGACCAAATGAAATACATTACCATTCTGCCACAATTAACTCTTGAAATTTTATTACAAATTGTCGATGAAGTATGGGTGACTGGCTAGTGTCCACCTTCCTCACGTAAAACAACAATAACTCCCATTCAAAGCCTGATAGAGATTGCAGAAACAACCCAAGTAATTACGGGCCTATCACCTTAATAAGATGTCTGTGTAAAATCACGGAAAGGATGATCAATGATCGACTTGTCTGGTTTCTGGAATCACACAAAGTACTTGTGAATATTCAGTGTGGTTTCAGAAGCAAACAAAAGTGTTGTGGGTCATTTGATTAGTCATGGAACGTTTATAGCAAATGCTTTTGCCAGAAAAAGAACACAGATGTATGGTCGCCATCTTCTTTGACTCGGAGAAAAAATAAGATACAATGTGGGCGTATAGGATTTTAAAAGAACTTTTTAATATGAGGCGGAGGGGGCGTATGCCTCTTTCTACAGAAAACTTTTTAAAGGACCGTCAATTTCAAATTCGTGTCGGGTCTGCATTATCTGATCCACATGAACAGGAATTGGAAGTTCCTCATGGTAGTTTTTTATCTGTTACACTTTTTCAATTAACATCAATGGCAGCATCGACGCAATTGAAAATACGGTTAATTCTTCATTGCATGGTGATGATTTTTTTTAATTTTCAAAGCAGCAATATGTGAATGCTATCGAGAGTAAACTTTAGCTGTGTTTAAACAATATTCAAAGATAGGCTTCAGAAATGGTTTCAACTATTCTAAGTCTAAAACAACTCGTCTCTGTAAGCTCCGGAGGCACCACCTTGATCCGCAATTAAAAATAGATGGTAGTCCTATTGAAGTTGTTGAGGTAGTGAAATTCTTAGGTTTATTGTTTGACAAAAAACTGAATTTTGCTTCTCACATAAAGCAGCTAAAGGTTAAATGTAAAAGGACACTTGAATAGGGTACTAACTAAAACACATGTCTGCAGATATCACTTGCTAGACCAAATTGAGACTAAGGTTGTGTGGTTTACGGTTCCGCGAGAACGTCATACCTCAAACCACTTGATGCAATTCATAATACTGGTATAAGAATTAATCTGGGAGTATACAGAACGTCGCCAATAGATTCAAAGTTTGTTGAGGCAGAGAGCCTTCTCTTGAGAAGCACATAATTAAACTACCTGCCGCCCCCAAAATGTTTCCAAACTATTGGCTTATCCACCAAACCCCGCTTATCATTCTGTCTCAGATCCTCAAAATATAGAATTCTTCAGCACACACCAGAAACATATTCCGCCATTGGGAATTATAAGTAAACCCCGTATGCAATCCGCCTGAATCTGATTAGATAAAAGAGATCCTGAACAACATATTCCCCGTGGCATCTAAGGACACCAACTATTTTTTTTGGATCTAGCTTCCTCCAGAAAGTCTGAGACAAACGCTCTGCAATGTAAACAGAAATATGCAGAAATAAAATCTAAATATAGTGCTTATAACGTGATCTACAGTACGTGGAGAGTGGATTGTAACTAAATCACCTGCAGAGTGGAGTTATCACCCAAGCCATAACTTTCAAATTTTGTACATATCGACAAAAAACACAAGCAATGTTTCAGCCAATGGACCTCCGGGTTGAACCCGGAGGTCCATTGGCTGAAACTTTGCTGGTGCTGGTTATTCCTTGCAACAAATTTGCAATTATTCCTCGGGTGGAATCTCCACTCTGCGGGTGATTTAGTGATAATACACTCTCCACGTACTGTATGCAGATGGTCTAAAGAAGGTGACAAAACTCATCAGCTGTTGTTGCTGGTGATCAGATCACCTCAATCAGAATACCAAGTAAAAGTTCGATCATCACAAGTGTAGTTAAAGCTTTACAACTTGCGCTTGAACACATCGAGAATGCTCAGGAATGTTAGTCGATTATCTTTTCCGACTCTCTTTCCTCTTTTCTAGCATTACTCAACCCCCAAGTCAAAGAACCCTCTGATTTTTTTAATTTCGTGAGAGGGTGACCACTAACATGTCTGACCGATATGATAACGTGTTTTGCTGGATACCTGGACATGTTGGTATCTCTAGTAACACAAGGGCAGACAGTGTAACAAATCAGACCTCTCAACAATGCCCATCACTGATTTAAAATTCCTTTCGTTGATTTTTAACCACATATCAGTAGGTATATTAAATCTGTGTGGCAGACTGGATGGGAGTGAGCGACAAATTACAAGCCCCATCGCTTCCGAACTACCTTTACTGGCATGTTTTAGTCTAGTAACCTTTGTAGGAGAGATCACGCCATTCTGATGTCTTATCGGCCATACAAGACTTACATATCCCTTTTTGTTAGAGGATGATATGCGACCAGAGTGCGTTCCATGTCAACAGGCGTTGAATGTGGAGTACATTCTTTTGCACTGTACAGATTTAAATCTTGTCATACGGCAGTATTTTAATATTACGTCTCTTCGAGATCTATTTTATAACACCACAAATTCTCATTAAATTCTGTCGTTCCTGAAGGAAATGAACCTTTTTAATCTATTTCGAATTGTTATTAATTTAAATTCTCATCACTCCATATCTGTTTTAACAGGTTGTTTTACATAACATTCTTTAAACAGCTGGTCTCATTTTCTCATTACTGTGTTGGCTCCTTAGTTTTATTTCTCATATTTCTACAACTTGGTTTTAGTTATTTCATGGAAGGTAATGACATATTTTTTTTTAAAAAAACATACTTTTCATATATAGCCTTAGCTCCTGGTGTGGCGTAAATCACCAATAAATAAATAAATATTATATTTTTATTTAAAATACTATTTTTAGATTTGGGGCGATTTTTTGGTAAATGTTGGGCTTGTATTCCGGACATCATTTACACATCATTTATCTATCGGCACCAAAATGTTGGCAATCCCTTGAAAAGATGAAAATTCGCTTCTAGGCGCGCTGTTTCGGTTTAATAACCTTGGCTATTTGCTTATGATATTCGCGTCAGAGGATGCGCTACATACCTACCTATCCAAAACTCGTTGTGAATATTTCCAAAGCCGTTTTCATAATCAGTCCACCCCCTATAGAAGTCTTCTGACCCATCTCGTCGCCGTTGAAACACCTGCAAGACAACAGTTTTGTTTATACTTCCCATATTCAATGTCATGAATGTGTAAAAGGTAGGAACATCATTACTGTCAGTTCGAATCCTCTGTGGAAACCATTCGACAAACCACGGTCGTTAGGAACACATGGGTGACTGATTATCGAAGTACAGAAATGAAAAACACCAGAAAACTTCTTCAGAAAACATCTAAAGTCTGTTTCTGAATAGGAATGTTCAATTCATGGAACTGTTAAAGCTGAAAGTTCCCCCAAAATGATGTAACAATCTTTAACGCAACGGATTTAACGGAACTGGATAAACGTAGCGTTCACTTCAGATTCACTCTCCATACATTCTGAATTGTGGGGTCGAAGATTTGTTTACCAACCTCAGCGGGTAATAAACTTGTCTAAAATTAAATAAATAAGTAAATATACTCGCCCAAAAAAGAAAGTGTGCATTGCAGAAATTGATCAAACTCCAAAAAAATAATTTCGTAGGTGCAAAGAGTGTTAACCTGTTCATGAATAAGTTATATTGAACACAAAAACAGCTTTCCTCGTTAAAATTGCATTAACGTTAAATGACGTGCTGCACGTTTGTGAAAAGGCATATTTTGCACATGGAGAGTCTGAAAATTCATGCAGCGGTGTGAATCCTTGGGTATTTAAACACTAAAGTAAGGCCTTCCTATCGTTCACATTCAAACTTGCGCTGCTGTTAAAACGACTCCACATTAGCATACCAAGATTGACAGTGAATCAACGTCTCCTTGCCCTGGGTATGATTAGAGCTGGCAGAACACACAGAGAGGTTGCCCAGCATTTGAACTGCCACCGTAACACTGTAGACAGGCTAGTCCATCGACATGCACAACATGATGACGTTCGAGACCGACCCCGCTCCGGAAGACCCCGAGTCACCACCCCTGCACAAGATCGGTATATCCCTGTTGTCCATCTCCGGAACCGGCAACAAACGGCAACGACGACAGCCAGGAACATCCCTAACCTGAGACGGATACATCCTCAAACAGTAATCAACCGGCTGAGAGAATATGGCTTACGTCCTCGAAGACCTGCAATTCGTCCGATTTTGATGTTACGTCATCGTCGTGCTCGACTGCAGTGGTGTAGAGTAGGGTTAGGGTTAGGGTTAGCCTAACCTAACCCTAACCTAACCTAACCCTAACCTAACCTTACCCTACCCTAACCCTAAGCCTACCTAACCTAACCCTAACCCTAACGCTACCTAACCCTAACCTTACCCTACCCTAACCCACTTCCATGTTAACTTGTTCGCTTCCATGAGGCGTAGATGCACAGCAGTAGTCGATGCAGACGGAGGTCATACCAGATATTGAGTGTGTGACTTTTGTGTTTGACCCTTAGTGTCTTTGACTCTCCATGGCACCAAGAGTATTCGTCGTAGCGTAATGAAATTTCTCGTGTTGATCACAAATTGATTCATCTGTGATTGAATAAAATTTCCATGAATGAAAATGATTTTTTTCTTTTTTTAGTGTTATTTTTTAGCATGCACACTTTCTTTTTTGGGAGAGTATAAATATGAAATACAATCAAGATTGGGGTAAACAATTAGTGTAAATAGCACACAACACTTGAGCACACGAAACAGATAGAGAAATTATTCACGGAGTTACGGAAAACTCACCTCGACCAATAATATACAAGAAAATCCGACATCATTACACAAGGTTAAATGATACGCTAATGAACCTTATCATTGATTTCACCAGTCTATTTTTATTAATCGTCGAAGTCGGAATTTAAAGGGACTTGAACTCCCTGTTGTTATGTTATTTTGTTCTGCCGAAACGCCATACATCATGTCTTTATCCGTACACCTTTTCCCATCCTCTCCCTACAATCTGCGTCTGCATTGCCTTGACGTTATGTCAGATACTGCTGAAACGAAGGTTTAAACAGACAATTACAAAAAGGATATATTCCATTAGGGCAGCGTCACTTTACAGTCGAAAGCGGGTTCGCAATTAACGTGTTTAGTTGGGATAAACATGTCTGGATTTTGATTCTAAACAAATTGCAACTTTTACTGATTTAATCACTCACATCTCAAAGAATCTTTGTAGAAAAGTTAGGTAACTCTTTGCATATCTATGGAAGTGTTAAGCAACAATAATTCCCATTCCAAAGTCTGATGAAGATCACAGCAATCCAAGTAATTACAGGCCTGTTACCTTAACAGGTTGTCTGTTTAAAACCATGGAAAGAATGATCAATGATGGACTTGTCTGGTTTCTGGAATCGAACAATCAATTTGCGAATGTTCAATGTGGTTTCAGAAGCCAGAGAAGTACTGTGGATCATTTGGTTAGACTTGAAACGTTTATAAGAAAAGTCTTTTCCAGAAACGAACATGTGTTCGCCATCTTCTTTGACCTGGAAAAAGGCTTACGATAGAACGTGGACGTATGGGATTTTAAAAGATCTTTTTAACATGAGGTTGAGAGAGCGTATGCCTCTTTTTATTGAACATTTTTAAAGGACCGCCAATTTCAAGTTCCTGTTCGTGTTGGGGCTTCGTTATCTGATCCTTACAAACAAGAATCGGGGGTTCCTAAGGGTAGTATTTCATATGTTACTCTTTTGTCAGTGAAAAGTTAGAGCATCTTCGATGCAATTGAGAATATGGTAAATTCTTCACTGTATGTCAATGATTTTTTAATTTGCTACAGTAGTAAAAATATGAATGCTATAGAGCGCAAACGACAGCTGTGTTTAAACATAATTCAAAAATGGACCACAGAAAACGGCTTTAAGTTTTCAAAAAACAAAACTAATTATGCCCATTTTTGTAAACTTCGGAAACATCACCTCCATTCGGAGTTGAAAATAGATGACAGTACTATTAAGGTTGTTAAAGAAGTGAACTTCGTGGGTTCATTGTTTGACAACTGACTTTTACTTCTCATATAAAACAACTATGAGTGAGATGTAAAAAAGCACTGAATCTCCTCGAAGTGGTTAGTAGCACAGATTGGGGTGCAGACCAAACACTATTACTCCATCTGTATAGGTCACTTATTAGATCCACATTAATTTGCGGTTCTGCGAGAGAGTCCAAGCTCAAATCACTTGATGTGATTCATAACAGTGGTATTAGAATCAACCTGGGTGCATCTAGGATGTCACCAAAAGACTCAATGCACGTTCAAGCAGTGGAGCCTTCTTCACAGAAGCGCAGAATTAAACTGTCACCCAAGTGCATTTCTAAACTGTTTGTTAACTGCTTATAACTGTGTTTCAGATCCTCAACATGTTGAGTTTTTTGAACGACGCCAGAAACATATTCCTCCATTGGGAATTAGAATTAAACCGCACATGAAGTCCGCCTATATTGCATTTGATATGACAAAACAATCGTGAACCACACATTCCTCATCGGCTTTCTAAAAAACTTACATTTATTTAGGACCTTACTTCTACCAAAAAGTCTGAAACCAATTCTTCGCAGTTCAAACAGAAACATGCTGCAATAAAGTCGATGTATAGTGCGCATGAAAGGATGTAACTTTATTTGCAGCACACGCATATATTTATATACAAACACATTGAATCTATACAGGTGGATATAAAGATGATGACAAAGTATCATCAGCCATTGTTACTGGTTATAGAATCGCCTCAATCAGAATACCGAACAAAAGTTCTATCTTCACAGCTGAAGTTAAAAAATTGCGGAAAGATAGAAATCATATCTCCACTGTGAATATAAAGAAATTTTCACCTCCACAGTATCAATCAAAATAGAGGCTTTCACACTTCTAGGTGAATACGAGTCAAATTATCACTGGAAATGATCAATTTGTTCTTAAAACGTATACACAAAAGAAAATGTAGTGTTTTAGGGTGGATATCGATAATTTCCAGAAGACTTCCTCTCTTTGTTTCATGACACGTGTTCCTCCTTGCTTGCTTTACTCAACCCCAAGTTGAAAATCCCTCTTATTTTGCAAATTAGTGAAAAGTTGAATACTCTCATGTCTGATCAATATGATATCCTGCATTGCTGTTTACCTGGACATGTTGGTATCTCCAGTAATACCGATGCAGACAGTGCAGTACAACAGTCTTTAACCAAGTCTTTCGCTAATTTTAATACTCCTTTCAGTGGTTTTAAACCACCTGTAAATAATTACATCAAATCTGGGTGGCAGACGGATCGGGATGGAGCGACAAATAACAAGCTTGTTTTTATTCTTTTTAGCTAGACTCTTCAAATCTAAAAATCATCAGGTTGATTTATGCTTTTTCACTTTTCTGTTATCCTCACTGATTACTATTCAGAACAACTTGTCTTTGCGACATTTCTATTGTGATTCGTTCATGTTTTTATTCATTATTTTTTACATCCCAATTAACGTTTTAATTTCTATTGTTTTATAGCCACGATATAGCCTTAGTTGCTGATATGGTTTTTAAAGACCAATAAAATAAATAAATAACCTCAAAGAATTTAATGCTTACTAAACGATATTATTTCAACTAGTTCAAAAGCTTTGCGATGTACGCACTTCTGTTTCAGCATTTTGCAAAAATCTTAGTTTTGAATTTGTTGGATCTTTTCGAGGAGACCATCGTTGGGGCCGGGGATAAAAAAACAACTACATAGCATACCGACGAGCCACACACATAGGGCAAACTGGACAAAC
The DNA here is from genome assembly GCA_031216915.1 of Pictodentalium vernedei. NCBI lineage: Eukaryota > Metazoa > Mollusca > Scaphopoda > Dentaliida > Dentaliidae > Pictodentalium > Pictodentalium vernedei. The sequence continues at coordinate 173,924,969 of CM062297.1, forward strand.
GATTAAAAAGATATAAAAGAGACATCGATTACAACATTTCATTCCACGATTGTTGAATTCCATCTCCTGAGGCGTGTTTAGAAACGGTATGTTTGCTTTATAAATGCTTAGAACTAATACTTGAGTCATACTACTTTCAAGAATACCATTTTGGTCACCTTTGTCTACTAATAATGGGATATAGAAAATTGTACTTTGTAAATAAGGATACGAATAAAATCAACCTTGAAAAAAATGCTGACTAGACATTTCTGTATACTGTTTCCTTTTGCATATGTTACTTCAAGTTAAAAGTTATGTATATATTATAAACTTACCAACCAGCCACCGCCTTCTGTATCTTGATCACAATAAACTGCTTGTGGATAGCCTGATGGAAAAATATTGTAAACACCACTCGTTTTGTTCCCATTTAGCAGGATGTCATAGCAGTCGACGGGTACCCTCTCTACAAGATATAAAAAGAATCAAAGTTGTTTCAATTAAGACCCCGGGGAATGGCTTGCCTGCATATGTATGTAGACAGTACACCGGCAGTCAAAGTAACAATTGCAGGAAATGTTGCATAACTTCTTCACTCAATTCTCTGCTTTCTACTTTCACTTACTGATTTGGGTATATTTGGTAGTCAGAATTCTAAATGTGGAGAATATGGTCGATGGAAGTAGCAATTCCGTCAGCGGTGATATTTCAGAATAAACAATTCTGTACAACAACAGCTGCAGTAGCAACAAAAGTTTCCAATTTTCTGACGCCATGCAATTACTGATCGCTTTTAAAGAATCTAATTTATTATCTACTCAATGAAAAATGAATGTGCTGATGATGTGCACATTTTTCACAGCAACTGAAATTAACTATTTATGACGTATTTTGTTATTATTAACCACAAGTACAAGCTCCCAGACTGGAACGTAGATACGGTGTTACTAGCTCCCGTTCTAGGCGTTCGGTTGATGTTTGATGATGTGAACGCTGTTACGCTGTGACTACGATTGGATTGTGATGTAGCGAAAAACTAGGCAGCTCAAAGACCTCTTTGATTTGAACCCCTCTCGCCAATTAAGGTTTCGATCCTCCATGGCTCTTTATTTGACGACTTTCTTACCCTTTTACTATTTCGCTGTGAAGGTAGTCACAACATACCAGCATTCATGTCATCAAACATCAAGGTGTTTATCTAGCATTAAAAACTAGTTTCAAGTATCAACTCTACATTCTCAGCACTTGTCTGTTTGTCAATAAAAATAAATATTTTAAATATTCAATTTGTATTATCGCGAAAAATGGCCCGCACATTATCAACATATTCATTTTTTATAAACATTAACCTTTTGAGTCCATATTCATTATTTGGGGTGGATCAATCAATATTTTCAATGTGCAACCTCGGTGAAGCACGTTGAAAATATTGACTGGTCTTCCCCACACATTTACTGAACAGCCATCCTATTTAATGATGTTATGACGTATGAAGCTCCTAGCCAGAAAAGCGGCCGCCCGGTTCAAATGGTTAATGTATATGCTTTAAAACGCGATCGGCGACTGTGAAGCGTTGGAAAATTGAAAAACGTCGATAGAATATTTGTTGTTGAGTATTGGTTATTTATATCAACATCCGCCTCCCGTAAGATAGCGGCGGTTGAAACACTTTTCTTAATCGTTCACACAATCCAGTGCTGTGATCAGTGTCGGGCACCCTTTTATTTCGACAAAATACTATTAGCGCGGATGAAAATAAAGTTCCCGTGCGGTTGATTGAATTCTAATTCTGACATATGCAGTATTAGTCTTGACCAATGAAAATTCTTATCTTCCGTGAATAGACGGTCAAGTATCAGAATTGATATATACATTTTTTTATTTAATTTGACGTATCCATTTCAATAGTTTATACTATAAAAAGCATATGTCAAAATAATAATTACCCAGAAGTTTCGCCAACACCCCTATTTATTTTAAACCTGTTCTATGTTTTAACCACCCGAAGCTTCTTGGTTTAAAGTGAAATGAAACTTGCATATAAGCAAGTTTTAATTTGGTTCTAACTGAACTCCTCTACAATGTTTAAGAAATCAGATTTCACTGATAATAAAAAAGATAATAATAAATTGTTGTGTTATTATCTAAAGATACGAAATTGAAAAGACGAGAGAATTTTTTGTTTTTCTTGTACAATCAGGTCTTTCACGTATCTAATTCCCGAATGCCATAGTTAGCTCGGACCCAATCTGCGCGCAGGCCAGACAGGATATGGGACTACGTTCAGGAAGTATGACCTGCTTGAGTCCATCAAGAACAGTGTGTGCCTCGTACCTACACTCTAATACAGCTACGTATTCTGTAAGGAGTGCAGTCCTCCTGAGTACATTTCTGATACGCTTGAAAAACCACACGGCTTCAAACTTAACACATAAATGGTAATGGAGAATCAGACAACCTGATACTGGGCATGTAAGTAATATTATTTCGAGATCGAGATCTGCGTGTATTTGTACTTTTATTACAACTACTTTGAAAATAATGATCAGTGTTTTAAATCTCGTGTTTAAATAAAATCGTCTAATCTTTTAAACAAGCATGGATATATCCGGGAAGGCACCCTTCAGTTGTTTTCACGAGGACCGACACTAGGGGACATCCGTATTACCTGCGATTACACATGGCTATCCACTACAATGTACACAGGCAGGAGCTTCTGTTGGGAAGCCACTGGGCAGTGACACGAACTTTCCATTTTCCAACAGTTTCCACAGAGATGCCCCCCCCCCCCCAAAAAAAAAGAGATTGGAATACTCCTCCCGCTGGTGACCGCCCGTAACTGTCCGCTTCGCACACAACTAGCCGATCGCAACAGCACCCTTGATTAAAATGTGTCTCCACCTCCCAAAATCATAATTCTGGACCCACCACTGGAAAGGTCGTAACATTTGAAATACCGTCTATCACATTTGTGAAACATATATTTTGATGTCACCACTCTTGTATACTGACAGTCGCAGAAATATGACAGTAGAGATACATTTTGAATGGTGTCCATTTCCATTCTTCTTCCTTGATCATAAAAGCACAAACATGCTACAACTGTTTACTTTGCAAATCGATTAAGCAATGGATATAATCAACTAATCGCACCCTACTTCGATAAGTATCTACTTACGACTCTGCAGTTTGCGTTGAAATCTTTGTACTCCTCGCTTCCTTCTTCTATCCCTACACACATTCTTCGCTCATTGCCGACATTAATTCCGCGTCATTCAAATACTGCTCTTCAAACCACTCCATACAGGGGCGGCGGAACGATTTTCAAAGTGGGTGGCTGGATCGGGCGATGGATGGTCGTCGGTATGAAAAACTTAAATTCCGGGGTCCCAAAACCCCCATCTGAGTGGATATTTTGAAATTTTTCAGGAGATGTATTTGAAAGATTTCACACTTTGAGAGCCGTTAAAAACGTCGGTAAAGCATACAGGTGAGGTCTATTTATCAGCTGATAAATAGACCTCACCTATATACTTTACAGCAATTATACTGTCTGTGGATTATCTTGTCTGGGGTGAATTTGGTACTTGTATGTCTGTAAGATTACGAACTACTTCAGTTAACCGATTTTTTAACAGACTGTATATATTTTAGCGTGTGCTGCCACTTACTGCAAAAATGATCCGAAATCCATCGAGACTGAACCAGTACATGAGAAACATAGCTGACGAGAATATGGGGAGGCTCTGGATCCGCCCGTTGTTTCACCAATCATTGGTTGTGTTAAAATATATGCAAGCAAAAATACATGGCCCGGCAAAAAAAGTGGAGGGGCTGAACCCACCCCCACTCCACACTCCCCCCCCCCCGCTTCCGCCGCCCCTGTCATAATAATTTATATCCCACCAGTTTTCTCGATTGCTTTCGACGAGTAACGGTTTGAATGTGAACAAATTCGTTACGCCTTATAACAATGCAGCACGGGGAACAACGTTGGCTGGTTTCCTATCAGTAGAGATGCGCGTCATGTACGTCAACCGATGTTCCTGTTATATCAGTAGAGCCCGATAAGAGGCAATTCTGGGAATGACAATCATATCTGATAAAACGCTTTTCGTTTTTCGTCAGACAAATTGGTGGTTGCTCGAATGCCAACATTTTCAGTGGTATCAAATACCATTTGAATGAAAGTGCTCGTTATAAGTTTATGCCAATCGAGCAGTTATGTTCATGAAAACATTGCTTGTATCATTATTATTTTGTAGAATTGCTTTCGTTTACGACCTGTTTCGTTTAATATTGTTTTAAAAAATATATATGTGGTCGCGATAGGTTTCGATGACTCAGTGGTTTCTGCACTGAACTTCAAACCGAAAGGTCCACGGTTCAGTCCCCGCCAGGGGTAACTGCGTTGTGTCTTTAGGCAAGGCATTTCATTCCGATTGCCCACGGTGGTGCTATATACTTATGCCTACTGCACGTCGATGGGCCCCTGTGTTTTTCAACTAAACCTAACCCTGCTTGTGCTGAGTTAGTATGATGGGGATTCTGACGATTGCTCACCGTTTCTCGATAGGTCTCTCCGGGTACCCCGGCTCACTCCACCCGTAAAAATGTCCAACATGAGGTGATCCTGGCTGTCCAAAGTGCCGCTCAATCACAGTAAATAAACAAATAAATAAATAAATAAATAATTATATTGAGATGGACAACAACATCGTGGATAGGTCTTCATATTTTCTTCAAACGTCGCTCACGGGTATGTTTCCTAGGCCCAGTTTTGCACCGTTATGAGGAAAAGGGCCTCTAACATTCCCAAATAACACTTCCTCATGCTGCCTGTGTTAAAAGTGAATTTGTATTGTAAATGCGTTGTCCTGGATAGAGGTTTTATTACACGCCTGTTCTTTGAAATCCCCATCTACAGCACACTAAACCATGCGAAAGTGAAAATCCGTTCCGCACATATGTGCGGAACAGAAATCGTTGACGGACTATTTTTATATAGAAGCGAAATTTCACTGGAATTGTCTACAAATCGTGCAACGCAAGTACAATTTGAATGGCTAACGATAATTAAAAATTGTCCCCTGAGTTCCAGTGTGTTGGAACTCAGGAGACGAAATAGTAACACGGGTCCCCCCCCAAAAAAAAAAAAAAAAAAAACATGGTTGGCAATAAAATGTGCTGTTTTTTGTTGATAGTTCTCAAATGAATTGCTGAATATTCTTCTTATAATTGTTTTTAAGAGGGGAAGGCGTGTAATAAACACAGAACGACACACACGTATGATGGGTTAATTGATATGGCACTTGTGCTATCGCGGAAGCATAAAATTCGAGGCCTGCGGCCTCTCCATCATCTATTGAATCCTGACCGCCGGGTGACACTGAGGGATTTTCGAATTCCGTATTAGATTGTTGGTATCAGAACGGGGTCAGCATGGAGAACGTCAATCAAGTCTGCCCAGGTTACCAACCGTTTGTAGGTACGTTTTATTTGTGTAAATCTTAGGGGGGGGGGTTGACCATCCCCTACTAGGCGGGTCCGTAGGTGGCGGATAGAGAACGGCCTGCTCAAGTGCGCCGGCTTGCTGGTTTTAGATTAGCAGGTTTGCTCAATTGAGCTGCTTTGCTTCGGAATATAAAAATACGCAGCCCCGGACCAAAATGGTCAATCCTGCTAATACCATCTTGCGGGCACCTTATTCTCCCGTGAGGTGCATTCTCCTTCCGGAGGAAGGAATCCTGGCAGATGAGGACAGATAGGGCCACGCTGAGAGCAAATCTCTGGGATGGAAATCAGGTTGTAAACACTGCTTTGACCTGTTCCACATCTCTGAGACCTGTCCAATACACTGCTTTGGCCCCAACTTCGGGAGTAGAAGGATGGTCGGATGGTCCGTTCTGGCCAATCAGGAGCCCCCAACACCACAAATTCAGGGTGTCACGTTGGGGGGGGGGGGGGGGGGGTGGGTGCATCTGGGGGTCATTCAACCAGTCATTTCTTTTAATCACATATCATAATTGCCATTGTGTACTGTTTTAGAACACATTATATTTTAACACAACTAGTTTTTCTGTTCTGTCTGTTTGTTTACAAGTCGTAACTTTAATTACAGGGTTTTGTACAGTGATTGATTGTATGGACGCCTTCTGAAGACATGGCACTTCCACACACGGGTCAATCAGTCAGTGGTATGCCTCGGCATCAAAACTGACTAAGTATACTGCTCCATACCAGGTATGTGGGAATACCGGCAACCCGGCAGGTTCACTGCGTGGCAGTAACCCTACCCCTTGTTGGACTCTGTGGTGGGTGGGAGCCGGGGCAGTGAACGTTTTATTTTTATACCATGGCAAATCCAACAAAAGTCAAAAGGACTTTTTTAGTTACTGACCTTAGAGAATCTGACACTGACAACGACTTAATTGCGTCTTTAATGCCACCAGAGGATAACATTCCAAAATGTATTTTAATAAAGTCTAGATGAAAATAGGAATTTAGGTACCATAAACCCCTTTGCACTTGAGAAAGCCATCAAAGGCATCACGGGAACTGTTCAAGATGTTAAAAAGTTGAGATCTGGTGATATACTAATACAATGTAATAAACAAAGCCAGGTACATAACCTTATGCACACTATCAAAATTATCAACCACATTCACTAAATTCTTGTAAAGGTGTCATAAGAACTAGAGAACTGGCTGATATGATGAAAAATGAAATTACAGTAGAGCTCAAACCCCAAGGAATAACAGCCGTGAAATGCGTTAAAATCAAAAAGGAAGGCAAAATTATAAAAACAAATACTTACATATGCACCTTTGATGGCACCAGACCTCCCAAAAATATTAAAATTGGCTACTTGAACGTCAAAGTCGATCTGTACATTCCAAATCCACTTCGATGTTTCAGGTGCCAATAGTTTGGTCATGGACAGAATACCTGTCGAGACAAGCAGACATGTCACAAATGCAGTAACATTCATGAAGGGCAATGTGAAACAAGAACATATAAATGTATTAACTGTCAGGGCAATCATATGTCATCTTCGAAGGATTGCCCTGTCTGGAAAAAGGAAAAGACAATACAAAAAATCAAGTGCGAAAAGAAAATCAGTTTCAACGAGGCCAGAGACATTGTGTCACCCATGCCTGGCATGAATATATCAACACCTTCATATGCCAAAACATTAAAACAAATTACCAACACGATCGGTCGAATGTCAGACACCATGGACATGGATCAGCAATAGCGCCATTCCATCTTTATTACAGGCCTTTACAATACATCATTCAGATCAAGTAGAACCAAAATCAACGCAAAAACAAATATGTAGAAAAAAAATGAACTCAGAAGACAGAGAAAAGGAAGCAAAATTAGAACAAAACAATGACCAAACTAAACCTAAACCGAAACCAGAATCACAAAATCGAAGTCAGAGTCTGAGAAGAAAGCTAGAAAGAGACAAAAATAAAACAGAAAAACATGAACAGTTCTCAGACAGAACACCTAAGGCTCTTCAAGACTCTGTGATCCGCAGCAGGTTTGAAGGCCTTGAAGAGATGAAAGTCGGTGAATGCATTGATGAAACGTTCGAGCTCTTATGCTCGAAACCCTCTCAGAATAGTCACCAAGGAAAAAATCACCGAAGAAACATACTGGGGCTATATCACCCATACGTCCACCATCCCAATCTCCAACCAAAATTGGATAATACACAGAAAAATAATATAATTCAGTGGAATTGTTGAGGTTTTAGAGCTAATTCCAATGAACTGAGTCTTCTAAGCCAAAATTATAAACCTGCAGCTTTTTGCCTGCAGAAAACTCCTTTAAAGAAACCTGAAACACCAGATCATTCAGCTTTTAAGCATTATACATCGTATAATGCCTGGACAGATGAAACTGATCTTCATATTCGCGGAACGCCCGTCTTGGTTAGAAACGACATTATTCACAGTCCTGTATCTTTGCAATCAAATTTACAGGCTGTAGCGGTACGCCTAACCTTAGACAAGACAATCACCTTATGTTCTGTTTACGTTTCACCAAGTAAAACGCTACAATTAAATGATCTTGAGTTACTTGTCCAACAGCTCCCAACTCCATATATTTTGTTGGGTGTTTTTACCGCGCATGGCCCTATTTCGTGTCATTCTGAAGTCGAAAAGATGCAAAAGGTAAACCTGTAGAAGAGTTCATTACAAAATATGACTTGTGTTTGTTCAGTGACGGGTCTGACACTTATCTGCATCCCGCATCTGATTCGTATACAACAATTGATCTTTCAATTACATGCCCTTCTATCTTCCTTGATTTTTCTTGGAAATTAGAGGATGTCGTCTTGTGTTGGATTGACCATTTGCCAATAGTGTTTGAAAGTGTGGTTCCGGTGGACGATGGGAGAGTGCCCCAGTGGAACTTTAAAAAGGCTTTCTGGGACACTTTCTCATCGCTTTGTTCTGAACGCCTCACACGGGAAAAATTTGAGGAAAGTTCTGACCTGATTGAACATTTTACTTCAGAGTTGATGTCATCACACTGCAAACCAAAACATTCCTAAAATCGCGGCGAATCCAAAACGTTTCACTAAACCATGGTTTGATAATGAATGTAAACAGGCTTTAATGGATCGCAAGAAAACTGAACGGGAATTTAACAAGTCGCCAACCACACATAATTTAGATAAAATACACATCAATCGGGCAAAAACAAGACGACTTATAAAAGAAAAAAAAGAAAAGATCTTGGGAAACTAATGTTTCTAAGATTAACCAAAACACCCCATCAATAAATTTGGAAAATGATTAAAATAATTAAAGGAAAAGAAACAAAATCAACTGTACAACACCTGCAAGAAAACAACACTTTAATTACATCCAAAAAAGACATTTTAAACAAATTGAAAACCACATTTACTAAACATTCGTCGTCTGAAAATTGTAATCCAGAATTTATCAAAATTAAAAAAAACAACAAGAAAAACAAAAGATCAAATTTACCTCCAATAATTTAGAGGATTACATTGAACCTTTCTCTATGGAAGAGGTAAGTAACACTTTGCATAGAGCGACGGATACTGACAATGGTTCCGATGAAATACACTACACAATTTTAAAACATTTGCCACAATCCTCACTGGAACTTTTATTGTCAATCTTTAATTACCTTTGGGTGACTGGCCAGTTTCCACCTTCCTGGCGAAAGGCTACAATAATTCCCATTCCAAAGCCCGATAAAGATCTCAGCAACCCAAGCAGTTACAGGCATATCGCTTTAACAAGTTGTCAGTGTAAAACCATGGAACAGATGATCAAAGATAGACTTGTCTGGTTTCTGGAATCGAACAATCTATTTGCGAATGTTCAGTGTGGTCTCAGAAACCAGAGAAGTACAGTGGTTCATTTGATTAGACTAGAAACGTTCATAAGAAATACCTTTCCCAGAAAAGAACATGTGGTCGCAATCTTCTTTGACCTGGAAAAGGCAACATGATACAACATGGGCGTATGGGATTTTAAAAGATCTTTTTAACATGGGGTTGAGAGGGTGTATGCCTCTTTTTATTGAATTTTTTTTAAAGGACCGCCAATTTCAGGTTCGTGTTGGATCAACGTTATCCGATCCGCACAGACAGGAATTGGGGGTTTCTCAGGGTAGTATCTTATCCGTTACCCTTTTGTTGGTGACAATTAATAGCATCATCGATGCAGTTGAGAATATGGTAGATTCTTCGTTGTATGTAGATGATTTGTTAATCTGCCATAGCAGCAAAAAGATGAATGCTATAGAGCGCAAACTTCAGCTGTGCTTAAACAGAATTCAAAAATGGGCCACAGAAAACGGTTTTACGTTTTCAAAGATGAAAACAAATTGTGTTCCGCTTTGTAAGCTTCGGACACATCACCTTGATCTGGACTTAAACATTGGAGGGAGTCCTATTAAAGTTGTTAAGGAAGTGAAATTCTTAGGTTTTCTATATTATATGTATCTAAACTTTTGGCTAATCCATCAAATCCTGCTTATAATTGTGTTTCATAACCTCAAAATGGTGAATTGTTTAACCGACATCAGAAACATATTCCTCCATTGGGAATTAGAATTAAACCCCACTTGGAGTCAGCCAAAATTGATTCTGATTCTATTAAAGAAAACAGTAAATCACATATTCCTCCTTGGCATCCTATAAAACCTACAGTTATTTTAGACCTTTCTTCTACCAAATTTATTTATTTCTTAGGGTTAAACGACACATTAACGACTAGGGTCATATCATGTCGGTGACAGTTTTACGGGTGGAGGAAGCCGGAGTATCCGGAGAGAACCACCGAGCAACGACGTGCAGCTGTCAGCTCTCCAACATCATAACTCTGAAGTCTTCACCGCGGCACAGGCGAGGGTTAGATTGGTTGAAGACATGCGCGTCATCGATGTGCAGTACGCCTTAGAACACAGCGTCATCGTACCCCATGTAGGCAATCGGGGTGAAGTGTTTTGCTCAAGGACAATACGCGGGAGCGCGAATCAGTCGCTGAAATGGTCACCCATCCAACTGCTAACCGCGTTCGACGTTGCTTAACTTCGGTGATCTGACGAGAACCGGTTACCGCGACGCCACCGCGCTCCCTGCTTCTAACATAAAATATGATTCTCTGCAGTTTAACCCTTTACCCAACGCAGACGATATCAACATTTATTATTTTAAATATCATTTTTTAAAATATCTGAAAAATCTCAACAAAACCATATCATGTGACCCCTCGTTGGAACGAGCTCGTTCCAACGAGGGGTCACATGATATGGTTTTGTTGAAATTTTTTTTAAAATAATATTTTTTCAACTGCTGAATTTGCATATTACGCGGGCGGATGCGGGCGGACGCGGGCGATTCGTTGGGTAAAGGGTTAAACAAAAACATGCCGAAATAAAGTCCACGTATAGTACATATACAAGGATCTATATAGATGGATCTAAAGATGGTGACAAAGTTTCATCAGCTGCTGTTACTGGTGATCATATCACCTCAATCAGAATACCGAATCAGAGTTCTACTTTCACAGGTGAAGGTAAAGCTATTCAACTCGCGCTTGGACGCACCCAGAATGTACAGGAAAAGAAGTCGATTATTTTTTCCGACTCTCTTTCCGCTTTACTTACTTTTCTTACAGGTTATGAGACATCAAGGTGTAGTTGCAAAAAATACCCAGACCCACCTCTTCAAATGTGTGTAGGAAATGCCAGGTAAATAGTAACTTGTGTAGCGCCAATGCAGATAATTTGTAAATCTCATTTCGCTTAGCGGCAAAACCTTTTATCAGATCTCCAAATTATCTACATTGATATTGCAGCAGTTATTATTTTATATTTATTATTTATATATGACATTCATATATAACGGTATGTTTTAAAAACATTTTTCCCCCAAATCACATTTTTAGATCAACTTGACAACTTCAAGTATAAGCTATTGCAATGGATTGCGATCCGTCGTCCTTCCAAACCTCTATACGTCTGTCTGTCCGTCCGTACGTTTCTATGTCCGTTCACAATTCCTTTCCTATGGGGTTTGAAAATCCCCCACTGGGCGGGTCCTCAGGTGTCAGATAGAGGACGGCCTGCTCAGTTGGGCAGGTTTGCTAATTTCTAATTGGCAGGTTTGCTCAACTGAGCTGGTCTGCTGCGAAATACACAAATACGCAGCCCCAGACCAAAATGATCAATCCTGCTAATACCATCTGGCAGACACCTTGTTCTCCCGTGAGGTGCGTTCCGAAGGCCCCGGAAGAAAGAATCCTGGCAGTTGAGGACTGGTGGCACCGGTTAGGGCAGTCTCCAAGATGGAGATCAGGTCGTAAACCATGTTTGCCCCTGGTCTCCATTTTCAGATAATGTCCAACACACTGCTTTGACCCCAATTTCGGGAGTAGACGGATGGTCGGATGGACCGTTCTGACCAATCGGGAGCCCCCAACCCCACAAATATCGAGTGTCACGTCGGGGGGGGGGGGGGGGGTGGGGGGGGTGGGGGGGGGGGCATTTGGTGGTCATTCAAGCAGTCATTTCGTTCAGTTTTGTTTTACCATTACTACCCAAACTGACTTTTAATAATTTTGATACCTTTTAACATCTTCCGTTTTGTTGCACTGTCTGCGTCGGTTGTCAGAAGTAGTTTTTGTTGTACTGGTTTTTAATGAAATGATTGGTTGAATGGCCCCCACGATCTGGCACTTCCCATAAACATTCGACTGGTCAATCCTCCAGTGGTATCCTGTGAAGGATATATTTTCAAGAGTGCCCCCAGGATTAATGCTTGGACTGGAGGTGGAATTGGTCTCATGTGCCGAGAGAATATACAAATTAAAACCTCAACCCAAGGAGATAAATCCTCTCTTGAACATGCCGAATGGACTCTAAGCTGGGCTGCCACCAACATCCGAACTATGGGTGTATATCGACCACCTTACTCCAAAAATCATCCTATCTCGACCAGTATTTTCTTTGAAGAATTTTCTGTGTATCTAGAATCCATTGTTATGTGTTCTGAAAAAACTCCTTACCATTGGTGATTTTAATATATGGATAACAACAATGACAGTGATGCTAACAAGTTTATGAACCTCTTAGGAACATTTGGTTTACAACAACATATTACTGGGCCTCCTCATACCCCTGAACACACTCTTGACCCTATCATCACAAGATGTAATCATGACTTTCAGCTTTCTGAGCCATTAATCCCATTCAGATTATTTGACCATTCATTTGTTGAGTGCACACTAGGTGTTCGAAAACCATCACTGACACGTAAGAAAGTAACACTCCGAAAATGCAATCAAATTGACATCAACAAGCTTAAATGTGACATCGAAAAATCAGATTTGTGTAATTCTCAGTGTGCTAACCTGGATGATCTGGCAAAATCATACAGCAACACATTATATTGTCTACTGGATCAGCATGCCCCTCTGAAAACAAAAAACATTAATTATTTGCCCAAATATACCCTGGTTTACCAATGAACTGAGCACTCTAAAAGCTAATCGCAGAAAGCGGAGCGGGAAAGATTTAAATCTTACAATGAGGAAGCAGCGTAAAAGACTATTCGTAATCAGTTCTCCAACAAAATAAAGATGTCAGAAAATCTTCCTACACAACATGTGTGGAAGCTTGTAATGGTGACAGCAAAAAACTGTTTAAAGTTGTTAAAAATCTGTGTACAGAAAATCAACGTGTGTCATTTCCTCCACACGATAATCCATCAAAGCTAGCCGATCAATTTGGCGAATTCTTCATCAAAAAAATAAAATTAATTCAGGAAAAAATTCAGAACATAAATGTAGACAAAACTGACACCAAACAGAGACCATCAGAAAAAGAGCTTTCAACTTTTCGACCATTAGAAATCCACGAGGTAACCAAGTTAATAAAAGAATCTTCAAATCCCTCATGTGAACTTGACCCAATGCCAACATCTATTGTCAAATCATGTGTAGACTCTTTAGCTCCTGTAATCACAAAAATCATCAACATGTCTCTGCTAGAAGGATATGTGCCTGATGCGTTGAAAATAGCAATTGTTAATCCTCTTCTGAAGAAACAAGGTGCGGAACTTGTGTTTAAAAACTTCCGACCAGTGAGTAACTTACCGTTCGTCTCTAAGCTGTGTGAAAAAGCCGCAATTGACCAGCTAATGTTACATAGTGATGTGCATGCTCCATTACCGTCCAACACATCTGGATTCAGAAAATGTCACTCGACTGAAACGGCATTGCTCAAGGTTCAGAATGACATCCTCCTTAATATGAAGTCATTGCTTGTTCTTTTAGACCTTTGTGCTGCTTTTGACACTGTTTGTCATAAATCTCTGCTAGAGACAGTGAATTCTGATTTTGGACTTAATGGTGTAGCTGCTAGCTGGCTATCATCAGACCTCAATAATAGACAGCAGCGTGTATCAATAAATGGTAATCTGCCAAAAGACTTCCATCTTGAATGTGGAGTCTCACAGGGCAGTTGCCTTGGTCCTGTTCTGTTTATATTCTATATTTCAAAAATGTTCACCATCATTGAATCTCACCTGCCTGATGTCCATGGTTATGCTGTTGACACACAGGTCTATTTCTCTTTTCGACCATCAATCAAGGATCAAACTAAAGCTCTAGAAACTATTGAGGCATGCATTTCGGACATTCGCGCATGGATGGTTTCAAACAAATTAATGATAAATGATGATAAGACTGAATTCCTAATAATTGGTTCACGACAGCAACTCACTAAAGTTGACATCAATTTAGTGAAGGTAGGAGATTCTGTCATCAGTGCGAGTAACAGTGTACGTAATCTTGATGCCTTCTTCGACTCTACCAAGTCTGTGGAGAGACATGTTACAAATATGTGCAATAAGGCTTTCAGGGATCTATACAAAGTTAAACGGATAAGACAGTTCCTCGCGAAAGACTCAACAAAAGTCCTAGTTAATGCCTTTGTAACTTCACATTTGGATTATTGTAATGCCTTACTGTTCAACCTTCCACAATATCATTAGTCACGCCTGCAGATGGTACTACATGCATCAGCCCGAGTGATCACTCCTGTTCTGAGGGATATGCACTGGCTGCCAGTCAAGTACAGAATAATTTTCAAAACTTTTTTATTAGTTTTTAAGACACAAAACAACATATCACCAGCCTACTTAGAAGAACTCCTTAATACCAAGAATGTGTGTCAATACAACCTGAGGTCCGATGGTAAAATGCTACTACATGTTCCAAAACATAGGTGCAAGACATTTGGAGATAGGTAATTCTCATTTGCTGGCCCTCACTTGTGGAATAAATTACCAGAACACTTAAAAAGACTGTCAAATGTCAACCTTTTCAAGAACGATCTCAAAACATACCTGTTTCAAAAAGCCTACAAGTGGTGTTGTGGACTGTAAGATACTGTATATATTCCGTTTGTATATTTGCACGAGCTCAGTAACATGTACAGCGCCTTAGAATATGGTTCTATATCTTCTGAAGTATAATTTTGGCACTATACAAATGTGTATATTATTATTATTATTATTATTATTAGCATCAACGCTGGGGGAGTATACTGTTTATGTACTTCTGGTGCTGTTGGCTGGATATCCGCGACTTTAACCCCCTTAGGCTCAAAGTAAGGGTGGGAGTCATGAGCAGATGAATTTCAAATCAAATAAATAATGGCAACCACAAACAACACCAAAAAACAGAAACGAGGTCGAGATTTATTTTATACAGATTCTGATTCTGATCAGATCAAGACATTAAAAATTCAAGAAACTGGCCCAAATTTATTATCATTTATGCTGCTGATGAGGGTAAAAGGGTTGCCAATATCAACCCTTTTGCCCTTGAAAAAGCTATAAAAGGAATTGCTGGCAGAGCTAAAAACATCAAAAAGCTGAGAACTGGCGCTCTAATTTATTAAATACAACTAAGCTTGCAGATATGGAGGTGAATGTTTTCCCTCATACAACACTAAATAACAGCCGAGGTGTAATTAGAACAAAAGAACTAGCTGGCATTGATGTTCTCGAGAAAAAAAATGAACTGAAGCCACAGGGTGTAACAGACGTTAAAAATATCGAAATTAGAAAAGATGGTTCAACAAAAAAGCAAAAC
The DNA here is from genome assembly GCA_031216915.1 of Pictodentalium vernedei. Classification (NCBI taxonomy): domain Eukaryota; kingdom Metazoa; phylum Mollusca; class Scaphopoda; order Dentaliida; family Dentaliidae; genus Pictodentalium; species Pictodentalium vernedei. Next base: position 173,940,607 of record CM062297.1, read on the forward strand.
AAATACTTTTATATTAACATTTGATTCGTCTCAACCACCAAAATCACTCAAAGTTGGTTATATGAACATGAAAGTCGATTTATATATACCAAATCCACTTCGATGCTTCAAGTGCCAGAAATATGGTCATGGGCAAAATAACTGCAGGGGTCAAGCAATATGTTACAAATGCGACCAACAACACCCAGAGCCATGTAACAATGCTATCAAATGTGTAAACTGTCAGGGCAATCACATGTCATCATCTAAAGATTGCCATGTCTGGAAAAAAGAAAAAAACAATTCAAAAAGTAAAATGTGAAAAGCAAATAAGTTTTAAAGAGGCCAGAGACATCGTTACAGCAATGCCTTGTATGAGTACGTCATCTCCATCACATGCTACCAAACTGTCACAAAAATTGCCAACTCAGTCAGTAGAGTGCCAGACACAATATACATGGCTCAAAGGAACAACCCCAACTCTAGTGAAAGCTTTTACCATAGATCAACCAGTGCCACAGTCCACCAAAACAAATACAGACACCCAAACAACAGACATACTACCACAACCCAGTCAGAAACAAGAACAATCCACTCATCTATCCCATTCAGAACTCCAAAAAGATCAAAGACCTAAAGCAGAAAATAATAAACCAAATAAATTCAAAAAAGATCAGCAGCCTAGACAAAAATTGAGTCAGAGTCAGAGACGAGAACATGAGAATAAGAAAAAAGAAAAACAGAAACTAGAGTCTGACAGATTACCCAAACGCCTTCAAAATGTTGTTACGAGCAACATGTTTGATGGCATTGAACAAATGTCCATCGATGAATGCATCGACGACATATTTTCAACCAAATTACACATGAATTCCCCTCAGAGTAGATCTCCCCGTAAAACATCACCAAAGAGAAATACTGGGGCAATATCTCCCATACGACCACCAGCAAAATCGCCACTCAAACATGGCTAACACACATAAACACAATATAATACAGTGGAATTGTCGAGGTTTTTAATGAACAGGGCCTTTTAAGCCAAAATTATAAACCTGTTGCTTTTTGCCTGCAGGAAACTCCTTTAAAGAAACCCGAGGCTCAATATCATTCAGCTTTTAAGCATTATACATCCTATAATGCCTGGGCAGATGATAATGATCTTCATATTCGTGGAACGACTGTCTTGGTTAGGAACGACATCATTCATAGTTCTGTACCATTACAGACAAATTTACACGCTATGGCGGTACGCCTAACTTTGGACAAAACAATTACAATTTGTTCTATTTACGTTTCACCAAGTAACGCCTTACAACTGAATGATCTTGAGCTGCTGGTCCGACAACTCCCAACTCCATACATTTTGTTGGGTGATTTTAACGCTCATAGCCCCCTTTGGGGTCATTCCTGCAGTCAAGAAGATGTAAAAGGTAAAACTGTAGAAGAGTTCATTAAAAATATGGCTTGTGTTTGTGCAATGAAGGGCCAGATACTAACCTTCACCCCGCATCTGGCTCTTACACTTCATTTGATCTAACAATTGCATGCCCTTCTGTCTTCCTTGATTTTTCTTGGAAGGTAGAAGATGACTTGTCCCGGAGTGACCACGTTTCGATTGCGTTGGAGAGTGTAGTTCCGGAGGATGATGAGAGGGTGCCCCAGTGGAACTTTAAAAAGGCTGACTGGGACACTTTCTCATCGCTTTGTTATGAACGCCTCACACGGGAGAAATTTCAGGAGAGTACTGACCAGATTGAACATTTCACCACAGAGTTGATTGACATTGCAAGCCAAGTCATTCCTAAAACCTCGGGAAATTCAAAGCGTTTCACTAAACCATGGTTTGATACTGAGTGCAAACAGGCTATAAAAGATCGCAAGAAATTTGAGAGGGAATTTAATAATTCACCACCCCACAAAATTTGGATAGATTACGTATAAATCGGGCAAAAACAAGACGACTTTTAAAACAAAAAAAGAAAAGTTCATGGGAAACTTACGTTTCGAAACTGAATCAAAACACCCCCATCACTAAAATTTGGAAAATGATTAAAAAAATTACAGGGAAAGAAACAAAATCAGCTGTACAACACCTATAAGATAACAACACATTCATTACACCAAAACAAGAAATTCCAAGTTGACCTCTACATTTTCGAAACATTCGTCGTCTGAAAATAGTAACCCAGACTTCCTCAAACTTAAAAAACGAGAAAAACAAAAGATTTCATTTACATCCAATAACTGATTACGGATTACAACGAACCTTTCGCTAAGGAAGAGTTAAGTAACTCTTTGCATAGAGCAAAGGATTCTGCCACTGGACATGATGAAATACACTATCAACTTTTAAAACATCTGCCTCAAACTTCACTTGCACTATTATTATACAATTTTAATGACATTTGGGTGACTGGCCAGTTTCCACCATCCTGGCGAAAAGCTACGATAATTCCTATTTCCAAGCCTGATAAAGATCACAGCAACCCTAGTAATTATAGGCCTATTGCCTTAACAAGTTGTCTGTGCAAAACCATGGAGAGGATGATCAATGTTCGACTATTTATTTATTTATTTATTGATGTTTAAGGTCACATATTTATGCACAATGGCTAATCATGACCGTCACAGTTTTACGGGTGGAGGAAGCCGTAGTACCCGGAGAGAACCACCGAGCAACGACGAGCAGCTGCCAGCTCCCCAACATCGTAACTCCGCACGCTGTGTACTAAGGCGTACTGCACGTCGATGGTACGCATGTCTTCAACCAATCTAACCCTGCCTGTGCTGCTGTGCGGAGTTACGATGCTGGGGAGCTGGCAGCTGCTCGTCGTTGCTCGGTGGTTCTCTCCGGGTTCTCCGGCTTCCTCCACCTGTAAAACTGTCACGGTCATGATTAGCCATTGTGCATAAGTATGCGACCTCACACATCAATAAATAAATAAATAAATAAACAAATAGACTTAAAACGTTTATAAGAAATGCCTTTGCCGAAAAAGAACATGTGGTCGCCATCTTCTTCGACCTGGAAAAGGCATATGACACAGCGTGTACGTATGGAATTTCAAAAGATCCTTTTAACATGGGGTTGAGAGAGCGTATGCCTCTTTTTATTGAAATCTGTCTAAGGGACCGCCAATTTCAGGTTCGTGTTGGGTCAACGTTATCTGATCCTCACGAGCAGAAGGTGGGGGTTCCGCAAGGTAGTATTTTATCTGTTACTCTTTTCTCAGTAAAAATCAATAGTATTATTGATGCAATTGAGAATATGGTTGACTCGTCATTGTATGTAGATGACTTTCTAATCTGCTATAGCAGCAAAAAATGAATGCTATAACGCGCAAACTTCAGCTGTGTTTTAATAGGATTCAAAAATGGGCAACAGAAAATGGTTTCAAAGACAACAAAATATTGTGTTCATTTTTGTAAGCTTCGGAAATATCCCCTCGATCAGGAGTTGAAAACTGATGGGAGTCCTATTAAAGTTGTTAAACAAGTGCAATTCTCAGGTTTGTTGTTTGACAATTGAATTTCACTTCCCACATAAAACAACTAAAAGTTAAATGTAAGAGAGCAGTGGACCTACTGAAGGTTGTTGGTATCACGGATTTGGGTGCTGACCAAAAGACATTACTCCATCTGTATAGATCACTTGTTCGATCAAAATTAGATTACGGTTGTATAGTTTACGGTTCTGCACGGGAATCATATCTCAAACCACTTGATGCAATTCACAATAGTGGTATTAGAATTAGTCTAGGGGCTTTTCGAATATCACCAATAAGCTCGATGCTTGTTGAAGCAGAGGAGCCTTCTCTTTAGAAGCGAGGAATTAAATTGTCTCTCCAATATGTGTCTAAACTTTTGGCCAATCCTTCAAAACCTGCTTATAATTGTGTTTCAGAACCTCAAAATGTTTACTTTTTTAACCGACATCAGAAACATATTCCTTCATTAGGAATTAGAATTCAACCCCACTTGGAGTCAGCCAAAATTGATTCTGATTCTATAAAAGACATCTTAAAAACCTACAGTTATTTTAGACCTTGCTTCTACCAAAAAATCTGATACCAATTCCTTGCAGTTTAAACAAAAATATGCTGAAATAAAGTCCAAGTATAGTACATATACAAGGATTTATACAGATGATCTAAAGATGGTGACAAAGTATCACCAGCTGCTGTTACTGGTGATCATATCACCTCAATCAGAATACCGAATCAAAGTTCTATTTTCACAGCTGAAGTTAAAGCTATACAACTCGCGCTTGAACACATCAAAAATGTACAGGCAAAGAAGTCGATTATTTTTTCCGACTCTCTTTCCTCTTTACTTGCTTTACTCAACCCCAAGTTGAAGAACCCTCTTATTTTGGAACTTCGTGAGAAGCTAACAACTCTCATGCCTGAGCAGAGCAGACAGTGCAGCAAAACAGGCTTCATCCAAGCCTCTCACTGATTTTAAGATTCCGTTCAGTGATTTCAAACCATATATTAGCAACTACATCAAATCTCTGTGGCAGGTGGAATGGGATGGGGCGACAAATAACAAGCTCTATCGCTTCCGAACAAACATATTTGATCACTACCCATCCAGTAACCTTTGTAGAAAAGATAATGTTATTCTGATACGATGTCACATTGATCACACACGACTTACACATTCCTTTCGGTTAGAAGGTAATATGCGACCAGAGTGTGTTCCTTGTCAGCAGGTGTTGTCAGTGGAACACATTCTTGTACATTGTACTGATTTTAATCTTGTTAGAGGGCAGTATTTTACAGGTCAATCTCTAAGAGATTTATTTTACCATACGAGCCCGCATAAAATAATCTCATTTTTGAAAGAAATCAACCTTTTTAATAAATTTTAAAATTGTTTTTATTCTTTTAACGTAGACTCCACAAGTCTAAATGTCACTAGGCTGATTTTATATGTATTCTGGTTGTTATAACTTTAGTCATTACTGTTTCGACCGCTCTTGGTTTTAGGTTTTGTTTTGATTATTTCATATTTTATTCAATTAATTTTAATTCATAGTTGACACATGTTGTTTCTGTAATTTTCTCGCCACGATATAGCCTTAGCTGCTGATGTGGCGTTAAACAACAATAAATAAATATTCACAATTCCTTTAGCACATACTGCAGGCTGCAGCTCTCATCCGATCAGTTTGAAATACCATACGTGGCTTTAGGGCCATGCCAAGAAAAGAGCTATCTAATATTTCCGAATTTTGTTGAAAAACATGGCTGACAACGGCCATCTTAAATTTGACACACAAACTGTCAACAATTATATTGGCACACCCTACAGGCCACATCTCTCACCCGATCTTTTTTTCAAATGTCATATGCAGCTTTGGTGTGATGTCTAGATGGGAGCATTTTTCTGAAATTCGTTAAAAACCATGGTCGCCAACAGGCATATTGCATTTGGCACATATATTGTCAAATAGTTCATGGTCACCTTACAGGCTACATCTCTTACCCGATCTTTCTCAAATTTCATGTGTGGCTTTGGTGTGATGTCCAGAATGGAGCTGTCAATTTTTTCCGAATTTCGTTGAATAACATGGCCGCCAGCAGCCATTTTGGATTTGGCAGAAACATTGTCTACAATTCCATGAATACACCCTGCAGGTCGCATCCCTCACCCGTTTCAGATTTCATATGTAACTTTGGTGTGGTGTTTTTTCCAGTAAAAACCTGAGTAAATGAGTTGGCATTATTCGAGTTTTGTATTTAGTTTAGTCCCTTCATGGACAAGTTGAGTTGCAGTGTTTTTGACACTTTCATCTCGCTACCATTTGTTTGGAGTTTAAGAGAGGTATGTACCGATTTGGTGATACGTTGAACGCATTTGTGCTTGCAACTGTTTGAACGAGTACTGATGAAATTCCAATTTTCGTACATTTTATTTACCTTTTCACAACTTTCACCCAAACAATTACACATTTTCTTGTGTTCAGTAATTGGGATGTCAGTTATAATATTGTACACGGTTATTTTGATTCAATTACCCGGAAATTACTGCTGTGTAAACACTTTAATGAATATTGAGCAAATTCCAGTATTCGCTGATTTTATTGAATTTTCCAATGTTTTCACCCCCAAAATAACCACTTCTCCATGATAGGAATAAATAGGGATTCTTTATATGTTATTTTGCATACTAATTCCTGCCCAAAACAGTACAAACATTTGTAAAGCAATTTCTTGGCGGTTGGGATATAATTTACCTACTTTTTTTATCGACAGAGCTGTTGGTTTTAATTATTACTGAACTCCCAACATACCAGGATGGTTTCGTTCAGTATTGACTGAAATTATATCTTCCCGGGCGCCAGTGTTGAAAGGGTTAAGAAAAACAAAAATAAAGAACACTCCTTTTCCATTTGATCTTCGCAGCCTCAACATGGATCCTCGTCAGTCCTAGTAACCTTGATCTTCGACGGCATCTCGCTTTCGATTGTCACCTTTAACCCTTTACCGAACGTAACGGCCAAAATCGGCCAGCGCAATTCTAAAAAATCGCCAATTACTTTTCATTATTTTTTTCTTTTTTTGTCTCAAAAACATAGGTTATGACCCCTCATTGGAACGAGCTCATCGAGCTCGTTCCAATGAGGGGTCATAACCTATGTTTTTGAGACAAAAAAATGAAAAAAATAGATATTCAAGAATTTGTTTTGCAAGTGTCGTCTGCTTTTCATGTTAGGTAAAGGGTTAAATTTCAGCGAGTTATAAATCTTCTTTTCAATGGCAGGAAGCACAACAAGCCACAAATGTGGCAACTCCTACACAGACAGAATCATAGATGTTATTGGACACCTCACACAATTTTACTCTATCTGGTAGGAAACAAGCACGGATGAATAAACCTACGGGATGTTTAATTGGCTGATACAGTGTCATACGGCGAAGTAAGAACAATATTATGCAAGGATTTAGCACCGTATCCGCCCAAGAGACACCCGTAACGTATTTATCATGCCCGCCTTATTCTCTAACATCTCATCATCAATTGTTTTTACAAACCGTTTCATGTTTTCGTTATTTTTATTCTATTGACATTCGTTTTTACACCATGATTACCTATTCTACCATATATGAAAAGCCTATGACATACATTTTGGCTTTACACACCAAGCGTGATGAACACACCAGCAATGGGATTTCAATAGTAAAAATTTACACCATCAGTAGAACCATTCCCGTTGCCCTTTGGTGACGTCGACCTGAATGCAAACTTGTCTAAATTTATCGTACATCGCCTCGCGAAGAGTGAAATGGAAGTGGCAATTATTTATTACGCTTGTAACTGGGTTTTCCTCATAAGATGCCACAAATTAACAAATATGCATTGTCTCATGTTAATAAAGCATGCATAACTCGAAATAGTATGTTATTAAAACGAAAAAGGCTCAGTTTTTTTTCCATTTCGTTTCGGCGATAACATTGACAGCGGAAGTACCGCCCACCGATGCTCGTGTAAACAAAAACAGATTCGCTCGTGTGTACGTCTGCTGTTCAGTAAAATCTAGTGCTGAAACGGCTAGCCGGATAACCGATTTGCAACCGGTTATCGGCATAACTGGTTTGAAAAGCTGTAAACGAGATAACCGCTATACCTATAGATTACGGTATAGCGTCGGGAAAACAGTATTTGACAGCGAGACGTTAGAATTCCTTTGCTCACGCAAGCATTGTGAACATTACGTGTCATCACCTGTATGAAATCTGTCTCCAAAAACCCCAGTAATTATGTATGATTACGTTATGCAATCACTATTTGTCCAGATCAATTAAGGTCATGTAATATATTTATGGGGATACTACTTATTAGTGGTGTGGCTAATTAAAGAGGTTTGACATCTCAGTGATTGACAATCAACACATTCCGGTTATCTCAATGATTATACATTGTGTAATAGTGTGAAAAAAGGAGAAATTTTTAGGTAAATATCTTTCTGGGTGAAATAGTACCATTTCGTATTTCCAGCATTTTCTTTCCGGTTAAACTGTACTGTGAAATTTTATTTTCAATATATTTTTGTGAGTTGTTGGCTGTAATTGTATAATGAAATGTCAAGTTATTAGTGATTTGCTCAATACCATAATTGGTTTTCATTTTTTGACCAGTGCGGTCCGTATGAATGGAGTTAGTTGTTAATTCAGTTTGGAAGTAATCAGGGTTTGTTTTCAGTCAACAAACAAGCTGAGTGCGTTGTGAATTAGCGTGTTTGCAAGGTAACGGTTGACAACAACAATACATTGAAGAAAGTATATAAAGCTTTACTTGACTGAAGGAAGTTAATCGTTCAGTCATGTAAATAAATCCTAATTACGGAATTTATATCTTTCTTCAGGAGAGTGTATAGTTAAGTTTTGTTTTGCATTTTAATGGAAATAAGAATGGTTGTCATTTATCGTTTTCGGTTTTCAAATAAGTCAAATATAAATAATAAATTTCGCTTCTCACTTAACTGAATTCTAGTAAGAATTAGATGTTCATAATAGATGTTCAAAGCTGACAGTGGTTAACAGTGTTGTTAGTGATATTTTGCGTATTGTTGGAACGACCACAGTCTGCGATTTCCAACAGACGTAGAATGTCACTAACTTGAAATAACGTGCATAAATCATTAAAGACATTACAAATATTTTATGTATAGGCGAATGCGGATTTCTTTTATAGAAACAGCGATAAATACTTGTAGTTTGTGATCTAGTAAAAATACCTTGTTACTGATATTTTATTTTATGGCGGCTTGAAATAAATGTAAAATGTCACAAACTTGTGTAGTAATATTTTTCTGGGTACTTGCAGAAAACAGGAAGGTTTATTTATGTTATGGCGGTTTATTAAATACATTACTCTGTTATTGATGCCTTGCCTCGTGATGGAGAGAGCACTACGTGCGATTGCCAATAGATGCACACCATCACTAACTTTATCAGCTTATTTGGATTTGTTAGAAACAGGGTTAATTACGGTTTTGTTATGAAAAAACATTATTTCACGTTATATTGAAGTATCATTTTAACCCATTTTATTCTCTTTAGGTCTCACTCCAAAAAGGTGGAACCGTTTATATAATTTATAAGCAAACGCATTTAGTTTTGCTCTGTCATGTAACATCAGACAACAGTTAAACGTGACCTTTATCAGTTGGGTTTGCGGTTGTTTGTCTGTTGAAAGCGACAACAGCCGTATGCATGTTCCATACAAAGTAGAAATTTAAGCTCACAAAACACATTCGTTGAAATTGTTGAAATCACGTTTGGCAACTTGGTCTGTGTGAAATAGTTGCAATAAGGTATTCGAAATTGTAAAATAGAATTAAGATTTTGTTAAAGTTTAGATCTCCATTAGTTGATTGTTAACTACTGTATATACGAATCGTTCTGACATGTAAATAAATCCTAATTCCGGAATTTATACCTTCCTTCAGATCCCCATAAGTCCATGGTAATATGTCAGACAAGCGAGTTCCCCAAGTAAACAAGCAGGAAGACAGAGACCACGCCCACACCCAACAAACCAGTCGAAAAAAAATGTAGATAAACCAGAAATGATGGAGTATTAATATTATGTACAAGGAAATGAAAGAGTTGCATAAATACAATTAAATCAATATTTTTTAATTATTCATCAGATAGTTGCATCTAACTACTTAATTCTACGAACTGCACCTCAGAAGAAATCAGCGGCACTTGTCTTCTTCAAATTTTCGGGATTCTATAGAATTAAGAAAGGATGCTGGTTTTGTTTACAATGGCATGGCGGAGGTTCGAACACACGCCGAGAGAGTGTCCTTCGGCACCAACCACCTAGCAAAACTATATTGCACCACGCACACCACTCGGCCATAGACAGACCCCAAAAGAGAATGCTAGTTAACTAAGCATGTACGAGTCCAGTACAGAACACACTGAATAATTAATTATTCATCAGATTGTTGCATTTAAGTACTTAATTCTACGAACTCCACCTCAGAAGAAATCAGCGACACTTGCCTTTTTAAATTTTTTTGGATGCCATAGAAATGAGAAAGGGCGCTGGTTTTATTTACAATGGCATGGCGGGGGTTCCAACCCACGCTGAGAGAGTTTCCTTCGGCATCAACTGCCTAGCGGAACTATACTGTACCACGCACACCACTCGGCCACCGACAGACCCCAAAAGGGAATGCTAGTTAACTAAGTATATACAAGGCCAGTACAGAACACACGGAATGCTCAATTATTTAATTATTCATCAGATAGTTGCATCTAAGTACTTAATTCTACGAACTGTACCTCAGAACGAATCAGCGACACTTGTATTTTTCAAATTTTTCGGATGCCTTAGAATTAAGAAAGGACGCTGGTTTTGTTTACAATGGCATGGTGGGGGTTCGAACCCACGCCGAGAGAGTTTCACTCGGCACCAACCGCCTAGTGAAACTATACTGTACCACGCACACCACTCGGCCACCGACAGACCCCAAAAGGGAATGCTAGTTAACTAAGTATATACTTGTATGAGACCAGTACAGAACACTCAATTATTTAATTATTCATCAGATAGTTGCATCTAAATACTTAATTCTACGAATTCCACCTCAGAAGAAATCAGCAACAATCGTCTTTTTCAAAATTTCCCGGATATCCTAGAATTAAGAAAGGACGTTGGTTTTGTTTACAGTGGCATGGCGGGGATTCAAACACACGCCGATGGGGTTTCCTTCGGCACGAACCGCCTAGCGAAACTATACTGTACCACGCACACCACTCAGCAAACCCCAAAAGGAATGCTAGTTACCCAAGTATATACGCGGCCTGTACAGATCACACGGAATACACAATTATATAATTATTCACCAGATAGTTGCATCTAAGTTCTTAATTCCAAGAACTCCACCTCAGAAGAAATCAGCGACACTTGTCTTTTTCAAAATTTCCCGGATGCCATAGAATTAAGAAAGGATTTTGGTTTTGTTTACAACGAGTGGGGGCGGGCGGGGTGGGGGGGGTTCAAACCCACGCCGAGGGAGTTTCCTTTGGCACCAACCGCCTAGCGAAACTATACTGTACCACGCACACCACTCGGACACCGACAGACCGCAAAAGTGAATGCTAGTTAACTAAGTATATACGAGTCCAGTACAGAACACACGGAATACTCAATTATTTAATTATTCACCAGATAGTTGCATCTAAGTAGTTAATTCTACGAATTCCACCTCAGAAGAAATCAGTGACACTTGTCTTTTTCAAAATTTCCCGGATGCCATAGAATTAAGAAAGGAGGTTGGTTTTGTTTACAATGGCATAAGGAGGTCAAACCCACGCCGAGGGAGTTTCCTTCGGCACCAACCGCCTTACGAAACTATACTTTACCAAGCACACCACTCGGCCACCGAAGACCCCAAAAGGAATGCTAGTTAACCAAGTATATTCGAGGCCTGTACAGAACACACGGAATACTCAATTATTTAATTAGTCATCAGATAGTTGCATCTGAGTTCTTAATTCCATGAACTCCACCTCAGAAGAAATCAGCGACGCTTGTCTTTTTCAAAATTTCCCGGATGCCAGAGAATTAAGAAAGGACGTGGTTTTGTTTACAATGGCATGGCAGGGGTTCAAACCCACGTCGAGGGAGTTTCCTTCGGCACCAACCGCCTAGCGAAAATATACTGTACCACGCACACCACTCGGCAACTGACAGACCCCAAAAGGAATGTTAGTTAACCAAGTATATACGAGTCCAGTACAGAATACATGGAATACTCAATTATTTAATTATTCATCAGATAGTTGTATCTAAGTACTTAATTCTACGAACTCCACCTCAGAAGAAATCAGCGACACTTGTATTTTGGAAAATTTTCCGGCTGCCATATAATTAAAGAAGGACATTCGTTGTGTTTACAATGGCATGACGGGAGTTCATACCCACGCCGATGGAGTTTCCTTCGGCACCAACCGCCTAGCGACACTATACTGTGCCACGCACACCACTCGGCCACCGACAGACCTCAAAAGGGAATGCTAGTTGACAAAGTATATACGAGGCCAGTACAGAACACACGGAATAGTCAATTATTTAATTATTCATCAGATAGTTGCATATAAGTACTTAATTCTACGAACTGCACCTGAGAAGAAATCACCGACACTTGTCTTTTTTCAAAATTTCCCTGATGCCATGGAATTAAGAAAGGACGCTGGTTTTGTTTACATTGGCATGGCGGGGGTTAAAACCCACGCCCAGAGAGTTTCCTTCGGCACCAACCACCCAGCGAAACGACACAGTACCACGCACACCACTCGGCCACCGGTAGACCCCTAATTGAATGCTAGTTAACCAAGTATATACGGGGCCAGTACAGAACACACGGAATACTCAATTATTTAATTATTGATCAGATAGTTGCATCTAAGTACTCATTTCTGCACCTGAGAAGAAATCAACGACACTTGTCTTTTTCAAAATTTCCCTGATGCCATTGAATTAAGAAAGGACGCTGGTTTTGTTTACGTTGGCACGGCGGGGGTTCAAACCCACGCCCAGAGAGTTTCCTTCGGCACCAACCGCCTAGCGAAACTACACTATATCACGTACACCGCTCGGCCAACGGCAGACCCCTAAATGAATGCTAGTTAACCAAGTATATACGGGGCCAGTACAGAACACGCGGAGTAGTCAATTAGTTAATTATTCATCAGATAGTTGCATCTAAGTACTTAATTCTACGAACTGCACCTGAGAAGAAATCCGCGACTCATGTCTTTTTCAAAACTTCCCGGATGCCATAGAATTAAGAAAGTACGTTGGTTTTGATTAATATGGCATGGCGGGAGTTCAAACCCACGCCGAGAGAGTTTCCTTCGGCACCAACCGCCTAGCGAAACTATACTGTACCACGCACTCCACTCGGCCACTGACAGACCACAAAGGGAATGCTAGTTAACCAAGTATATACGAGGCCAGTACAGAACAAACGGAATACTCAATTATTTAATTAGTCATCAGATGGTTGCATCTAAGTACTTAATTCTACGAGCCTCACCTCAGACGAAATAAGCGACACTTGTCTTTTGAGGTCTGTCGGTGGCCGAGTGGTGTGCGTGATACAGTATAGTTTGAGTACGCGGTTGGTGCCGAAGGAAACTCTCTCGGCGTGGGTTCGAACCCCCGCCATGCCATTGTAAACAAAACCTCCGTCCTTTCTTCATGATATGGCATCCGGAAAATTTGAAAAAGACAAGTGTTGCTGATTTCTTGTGAGGTGCCGTTCTTAGAATTAAGTTCTATCTGATGAATAATTAAATAAATGAGTATTCCATGTATTCTATAATGGCTCGTCAGTTTCCCAGTGGTGTGTCTGCTACAGTATAGTTTCGCTATGTGGCTGGTGCAGAGGGAACTCTCTCGGCCTGAGTTCGAACCCCTGCCATGCCAATATTTTGTTGTTCATTATTATTATTATTATTTTCGGGCCTTTTTGAAATTGTATTTTGTACGTATGTTTGCTCAAATATATGTTTGAGAGGGAGTGGGCATGTGTGTGCGCATGTACATATATTGGAGTCTATATCATCGACACCGACGTTGTACAGACAAGTTTGCACGTGTAATATATCGAGGGGGGTGGGGGCTGTGGGAAGTGGACGCCGGTACCTACACATATGCTGCACTTTGCACATATATTATTTTTATCCCTTTGAAAGTTTTAATAATATATATTCCACGTCCTCTACCTTTTTGTACCCCCCCCCCCCCCCCAAAAAAAAAAAAAAAAAAAAAAGTGTACAGCTGAATTTGTACAGCAGATCTTCGGATAGTCCAGAATAGGACCAGTGATATAAGAGGCGTAGGTTGGGCCATAAGGTGTGATACGTGGTTAAAATATGTATTCCGTCGACTCCACCCCCTTAATAAAACAGCAGAAACGCATGGGCCCATAAATATCATCTGGAAAACAGTAGTATATGCAACACCGATACTAGTTCAGAAAACAACATAGTAATTCCTTTAGTGATACCATATGAAAGTATCAAAGGACACCTTCATCGACAACCAAGGATCATGCACCAGGAAACACACCGCCTGTATTATTTGCTGTAGAAAAGACACATCAATACATTGTTCGTCAAAACAAAACCAAAGTTCATTGACCAGGAAACACATCACCTGTATTATTTGTTTGTATACAATTCACATGAATACATCGATCTTCAAAACATTACCAAGGTTCACTGACAAGGAAACACACCACCAGTATTATTTGTTTGTATACAGTACACATAAATACATGGTTCTTTAACAAATAACACTTTATTATATTCACATAAAAAATACATTATCAATTGCCAACAATGAAAGGGGAATTTAACATATACATTGCACTGATTTCAGGTACATCATTAGCTGCCCACGTCAATATTGGTAAAGAATTAAAAGTATGATCCACACCTTTCACAGAAAACCCATCCCTGGTACCCATCATACAACTGATCCAAAATACAATATTGTCTCGGAATGCAACATAAACCTAAACCTAACACCCATGAACATTGCAACCGCACACTTTAGATAGAAATAGAGTGTATACTAATGTGTCAAACGTTCAGCCTTGGAACCTCAAAGAATAAAATATTAAAATATCAGAGTGAAGTAACAAAATTGTAAACATAAATAAATTATGGGTATGACGTATGAGATTACGACTTATGTACACTACAGGCCCCAGAAAATAGTGAAATGCCATTTTCTGTCAACTTGGACCCCGCCCTCGCCCCACTCCCCCCCCCCAACTCAACTCCCTGTGTACTTTGCGTGAAACCTCTACCTGAACACTGCTTCAAATGAATAAAGACTTCTCTGTATCATTGTTGGCTACCTTACCAGCAATAATATAGAATAGTATCATGTCAGTCGCGGCTATGTACGAGTGTGTACGCTAGTTATTATCGAAAACGAACCTCTGCATCAGGCGTAAAACCGCGTAAAATAAGGTCTAAGCACCTGTACTATAAGGAACTGTTCAGCGTTTAGCGTAAACGAGGAAATGATCTACGAATGTCAATCAACTGGATAAAACCAGAGGCGCAAGTCAGCCTAAAACGCCCACCGGGACCAAGTTGTCAAAAGAGATGAGTGTGTTAGTAAGTGATGGAAATCAAGACCAATTTCTTGATTTGCCATCACATAACCGAAGGCATTTCTCCTGGTGCAAGGAAAGTCTCCTAGGCGAAAACAAATCTCTGTTCTGTGAAGTCTCAAAAAGTGTCCATACAAAAATTGTTTTTGTTTTTAACTTCTGTGGTTCTCTCTACCCCACCCCAAATTTCTTTCGGGCCTGAATCAAGTACTTATGACTCAGTTATAATACATGACAAATTGCTTCAAATCAGTCCACTGGTTCTTGGTGTCAGACATTTTGAATGGAGCCAAGAGCACAATGGGTATTTTGGGACAATCAATTGCCAATGCTTAATATACATTGACACAAATAGTCCCGATATCCTCTCACCGCTCCCCCCACCCCCACCCAACCTAAAAAAATAAATAAATAAGCATAAAAAATCACATGGAAAATATTTTGCTTCACGAACTGCAAGAACGCTAACTGAATAAAATCAATTTACATTCTAAACGAGATCGATGCCGTCAAACGTGTGGGTATAACATCCATTAACATTCTAACTGGGATTGCTCTTGTTGAACGTTCTTTGAGGAGGTGTTGTTAAATGCAGATTATAATGATGAAAAAACCCTCAGTGTGAGTAATGGTGCTTCCAAAATAAATTGAATGTTTGGTACTTTACCAAAGTGTTTCAGAAAAAAAACATGTTTTGATTTTGTTGAACTGTTTAAAAGTATGAACGTATGTCATAAAAAAAAATATTATCAAATCTTGCATTTCAAAATTCGTTTTTTCGATTTCCAATGTCAGACAAAGGGCTCTTGGTCAGTGGGGCACGTAATAATTTCTTCCCACACCACTTTCATGATTCGCAACATATTCATCCCCGCCAGAAAATTCATTGCGAGGAGTTGGTAAATGTAAACGTGGAACTATTTGTGATAATTTTCTCAGCAGTGAACAGAAAAAGATACTTAAAAAATTAGGAGTACATATTCACCCTAGGATCACATCAAATTGATGCCACTCAAGGTAAGGGGCTCTTTGCTAACACAATTAACTATGGCGTAACTACAATTATTTACAAACCTCTTGGACAATTCTTAAATGATATTGATGATAGTCGTTCCTCACTTCAAATGCACACCCGTGGGAACAAATCGCACGCATAAACTCTGGTTTTGTAACGGGGCAATGCAGGGTGAACACAGTTACAATGTACCATCACTATTATGTGGGACCATTGCAGTCAGATAAATTGGTGTTCGTTTGTTTACGTTTTGCGGAAATCAGGTGGCACTGTTTTGAACTGTTTTCTCGACACTCCTTACTTACTTTGCGTCACAGACAATACAATGATATCAGCGTTTGAAATTAACGGATATCCGGTTGACATCCGGTTATTCCTGGCGGTTAGTCGGTTACAAAAATGGGCCAACCGTTTCAGCACTAGTAAAATGAGAAAAAATAATAGCGACTCTTAATAATCTGACGATCGTGGTATAAATAAAATATACCCAAAGTAGCTTGGTGTACCAAATGTCCACCACTCGTGGTGAACATTTGGTACACCAAGCTACGATGGGTTTATTCTGTATGTTTACGACAGCTGGCGTGTAGTAAGGCACTGCAAGGCGAGTAATGCAACCTCTAATTGACAATTAACATATACCGCCAATGTCCGTACATTAAATTAATACGAGGCCACTCTTGACCATTACTGTTGGAGTAATTTGAGTAACACGAACACGTATCCTGCCGCTTCACGACTGAAAATAGGCCTAATGAAAACCGGGGTTCTCATCATTTGCTGAAAATGAAAAGAGACAATTCTATACTCCTATACTTTGACAGCTTTTCCCAGGCACAATTTACCTCCCGTCGTTTACGTTTATAATATTCACATGTTATGAAGGGGGTTGGAATTAAAGTCTGTTCATGTCCTGTAAACATTCACTCGAACGATCAGGCGCCGGTTTTGGATTCAAACTTTGCTTAGAACAAATATATTTAAAGAAAACAGATATTTAGTTGGAAGTTTTACCGATTCTCGAAATTCGGCTGATTGCCACACGCTTTTTCTGCAAATCGAGGAGGAAAGAAGTGCTGCAAATCTAGGACGCGTTCTATTCATTGCATATACTGTTGATAAATGCATGTGCTTGGTCTTTTTTACTCACCCACGCACACATCTTGGACACTTTTGCCTCAATTTTGTTCAATTCTGCTCACTGGACTTGGGATTAATTAATACTTTCTCTCTTAGGCAGAGAAATACATGGATGCCTTTCGAAAAGCGGGGTCCCATTTACTCCAAGTCGCTTCGTACTTGATTGTCGCCATGCCTGGATCGATTCAGTTTTTCAACCCAGTGGACGTTCTTTCCAAACTCATCACGCGTTGCGTCCTGCAACATCGGCTGTTTCACACAATGGTATTGGACGTATTGTCGAATATCATGAAATGTTTTCTCTTGAAATTCGAACGCTTTGTTCCTGACGATTTAGCAGTTGTTTATTTCATCTATGCTCAGATAGAATGGCGTGTGTATTTGTTGCGTCATCATATATTCAGGGTGATTTCGATTTGAAAATTTATTAATAATTCAGGTATCTGCCATTAGATTGGAATCATTCAACCTCAGCCATTTGAGATGGGCAATATACAGAAAAAACCGAGTCGATACCGATATCATAGGGATACCGCAAAACCGAACCGAACCAATAATTGAATATCAAAAAACTTGTGTATTTTCAGGTTTTCCTACATTCGCTATTTATAATGCCACAAAGGGCCTAGGTAATTATCCCGAATCCCCACTGGACTATAACGATACATGTCCAGTTGCTTAGTTGTGATTTCTAATCAAGTCTTGGCTGCCTGTTAAGACTTGATTTGAAATCACTGCACAGGTGATTTGTCCTTTTGAGCGGTGCATCCTAATGATGGCATGTTAAGGACACATGCTATTAAATTATGAAAGTCCGAAAGGGCCTTTTAATTGTTATTGTGAGTTTGGAACAATTTGCAAAAGTAAAGTAGATAAAATTTGTTTTGACAAATGAATGCCAATATTGAGATCATAGGTAGTGGCATTTGTGGCGCGGTGGTAGATTGATACAAAAAACAACTTATTCTGTATTTTCCGGTGTGACTTTCCCTTTGAAAGTTTCAGCTAATCTCAGGCAAGTCAGGTGCCGAATTACGAACCGATACAGCGATATACCTCATAAAAATACCGAAACGGATACTGAACTCAAAATTCCAATGCCGACCATCTCGATCAGTCATAAGTGTTCTCTGCAGGAATAAAGAAAAAGTCAATAAGAGCGTTCTGGGGCACTCATGTAGACTGATGTAGTATTCTCTCAAAATGTGTTGACGAAATACTTGGACTTCGAAACCTTTTAATCCTTAATTTGAACAAGATTTTTCTAAAACATGTCTCAGGGCAGGAACACGTGATGTCCAATAGTGAATGTATTTGTACAGCGCATTGAAATAACAGTGTAAAAATATAACGGAAATTTAACCCACAGACAATATACCCAATCGTATTACTCACCTCTCCCTTTCATCCTATAGTATTGGTAATCCGAGGCTACTGAATAATAATCAACCGCCAAGTTGTACAATGCACTCCAGTGCAGCTGGCAACTTTGAGTTTCCTGGTTGTAAAAGAACGACACACATTCATCGGATTGCGCGCATCTCCTTGTGCAATCCATCTCATCTTGCGTCTGGATAGTTTTCGATATAGCATGACTGGTAATCTGATTCTTTGAATCAGAAATTTTCTCGGCAATGTGAATGCCGGGAGCCTTATTTTGTTCCGTGTATCTTCCATACACTCTCACCAGCAGCAGAAACGTGGTCATCTGTTTCAACATTGTATATCTGAAAGAATAAACTTATTTTGTAGTAGCCAAACTGAACTGAAAAGGAGTAGATTGGAGCACTAATTATTTTGTTTCTCTGTCTTTGCCGCAAAGACATAACTTATTACCCCTTCATCCAAACGCGCTCGTGGAGCTCGTTCCAATTGGGGTCGTCATAAGCCTTGTATTTGAGGTGAAAATGAAAATGTTTAATTAGTCCAGTATTTTGACAAGTTGAGCACTGAGTTAATAAAGATAATAAAAAAATGTTGATCACGAAACCTACGTGGGTTATTTGTTTAACCCTTTATCCAACGTAACGGTCAAAACCAGCCGACGCTATTCACAAAATCGCCATTTAATTTTCATTTTTTTGTCTCAAAAGAAATAGATTATGACCCCTCGTTGGAACGAGCTCGTTCCAACGATGGGTCATAACCTATGTTTTTGAGACAAAAAAATGAAAACAATTAGTTATTCAAGTATTGTTTTTGTAAGTGTCGTCTGCTTTTCATGTTAGGTAAAGGGTTATTCATCAAAGGTAGGAGGTGGTAGATTATACGATCTAGAAAAGTAAGGAGTCATAACAACACCCCCCCCCCCCGCCTCTCCCCCGGGCACTCGAGCCTTGCGTTTAACAGCAACTGGCCTTTAGCCGATATTTATTCTCAGCAATCGCACTGGTCATACTTTTATATAAAACGCGCAGCGTTGAGTGCAAATTGTACGTGTGCATATGTAAGTGTAAAGCGTTAATCAATCAAACTCTAGCATCTTTTCGGTAACTAAGGTTAATATTTCATCGTATAGCTGAATATTATTTATTTTGTTCCACGTTCTTTGCACGGTCGCTAAATAAATGTTCATTCGACAACGTGCAGAAGTATTGCCTTATCGGGTTGAGATCTGGATAATACATGCATATTAACAAATGTATTCGCTCGTATCTCCGTTTTACCACGAAGCTGGATTTCGCCACTAAATTACCAATGTTATAGGAAGGATTCCGACACGAGGTGACCCTGGTCGTCGAAAGTGTCGTTAAACTCCAATAAATAAATAGATGTAAGAAAAATGTTTACGTACTATTTATCTAGAGTTTTATTGGGCTGAAACATTCATTTTCGTGTCATTTACATGTAGAGTTAGTAACGTCTTTGAGAAAAATGGCTTTGTGCGATATAAGTGAAGCTGTCCAGGTTCCATAGTTACCTAAAAATCGGACTCAGAGAGTGTGTATTAATGACCCTAAATCATGTAGTAAACTACCAATACCGGTGTTTCCCAACAATGAGTAGTTCGGGTTCTCATATTGACAAACGAGTAGAAAAAAAATAAGCCCAGTGATAATGTTTTAGAATCTTCAAATACCGCCTGTTCCAAAAATTGTGGGAAATAATATATACATTTTATACAGTACCCTGGTTTGACTGCAGGGATGTTATATGGGATGCATGTACCGAAAGCAAAGCAAGAATATTAGAAAATATTCATATGTATTCCCTTCCGAGGTGCTACACGTGGCACAGACAACGACCTCATACACAAAGAAACTACTTCCCACCACTGCGTGAAAGGTGTCGAGTTGAGTTAACAATATTGTACACAGTGGCGAAAGCGTAAGAAACACAGAGGGAAAAACATTCTAGAAACGCCGAGTCTCCCGTGATGGCGGAGTTATTGAAAAATGGCATGCCATGCCATTGGGATGGGCAGCTCAACAAAGTCAACTTTCCAGCCAGATATACCACGAGGCGTTTTATCAAGGACTGAAAACGTCCCGGAGAAATACTTTCGTCGGGGTACTGTAACAACCAACCAATCAGTTAGTTTTCACGTGGTACCTAACGCCAGAGTGAGAAGGAGAGAACCTCTGCCTCCTATATTGCAATCGTCACAAAATGTACATGGTTGTTGTGACCGGCAAGTAGGCAGCTTCTTCCATCCACATAACCAATTACCACAACATAATCTACTACAGAGATTTAAAACATTGCCACAACTTTTACATGATACTCACCAACTCATTCCACCCAATTACACAGCCGTCAGCTCTCATCATCGACCGTATAATACACACCTGGTGCCTTAACCAGCCAGACTCAATCTCTTGATTAAGGTCTTGGTTTCAGACTCCACATATTGTAGACCTGGGGCGAATTACGCTTTTTTACCAACCCACCATTCCATTATTCTCTTGGAACGAGTTTATGGAAAACAGAGATACACACATTGCATGAACATAATACATACACTACTGCACATATCACACCTTTCAGTGCAGGAAGGTTCTAGATGCTTTCCTGTCTGGACAGCATTCACAACATCATTGACAGACACACCCAAACAAATGCACACACATTACACAATAGACGAACGCACATACCTTGTTTTCCATGGGAAGGTATTAATTGATTCCTTACGGGAACAGCACTTACCATCGCATTAAACTATGCAATTTTCACACAAACACACACTGTGTTATTTTTTAACTTTTAATGCCTATAGTCTTTAAAAGTTTTCAGAATAATTTTAATAATTCACAGAACATTTTTTCTACTCACGGCAGCAATTCTTTTAACAAACTGTTTTAAAAGTTTTAAAACATTCTCATCGTTTATTGTACACAGATTGTATTATTTGGCTTTGCCCTCTGGAAAAGACATTTGTTTTCCAACGGATCATTATTTTGTTTTTGGCTTTTTTTTCATCTGGAAAAGACATTTGTTTTCCTCAGATTATATAGAGAGTAATCGCTAAACAGGGCTGGTTACGTGAAATAATTCATGAGAGGTGAGGGACGTTGTACAAACACGAATGGGCGAATGCGCACGAGTGTTTTACAATATAGTCCCTCGCCTCGAATGAGTTATTTCACGTAACCAGTCGAGGCAAGCAATTACTCTGTTTATTACTTTTCATTAACAATAATTATACTATTTAACCCTTTACCTAACGTAACGGCTAAAACCCACCAGCGTTATTCTCAAAAATCGTCAAGTAATTTTCATTATTTTTTTCATTTTTTTGTCCCTAAAACATAGGTTATGACCCCTTATTGGAACGAGCTTGTTCCAATGAGGGGTCATAACCTATGTTTTTGAGACAAAAAATGAAAATAATAGTTATTCAAGAATTTTATTTGCAAGTGCCGTCTGCTTTTCATGTTAAGTAAAGGGTTAAAAAAAACAAAAAACAATGAAGTCCCCATTACACCCACGGCAAAGCGTCTTCGTTTGCCCGCACGGATACATGACCCAATTGTTGATTGCATTATTCACTTGTTAAGTTATCGTTTATAATCAAACCGGGAAATCCCAGTAAATCACACTTTGGAAAGTAATAACATATCTTTTTCCAAACACATTTTGACCGTACGATTCTGAAGCCAGTTTCGTACCGATATTCACAGAATTTTGCACACGCATAGAGTAGTACAAAATCGAAAAATGTACCCAAGCGAAATTTTCGATTTCGCCCTTCCTTTGCCAAATTGGCAAACAAAACCCCTGTCAAAACTAGATTTATGGTCACTTTCTCAAAACGCGTCTTGTAGATTTGTTTAAAACCTCCATAACAGTTAGACCTGTCTGCGACTCTATAAGTTGGTATACAAAAGATATTGAACTCAACGTTTGTTAACCCCCAAAGATGGCTAAACATCGCAATTTTGATAAAATGAGCTGTTTTGGGGCACCCACAGTACACAACAGGTACAGGAGAGATAAACATAACATCCTTTAGTGGAAGTGGAATTCATCGAAGATCATTTTTGTAAGTAATAAGGGTATTCAAAAAATCAGGCATTGACGCGTTTTGAGCTGGTTGAAGAGAGGCACCCATTAAAAGCTTAACAATTCATGTCTTCTGTGGATTTCACCAAAGACATCTTGTAGATTTTCAATAAAAAATGGCTATTCGCGGGTCTTGGTATGATATTACAAGTTGCATGGACAACATATTCCGGTACGCGTATATTAACCCTCAACGGGCTATTAAATGTCAAAGTTTCGAGACAACGGGCTGTTTTCGGGCACCAACAACATCAAACGGGTATGTCACAGATAAACATAGCCACTTTTATCGGACCCATAATTTAACCCTGATTTGAGAGATTAAAGGAGACAGCCCTTAAGAACTTAAAATTCACAGTTTGGGTGTATTTCTTCGCTTGGTTCTTACAGATTTTCAAAAAATAGACTCTTGTGAAGAATTATTCTGGCAAGCATTCAATAACCCTCCATAAGTTGCCCAGCATCAAAATGTTAGATAAATTTGAGATTACAATGCGCTGTTTTCAAATAGCCACAACACTCAAAGGGTATGGGGCCAACAACCATAACACCGTTTGTCGGACGTAAACTTCTCGGACACCGATATTGATATTAATACTCTCCACCAATAATGATAACATAAAAATCAATGGTGTCACAAATTATGTTGTTATTTATGGTAGTAAAACTGCGAACTTCCCAATTAAGCCAATCTGGTTTCGTTGTACCCCTGCAATATACATGTGGAAATGTCGAAACTTGATTGCTATTAAACCATTGTATGGTGTATACAGATGTGTACTGTTAAAATAAAATCAATTCAGTTCAGTTCTGTAAACGTAACGCAAGACAACACACATACTTGTTGCTATTTAAACAGTGTCAGTAAATTGTCTGTGGGGAAGCGACGCACAATCAAAAAGTTGTAGTGTGTGTGTCCTCCATTTTGGCTCGAAGACAATACCAAGATACTTCCATCTTTATTCGTAAAAAGAGTTAAGTGCGGTGAGTGTCAACGAAAAGTTAAAACACACATGGACAATCATCAACGCAGACAAACATATATGGAACAGACTATAGCGTGTTTACTTAGCATATTAGGTATTAATTACATAACTTTATAACTTTATAACTTTACTTTATTACGCTCAAACCATATTTATGGTGCATGAGGTACATCAAATAAAATAACATCAAACAATTAGAATAAGGACAATGGAGCAGAAACCAAAGTGTAGAGGGGCACAATGTAAATAAATGGGTGCCCCTATATTAATGATATTGTTGGTAGGTGAATTATGGTGAGGTGGGTATGGGGTGCGGTCAGAGTTTTACAAACCTATATTCCATGAACCTGGTGTGAATTTCGTGTAGCAATTCGTCCCATCAAGGCGCTACCGGCAGTCTCAGATTTCCGGATGTCGTCCTGGTGCACCCAGGGGGCGAATTAATTCTGTATGAGGTCAGCCTTTTAATAAATGTCACCACCACTTGTCAGGTTGCCAACAGTGTTGGAGAGGACGAAAGGGGGAGATTGAATATGAATAAGGGATACAACGGCAAAGTGTCTTCTCAAGTATATTCAAATCGGAAACGATAGCATAGCATTTTCCCAGTCACCCAATCTTGTTTGATAACGAAAGTTCGCCCATCATGACCGGATCTGCGTTCAATACATCCGACTGCCAGGCGATGAAAGTGAAGAAATTGGACTTTAGGGAATGCTAGGGCTAAACCTTTGTCCTATTCAGCACATATGGGGCATCGTAAGTCAGTGGTCTTCTCTCGGCTGTACAACGCATGTGCGATCTGGCACTACAGGTAGGAGTGAATCACCCGGCTCCAGCTTTCTGATTATACGCAGTGATTTCACCAAGTAATTAATGTTGAGCCGCAGAATACACGCCTACCCCAACCAAAGCAAGCACCGCGTCAACAAATACAGAATCACTCGCTAATGGTTGTTAAGATATACTTCAGACTAAAAAGAGAGTGGTTTTAATGGACGTAAAGAAAAAGCATATGAGAAAGATCCACAGGAGGAAACTTGGGGACTATCCTTTGTCTGTAATTATGCTAAATGATAATTTTCTGCTTGTTAATTATTTTTCTGTTAATAATTTTAACCAATTTTGATCAATTCCTTTTTGTTGGAGCTGGACATTAGTGCAGCAACTTTATTATATTCGGCTGAGTATAGAGTGTTTTGTGTATATATTTCTTTCGATGGGCAACAACACTCGGGCATTCTAAAATATAGTGATATTCGTCACCTAATGATTGCGTATCGCAAAAAGGTATAAAGTGGCTGTTCTCTGGACGTTGGAGTCCACCGACCGGTTTCTATAGGAAGCTGGTGATTTGAAGTTAGGTAGGGACTTTATTCAAATAATCCTTAAATTCGATTGTTGTCTTAAAAGTGCGGTAGATACAGCCAATAGGCGAATTACTTACCTCCGTGTTCCACGACTGGATAAACTGATCAACAAGAGTTACTTTGACACGATATTAACCATTCGGGGTTAGGACAGTACTGGCTATCCCATACATAGCACAAACCACACGAGTTTAAAATGCTTCTCAAGTGATCCATCCACGAGTATCTGATAGTGCCTGACATATGCTGCTTATATGCATACCGATAAAGACCCAGGGAAATTTTAGTTGTGCTATTGCTGATCAATCGAGCCCAGAATGCAAACATTCTTAACTTAATCGAGATTTCTATGAGACAAACTCCTACTTCGCCATACACCATAAATGATGGAGTGTTATTTTTTAGGCCGCGAACAAACGGTTGAGATTTCCAAAGATAAGAATTTTTGTTTTAGACACGTTAATTTCCATTCTCCAGGTTGGACAATATTCCACAAAATTATCAAGAGTGAATGCAAGTCGTTAGCAGTTTGAGCAAGGATAACGGTGTCATCCGAGTACAATAGTACGCACAGGCGTATAAAAAGGTGAAGCTCATTTTCAATTGAAGATTCCAACTCATGAAGTCCTGTGACACCCCTTTCGGTAAGGAATTCTTCCAGATCGTTTAAATACAGAGCAAAAAGGAAAGGTGACAAATTTTCTCCCTGTTCACATGGGAAAACATCGGAATATTCAGTACCCATGCGTGATTTAATTCCGGAATATAAGCTTTTGATACAGCGGAAACATTTACCCTGTATACTATAATATTAGAACGTTTCTTTTCATGTTCTATCGTTAGAACGTTTCTTTTCATGTTCTATCGGTCGATAGTACCTGAGTTTGTGTGATTTCTGAAATAAAACATTCGCAACAGAAAAAAGAGCAAAGTTATTCTACCCCCATCAGGACCCCCTTGAATTTTACATTTTTAAATGTCTGTGGTATTAAGAACCGACTTAATGTTCCTGAGTTTACTGACCTAATCAATAGTAACGACATAATGGGATTTACAGAAACAAAAACAGATGATGCAGATCCATTAGATATCCCAGGTTATGTTATACATATGAAAAATAGGAGAATGATCTCCAGGACGAAATCAGGGGGGATAATTCTTGTTTATAAAAAGAGGCAAGCCAAATTCATTGGTGTACTCCCCTCCGAAAGTAAATATGTCCTGTGGTTTAAGATAAAAAAAAATCTTTTGAAGAGTAATGAAGATGTTATTTGTGGCATCATATATATCCCTCCGGAAAATAGTACCTACTCCTCAAATGATTGTTTTTCTGAAATTGAAAATGAAATGATAAAATTTTGCCCCAGCAGAAGATTTGCACTTTTGTTTGGAGATTTTAATGCGAGGTCTGGAACTGTCAATGATTGTGTATTCTTTAATAAGTCTGTTGACGACACAGTCGGTATACAGAATATTGATTCTGATCTACTTCATACATGTGGGTTGAGTGCTGATATAATATCTTAGGATCACGTTGTGAATAAT
Organism: Pictodentalium vernedei; assembly: GCA_031216915.1. Classification (NCBI taxonomy): domain Eukaryota; kingdom Metazoa; phylum Mollusca; class Scaphopoda; order Dentaliida; family Dentaliidae; genus Pictodentalium; species Pictodentalium vernedei. Next base: position 173,967,301 of record CM062297.1, read on the forward strand.
TTTGGTCGCTGACTGATAGAATTTTGTAAAAATAATGAGGTCAGTCTACTGAATGGTAGAATCGGTGAAGATAAAGGGGTAGGAAAGGTACATGTAAAAATGTAGGTTTAGTTGACTATTGTCCTTCAACAACAGAAATGATTCCACAGGAAACAGACTTTGCTGTTCTTGACGTTTCTGACCCAGTTTTAGATGTACATTGTCCCTTTACCTTTAGCATATCGAGTAGTGAGAGACTATCCGCGATAAATGGAGTGCCACAACGCATTAAATCAGCTGAAAAGCTCACAGAAACAATAACGCTTTGGTCCAGTAATAAACGTGATCTATTCATACAAAACATAGATGTAACCAAAGTAAATGATCTCATTCATTTCTTAAGTTCATTAAATGTTCCCCAAACCCAAATGACCATACGAGCTGAGGATTTAAACTCCGTCGTGAATGGGGTCTGCGATATATTTTTGTCTGCCGCCTCCAAAAGTTTTAAAAAGTGCTCATTAAAAACGAAACGTCCCTGGAAACCCTGGTTTAACTCCGATTGTATAAGAGCAAGGTCAAAGTTTCACTTGGCGAAAAAGTATTACAATGAAACGAAATCAGAAGCGAATAAAAATCTAAGTAGGAAAAGCAAAGCGTATAAAAGGATATTGGATACAAACTGTAACGCATATCGAAAACAAATTTAAAAAACTTCGTACGTCGAATCCTAAAGAGTACTGGACAATTCTGAATGCGTCAACTAAACAAGAGACGACCAGTTCGCAGGCTCCACTTGAGGAAAAGTTGGATTTCTTTAAACGTACAAATCACTCCCTTCATCCTGAGTACGATACTGCAGATACTCCAGCAATTAGTTCGGAGTATAATGATGACCTGAATATGGAAATCAGCAATGAAGACATCCTTCATGTGATAAAATCACTAAAAAATAGCAATGCCCCCGGAAAGGACAACATTTTAAATGAACATTTAAAGTGTACTTTGGATGTTATGCTTCCAGTTTATAAAATGCTTTTTAATTTAATTTTTGACAGTGGAATCGTACCTGAAGTGTAGTCTGTTGGTATTATTAACCCAATATTTAAAAAAATGGCGACCCCAAAAGTCCCGAGACCTAACTATAGGCCAATAAGAATTGTCAGTTGTTTAGGAAAAGGTTTTACCAAAATAATAAATAATAGATTGACGCGAATTTTGAGGGAAAATGGGTTAATATCTGAATGTCAGACAGGGTTTAGAAAAGGTATTCGACAATAGATCATACATTTTCCCCATACTTGTTATCTCACTTATTTAAGAAATGTAAGAAAAAGTTATACTGTGCTTTTATTGATTTCAAGCAGGCCTTTGACAAAGTTTGGCGATCCGGTCTATGGCAGAAACTAATAAATATTATTATGCCCCACGTTTGTAACATCAGCCGTGATTGGTTAATATGACACCTTCTAAAAGTCATTGAACTGGAGTTTGGGGGCAAAACACGGGTACTATCGGAACGTTTTTCCCTGGAGACAAGAGAACGAAGAAAATGTAAGCACCACTTCCATTGATCAGCGTCGAATTTCTCAACACCAAACGCTGGCTCCGTGTCCGTTTAGCTTTTTTCAACACCGGTAGACACAAACTTACCAACAAATATATCACCTTCAGTGGGTGTGTTTTCAATTTTAACTGCAAACAATGCATTCAAAAGAATCAGAAATATTAAAAAACTCACTCACGTGTTGTTCACCACTTCAGTGAATCCTGAATATGAGTCTCAGTTATGACTTGTGTTTCACTCCGCTTAATTCTATCAACTGTTGTCCGAGAAACATGAATTTATATTCCATTAATTTAAATCACTTTTCACACAAGCATTAACAATGAATTATAACACGAACAGCATGATGCAGTTGTTAACATTGGCATTTGTTGATAAAGAAACTCTCAAAGCGGCGGCACTTGTGACAAGTCATTTTCGAAGAGACGTCATTCGTTCGAAATGACGTCATGTTTTTGGATTCGATTTGTTGTTACAAGATCGATGGCTTGTTGCAGTTAACGCTTAACAATGAAAGTCATATTTTGTTCGGCATAATAAAATAATTAGAACGTTTCTTTTCATGTTCTATCGGTCGATAGTACCTGAGTTTGTGTGATTTCTGAAATAAAACTTTCAGCAGCGTTTCTTTTCATGTTCTATCGGTCGATAGTACCTGAGTTTGTGTGATTTCTGAAATAAAACTTTCAGCATTTTATCATTTCATTTTCAATTTCAGAAAAACAATCATTTGAGGAGTAGGTACTATTTTCCGGAGGGATATATATGATGCCACAAATAACATCTTCATTACTCTTCAAAAGATTTTTTTTTATCTTAAACCACAGGACATATTTACTTTCGGAGGGGAGTACACCAATGCATTTGGCTTGCCTCTTTTTATAAACAAGAATTATCCCCCCTGATTTCGTCCTGGAGATCATTCTCCTATTTTTCATATGTATAACATAACCTGGGATATCTAATGGATCTGCATCATCTGTTTTTGTTTCTGTAAATCCCATTATGTCGTTACTATTGATTAGGTCAGTAAACTCAGGAACATTAAGTCGGTTCTTAATACCACAGACATTTAAAAATGTAAAATTCAAGGGGGTCCTGATGGGGGTAGAATAACTTTGCTCTTTTTTCTGTTGCGAATGTTGGAACCGGAATCATATTCAATTGTATTCTTTATTTGTGTACCGGCGATTTCCTATCTGAGTGGAGGGGTAGAGTATTTGGGACGCTTGCCTGTGGGAGTCACTCTGTTTGATGGAGAGAGGGAGGTGGACGGTGTTACATGTGTTACTGCTGCAGTAGTAGGAGGGTTAGGCAACGGGTCGGGACGGATGTCGTCTTGCGAGAATCTCTCAGATTGGCGAGGTTCGACTGGTGGGGCATACTCTCGGTTATTAACAATCAGTTTATCTTTGACCAGTTTTAGTTGCTTTTGGGCACGTCTCTCCCTTCTCATAACTGGGCAGAGTTCCATCCTACGCTCCTTAATTTCTGGAGGAAATTGCTCGTTGATATAATAGTTTTGCCTTTGAGTTTTGGACCTGATTTTCGAACACTTTCTCTGTCTTTAAAACGGGTAAATTTCGCAACTATCTTACGATGGAAATGTTCGCGTTGTCTCCCTATTCTGCGCGCACGATCTATCTGAATTGATCTTTCATCCAAACGTAACTCTATTCTTATGATGCCCCTAATGAGCCCCTCGACATTTTCACCCGGACTTTCATTAAGGCCACTGAAGATGAGATTATTTCCCATGGACCTACACTGCAGATCGAGGACAGTCTCTCGTATTTTTTCATTTCCATTCAGGGCCTGCTTGCGAATTTTCAGCCGTGCTGGCAGACAACCCCGCAACTTTAGTATCCAGTTCATTCAATTTCTGGTCGGCTTTTTCAAAATCAATGGATGGAGTGTCAAACGAATCACTTATAAATTCTGCTGATTTCTCCAGCTCAGTCACTTTAGATTTAAGGGGTTTTAATGATTCAATATCACAATGCGTCTGTGCACATTTTGTACTAGTCTCATTTAACGACCAACTGGGTAGGTGAGACTAACCTAATTCCTCGATCCACCATTAACGGCTAATCCGCGCGTGTGCAGCATACACAATCACTACCGGGTTATTATTTTTGTGTTTTAGGAAATTTGACCATTTGGTTACTTCGTTACAAAATTATCTTACTTGTTGTTCGATAATAAACTGAGTTTGAAAATTATCTCATTATTTCTGAAATAATTAAGTCCGTTGAAAATTATTTCATTATTACTAAAATAATAAAATAAGTCAGAAATTATATCGTTAGTTTTTTTTTTAAATAGATATTTAGTTGAAATAATAAAAAAAATATAATCAAATGAAGGAGCTAATAATTCAAATGTTCTCAACCATTCTCCCCACCATCAAGTCTCCGGACTCTCACAGCCAAGAAGGAGGAGTCCTCAGTGGGTGGGGGTGAGTCCCCAAAGGGGGGGGGGTGGATTTCCTCTGTGGTGGGGTACATTCATCATTAGGTCCTACTTTTAACACAACCTACTATGGCACAAGATAACTTGTTGACATTGTCAGCTATCTGAGAAACTTATATGTGCCCCCACCCTTAAGGGGTGGGGGTACAGTCATTGAAAAAATAAACGTAAAAACATAATAAAAACTTGAACACAACTTAAAAGAAATATTAAAAAAAACTAAAAATAACTTTAAAAACGAAAAAAAACTCGAAGATAACTTAAAAAACTTAAAAGAAACATACAAACATGAACAAACTTGAAGACAACTTAAAAAACTTGAAATAGACATAAAAATCTTGAAGAAAACTTAAGTTTGGATTCGGCATATAATTCATTTGAAAGTCGGATCAGGATTTTTGTGTTCCAGATCCTAATTCAAATCGAAATATAACACTGGATAACTCAGTAACCTGCTAACATCCTCAAAACATCCGCGGAACATATCGTTAGAGTCTGGATAAGGTATGTATTTCCTCTCGGATCATGTTTTTGGTCCGAGGTTTTTATGGCACTCGGCTTATAACACTAGATAACTCAGTGATATCCTGACGTTCTCAAAACATCTGAGAAACGTATCGTTAGAGTCCGGATTAGGTGTGTAATTTATGTCGGATCCGGTTTTTGGGTTCGAGATCCTAATGTAACTCGACTTATAACACCTGATAATTAGTGAAACCTGCTAAGATTCTCAAAACATCAGAGAAATATGTCGTAAGAGTCCGGATTAGGTATGCAATGCATGTGAAAGTCGGATCAGTTTTTGTGGGGAAGTGATTCTATTTCAACTCGACTTATTGCACTGGATAAATCAGTGATAACCTGCTAACATTCTCAAAACATCTGAGAAACATATCGTTAAAGTCTGTATTAGGTGTGTAATTCATGTCGGATCAGTGTTTTGGGTTCGAAGTTCTAATTTAACTCGACTCATAACACTGGATAACTCATTGATAACCTGCTGACATTCTCAAAACATCTGAGAAACATATCGTTAGAGTCTGAATTAAGTATGTAATTCATGTCGGATAGGGTTTTTACAGTTAAAACTAGAAGTCCTGTCACGAACTGTGCCCTTATCTAGGCTTAATTGCGCGTCATATCGGATGGCATCCAAAGCACGAAGGTTCTCCTGCTAACTCATAGCAAACACAGGCAATGTGTCTGCCAATGGACCTCCGGGTTACCCGGAGGTCCATTGGCTGAAACATTGCTTATGCACAGGCCATATGTACAGAATTTGGGAGCCTTACTATGGTCATAACGAGTAGATTAACGCGTAGACCGACGTGCTATTTGTGCGCATTTCATGACAGGACTTCTAGTTTTAACTTGAGGTAGGAGTTTCTAATGAAACTCGACTTAAGAAACTAGATAGCTCAGTGATAACCTGCGGAAGTTTTCAACACAAATGAGAAATTTGTCGTTAGAGTCTGGATTAGGATTAAAGATTAAAAGTCCTGATTTAACTCGACATATAACACTAGTGAGCTCTGTAATAACCTGCTAACATCCCCAATCGATCTGAGAGACATATCGTTAGAATCTGGATTACAGTATGTGGATGGTAGATTGCAACTAAATCACCCGGGGAGTGGAGCTGATTTCCAAAGTTTTATTTTCAAATTCTGTATACGTGGACAAAAACACAAATAATGTTTCAGCCAATGGACCACAGGGGACAAACCAGTGGTTCATTGAATGGAACTTTACTTGTGCTTCTTATGCTTTGCAACAAATTTGCAATTAATACTTGAGTGGAATCTCCTCTCTGCGGGTGATTTAGTGATAATACACTCTCCTCGTACTGTAGGTATGTAATTCATGTGAATGTCGGGTCAGAGTTAAGGATTAAACGTCCTGATTTAACTCGACTTATAACACGAGTGACTTCAGTAATAACCTTCTAACATCCTCAAAACGTCTGAGACATTTGTTGTTAGAGTCAGGATTAGGTATGCAATGCATGTAAAAGTCGGATCAGTTTTATTATTATTATTTTTTTTGGGGGGAGGGGTGGAGATCCTATTTCAATTCGACATATTGCCCTGGATAACTCAGTGATAACCTACTGATGTTCTTAAAACATCCGAGAAACACATCTATAGAATCTGGATTTGGTATGCAATTCATTTGAAAGTCGGATCTAGGTTCGAGGTTCTAATTCAACTCGACTTATAACACTATATAACCCAGTGGTAACCTGCTGCCGTTCTCAAAACATCCGAAAAACGCATCTCTAGTGTCTGCATGAGGTATGCAATTCATGCCGGATCAAGTTTTTGGGTTCGAGGTTCTAATTCAATTCGACTTATAACACTAGATAACTCCGTGATAACTTTCTAAGGTTCTCAAAACATCTGAGAAATATATGAGAAATATATTGTAATTCATTTGAAAGTCATATCAGTTTTGAGGGTTAGAGACCCTATTTCAACTCGACTTATAACACTCAATAACTTAGTGATAACTTAATACCTTCAACTAAGCATGGTTGCTAAAAGGGAAGTTAGAAGGCTTCTTCGACTTTTCGTGGATATGGCGGAGGAGCAATCCCGTTATGCTTGTAAAACAGATTTGAAAACCTCGACATTATTCCCAAATCCTTTACCTCTAAAGAAGGCTTTAGCCATTTGCATTGCAAATAGCAGATGGCACTTACAAATAATATTTCGCGAATAACTGAAGGAATCATTTTTTTTTTCTAAAAAAAAACACAGCTCATGGAATGAGCTCGTACCAATAAGGGGGCATACGCATTGTCGGTCGTGACAGAAATTGATCAAATAATATAAAGTTGTGAATATCGTTAGCCGATTGGAGCTGTCTCGTTCGCCAAAGATTTTACGTGAATTCCTTATCATCTCGAGACTTGACCACGTACGTTGTCGTTATGCTGAAAGATGTAATCTTTATTGCTACATGGACGGGTTCATTGACACAGTATAAAGTTTCTAATCAAGTGTAAACAGGGGCCAATACTGTAAAACCTTTACACCAATATCATTTTTAAAGATCTGGCAATTTGCCAATTGGCAAATTGCCATATCATTTAAAATGCTGATGATTCATTTTAGTCTGTTGTATTAAAACTAAAGTTCTAGAAAACACAAGTGTAAAATATTTATAGTATCAGCTCCAAGATGCACGGAAATTATATGAAGTGGCAAATTAACTAACGATTAGAAATTATTTCACAAGAAAATCAATACCATAATTTTGTTATGACAATGGAGTGGATAATAAACTTTCAAAACAGTTTTTGAATTTGAATATGGGTGAACAGGAGAAGGCACTGCAATTATGCCCTGATAAATGAGACATAAAATTATTGATATCCCTTGAGTGGATTGGAAACCCCCACAGTGAATCTTCCGACAGAAGACACCGCAATGCCTTTGAAATCGTTTCAATTAAAAACAGGTTGACATTTGGATAAAGGCTTGCTTGTACTCATTGTAATCTGACACAAGTTGCTACAGCTGTCGTCCGGGTGAACAGCATTACACACCCCGCTTCGTGAGTGATTTAGCCGTATTAGTGACAATGCACTCTCTTTGTACCGTGCGGATAATACACAAATTGCGCTGTACACTGATACACTGTGTCAATCTAGTTGCTCTAGAAACACTAGCTCTCTGAATAGGAACCCGCTCAGACTGTCAACCTGGTTCGCGCCGGATATCTGCCAAACACTGTTTTATTGTTTTCTTGTCACACCGCATCCTGTACAGCCATTGATCTGATGGAATTTTGTTCTTTTGCAAGTGGTTTATCAACCCTATACTCAGCATGAATGCGACACATGCATAATTAAAAAACTGCAGCTACATATATAGTGGCACCACCTTTGGAACGACCTTAATGAGATTGTCCCAAATAGGAGGTTCATAAGAATAATGGAAGTTGTACCGTTTCTTTGTGCGTAGAGCTGGCCAAAACATCAATCGAAAGTAGCTGGGTTGAGCGAATATGAACCCCAATTGGGTCCATGTTCACTTAACCCAGTTGATTTGGGTTACTTTTTAACCCAACTGATTGTAGAGTATGTGGGCGTGCAGGAGTGATTTATTTTTGAAATGGAGTGTCAGGAGAAGAGATCTGCATTTCTCTACCATATCTGCTCATATTATTTCAAGATAAGTTTGGCCCTTTATTCCGAGGGCGGGGGGGGGGGGGGTGGTGGTGGTGTGGTGGCCATCACCTACTAAGCGGATCCTCGGGTGGCGGATAAAGGACGATTTGCTCAGTTGGGTAGGTTTGATGGTTTCCAATTAGCAGGTTTACTCAATTGAGCTGGTTTGCCTTGAAATATACAAATACGCAGCCCCTGACCAAAATGCTCCAATCCTTCTATAACATCTTGCATGCACCATGTTCTCCCGTGAGGTGCATTCCGAAGGCCCCGGAGGAAGGAATTCAGAGAGTTGAAGACACAGTGGCCCCAATTAGGACAGTTTCCATTTTGGAGATACATGTCCTCCTTTGTCCACAACTGCGGGTGTAGAAGGACTGTCTGGTCAAACGGAAGCTTCCAAAAAGGGTGTCACGTCAGGGGGTATTGGGTGGTCATTCAATCAGTCATTCCTTTTAATTGAATTTTATCATTGCCAACGTATACTGACTTCTACTGAATTTCGAACTTTATTAATATATACGGTTTTGCTGTACTGTCTGCGTCGGTTATCGGTGGTAAATTTCATTGCACTAATTTCACAAAATGATTGATTGAATGACCGCCACGACATGGCACTACCCACACTCGACGGTCAATCCTCGAGCGGTATGCATTAGCATCAACGTCGGGGATATATTCTTCATGTACTCTTGGCTTTGTCACCACATATTGTCAGGCTGGGGCATACCCCCTAAATTGGGCTCGAAGTACGGTTGGAAAGCATGAAATGAAGAACCTAAAATACTTTAACTATGGCTAACATACCAAACCAAATTAAGAAACGGAGTTATGTTTTTAGTGATGCTGATTCTGGTTCTGACCTTGGACATATCATGCCACAAATTAATTCAGGGCCATAATTTGTAAGCATCTGCTCCGATGAGGAAGGAAAGCTTGCAACTAGGATTAACCATTTCGCCTTAGCAAAGTCGATAATGGTAATAGCAGGCAATGTCGTAAATGTGAAGAAATTAAGATCTGGAATGTTGTTGGTAGAATGCAAAAATACAGCTCAGGCAAAGATTTGTGGAAACCTGACAGGTTGGTCGATATAAAAGTAAATGTCTTCCCCTACATAAGACTCAATACCAGCAAGGGCGTCGTCGGAACGGGGAAATTATCAGTCATTGATGAATCAGAAAAGAATTAGAACCACAGGGTGTCACATATGCGAAAAGGATCGAAATTATAAAATATGGAAATATAATAAACACTAACACTTGCATATTTACCTTTGAATCTGTACAACCGCCAAAGTCAATCAAGGTCGGATAAACGAACATCATAGTGGATTTGTTCTTGCAAAATCCACTTCGTTGCTTCAATTGTCACAAATTTGGGTATGGTTAACACAACTGGAGAGGAAAGACAATTTGCTTTAAGTGTGGTCACGAACAACTTTAGCCTTGTACTATCACCATTAAATGTTGTAATTGCCAGGGCAACCATGTAGCTACAGCAAATACAAATACAAAAAATCAAATGTGAAAAACAAATAAGTTTCAAAGAGGCCCGATCCGTCGTAGCTTCAATGCCTAGCATGAATACATCATTGCCATCATATACTACCAAATTATCCAAGAATTACCAACAAAATCAGTAGGATATCAGACGCCATAGACTTGACTTAACAACACCATTCCATACCATCCTTATTGCACGCCTTCGCTACAGAACACTCCAATAAAGTGGAACCAAAATCAACACACAGCACATCAACAACTCCAACTATAACTGATAAAATAAATCAACAATAACAAGAACAAACAAATAATGTACCTAAATCAGAGCCGACTAATGACCAAACAACTAAACCAGAATAGAGAAATGTACCCAACACACCAAGTCCAGATCAGAAACACAGACCACAACATCAAAACCCAAGTCAGAGTCAGAAATGAAATCAAGAAGAAGAAAACAAGAAAAAAGAAAAAGAACAACAAAAAGTAAATTCGAATAGAACACCTAAATATCTGAATGATTTTTTTTTTGTCACTAACAACATGTTTAACGAGATGGGGGGGGGGGGGGGTATGTCAGTCAATGAATGCATCGATGACCCATTCTCCAGTCAACTAAACCTGAAATCCTCTCAGGATAGGGTCGAACATCAAACTTAACCAAACAGAAACACAGAGGGAATTTCACCCATACGTCCACCACCTAAGTTACCACCCAAACATGGACAATACAACTATACACAATATTATATAATAGAATTTTAGAGGTTTTAAAGCGAATTGTAGTGAGCTGTGTGCTTTTGATGTCAGAAATATTCACCTGCTGCTTTTTGCTTGCAGAAAACTTCTTTAAAGATTCTCCAGATCATTCCATTTTAAAGCATTATAGTTCATATTACACCTGGGCTGATGAAAACGATCTTCTTGACCGAGGAACGTCTGTCTTAGTAATAGATATACCACACTTTTTGTGATGTATGGCGAGATAATTGTACAGTTTGCAGGTGTCCTGTGGTATTGGACGAGGCCGTAGGCCGAGTCCAATAGCACAGGACTCCTGCAAATTGTACAATTATCTCGCCATACATCACAAAAAGTGTGGTATATCTATTTTAATCCACAGCCCTTTCTTATTAAGGAATGTCAGCAAAAAAAAATGGCTTAATTTATTTTAAGTGAAAATATGGTCAAAATGCGTTTTACAATTACTTATCGCCCCCCAAAATTAAATGGGTATATCTCATTGTTACTTATCTGAAACGTCCACTGAATATACAATATATATGTTAAGTGTAAGTGTGACAGTACGATTGATATAAACTGAACACGCATCACATCGTCATCCGTGCGAGTGATTGTGTGTGCAATGTGATATCAATTGCAAATTTAATAATATTCGCGATTTAACGACTGTCTTTATCTTTTTTTAAACACTGAGAGATTGTAGTGTTGTCTATAATCTATTTACCAGGTTCGCTTAACATTACTCTCCCTATTCTTTTGTCGATCGATCGACAAAAGAGAGAGACACACACAGAGACAGAAGGAACGAGAGAGAGAGAGAGAGAGAGAGAGAGAGAGAGAGACCATGCCAAAATAATATTTAAGGGTTGTGAGTGGAAGGGGTGGGAGGGGGCGGGCTTACAATGCTCTTGGGTAGTGGAAGAAATGGGGTACACATGCTGTTTACTCCTAAAGTATGATCAAAGATACCTCGTATGATTTATCTAAAAAGTGCAAACAATTCACAAAATAATTAACCCTTTACCCAACGCGGTTAGAAGATGTTTAAACTAATTCTCAAATTTTGTCTTAAAGACATAACTTATTGCCCCTCATTGGAACGAGCTCAATAAGGCCGTTCGAATGATGAACCATAATCTATATTTCTAAGACAACAATTCAAAACATAATAACAGTTTAATGAAGATGTAATCGATATAGCGCTGTGTGGTGTTTGGCGTTAAGTTGGGTACAGAGTTAACATGTTTCTTCACCGGGACGAAACAATCTTCACCTATTTGGTGAATTGGTCAGAAAAGTAGCAAACAATGCGTTTTCTTTCTCAGAGTAGAATGTTTTAGTTCCAAAAATAGCTTTGGGCACGATGTCAGACGTGGAGGTTCGTAGGCCACCAATAACAAATATCAGTGTGCTAGTTCCCTTCTATGGCCGTTCCTCCGAGTGCACAATGCTTCTTACACACCTGTTGTAAACAATCACTCCCCCACCCCCACCCCCACCACCCCCCCCACCACACGCACACTCCCATAACCGAGCGAATCAAATATTTTCTGAATGTGTGAAAATTAACGATAAAGCGATATAAACAGGACTGGAAGAGTTTCCTCTCTTCAATGTTTGCAACACTCGCGACAATGTCTTTCTGTGTTAATCAATCTCACTTAACTCAACAAACAATGGTCTTTTGTCCAGATATTTGTACGTCCAAATATCTGAAACGATACAAATATCTGGGCTTATCACATTTTACAGTACATTATGCCGATATATTTGTACGATAAAACATCAACAGAACAAAGGAAAAGTGACGCAGCTGTGGATTAAGTTAGAAACGACATCATTCACAGTTCTATGCCTTTAAACACACAATTTCACGCTGTCGTGGTACGTCTGTCATTAGACAAGACAATCACACTATGTTCAATTTAAATGTCACAAAATAACGCTCTTCAGATGAATGATGTTGAACAGCTCATACAACAACTTCCCACCCCTACGTTCTGATAGCTGATTTTAATGCACACAATCCTCTCTGAGGAGATTCCTGCAGCAAGGGAGATTTAAAGGGTAAAACTGCAGAAGAGCTCATTGCACAATTCTACTTGTCTTTTTATTCAATGATGGGTCAGATACTTATCTGCACCCGGCATCTGGTTCTTACGCTTCAATTGATCTTACACTCGCATGCCCTTCTGTCTTTCTCGAATTATCCTGGAAGGTAGAAGACGAGTTGTGCAGGAGTGACCACTTTCCAATCGTGTTGCTTCCGGCAGACGGTGAAAGGGTGTGTGGAATTTTAAGGAAAGCTGACTTGGACACTTTCTCATCGCTTTGTTCTGCGCGCCTCACACGGGAGAAGTTTGAGGAAAGTCCTAACTATATAGAACATTTCACAACAGAGTTGTCCGACATTGCACACAAAGTCATTCCTAAAACCTCGGAAAATCTAAAACGTTTCACAAAACAATTGTTTGATAACGATTGCAAACAGCTTAAAGGATTGCCAGAAAGCTGAACGGGAGTTTAATAAGTAACCAACCAAACAACATTTGGACAAACTACATAGAAATCGGGCAAAAACAAGACGACTTATAAAACAAACAAAAACAAAAAACATTCTTGGGAAACTTAGGTCTCTAAACTTATCCAGCACACACCCATCAACAAAAACTGGAAGATTATTAAAAACAATAAAAAGTAAAGAAACAAAATCAACTGTACAATATCTGGAAGATAACAACACACTACTTACTTCAAAAATATTAATTTCAAATAAACTGGCCTCCACTTTTGGATTTCATTATAATTAAAAACAAATAGCAAGAAAAACAATTAAATTTAGAGGATTACAACGATCCTTTCTCTATGGATGAGTTAAGCAACTCTTTGCGTAGTGAAAAATACACTGCCACTGGACCCGATGAAATACACTACAAAAAATTTTTAAACATTAGCCACAATCATCACTGAACGTTTATTGTCGATTGTTAATAAAATATGGGTGAATGGTTAGTTTCCATCTTGGCGAAAAAGCACCAATTATTCCCATTACAAAGACTGATAAAGATCACTGCAATCCAAGTAATTATCGATCGATTGCACTGACAAATTGTCTGTGTAAAACCATGGAAAGGAGCATCAAAGATCGATTTGTCTGGTTTCTGGAATCGAACAAAACTCCTGGCGAATGTCCAATGTAGTTTCACAGGCTATAGAGGTACTGTGGATCACTGGTTAGACTTGAAACGTTTGTAAGGAATGTCATCGCTAAAAAGAACATGCGATCGCCATCTTCTTTGATCTGGAAAAAGCTTACGATACAACGAGGACGTATAGGATTTTAAAAGATCTGTTTAACATGGGATTGAGAGGACGCAGGCCTCCTTTCATCTATTTGATTTTTAAAACACCGCCAGGTTCGTATTGGGTCAACGTTATCTGATCTCCTGGAACAAGAATCGGGAGTTCCTCGGGGTAGTATATTATCTGTTTCCATTTTCTCAGTGAAAGTGAACAGCATCATTGATGCAGTTGAGAATATGGTGGATTTCTCATTGTATGTAAATGACTTTGTAATCTGTTATGGCAGCCTTATGGCGCAAGCTCCAGCTGTGATTAAAAACAATTCACAAATGGGCTACAGAAAGTAGTTTTAAGTTCTCAAAGACAAAATCAAATTGTTTACAATTTTGTAAACTTCGGAAACATTACCTCGATTCGGAGTTGAAATACACGGCCACAGAAAACGGTTTTATGTTTTCAAGAACCAGAACTAATTGTGTACTTTTTGTAAGCTTCGGAATTACGACCTCGGTCCGGATTTGACAATAGATGGGAGTACTATTAAGGTTGTTAAAGAAGTGCAATTCGTGGGTTTATTGTTTGACAATAAACTTAATTTCACTTCTCATTTAAGTGAGATGGAAAAAGGCACGAAATCTCCTCAACGTGGTTGGTAGCGCAGATTGGGGTGCTGACCAAAAAACATCACTCCATCTGTATAGATCACTTGTTAGATCCAAATTAGATTATGAATGTGCGGTTTACGGTTCTGTATCTCAAACAACTCGCTCCAATTCATAATAGTGGTATTAGAATCAGCTTGGGTGCATTTCATACATTGCCAATATATTTAATGCTTGTTGAAGCTGAGGAGCCTTCTCTTGAGAAGCGCAGAATTAAAATGTCACTCCAACATGTTTATAAGTTCTTACTAATCCATCAAACCCTGCTTACAACTGTGTCTCAGACCCTCACAATATTGATTGTTTAACCGCCACGAGAAACGAATTCCTCCATTGGGTGGAAATTAGAATTAAACCCCATATGGAGTCCGCAAAAATTGAACAGTATGTTGAATTTAAAAATGAAAGTACAGTGCATATGAAAGGATCTATACAGATGGATCAAAAGATGGTGACAGAGTATCACCAGACGTTGTTACTGGTGATCAGATCACCTCAATCAGAATTCCGAATAAAAGTTCTATTTTCGCAGTTGAAGTTAAAGCTTTATAACTTGCGCTTAAATACATCTAGATTGTACAGGAAAAGAAGTCGATTATATTTTCCGACACTCTTTCCTCTTTGCTTGCTTTACTCGACCCCAGGTTGAACCCTCTCATTTTGGAACTTCGTGAGAAGTTGAATACTCTAATGTCTGACCAATATGATATCGTGTTTTACTGGTTACCTGGGCATGTGGGTATTTCCGGTTACACCAGAACAGACAGTGCAGCAAAGCAGGTTTTACCCAAGCCTCTCACTGATTTTATAATTACTTTCCGTGATTTCAAACCACATATCAATAATTACATCAATCTGTGTGGCAGACTGATTGGGATGGAACGACAAATAACACGCTCCATCGCTTCCGACCAAATATTTGGATCACTCCCCATCTAGTAACCTTTATACAAAAGATCGTGCAGTTTTGACACGATGTCACATTGGTCATACAAGACTAACACATTCCTTTTTGATAGGGGGGTAATATGCGACAAGAGTGTGTTCCTTGCCAACAGGTTCTGTCAGTGGAGCATATTCTTTTACACTGAACTGATTTTATTCAGTAGGCTATAATGGAGAGAGACAGCTCACTTCCATCGTGTAGGCTGGAAAAGTTAGGTGAGCTGGAAAAATTGAGTTATTTTTGGAAAAAACCTCAATTTTTGTGGTAGAAAAGTTGATTTTCTTGGTAAATATTGGGTTTTTCCCCAAACTAATTCAATTTTTCCCCTAAAACCCTGGGTTTTCCGGAAAATGTTTAAAATTCGAACATTTCTGGCTCACTTTCGACGGAATTTCTCGAAAATGTCTAAAAATTCATCTGGTTGAAAAATTCACCTTTTTATTGATTTAAAACAGACCTAGCTGCAAAATTTACTTTTTCAAAGATGTAACGCTGACTTCGCCATTGGGACGATATTTTTCGAATTTCTTGTGACCGGAGACAAGATTAGCACTGAGATTCCCATTGGCAAAAATTACAAAAAGACATGTCTTTTGTAGTCGCGAACTGGAAAAAAGACGCGATCGAACGTTGATTCCCATGGATAAAAAGATTCTGATTCGATCGGCGAATTCGTAATTGGGCTGGTAAAACTCGGCCGTTTGAGTCAAAAAGATTAGCTCGATGACGATCTATGATGGGATCGCAATTGAAAATGTATATATATTATGAGTTATGAGACGATTGATAAAAAAAATAACTGTTTAAAAAATAAAAATTAAAAAAAACTATATATATATAAAACAACATTAACAAAAAAATAATAAGAATACAAAAAAAATAACTGTTTTTCATTAAAGAAAAAGAATAAAATAAATAAATAAATAAAACAATGTTTCTACATATCGGAGATTTGAATCAGAGAGATGAGTTGGTTCGCGAATTAATACGGAGTAAGAACAATATTCAGGCGCAGGATAGAGCTTGATGATTGGGAGAGATGGGATTGAGACGAGAGATGAACAAGTTGTTCAGACCCGTCACCGAGGTTCAGAAACTAGCCAGGAAAGAGATCGTCGAGGAATTGAGACCCATAAAAGAAGGTTCTCATAGGATGTCTTCGATCTCCGGTAGTTTTGTACTGAGAACTTTGTCCGAATACACTCTGTCTGATGGGAATCGAGACCGATCGAAGTAGCCTCGATAGCGACGTTACTCTGACGGGAATCGAGACCGATCGAAGTAGCGTCGATAGCGACACTTCGAGCATTTTTAGCAGCATCAGATTTGACAATGATAAATGTCGTGGAATCGTGAAAGATTCGATGTACGGATTTCGTCTGGATCGCGATAAAACTTTTCGTGGGTGACACGGAAGTATGGTATGAAGGTGACTATTTGATCATCGGTTCGAAGAGGTATGAAATTAACGAAGGACTCAAAACTCTGAGATTACACCGATGAGGATTACAAAAATTATGGAGACATTCTGGTTCAGATCCACACAATGAAGAGGAACAACGATACTAAAGAGACGAGACCGAAGGATAGGAGAGGCTACAAGTGGATGCACGTGGTGAAACCCACATGGAAGGAGAATGAGAGATTCGTGAGATCGATAATTGGAAAGGGAATGACTGATACGATATTTCTTCCATGTGATCCCTGTGCCTTGTCGGAGAGATTGAGATTGTTGATGGTAACACTGGAGTGGATAACGAGATAGTGAGCATGTGTGGCGAATTGTTGAGACAGAAGGTCTTGACTAGGAAGGTTAAAAAAAACAATAAAAATGTTAGTGATAAATAACAGGGGATACGCTAGATCTTATGTCTACGGTGGATCGGGCATCGTGGATTTGATGATGCGATTTTTAACTTGTAAATTCACTAGCGATGCTGCAAAACAGATCACCTCATGTGCTCTCAAAATTGGAAAGAAGACAGTGATCGATTCGGGTAAGAAAGCGGCGACCGAAGCGAGTGCTAGAATAGAATCAGAAGCTGGCAAGAGAGGTGCCAACGCATTGATTAATAAATTGATAACTCCACCACCACCTGCCAAACGATCGAGAATCGAATCGAAAAGTTGGCGAGACTTCTATGATGATGTCGTACCAATACAAGACTTGACTAAAATGACGAAAGGATCGGGATTGAAAGTGATTTATAAATAAAAAGAAAAAAAAACTTTTTATAAATAATATATATAAAATAGGAATTAAAATTAAAAAAAATAGAAAAAAACCTAGTTCAAAACATAGTTAAAAAAACTGGAAAAAAATGGCTATCAAAGACATGTCTTGGAATGACGCGATGACCAAGAGGTCGAATGACGGGTTCTTTCCAAACAGCATAAGAGGTCTGATAGTGGGAAAATCGAATTGTGGAAAGACCAATCTCTTGATGAATCTATTGTTGCGACCTGACTGGTTGGATTACGACAGATTATTCATTTTCGGCGAGAGTCTCTTTCAACTGGAATACAGATTGCTTCGAGAATGCATGAATTGTAAATTACCCAAGGATGTCATGGTGAGAATCTTTGACAATCGAGATGAATTCGAAGGACACGAGATTTCGAATATATTGGAAGGGGTGGTGAGAAAACTGACTAGGAGAAACGCTGCGTGTTCGAATGTGGAATGTTTGTTTTACGAGAACGTCGATGATGTTCCCAATCCCAGACAGTTGAAGTTGGAGAATAAGAATCTCATGATCTTCGATGATCTGCTGTTGGAGAGACAGAATTAATGCAAATCGTATTACGTTCGAGGACGTCACAGCAACGTGGATTGTTTCTATCTGTCTCAGAATTATTTTCGACTGCCTAGGCAGACGATAAGGAGGAATGCTAATTTTCTGTGTCTCTTTCGTCAGGATCTCAAGAATCTCAATCACATCTATGGAGATCACGTAGCCAATGACATGAGCAGGGAAGAATCCAGGAGATTCTGTAAGAAGGTGTGGGACACAAGACTTCACAATTTCGTGGTGATCGATTTGACTTGCAAATTTAACAACGGAAAATATCAAAGTGGATTCGATAATTTTTTTTTATATTTTCGATAATAATAGAGAAGAAAATAAAAAAAATAAAAAATAAAAAAATATTGATAAAACCATAAAATATATAAATAATAGATTATAAATATTAAAAAAAATGTCAGAACATCTATTAGAACAGATAGTCGAGAATACAGCTGTGAAACAGTCCTTTCAAATCGTAGTGAGTCACGACACGACTCGATTCACTACGAAATTTGAACCTTCCATCGAATTGAAGAAGGAAAAGAGATACGAGATGGCGTTGGTTAATCTTGAGACTTACTATTCGTTTCCCAACGTCACCGAAAAGAATAACGCATTCAAGTATTCCAACAGAGTGGATTGGTTTGAGATTCGAATTCCCAAAGGGAGTTACGACATAGACGACCTGAACCTCCACATCTAGACGAGACTGAAGACTGACGGTCACAGAAGCAAGATGATAAGACTCGCTCCCCATACGAGTACTCTACAGATGATATTAGACTTGGGAGATAATTTTCGAGTGGATTTTAGTGCAGAAGATTCGACCAGCGAGATGTTGGGATTAAAAAAAAATGTCGTCTCTTTCCTCTAATACGCACAATTGTAATAGACGAGAAGTATTCGTTCATTCAGTTGATGATGATAGAATGTGGTTTTATAAAAAAAAAACGTTTTTTATATAAAAAAGAAAATAAAAAAAATAATATGAAAAAAAATAAGAATATAAAAAAAAATATAAAAAATATTTTTTTTTAGGACTTCTGCGAGGTTCGTATCTCTGGACGTATCGTTCGTCCATGTTGGCAATGTCACTGCCAACAACTTTGACCATTTTTCTTTTCTTTCTAGAGGGACCTTCATTATCGTCAACGTGACCAAATTTATCAACTGGCATGTTTGTTTTGTTTTGTTTTTATTATTTTTTATTTTTGTTTTGTTTTGTTTTTTTTAATTATTTTTATTATAACTTTATTTTATTTTTTTATATTCTTTATTTATATATCTATATCAGTTTGTTTTCTGCTTTAATGTAAATCATTGAGAATATCCTGAAACTGATCTCCTTCCAACCATCTCTTGAAAATGTAGGGACACAGGTGACCGCAAGACATTCCATCCGGTTCTTGCACTCATTTGGTATTGCAAATAACTGACGTTAAATAGTTTCTTATTTCTATCGGCGGCGAGATTCCGTAGCTATCAAAATAATAATTGTTATTCTGGTTCAAAAACCACGCAACCCAATGCGTGCCCTCACCTCCGATATCGTCCAGATTTAAAATTCCGCATTCCGAATCGTCTTTTCTCCTCGGTAAGGCATCTCAAGAAAACACACCTCGAAAATGTTTGATTTTTAAATCTTTTGCCGCCTTCGACAGATGAATGTTGGATAGGGGTTCGTTGGGTAAGACCACACCTTCTACGGATATGTGTTTTATTTTCTTATTCATGAATATTTTTTTGTTTTGGTAATTATACCCCCACTTTCGAAGAAAATGGGGGTATACTGGATTACATGCGTCTGTCCGTCCGTCTGTCCGTGCGTCCGTCTGTGCGTCCGTGTGCGAGTCCGTCCGAAAGTATTCATAACTTAAGTAAATTATTATTTTTTATAATATTTGTTGGTCATAGGTATGCCCACACTAGTTATTTTTACTTTTTTTTTTTTTTTTTCTATTACTTGTTCACTTAGAAATTGTGTCCGTCCGAGCCAAATTTTGTCTGTTCAGCCTGTATCTCAGGTATCGAATGATCCATTGCAATGAAATTTGCCATGAACACTGCTTATGGTATAGGCTTTAAAAAAAAAGGATTCAACGATATTTCTCACATTCTCCTTTTTAGAGTTATCCTCCTTTTTTTACTTTGAAATTCTAGGATCTCAGGTATGGGTTATCGGATTTTGGTGAAATATGGCATGCAGTTTGCCTATGGCAAAGGCTTCTGCCTCAATGCATAAATTCCCAAACACCAGACAATTTATCATACCTTTTGACTTAGAAATTGTTGGAAATTGTTGAAAACTTTTGAAGAAAATGGGAGGGGCGGGGGTGTATACTGGATTGGGGTTATCGCATTTCAGTGAAACATGGCATGCAGTTTGCCTATGACAAACGCTTCTGCCTCATTGCATAAAACATCCAAACACCAAACAATGTACCATACTTTTTGACTTAGAAATTGTTGAAAACCTTCGAAGAAAATGGAAGGGGGTGGGTATACTGGATTGCGTCCGTCCATCTGTGCATCCGTCCATCAGTCCATACGAGAATATTCATAAATAATATCTGTTGATCATAGGTATGCCCACACTAGGCGGTACACCATGTGTGGGTATGCACCGGACGAAAGTCCAGCTCTTGTTTTATTTATTTATTTATTTATTACTTTTTTATTCTTTTTTTTAATCTATAACTCGCGAGATTTTTTTAAACTTACAACATTTTGATGTCTTCAGTCGTAGTGCATTCATCCTCTCAATTTTGTTGAATTATCGTGGAATAATGTCCGAGTGCGAAAATGTGTATTTTATCCTCATATATAATTCTCTTATCGTCGTCGGCAGTCAACACAATCTTATTGATTTCTTTGGTGTAGATCTCATGGTTTTCGCTTCGAATTGCAGTCATCTTTTTATACACCATCAAACCTTCGAAAAGACACTCTTTATACTCGTCGAAAGCAATGTTTTTATTTGTCACGCATGATTGAATGCCTTTACATCTCTTGATCTCTTCACCATCGAGGAGATAAGTGTACAATTTTTGTCTCAAACCCACGAATTCGGTGATCTGTCTTCCACTTCTCTCGTCTTTGAATTTACCCTTTTTATTGACACCCGTTGGAATCTTAGATGGCTGATCGTCGGGATAATTACTCGTGTCGAACCATTCATTCACGTCTGGCGCTATGTCCTCATAGACATCTCTAGTTTCTATCTCGTAAGCGAGACTGTCCATGTCGGTGAACAATAGTTTGGCTGTCGAATCGAATTTGGATTTGATGTAATCGTAGTGAAACTTGTACATCGACTGCTTGCTGACGTCTAAGATGACCGTTCCGAAATAACAGACTTTGTCAAACTTCAGATTTGTCTTTTGTATGTGCACGGCCACTAGATTTTCGTCGAATATGGTTCTATGTTTATAATTGGGTTTCGAGATTAATTTTCTAGACCTCTCTTCAGACATGACGAGTCGGACGTCGGTTCTATTCCTAATGTTTTCCATAGATTTCCTGTACACGCAGTTGTTCATGAGTTTGAAGAAATCTTTTTCGAAGTCGCACTCAGCCTGCATTCTTAAATTCGTGTTGAGATCAATGTATTTTTTCATCCAAGGCTCCTCGTCGAATCGAATGATTTGATGCATGTCAATTAATCTCATCCCACTATCGATGTAACATTTCAGATTTTTGCAATAGACCAAGTACTTGCGTTTGTAATTTAAATTGGGAATGAGTTTTTCAAAGCCGTTCACTTCCTTTCGTTCGGGAGCCAGCAGATATTCACTGTGTAGATCGTGTAATGTTTCCCGATAGTCCAAATCGACTTCTAGAATACAAGGATACTGCCTCCATTTTTGTTTTTCTTCCAACGTTTCGACCAATTTCAAATTTCCGATCAGTAAATAATGACTCATGGCCCAACCGCACAAATTATTAGCATCCCAATACTCTATGTATTTACTCGTTTTTTTTTCAAATCAAAGTCTTTTCCCATGTGAGAATTATTAGCTTTAGCATATCTGGTGGAAATCATAGTGTCGCAACCTCTCACGGCTTTTCAAACATGAGCAACATGTTGACGTCTGTTAATAATTCCAATTGGACTTCGGTCATCTTCAAAAGAGCATCCCAGGCAAGTCCGGGTACCGTGAAATACCAAGCTGGATCTAGTTCGTAATGTCGACGACACACTCGTCGAAAATTTTCGAACACGTCAGCCAAGAGAAACACGTCGGTTGTCACGTCGGTTGTCAGACAGAGGGCGTGATAATCTCTCATGGCTTTCATGTCGAATAATCTCCACACTTTTTGCGCGTGTTCGTAATCGTGGTCAGAAATGTCGAACTGGTATAATTTCGAAAAAAAATCTCCTTTAGGAGGTAGAGTGGTGTCGTCGAATTTCTCGAGATCACTCATGTAATCGTAAGGGTATACGCCTTTCCTCAACATGACATCCACCAATTGTCGTCGATCAAAATGTTTATTCGTGATTTTAAATTTCTCCCTATTCAAACTGTCGTCCAATTTTTCCAGACTGGCCGACATGAATCGTTTTTTTCTCAGTCGATCCTTCGATGACTTTCTTTTCATCAACAACCTTCCATTTAATGAAGGAAATGTATTCTTTGTCGCTGTGCGCGATGCAGCTCAACTCTCCGTCGGTGGCACCCATATTTTGCACGAACAGGTAACTGTCGTAGCCCGAGAGATTGTGAAATATCACCGGATAGTATTGAACATCTCGAAATCTTAAATTACATTTATTGTGAGCAGCGCCACGAAACAGCCCCGTGTAGGGATCGAGATCTTTAACTTTTTAAAATTATTTTCAGACTCATTATCGAATGGTTGTCTACAGATGTGACATTCAGTGGTTTTGTTGTATTCTTGCCGTTGCTCTGGCGTAATGATTATGACTTTGAGTTTTTTAAATCCTTTGTATAATTCTTGAATTTTCGATTCTAACTCGTCCATGATTTTTTTAGTCACGTCCTTGTCGCATTCCGAACCTTTAGTGTAGACGAATGGACCTGACGATTCTCGATCGTCGAAAAAACATTTCACATGATAACAATAGCCCAAAGGTACATGCTTCTGATATTTTTGGCATAACCCCTACGCTCGTCGGGCTGGCAAGAATTCATTTTTGTGGTGAAACATTCGAAATCGGCATAGACGACGAATGGCGGTTCTAATCTTCTATTGTGGTTGCGAAAATCTACGTAAGTGTTAGGTTTAGGCATTTCGATGGCAACGCTGCAATACGGCAACGCTGCAATATTCCCGATGGCGCGTCAACGATTCTTGACAACGGAATGAATTCATGCAGTTGAGACAGACATATCTCTCGCCATTACGTTTAGTAGTCGTCTTCGACAGCAATCGATTCATATTTTTAATCCAGCAATAATGTTGATTGTCACTCTCGGAAATTAATAACAAATTAACAATCTTTTCTTTCTCTTTGTGCGAAGTCAGTCTGAGAGGACAGACTATTCCTTTTTCACAATCTTCCTCGTATCCCAAGACCTTCACGGCCACCGTAGGATTTAGCTTTTCGAAACGCTCAATGTGTCCCAACCGCGTCGGGAATGTCACTCCCGTCCAATCGAGATTTTTACAAGTCTTCACGGACTTGGAAATTCTATCAGCATTCTTTTCTACGGGATATAAGGCCGATGTTATCGCCCATTTGAAACACTCGCTATCATCTTGATTTTTCACGTTAATGTCGGCATTTTTATTAGATACGAAATAAGGCAATTTTATATAGGAAGACGTTCTCAAAGGGTCGTGTCTGTCCACGTGAATCTCGAGATTCAATACCTTCTCAAACGTCCAACCACTTCCCTTGTCTTGTTAAATAGCCATAGATTCCAACATCTTGTCTTTCATCACTTCGTAAACATCGAATAATTCGTCGTCTCTAAACACAGTCTCGATTTTAGATTGGAAATAGGCATCTTGCACCGCGCTCTCACCCGTATTCGCATCGACCCTTTTCATCAGACAATTGCATGATCATTTTTATTTTTAGACCCATAACTAGATGTTTTCGAAATACATCCAGCACTCCACCCTTCGCCCATTCCATGAACGATTCAAGATCGAGATTTGCAAGACGAGGAATCGCATCGAAAGTTTTAAAAAATCCTTTAATGGCTACATCTCGTTGTATCGGTACCAACGGTTTCTCTAACACTTTGATTACGATTCCCTTTATCACACCGGCTCCCTTGTTTTCATTCACCGCTCTCACGACTTCATCATCATTTGTTTTGTAATGAATCGTCATCTTGAACTGCCTCACTTTTCATTTTTTATTATTCTCTTTCGAAACCAGCTGCTCCACTTTTCGTTTAAGAGCCTTCTTCTTAGTTTCCACAGTTGTTTGTCGACGTTGTTTTGTCGCCGCCTTCTCATTTTTCACGATTCGAGTTTTTGTCGCTGCCATAGATCTTTCGTCCACTCCCTTTCCATCGAGCAAATGACTAATGCATTCATCTTTTTTCATGTATGTAACACCTTTCAAATTCAATGACTGATGCACTTTGACTCTTTTCACTTCGTTCAGTAATGTATGCAGGCGTTTTGAGAACGAGTTCTATTTTTCAAATAAAAACAGCACAATAAAAATATCTGGGTGTTCACACAGCGATACCTGCGTGGTTGTATATAACAGTGCTCACTTCAAAGTGGGAAAACATCCAGATATTTTTATCCTGCAAAAATAAAATGAACAGTCTGAGTGAAAAAGCAATCATTTGATTCACCTCTGTAGAATCATGCTCGATTGAAATATTAATCAAGAATGCACACACACACACACTCATTCCCCAATTGAAAGAGTGAGAGATATGAAAAGCACCTAAATGGATTTTCGAGTCGAGATTAAAAATCTATCGATAATGGACTAAGTCTCTTTCATAATTTCACATCAGTTCTGAGCATGTTAACTTTAAAGCTATTGTCTCTTTGCTGATAAATCCATTGGAAAACGAGATTCACCCTATCGAACGTCCGTTCTTCCAAGATGATCAGATTCAATCTGTCGACTACTTCTTTGGAGATATTCGGATATATATTACTCCCGTAGAACAGCGACAAATCGTCTGGGTCGAAATTTTCTATCTTCTCTGAGAGGATGGCTAATAGATCGTTTTGACATCCGTACATTAAATCCAGGACTGCCTCGTTCAATATCAAAGGCAAGGCACATTTGTTGTATTCCTCTGTCAACCCACTCGTCTCCACGTCCTTCAATTCGATGGCGTCGTCCGATTGCAGTCTATACATTTTACTATCGAACATCGAATATCTTTCGACCCTCTTCAATTTTGATGCAGATTTTTTAGGTATTGTCGATTTCATGACTGATTATTTTTTTTGTCGTCGTTCTGCTGAATTTTTTTATATAAAAATATTAAATTTTGTGTTTCTTTTTTTTTAAAATGATAATAATTATTAATTGTAAAATATTTTTTTTTTTTTTTTCTTATATATATATGTAAAAAAATAAAATAACAACTTTTTACAGTTTTTTTTCTTTAATGACAAAAACAAGCATGCAATGGTCGCGGCTACAATTTTTTTTTTTAAACAGTTATTTTTTTTATCACTAGTCTCATAGCTCATAATATATATATATTTTCAATCGTGATCCCATCCGAGATTGCCATCGAGCTAATTTTTTTTTTTTTTTTTAGACTCGAATGCGTGATCTCAAACAGCCGAGCTTTACCAGCCCAATTACGAATTCGCCGATGGAATCAGAATTTTTTTTCTAATGGGAATCAATCTTCGATCGTGTCTTTTTTCCAGTTCGCGATTGCAAAAACAATGCCTTTTCGGAATTTTTGCCAATGGGAATATCAGTGCTAATCTTGTCTCTGGTCACAATCCTGCAAAACCCCCATTCCAAGAAATTCGAAAAAAATCGCCCCAATGGCAAAGTCAGTGTTACATTTATGAAAAAGTCAATTTTTCAGCGAGGTCTGTGTTAAATTTATAAAAAAAAAGGTGAATTTTTCAACCCAGTGAATTTTTTTACATTTTTGAGAAATTTCGTTGAAAGTGAGCCAGAAATGTTCGAATTTTAAACATTTTCCGGAAAAACCCACTGTTGCGGGCAAAAATTCAATTATTTTTGGGAAAACCCAATATTTTCCAAGAAAATCAACTTTTTTACCAGAAATATTGAGTTTCTTTCCAAAAATAAGTCATTTTTTCCAGCTCACCTAACTTTTCCAGCCTACACGATTGATGTGAGCTGACTCCTTTTCATTATACCCTACTTTAATCATGTTAGAGGCCAGTATTTTACATTTAGATCTCTATGAGATTTATTTTATCATACGAACCCGCACACAATTCTCACTTTTTTGAAAGTAATCAACCTTTTTAAAAAAAATTAAATTGTTTTTATTCTTTTAAATTCTCATCTATTTATATCTATGTCACAGGTTGATTTACACAGCATTTTTGAACAACTGGTCTCATTTCCTCATTACTGTGTCCTCTCCTTAGTTTTATTCCTCATATTTCAATGATTCGTTTTTAATTTCTTCATATTGGATAATGATCTATTTTAAAATACATACTTTTCATCGCCACGATATAGTCTTAGCTGCTGATGTAGCATTAAGTACTAACAAATAAATAAAGCCCTTTATTACCCATAATACCATATACATCCTGTATTCTTACTTATCGTTTTACAACAACGTCACAATCTTGGAGGGGAGTGGACAAATTGTTGATACAAATAAACAATACTAAACATATAGTTTTCGGTCTTCCGACGCCTCGCAACCAGCTATCGCTTTTTGAAAGAATATATAGAGAGTAATCACTTGACTGAACTGGTTACGTGAAGTAATTCATGAGAGGTGAAGGACATTGTACAAACACGAGTGCGCGAATGCGCACGAGTGTTTTACAATATAGTCCCTCGCCTCGAATGAATTATTTCATGTAACCAGTCCAGTCAAGCGATTACTCTGCTTATTACTTTTCATTATTAACGATAATTATATTATTTAACCCTTTACCTAACGTAACGGTCAGCGCTATTCTCAAAAATCGCCAATTAATTTTCATTATTTTTTTTCATTGTTTGTCTCTAAAACATAGGTTATCACCCCTCATTGGAACGAGGGTTCATAACCTATGTTTCTGAAACAAAATATGAAAATAATAGCTATTCAAGAATTTTGTTTGCGACTGTCATTGTTGATTGCATAATTCACTTGTGAAGTTATCGTTTATAATTAAACCCGGAAATCCCAGTAAATCACACTTTGGAAAGTAACATACTTCGATATGTGTGTTGAGTATGGGCAATTGTTCTGGGGCAAAATTAAGTTGAATATCTACAACATATTTTATCTGTTTCCCCTGATGACAGACCAGTTGACCAAGGTTCAGCATTCACCACTCTCCCTCAAAAGCTGATGAATGACTTCCAGCTTTCAAAAACACAAATTTGTAGATTTGTTTCCTTTTTAAGAACCGTTATGGATATTATGTTGTGGCTGCTCCAAACCCAGCGATTGTTTGGGTTTATTTTTCTTCTTTCCCAGCAACTATCAAACGGCGGTTTCAGTACTACAATAAATATCCGGACGTTTCTAAGTAAAAGACAGAGCAGAATTCTTGTAGTTGTGCACAATTCCTAGTCACCTTCCAGTTCGAGGTTCTCGGAAGTACCCTACTACCAGTAGGCAGACTCAAATCAGATATGATTGTTGGATCTCGCTTCCGTCTGTCGTGGATTCATTAGCAAAAAACGTTATTCGGGTCGCAAGGGATTTCAATCCTACATCGTACATGTGCGCCTTCGGCGTGCTGAAACTTTTCAATCATTCATCATTTATTTATCATCGACAACAAAACAACAAATGCCGAGATGTTACTTGTTCTTGTGCTAAGCTTTAGTATGGTGTTGGCGTGAAAGCTGTTATGCTGACACTCCAGCCACAGCGTTGATTAACGTGACGTCATCTGCGGTGGGGGCAGATTGAGTTGTGACATATTTGCTGACGTTTCGGTAGCCCGGTTGTATGGAAGTCACTGTTTTTACAGTACGGCTGCAGTGGACTGGTCACTACCCACGAGTGGGCAATATATCCACGGACGCAATACTATTTGACTCCAAATACTAATTATAGGAACAATCATCAAAAATTTAATTCATGAAGTACCTGGTACAACCCGGAGCTTCATTAATTAAATTTTTGCTGCTCATGATTTTTATTACCATGTACACGCATGCGTAGACATAACTATCCACGCGAGGATTACGAGCACTTCATAGCGATATACTATTTTTTTTTTTTTTTTTTAATGATTTTTAATTTCAGCAGATATGTACAAAAATCGTTTTTTACAAAGTTTTTCTTTTTGACAAACAATATAATGTATTTTAAATAAATGTACATAAAATAATACACAATTTCAGGTTTCTCTGATGAGTTCTGGGTGTTTTGAGGAGATAATACAAGTGTCTGAAAAGAGGGTGATGAACAGTGTGTACTGTCGTGTCCAAAAGGTCTTAAAAAATATAGGGGAAGGATTTGACCTAAGAGGGGGTATTAACGAGAACCGTGGGTTTGACTAGGCTCCCCCCCCCCCCCCGTCTCATTTAGAGGAAGCTATACCAAGAGGTCTTGTAATTGCATACATCTCTCTTGAATGCACTTTGCCTGTTTTGACGAATATTTATGAACGGTCATTAATTCTAACGTACGGTATACCTTTATCTGCTCTAGGAAGCTTTTGAAGACAGGTGTACACCCCCTCACCTTGCAAGAATAAATAATTTTTTTGAAAAGTAGTACACACAGATTAGCGGCTGCTGACGGTACTTCCTGGTTTGGGAAACCTAGAAGCACATATTGTGGAGTAAGAGGGAAGGACAGAGCACAATTAATTCGCAATTTATCTTGAAGGTTCACGAGTATCGTCTTGGAATGACTGCATTCGAAAAACAGGTGCAAAAGGGTTTCTTTTGTATTGCTGCAAAAGGTACATAGTTCCGTTTCAGACAGTTTACTTTTAAGCAGTTTGGAGTTGGTATAAATCGATCTGTGCAATATTTTGTATTGGAGGCTTTGAAGGTAGGGGTCATCACTAATAGTAAAAAAATAGTAAAAGAATTCTTGTATATCGACTCCCAGTCTGTCGGTTGGAGGTCGATACCCAAGGACTCTTCCCACTTTTTCTGGGATTCATAAGGTCTCGAAGCAGCTAACTTTAAAAAGATGGGGTAGAAAGTTTGGCACGTTTTCTTCGACATATTCAATAATTCAACGTATTCCTTTCTTATGGTTGGGATTCTACGTGTCTCTTTTATTGCTTCTTTCCACGACTTTGGTATTGCATTAATCACTCCTTGGTAAATTGTGAAGGGCGTCTCGAGGTTGTATTTCCTTGAAAAAAGAGGGAAGCTTAAAAAGCCTCCTTGCTCACTTCAGAGATCGTTGATAAAAAAGATATCCTTTCTACACCATTTTTTAAGGAAGTAGGGTCGGTAATTGATTTGTATTTTTACATTATAAAATAATGGTTCACACAGAATATCTTCAGGGGCTGAGGTAGCATTTGTATCTAGTATGGACCATATGTGTACTACATTCTTCTAAAAGGTATTTAATTTTTCTCCAACCTTTAGAAGTCCTTCCTTGTGTAAATACCAAATTTTGTAGGCGCCTTGATCTTCAAAATCGTCTAAAACCAAAGTTTTCCAGGGTGCCAGTGTGCCTGGGTCTAAAAGACTTTTTATCCAGCTAACTTTTAGAGAGTAGCTGTACGTTTTTATATCCGGGAATTTAAGTCCTCCATATTCTATCAGATTGATTAATGTACGGCGTTTCACTTTTTCGTTTTTGCCCGACCAAAGGAACTTATAAAATAGAGTCTGTAGTCTGCATATAATATTTTCAGGTGGATCTGGGAGAACTGTCATGCAGTGTATTAGCATTGGGAGAGCAAGGGTTTTAATAACTACCGTTTTGCCAATAAGTGTCAGATTTCTGAATGACCAGTCACTAAGAAGTTTTTCAATTTTTCCCATCTGATTAAGGTAGTTATTAACAATGTAATTCTCGCTAAACAAATTATATTCGATTCCTAAAATTTTAAAGGCGTTGTTGTGATTCCATTTAACATTTTGTTGTGTAGGGGTTTCGTCACCACAACCCCGTTTTGCCCCAATCCATATCACCTCGGTTTTATCAAAGTTTACCTTTAATCCAGAAATTTTTGAAAACGAGTTCACTGTTTCAAGAGCTATGTCTAATGAGTGTCCGTCGTCGCTCAGAAAGAGGGTGGAGTCGTCCGCGTATTGGCTAATCAAATATTCGGAGTTGTTTATTTTAATACCATTTATGTCCGGGTTATATTTCAGTGCTGCGCACAGGATTTCCGCACAGAGTATAAACAAGTAAGGGGAAAGTGGATCTCCCTGCCTCACACCTCGCCCCAACATTACTTTTTCAGAACAATGCCCGTTATTTAGAATATAACTGTAAATATTGTTATAGAATGTTTGAACCCATCTGATGATCGAAGGGCCAAAGTTTAGAAAACGTAAGGTTTTCAAAATAAAGGACCACTCCAAGGAATCAAAAGCTTTCTCGAAATCCAGTAATGTTAAAATTCCTGGAATATTTTGTTCCTCACATTTTTCAAGAAGGTCAAAGATTAATCGGGTTGATTCTCCAATATATCTCCCCTTTACAAAGCCAAGTTGTGTTTCAGATATTAATTGTTGTAGGACCGTTTTGATGCGATTGGCTATAGCAGCAGAACCGATCTTAAAATCTACGTTTATAAGGGATATTGGTCTCCAGTTTTTCAAAAACATTTTCGGTTTGTTTTGTTTCGGTATACATGTTATGATACCAGTTCGTTGGGTAGTTGAAAGTTCTTTTGCAAAATAACCAAAGTTCAAGGAGTTGATTAAATACATACTTATGTCACTCCAGAAGAATTTGTAAAATTCGGCTGTGAAGCCATCTGAGCCTGGAGGTTTATTATTAGTCATTTGTTTTAGGGAGCTTGAGCATTCTGCCTTAGTGAGTGGGCCTTCGAGGGATTTTTTTTTATCTTCTTCTAAGAAGTTTAGAAATGGGTTTTCAACATTAAAGAATGTGTTTTCGACTTGTTTAAGTTTGTGAGCAGATGTAATTTTTGAGGCATACAGGTTTTGGTAGAAGGTTTTCTGTTCAGATATTATTTCCTGCAAATCACTTGTTTCTGTATCATCAGATTTTATTATTTTGGGAATCATTTTTTCAGTATAATGTCTTTTTTCCAGATTACAGAAGTATTTTGTAGCTTTCTCCCCCTCCACTTTCCATTTAGCTTTGGATCGAAGAATTATCCCCTGTACCTTCTTGTCTCTGATTGACTTTAGTTCTGTTTCCAGAGAATCGATTTCTTCGGTAACAGATAAGTCGCCCTTGTCGAGATTCTCGTTCAAGATTCTTAGTGTCTGTTCGATTTCAGATTCCCGTTTGTTGGACAGTCGTTTTAAGTTTGCGGAATAAGAGATAGTTTTCCCTCTTATCATGAGTTTCAAAGTCTCCCAGAACAGCTGATCGTCGATTGTTAGTCTATTATTATTATTATTATTATTATTATTGTTATTATTATTATTATTACTATTATTATTATTATTATTATTATTATTATTATTATTATTATTATTATTATTATTATTATTCATATTTTCGGCTGTGACAGTAGCATTACTGGTAATGACAGCTGTTGTACTGTACTGGTCAATTGTTTCTGCTATTGTCCGTTTTACTACATTTATGTATTCTTGGTCATTAAGAAGGCTGTTATTAAACTTCCAAAAACCTCTCCCCCGGGGCTGGTTAAAGAAGGATAGGCCGATACTTATAGGGTTATGGTCTGATTTATATCGAATTTGGATGTCTGTCATTTGGAAAAATATGTGCAAATCACTTGACATAAGAAAGTAGTCCAGTCTAGCCATTTTGCTTCCAGGGCCCCTCCAGGTATAACGTCTAGATTCGGGATTTTCTATCCTCCATACATCATGTAAATCTAATTTTTGCATATACTGTAAAATTTTCTCATTTGCTTTGACATTATTTCTGTGCTTATAGTTTATTGTATCCATGTCATAGTTCTGGGGAACATTCCAGTCTCCTCCTATTAAAACTGAGGAGTTACCTATTTCTTCTATTTTAGAGAATACGTTTTCATAGAAGCCCGGGTTGTCATCATTTGGTCCATATACAACCGATATTGTTAATCTTTGTTCTTGTATAGTTATATCAAGTACAATATAATTACCTCTGGGGTCTACAATGGACTTGTTTATTGAATATCCAAACGAATTTTTGAACAGAATTGCTGTTCCTCTACTTGAGCTTGAGTAAGAGCAAAAGACCGCTTCATATCCCCACTCGTTTTTCCATATCGGTTCAACCTCGGGACAAGAATGAGTGTCAACAAGGAGAGTGATATCAAATTTATTTCTGCAACGTTCGAAGATGTCCCGCCGTTTGATAGGATCAGAGGAGAGACCTCGACAGTTCACACTGCCAACTGTGATTTTAGCCATGTTGAAATTTCAGAAGACTAATCTCGCCATAACACCCATCGGCACATGTTGTACTGAAACAAAAATTTAACTGAAAACAATAGCAGAATAAATGTACATATCTGAGAAGGTTTGGGTTTTTTGGTAACAATAACAAATTTTCTAACAATAACATGTTTTCCGGGTATCGGATTCACCAGCTCGAAAGCTCCCTAATTTCTTTAATGATAACCAGCATTAATTTGCTTCGATATACTGCACCCCCAACATATTGTTAATTACTGCCTAATCCTCGATACCCACTGTTACTTCCGGAAACAGCTAAATTAGGGCTGACACGATTATACAATTTCATAATCGACTTTTGAAGAAGAATAATCGACTGAAGTCGACTTTAATCGTCCTACGTGACCTCTAGAAACAACTATGGAGAAAACAATATTTTTGGTTGGGCCGGACATCTTTTTGGCATGCAGGCATGCTATGCGCCTACTGCTCTCCGAAAAAATTCTGATTCCTCATCATCTCAAGCCCAAACCTGGCTTAGGCTCAGGTCAGAACGTGATGTGGTCAAAAGTCTAATAATAGCTGCATTGAGATTTAAGAAGTATTTCCTTAGAAAACTGAGAAGGACATTTATTTGTACTCCCATACTGTTTAGAACGCCCGACCTTGTGTCATGTGTTGTATCTTTATACTTCTTTCCCATATCAATTACAATGTATTTTGATATTCTACAGTATCGGACACTTCTTACGAGCACGGTGGGTAGGAGAGTAATGACTGATAATACATCAGTAAAGTAGTGATGAAAATTCATAATTGTCCACTTTGAAACTGTAATTGATTATGTTTCTGTCGATTAGTTGACTTCTCGGTTAATATTGACAGGCCTGAACAGTTGATAACAAAAAAGAAGCAATTTATGGAGTTTATCAAAAATATGAATTCCAACATCTTTGTTTCACATTCCAGAATTCAGACGGTAATGTTTCCTGAAACTCAACACTGATCACTCTACAACTGGATTACGGGAACGCTGATTGACCGTGTCTAGGAAAGTGGCTCTTCCGCGCCATCTTAGTGGGCAGGAAGTTCCTATAAATAGACAACGGTTAACAACAAAAACTTTCAAGATGGTTGTTAGTTTCCCGACACCTCCCAATATCTGATCGCTGTTTGAAGCGTATACTTCGACGTGTGCGAACAATGATGATGATATGCACATGTATCTTGGTAATACAAGTTGAATATTTACAACATATTGTAGTTATTATTGACAAGAAACAAGTGCCGAGATTGGAAACTTGATATAATGTTATTAGTTTTCTTGTACGGGAAAGCCGATGGCATTTGATGAAGTGAACGCACAGAACGACACGCGTGTGTAAATGTGTTAGTCGACATAGCACGAGTGCTAGCGCGGAAGGAGAGAATGAGAGGCCGCAGGCGATGGTGCAGGTGCCCTATCGATTAAGCCATTCACACAATCGTGTCGTGCTGTGTTTATTCCACGCCTTCACGTCTATAAAAAACAATTATTAGAAGGACACTCAGCAATTCATTTCACAACTATCAAAAAAAAAACAACATATTTTATCGCCAACCAAATTTGCATTACTATTTCGTCCTATGAGTTCCAGTATGTTCTGTGTGCCTATTGGCACACTGGAATTCAGAGGACGATTTTTGGCTGTCACTAGCGATTCAAATTTTAATTGCGGTGCACGATTTGAAGAAAATTCCATTGCAATTTCCCGTCTTTATAAAAATAGTCCGTCAACGATTTCCGATTTTCACATATGCGGAACAGATTTTCATTTTGAGATTGGTTTAGTGTTACTGTTGATGGGGATTTCATAGAACAGGCATGTAATAAAATATTTTACGCTACAGCGTAATAGCTTTCACCCCAATAAACTTCATGGTCTAGGGGTCAGAGTTATTACGTTGACCGACTTGGCGCCAGTTTAGTCCGACGGTGAGAGCAGATTAAGTGGCGACGGTTTTCGCTGACTTTCCAGTAATCTTGTTGCATAGAGAATTGTCTACTGAACATTGAATGTTTAATAGAATTAACAGATACTATACGGACACTTGGTTGCCTTTCAGATTTTCTGCTAAAATAAACGACCGAAATAGGCGGAAAACAACACATAACGCAGTGCTAGAAACATGATGTGACATTAACCTTCGGGGCCCATATGCAGTAATTATGTAGTTTTTTATGAATGAGAACCTGGCCAGTAATTGAGCTAGTTATGATATTATCCACCTGCCACAAGTGACGAAGGTGAAAGTCTTCCTGGCCTATAACAGTGGTGAGTAACGGTCCATCGTTTGATAAGCAACCGTCCATACGTATTTTATAAACAATAGAAACGATGTTCTATGGTGCTGTTCTGGGGCCCTAGAAGTTGCCCTGCATCGCCCATCTCAACCCAACACTTAACAAAGATAGTCGTCAAAGATGATTTGCGCGCTATATTTTAATGTGTTCATCTCTTCAGAAATAAATCTATCTAGAAGAGATCCTTCTGCTTTACATTTGGAGAATAAAGGGTAGGATAAAAGATATTCAGATGCCATTTGTCTGCTTTCGCGGGTTGTGTATATAAACAAGGTTTTCGTAATTAGGGTTTGCTAGCTGGGGGAGACATAGAATTTGTTCAGGTATTATCGACTGTGTAATGGTCAGATGAGGATTGCGTTTATAAACAAGGTAACTCCAGAAACAAGACTTTCGATAGATATGGCTGGTCTACCTCTAACCGCCCCCACCCCCACCCCATCACATACATACCTGGTGTTCTCCTTCCAGATGAATGAACGATATTTTTTTACATTAGTCGCGCTTAAGCGTGAGCACGGCCGAACCAGCAGACGATAATCCACAATATATCCATCAAAACTATAGTTCAGCTTGAGTATGCCAGTATTCATAGTTTACAAATATAATAAAGGACGTATGATGATGCGCATGTGAGGGATGTTTTAACAACGAAGGATGAGTTGAATTTTTGAAATTTGAATTAATTTCCATCTATTAGGACATCACAGGTTCCGCATCGTTTATCTCTGCACTTAAGGAATGTTGAGGTGTTCGTTTCCTCCTTAAACTTCGCTCGCGTTAAAATTTCTTAGAGATTTCCTGGTTGTCTTTTACATTTGATTAGTTGTATTTTTCCCAATAGTTTCTTCAATCGTCCACTGCCTTTTAACATGGCCAACTTGGATAGGATAAAAGTGAAAAGTTCAGGATTGTTTGGATAGACGGTGGTGATAAAAGTGAAAATTTCGTTATTTTGATTCTTTTCCTTTAGAGTTCTCAGTTCAGTGAGGCTTGGAGAGTTTGTTCTGTCAGTACCTTTCTTCATCAGGTGAACTGGATACCCGCGTTTTTGAGAGAGTTTCCTAATTCATTAAGCCTCTTAGTTCTAAGTTCTTGATTTGTAATTCTTGTGCTGCCTCCCCGAGCCAGATTATACGGGATATTTCTTTTGGTGTGGCCGGGGTGACAGGTCCAGAAGCGCAGGTATTCTTTAGTGTCTGTTGGTTTGTTGAATATGTCTAAAAGAATAACTTCACCATCTTCCAATGTGATTAAAATATCCAGGAAGGTGAGGTGGAGGGGTGTTGGCTTTGGTCCATTGTGAATTTTCCGGATTTAAGGTTCGTATGATTTGGTGGATTTTTCCCAGTGTTTGTTCTGAGTCAGGTAGTATTACAAACAGTCATCAGGGTATCCTTTCCAATTTTTACAACGTTTTGTCTGAACTCTAAACCCAAATGTTGCTCTACCTTTCAGTATTGTCTTTGCTCTCGACAGACTAGGTTCAGATGTCATAAACAGGTGTCATTCTAGTGCCCATTGCTGTTCTTTTTACCTGTTTAAAATGCTCACTACCAAAGTAGAAAGTATTGTTTTCGAGAATGAATTTTATGATCTCTCGTCCGGGAAATCTTTCTAGATTCAGGATTCCGCATTCGTCACCGTCTCGCTGTTTCCTACGCAATACCTCTCTCGAAGGGACGTCGCGGAAATGTTTTACTTTCCTTGCTTTCACCTCATCCAACGGATCGACGTTGGATAGGGGTTCGTTAGGTAAAACGAGAGCTTCTACCAATATGTTCATTTTTCCATTTCAGTTTATTTATTTGAACTTATTTATTTATTTTCTTTTATTATTTATTATGTTGTGTGTATTTTATTTCTCCCACACAAAAATTAATTATTTTTATTTTGTTTCATGATAGTTCCTTCACTTTTTCAATCGAAATTTAATCATTTTTTTCTTTCTTTTGCCATCCAAATAATGTTGTTTCCAAGTTCCTTTTCGCGCTTCTCTGTACTCAAAATCCTATACGAACACACATTTGAAATATTTTATTTTTCGTTTCGTCAGATTGAACTGTACAACCCTCCCCCCCCCCCCCCCCATTTTCTCACTTATTTACTTTTTTCCTTGTTACTATTCAGCTTCTAGATTGTCTTTGTCCTTATCAATTTGTTGTGTCGTGTCCTCGTTCAATCTCTCTTTATTTTGAAGGAATCATCGGCTTCGTGGAATAATAACCGTGAGATAACTTGTTTATTCCATTCGATTGTACGATTCACTTGTCATCGTTGGTCTATAAGGCCATTTTATTGATTACTTCCGCTTAGAGATCATACTTGTTGCTTTGAATAGTTTTCATCGATTTATGAATCGATCGGCATTTAAAGAGACACTCTTTATACACTTTGAAAATGATGTCGGTATCCGCGACGTTTTTTTGACACCTTTACATTTCTTGATCGTCTTCCCGTCTAAGCGGAAAGCATACAGTTTCGACTTTAAATCCACGAATTCATTAATCTGTCATCATCTCGCCTCGTCTTTGAATTTCCCAACATCTTATTCACACCCAACAGAATGTTAGATTTGTGATCGCTGGGATACTTGTTCGTTTCGAACCACGCGTTGAGGTTCTGAGATATGCCGCTGTAAAAATATTCGGTTTCTTTCTCGAAAGCTACACTATCCATGTCGGTGAACAACAGTTTGGCTTTCGAATCTTAATTCCTCTTGATTTATTTGTAACGAAATCGATACATTACCCGCTTGCTGGTGTCGTCTAGGATGCACGTTCCCAAATAAGACAGTTTGTCGAATGTCTGTCACATGTGTGTTTTGGGCACGACAACTATATTGTCGACACTACGCCTCTCACACCCTTTTCGAACATGAGCAACATGTCCACGTCAGATAATACTTCGAATTAGATTTCGTTCGTCTTCAGCAATGTGTCCAAGGAGCCGT
This sequence comes from Pictodentalium vernedei, assembly GCA_031216915.1. Taxonomy (NCBI): domain Eukaryota; kingdom Metazoa; phylum Mollusca; class Scaphopoda; order Dentaliida; family Dentaliidae; genus Pictodentalium; species Pictodentalium vernedei. Next base: position 174,005,329 of record CM062297.1, read on the forward strand.
GTAATATCAAGCCGGATCTAGACCGTAATGTTTCCAAGAGACGTCCCGAAAATCTTCTAACACGTCAGACAAAAGAAGCAAGTCGGTTCTCAGATACAGACCGCTATAATCTGTCAATGATTTCATGTCGAATAATTTCTAAACATTTTGAGCGTTGTCGCAGTCGATGTCGGAAATGTCAGCGTAGTATATTTTCGAATCTTATTTGGAATGTAGCATCGACTCGCCTAATCTGTGCAAACGGTCCATGTAATCGCAGGGATAGACTGCTTTCCTCAATACGCTCTCCAATTGGCGCTCGCCTCGAAAGTATTGGGTCGTGATTTCGAATTTCACCTACCATAAACTTCCGACTAGTTTCTCGAGACTGGTCGACATGGATTTAAAACTATCTATGAAACGTATTTCTCTCTTGATATCGTCTACCTACATCTGTCCGTCTATATATATTTTTTTCTTGTCTCTGCTTGTCTACCACTATCCATTTCGCGGAGGAAATGTATTTCCCCTCGCTCTTCGCGATGCAGTTTATATATCCTTCACTGACAATACCGAGGTTCTTCACGAACAGTTGACTGTCGTCACCCGTCAGATTGTGAATATCACTGGAAAGGTGTGACTGGGAATTGCACCTCGAACGGTAGTCTACAGATCTGACATTCGGCGGCCCCCTATTGTCTTTCGCTTACACGCTTTTATTGATGATCATCTTCATTACAGTTTTGAATTGCTCGTTCAAATCTTTCACAAACTTTTGAGACACGTCCGCATCATCCGATTGTTTCGTGTAGATGCATGGACCCGAAGATTATAGATTGTCGAAAGAAACAACGGTATGTATATTTTCTGCATAGCTCTGACGATCGTCGGACTGACACGAACTCATCTTCACCGTGAAACACTCGAAATCGGCACACACCACGTTTGGCAAGCTCAGTCTTCTGTTGCGATGTATGAATTTGATGTGAGGGTGAGGTTTTGGCATGTCAGCGGAAACGAATTGATTGAATGTGCAATACTCCTCGTCACGTTCCAGTGATTCGTTGCTATGAAAAGAATTCAAAACGGTTGAAACAGGAAAGATCTCTATCCCTTTTCTACGCCAGCCTGTGTCGAAAATAATCGGCCCATGTTCTTGACCCAACAGTAATATTGATTGTCGTCTTTCGAAAGTAATAATAGATTGATGTTTTTTTTCGCAATCCTTTTAGAACTTATCCTCAGAGGAAATATGTTTTTTTTTTCGAATCATTGTATCCAAGACGTTGACGGCGATTGTGGGATTTCGATATTTGAAATGATCGATGTCGCGTATTCGCGTCGGAAAATCTATTCCCGACTAATATAATTTCTTAGAAGTCTCCACATATTTCGACGTCCTCTGCGGATGTTTTTCAATATATCTACAGTTAAAACTAGAAGTCCCGTCACGAACTGTGCGCGCTACTGCCATATCGAATGGCATCCAAAGCAGGGCAGGTTCTCCGGGTTGTTCATAGCAAACTCAGGCAAAGTTTCTGCCAATGACCTCCGGTTTCACCCGGAGGTCCATTGGCTGAAACATTGCTTGTGTACAGGCCATATGTACAGAATTTGATAGCCTTACTTTGGCCATAAAGCGTAGAGTAACTTTAACGCGCAGATCGACGTACTATTTGTGCACATTTCATGGCAGGGCTTCTAGTTTTAATTGCAGTGCAGACATGATGGCCCATTTGAAGAATTGGCTGTCCTTTCTATTTTCCACGTTGATTACAGCTTTTTTCTACGAGATAAGGCAATTTTATATACGAAGAGCTCGCAAAGGGTCGTACTTATCGACGCCAGTCTCTAGAATCAATACTTCTCGGAATCTCCAAGTGCTACTTCCGTGTTGATACCGCTCTAAACATTTGAATATCTTTTCTTTCATATCATTGAAGATGTCGGACATCGAAGGGCTTCCGTCGTGCGAGATAGAAAATACGACATTTTTTCTCAACTGCAGTCGTGTTCAGATGGATCTTCTCAATCCTGCACTTCAATACTATTTTCGTTTTGATACCAACATCAATAGGCTAGATTTTATCTCGTTCAATAAATTTGTGGGATGAAACATATTTCTACCCTCGATATCGAACGTTTTGAAAAATTAGCGTTTTGTGTATGACATTTTCTAGGATTTCTTCTAAGTCCCCATTGTTACCATTTTTGGAACTCGGCCTTCGCTGCTTTTATGGTATTCGTTATTTTATCTTCTTTTCTCTTTTTTCAATAAATTTCTTTGCTGAGAGAAAGCAACGTCTGCACCGGCATAAAAACAAGGTATCACAGCAAGGGCCGGTGCAGAGCGAAGCGAGCTTACATAAATACAAAGAGAAAAAAAAATATAAAACCGGAAGAATAGGCGTAGTCCTAAAAGGCATTATCAAAGAAAGGGTAGTTTGGATTAAGTTTGACATGGAAATGGACCGAAAAACGGAATATGGGAAAATAATGAAAATTAACACATAACGATCAACTAAGAGCGAAAAGATAACAATGGTACAAAGTGGTGAAGTACGTGTCCAATACTGGCAAAAGACTTCACGGGAGAAACTGTGAAAATCAGCCAAAAGCCGCAAACGCAATCTGCCTAAAAAGGAAGACAGAATTGTTTGGGAAGTAATAGAGGTAATGGCTCGATGGTAAAATTTATTACGGCGATACCAAATAGTAGCCACGGCGTCCGTAATTGAAACCAATGATGATGGGCGGGCGAAGAGAGGGCATGAAGAGGGAAGCTGTAAGAAAGTATGGTGACTGGATGTGGCACAGCACCGTCCCCTACAAGACCGGAAATCTACCGGAAAACCAAGACCCACAGGGGACGAACCAAAGGACAGTCACAAAATATATCATTGGTACTCTCGGTAGCATGACAACACTATTAGCACTTATCATCCTTGAAATTATACCAGCAGGAAACTACCTGTCGAACAGGGAGAATATGATGTAATATTTTCCAAATGAAAACACGTCAAAAAGGGTCAACAAAGGAATGATGTAAATTACGCCACGAAAAGACATAATTAACGGTACGATTTTTTGCAACCACAGAGGGTGTAGTAGTAAAATGTGATAATATCATAAATTAGGCGAGTGTTAAGGGATAAAAATACATTAGGAGCATGTTTAGAGAGAAAAGTCTGAATAGCTAGCTAGCCAGCATTCTGCATAAAATGAGGGCTTCCAAAACGTGTGGGGATAAATACAAGAAACCAAAGAAGAATCAAAAATTCATAAGCAGAGACCCATCCAATATCTAGTAAATGGCTTCCACTTAGCCTCACATTCGGGATTCAGAAAGACTCATACGTGACGTAATCTTGAAGCCCTAATCCTTGCAATTAAATTGATAAGGCTCAGTCCATCATCTAATTTAGATAAATGGACAGTATACTGAGCAAGCAGCTCGCTGGCACGACGATCCCAAACACAAAGATTAATTACACGCTGGATCCACCGTAGGTGCCGTACATTCATTAGAATAATTGAGCATACGTACCACGGGTTACTCGCAGCATAACAATTAGCGAGAATGACACGACCACAGAGAGACACCGAGCAACTCTGATAAGATCGTAAAGTAGAAAAAATCTAAAGATAATGATCATCCATAGTAAAAGAGACACCATATTTAATACCTAGGATGACTAATGAATCCACCCAGGAGATACCAAGAGGATGATCAGAAGGCGTCCGCCCCCCCCCCCCCCCAAAAAAAAAGAACCCTTTAGTTTTAATCATATTTAATTTGGAGCCAGAAGCTCTGCCAAAACGATCACACCAATAAAAAAAAATGTTTGATGGAGTGATCAGAAGTTAAAAAAGTGCTCTCATTAACATATAATGAAATTTTAACTTCATCCGAAGTGCCAGGAAGAGATAACCCTGACACCTCTGGATCCTTCCGCACTTGAATAGCGAAAGGTTCCAGACATACAATATACAATAAGGGAGATAAGCTACAGCCTTGACGGACAGACCTAGTGACTGGAGATGGTTCGGAGGGAGGACCATTCACGAGAATACTAGAAGAAATCTCACTATACAGTAAACGAATCCATTGAATAAAGGAATCTCCAGGCCAAACCTGAATGCTTTTAGAGTCTGAAACAAATACTGATGATTAACGCGATTGTCCTTGTCCTGATCTAAGCTAATCAAGAAACATGCCAAATTTTTGGTCTTGACGTAATCAAAAACATTACGTAACAGATATATGTTATCTAATATTGAACGACCAGAAACACCACACGTTTGGTCAGGCTGAATCAGGGTGCCAATGGCATCACGTAGTCGATTGGTTAAAAGTTTGCTTAACATTTTATAATCATAATTAAGCAAACTAATTGGGGCGATAATTAGAAACAACCTCAGGATTACTAGAATCCTTCAGAGTAATTGAAATAAGGATAAAGGTTGGAAAGCAAGAAGAATGCGCGTTTGCAAACGGTGATTGTAAAAGGCAAAAGCCAGTGAGCTAATTCAGCCCAAACAGTTTTACAAAATTCAGCCGTCAAGCCATCAGATCCAGAAACCTTATTGCATTGAAGGTCCGATATAGCACTTTCAATCTCATCCACCCTAATATCTTCATCCAAGGCAGTAGCGTTGGCAGAAGATAAACCAGATAAAATGTCTTGGGCAATAGAAGTACCAATAGGTTCGTCCGAAAAAAGGTCCGAGAAAAAAGACACAAAGGCCTTTGAAATCCCAGGGGAAGAATTTATTGTGGTATCATCTACAAGTAACTGAGAAATTATTTTTAATTTGCCTCTACGGACCTCTAATTGCGAAAAATCATTTTGACAGCCTTTCCTGATTCGTAAGATTATTTGCACGGGAACGAATAAAGGACCCACGAGCCTTAAGGTCATGCAATTCATGAATAAGCTGTCGCACTGTCACTATATCATCAGTATAGGAACCAGGATCAGAATGTTCAGCCAAAAGCAAATCATGATAAAGATATTCTAGTTTGTGGAGGCGCGGGCGATCCTCCTTAGCTTTTGTTTTACAACAATTTTGAATAAACTCTTTAATTTTCTCTTCCGTATCCCCCATCAAGCCGAAACATCAGTGATAGGAACAGAAGGTAAGACCCCCCAAAATCAATAAATCGATCACAAAATATGGTGTCAGAAAAAATGGATGAATTGCATTTCCGGTATCCTGGCCCGAACTTCGGAATGTGGCTATACATCATTAATATTAAAGAAAACTGCATCATGGTCTGATAATCCAGCAACAGGTTGCGGGAGCAGCGCCAATACGACAATAAAACCCTAGAAACATAAAAACGATCTAGGCGAGTAGAAATTCCCTGACGTGTCCAGGTGACTGAAACAGTTGAAGGGAAAATGCCGGTAAACAACACTGAGGGAGTAATCGCGTAATGCTGAAAACCATTTCCTCGAACAATGGATAAATCTGCCATTACGGTCAAAAGTAAACTGACGAACAGTAAGAGGCAATGAGGTGGAGACTAGCATCCCCACCACAGCCCGAAAGGTCCAACAATCATTATATTTGGCAAGAAAAGGCTCGACGGACGTTCCAAAGGAAAGGAACGAAATGTGAGTTTCTTGAAGAAATACTACATCAGAAGATTTGTCATCAAGTACCCCACGGTGAGATAGCTGCTTGCGAAACAATTACAAGCCGTCCACTGTCCCAATAAGGGTTACAAGGCCATCAAAAGGAATCATTGAATAGAAAAGTAAAAATAAATAACAAAGAACAAGTTTAAGGTAAAGTAAAGGGAAAACCTTGACAAATAAAGGCCAGGATGCAAAGGCACACCACAACTCAAGCGTCCCGAGAAGAGTTGAAAGATGGGGCACCTCCAGGCGAAGGAGGATTGGGTACATCTTCTATCGTGCCCATAGACAAGCGAGAATCCTCCGAGGGTGTGGAATCAGAGGTAGGTGGCATAACGTGCACCTCAGGACACGATGCCACCACGAAAATCCCCCACCACCAAACGATCACCCAAACCATCCAACAAAATGTCTGATGCGGTGGACGGACCACCATGAACGTCAGCCGACACTACATGGACGGTAGGTATAGCACGAGAGTCCACTCTGAAATCCTCAGAACGAGGCGAATCTACACCAGCCTCTAATATAGCCGATAAAACTCGAGGTGGTACTGGTTGTAACTTGACTGTCTCTGGTACAACAGACGAAGGAGGAATGGCTGCCCTGTCCTTATTCCTAGCAGTATCAAAATGTTATTAACGATTCTGTGCATACGTTCCCAGAGTTTCGCCCTGTGGACAGGTGTCTTGAAAATTGGAGATCCGGAATCCGATTTCTCTGAAGGAGCATTTTCCTCTGCATTGTCATCAGCATCCACCGAAACAACAGTGGAACCGATATAGACGCATAAACGCCCTGCATTCGCGTAAGAATTTGGCTTTGAAACACGGCAATCACGTCGCACATGCCCCTCGGAACCACAATGAAGACAAAGAGGTGGTCAATCAAGTAGAGTAAGCAAGACAGTCCAGCCCGACACCTTCAACAGATGCGGAATTCTTGCGACATCCTCTAATGACAATATGAAATATTGATACTCAGCTGAACTTTTACTTCAATGCCGTCTATTATGCGCAGTCTTAATATTTCTTTTGTGTACTCCAATGTCCTAATATACCCCCAAACCCAAATGTTGCATTATTCTTTCATTTCTGAAAATTCAGTTCTCTCATACCTGCTAGACGTAACATGTATATTTACTTACTGGTGTTGCTGTTTGTTCCCAAGCGTTGCAGTTTGTGTACAAATTTAAAACCCTCGAGGGAGCTTAATCATATTGGCTACGTGATGCCCGGTGCAACCTTCATTTTAATGCCTCTCATTAAATTCAGGCATATTATCCTGCTTTCGTGTATTTATCCAATTGTATCCCTACCCTCAAACATACCCCCACTACATTATACCCTTAATGAAAATATCAGGGTTTCAAGGAATGTCTTGAGGCAGATCACTATCAAACCCTATATTAAATATATCTTAATAGATAATAACAACTATTAACAATCAAGGATACATCGAGACTAGTTATTTTCAAACTCTTCGTGCAAATATTAACAATTATAAAGCTTATCCTGCCCTTATAGATCTCAGTTGTTTCAATTTGTTGGTGAGTGTTTTAGGGTGATTTTCCGATTTTGGTCATTTACTGTTACATTTTAATGATTATATTCTATGCATTCATTTGATCTTACCTTGGTGTTTCTGAATACCCAATATATCCCTTCTAAAACGTAAGTATATATTCTCACAAGTGAACATTAAGTTTCTCACTACCTTAATAATGCTAGTTGAATAATATACACAACCAACTGATTTTATTGTGTGTTCCCAACCTATGACTGGGCTGCTTTAGAGCAGCCATGATGCAGTTTGTGTTTGTGAACAGAGCTGAAAACCTGTGCCCAACTATATTGGGAAAAGTGATACCCGGGTCAACCCATCTTAATACTCCTCATTAAGTGCAGCCATATTATCCTGTTTCGTGTATTTATGTAAACCTATCATCATACATATTTCCACTTTACCATCTCTTCATTACTTAAAATTAGTTTACTACAGTCCAAAATAACTACCTAATTCACTCGTGTTATCTGTTGTTCACAGACTTCGTCGTTGCTGTTGCAGACGAGTCTTGGTGCAGCTTGTGGAAAAAATGCAAACCCCTGAGTGTTTAACGAAAATGGAATACTCTCAATTAGTTCTACGTATACTGTAATGCCCTATAATATGTACTGGATGTTTAACTAAAAAGGAAAACTCATACTAAGTCCAACCTACACCGCAATGCCCTAAATATGTGCTGACGCATTACCTTGCTTTAATGTTTAAACTAAAATGGAATACACTACTAAATTCAACCTGCACCGTAATACACTATAATATGTGCTGACGCATTACCTTGCTTTAGTGTTTAAACTAAAATAATTACATTGTTAATGTAGTTATACGTCTTGGGTCCAAATACTCAATTCCCATTGGTCAGCTGGATGAAAACGTCATGACCAAATGTAATTCATTTTCCAATGAATACATTTGGTCGAACTTTGACCCGCATTTACGGCTGTTGACAGAATGTAATTTGGGCGTGTTTGGGCGTTTTTTTTTAACTTTTAACGCCTCTCGCAGTTATCAACTCCGCTGCTGTTCTTTGGTGGCATTTCCCAACTGTGGCATAAAGCCCGTTACTAAAATACTCGTTTCCATTTCAAAAATTGTGAAAAATAAAAATCAGAGTTGTGCGCTTTGTCTTTTGTGTGAGGGTGGTTTTTCGCCGCGTTCGTTTGTACATGTTTTATTTCGTCTTTCTGCTTTGTTGTTTGGTAAAAAGTAGTTTAAAAAGTTGCGGAATGTAATTAAAAGAACTGAATGCAATTTTTATAATCTTTATTGGAGTATGAACGTGTGGGAATGGGTACAAATTGTATGAATCCCTTTGGGATTCCTACATAATTGTACCCATTCCCACACGTTCATACTTCAATAAAGATTATAAAAATTGCATTCAATTCTTAAATGGAATACTCATACTAAGTTCAACCTGCACAATAACGCACTATAATATGTACTGACGCATTACCTTGCTTTCATGTACTTCAGTATCAAAATATGTTATTCTCCACACGATAGTATATCCCCTCATTAGTGTAAATTTACTTCCTCACACACCTGCTATACGCATCAACTTTTTAACAAACTACTGGTGTTACCGTTTGTTCTCAACTTGCGACATGGCTGCTGTAGTGCACAAACCGGTAACGCAATGAGAGCTTGACCACAATGGAATAGTGATTCCATATACCAGTCGACCGACAAATAACAAGCTTTACCGCTTCCGACCAAATATTTGTGATCACTACCCATTCAGTAACCTTTGTAGAAAGGATCATGTAATACTGACACGATGTCATGTTGGCCACACACGACTTACACATTCTGTTTTGTTAGAGGGTAATATGCAACCAGAGTGTGTTCCCTGCCAGCAGGTGCTGTCAGTGGAACACAATCTTTTACATTGTTCTGATTTTAACCATGTTAGAGGGCAGTATTTTACAGTTGGATCTTTAATCTGTATCCCACACGTTAATGACCTTTATCATGTGCGGGCATATTGTCTTGCATTCTTGTACTTTAATACTTAAGTATACTGATAATTACAAAACCATTATATTAACAAACATTCAGTTCCAAACACACGTTAAACGACACATGTATATTTACCCACCTATTAGTGTCGGTCGCTGAGATTTGGCAGCTACAGAGCAGCCATGTTACATTTGTGGACAAGTTCTGAACCCAGTATATGCTTAAGTCATACCCAGTGCAACCCATTTCAACACCCCCCCCCCCCCCCTTCCCCTTTCCTGATTACGTGCAGCCATACTATCCCGCTCTCGTGTATTTATGTAAATATATTCCTGCCATCAAACATATGCCTACTTTACTATCCATTCATTAGTAAAGACAGTCTTCAACACACCTGAATAATTACACAATTTACGGCCGTTATCAGTTGTTCTCATGCTGCGACATGGCTGCTGCTGAACAGCTATGGTGCAGTTTGTGCACAAACTGAAAACTCCAGAATGTTCACAAACGCGGAACACTCAGACTGAGTCCAACCTACACTGTAACGCACTATAATATGTGCTGATGCATTATCTTGCTCTCGTGTATTCCATTGTCAAAATTTATACATTCATACCCACACAATAGTATATTCCCTCTGCGAGAGTTTGACAACATTGAATAAAGGTTCCATACAACTTGAACTCTTGGGATTTTTTTTTATCCCTCTACTTTCCCGTCCATTTGATGATAAATGCAAGTTACATTAAAAATGTTACTTAGCTACATAAAGTCAATATTTTGCAGCCCGTCCACTCAGCTCCCGGACAAACAGTAAGACATATCTTCAATGCCAATATATCAGCATATATGCCCTTGTCCTAAGTTATCCAAATGTACCCCAAGTCCCAATATACTGGGCAGCAGACCAGATCACCTGTGTTATTGAAGCTTCCTGTTTCCTTCTTTGTGTGTCAAACTCCATGATGACTAATAATGTCTCGCTTAATAAAGTTCAGAATAATGCTGCCTTTGACTTTGAATATGATCCTCTCACCCCACTTAATGCCGACACGAACAACTGTCAATACTACACAACATAAGTGTTTTCCGCATGATGCCAATGTCGAACACCTAAAGAGTCTGCTTTGTGATTCCCAAACAAATGAAAATATTTTTGACATCAGAGGTATCACTGAAACATTCAGCGTAAGTAATAATATATACTACACCTTAGACGGCTATAAACCACTTGTTTTGCGTCCAGGTCCTGCCGATGATGAGGGTAGGAGAGGTGTTGGTGTCTTCGTTAAAGATTCCATACCGTTCAAAGTGAGAAACGACTTAAGTATTTTCATTCCTCATATTTTCGAATCACTGTTCATCGAACTTACTGGAAAATCCAAACAAATTGTAGAAATTCATTACCGATCTAACACTGCCCCAAAAGCAGATCTAGACCTGTTCTTGTCTAAGTATTCAGAACTACTTGAACTAATCAATTCCGAGAAGAAGACAGGTTGCCTGATGGGAGACCTCAACATAAATGTATTAAATTTTAACCAACACCAAAAACTAATCATTATCTAGAATCACCATTCAGCACTGGATCCATGTCCATGGTAATTAACCCAACAAGAGAAACAAGTCACTCGGCCACAATAATTGAACATATATTTTGTAACAAACTGACCTCAAACACCTCCTGTATAATTATTGCTGGTGCGAGCGATCATTTCGCCACATTCTAAATCGAAAATCTCAAAACAACCCATCGTATTGACGTGCACACCCCAAGAGAATCTTTAACACAAAGAACATCAACCTAATTAAACAACACCTATCCGAGACTGACTTCAGCCATGTGTGCCAAGAAACCAATGAAAGTGAAGCGTATGAGGAATTTCTAACAATTCTCAACACAACGTTGGACCAAGCCTTCTCGTCGAGAAAAACAAAGACCTCGAAAAGATAAACTTAACGAGAACCATGGATAACTTCCGGCCTCTTACAATCCTCCCTAAACAAACATAAACTACTGGAAAGAAAGTATAGATTCCCAACTAATCACAACATTACGCGATACAAAATCTATTACCAAATTTTTAATCAGCTTAAACATAAACAAAAGAAGAATTAGTATAGTCCATTACGATTACAAAATCGGGGTAACATGAAGAAAACATGGGACATTCTCAGTAAGGCAATAAATAAGTCAAACTTTCCTCCTTTCCTACCACCATCTTTTAGTGAAGATAAGGTGGAGTTTAGTGACCCCATCCACATTGCATTAGAAATTTAGCAATTACTTCACCAATATTGGAAATCGAGTAATCAACAATATGGCAAGCTCCACACATCGATTGTCTGATTACCTAAACAACAGTGCCTCCGATTCATTTTTCATATCACCTACAACCACCGAAGAAGTCGTATCCTCCAAAAAAAACTTTCCGCAAAACCCCTCGGCTGGCCAGGATAATTTTTCTCCTAAACAACTTAAATTATACATGAAATAGTCGTTCCTTTAACCCATATTTTAAATACTTCATTATCCCACTGAAATTGTCCCATCCAAAATGAAAATCGCAAAGGTAATACCAATTTTGAAATCGGGGATAAACAGTCATTCGACAACTACAGGCCAATAAGTATTCTTCCCTCGTTTTCAAAAATTCTAGAGAAATAAATGCATAAAAAGCTAACAAATATCTTAGATGACAACAACGTTATTTATAACTACAAAAGTACCAGTTCGGATTCAGAAAGGGACATCTAACATTTCATCCAATAATGCATCTTATCAACCATGTTTCCATAATGAATAACAAAGCAATTAAAGATTGCACATTATCCATGTTTGTAGATATTTCTAAAGCCTTTGATACCATTGACCGCGAAATACTGGTTAGGAAACTCGAACATTACGGCAATAGAGTTATAGCTAATTCTTGGTTTCAGAACTATCCCTCTGGGAGATTCCATTAGGTGAGATTCACGACTGAATACTCTGATCTACTAAATATTGATACAGGGGGTTCCACGGGGTTCTATACTTGGCCCTCTTTTGTTTGTACTATTAATTAATGACACTTGTGAGTCTATTGAGCATCCTATCATTCGCGGATGACACAAGAACTTATAAGTCTGGGATCGACATCAATCTCCTGATAGAGATGGCCAACAATGAATTATCGAAAATCAACATTTGGTGTTTAGCAAATAAGTTATCGTTAAATACTAACAAAACAAAAGCCATACTTCTTCACCCTCAAAACGAGAACAATAAATACAGCAACGCACAGTCATAAATATCATTGAACAACTCAGACATAATATTTTTAGGTAATAATAGTCATGACAAATTCATAAGATTTCTGAGAATTAACCTGAACGAGAATCTTAAATTAATCAGCATGTATCTGCTCAATGGACAACGTTATCCAGGGTAATTTATATTCTGAGAAAAACTTTTCGCCGCTCGAGACATTACGTTCACTTTATTTCCCTCTAATTCAAAGCCACTTAATTTATGGTATCCAAATATGGGGTAATACACCAGGAAAACAAATTCTGAACTTGTAGAAGGCTGTTTGTATTTTCGCGAACAAACAGCACAACTCACACACGGACCCCTTTTACAAACGTTCGACAATTCTCAACATTAACGATTTGTATAAGCTACACTCACTCCTATTCATGCACGACTGGTCAGAACACAAGCTCCCTGTCAGTTCTGAAAATACATTCCAATTGTACTCAAACCCCTCAGGCATGAATACAAGACAATGTGGAAATCTAAATACACATACACCCAGCACCCAGTTCTCAGCTGCTCTTCCATATTTTTCTATTCCTAAATTGTGGAACGACCTTGATACAACGTTAAGGCCCTCCAGCAACCGGTTATTCAAAAAAAAACTTTAATCGATCAATTTCTAAATACATGTAACGCCGATATTAGCTGTTCCTACCTGAGATGTCTCGATTGTCTGCCGCCTGCTAGTTTTTTTTATTTATTCATTTATTGGTGTTTACGGTCACATACTTATGCACAATGGCTAATCGTGACGGTGATAGGTTTACGGGTGGAGGAAGTCGGAGTACCCGGAGAGAACCACCGAGCATCGACGAGCAACTGTCAGCTCCTCAACATTCGAACTATGTTCAAGCTCCGATCAATCAGGGTTACAGCGGTTGAATTCATGTGTAACATCGACGTGCAGTACGCTTTAGTACACGGCGTCGTCGTGCCCCTATGTAGGCAATCAGGATAAAGTGCCTTGGCCAAAAACACAACGCGGGTCGTCCCGGACGGGGATCGAACTAGGGACATCTAGCCTAGAAGTCCAATAGACTACCAGTGAGCCACCGCGCACACGCCTAATAGTTAGTCTCCTGTGTTGTTATCGCCTTTTTTCCTCCTCGCGAGTTCTGGAACATGTATCCCTGCCATTTACGGTTTTCCGATTATATATCACCCCATTACCTTACTGGTCTACTCGGCAAAAATATATTATTATTTAATTTATTCGGAAATACAGTCAATTAATTAATGGAGTAATTGCTTGACTAGTTGCTTACCTAATTGACCAACAGTCGCCTAATAGTTAGACTCTCGGGTCGTTACCGTTTACTTTTTCTCCTCGCAAGCTCAAGAACATGTTGTCCTGCCATTTACGGTTTTCCAATTATACATCACCCCATTACCTCATTGGTCTACTCGCAAAAAGATATTATTATCATTTCATTTATTCGGAAACACGGTTAATTAATTAATTTATTAACTGATTGATTAGTTGATTACCCAATTGGTCAATTGACTGATCAATTGATTAACCAATTATTCGATTACTCATTCAATGTGGTAAATCAAAATAACTGATGATAGAACATTTGGGAGTTTGATCCACGATGACAAAATAATAACCGGATCCAATCAAATCAATCTCAACACAAAAGTAACAAGTACTTGCTGCCCAGATACATTTAGTTAACTTTAACATTTCCATTTGATATTCTGTACTTTTAATTAACGTTATTAGATTTTTTCAGGGGATGACAGGAAGACAGCCGTAAGACTGTGTCCTTCCCCACAGTTTACATTTGCCTGTGTTGTTGTAACCTTGTATTTTTTCACCTCATGTTTGTATTTGTATGCTGTGAAATAAACTGAATTGAATTGAATTGAATTGACAAAGAAATGGTAACAGTGCGAAGTCTGTTCGAGATCCGTTTATTGAACAAAATGGATAAGAATTCGATATTTTCAATATGGCCAAATTGTCACCACGTAAATCGCCACGAAAAAATCTGTTATCAACGTGAAATGGAAGCCAGTGAACATTTATGTTGGTAGTTTGTGAAGTCCATAATGATAAGGTCATCTGTCGGCCATGGTCTCCAGTAGTTATGGAGTGTTTCTTTACAAATTCCTCTGCCGTTGTGATACGTGGAAAAGCACATACCATTCATGGATGAGGCGCAGTTTGTAAATTGCCTGAATGGATGAGCCAGGTACAAAAGGTTGAATAGTACTGTTAATTGATTCATCGAAGACCTCGAAAGGGTTACGACACTGCACAGTCAGTTTAGCGGTTGCTGCTTTTCATACAGCGGCGAGTTATTACCAAGTACAGGCATTTTCACAATACAATGAAAGTTAATTACAAAGGCGTTGATGCAGAACACCAAACCAAGCACATTGAAAAGAACCTGGAAGAACAATAATTCTTGGCCTGCGTACTTCAAAGGCGAAGCAAATCTTGGAGAAAAATATTTCGGTACCTCCAAATTCACATTTCTAAATAACATCAATCAGGATCCTCAAAAGAGCTTCTAACTTTTGGGGCATGTTTGTAAAAGTTTTCCTCATCAAACCGAAGATTATTCATCACGATATTCATTATTTTATCTTCATTTTTCTCTTTTTTGTAGTCAATTGAATCGAATTGGTTTCCGTTTCCTTTCCGTCTTTCCACCCATTTGATTTATATTCTCCCCAACGAGCTAGGAAATATCAACTCGAGTCTCTTCAATGAATGCGCGCCTTTCAAACCCAGATCACGCGCACTCGATTTCAATTCGAGTAATTTTTTTCTGGCTGATTACCATCCCCATGACTCCGATCATTTGTGGTTTCGTTCGGCAACTCGACAATTTCGTGGTCGTTTTGATTGTTAACGTAAATTTTCAATTGAGCTGAATTGCACGCTTAAAATGTATATGACATTAGTTTTTATTATTAAAGTTGCTTTAAATGCTACAATCGTTTTAAATGTTAAATAGTTTTTTATTGCCTATTATACATTACTTTCAAAGTTTTTATAAATTGTCCGATTTTTTGGGAAAAAAAACTTTCAAAAAAGGATTTGCAATCTTTCAATTTTTTGTTATAAAAATTATTTTTTTAAACTTTAAAAATTATTGTGAACTTTCAATTTTCTTTTATAGATCTTCCATCTTTTCTCTCTGACTTTGAAAACTGATTTGCAAAGTTACTATTTTTCTTGTATTTCTTATATATAAGAAATAAAATTTTACATGAATAATTGGAAATAAAAAAAAAATGATTAATCCTAAAACAAATTTGAAAATTGCACATATTCATAACAAATAAATGTAATTTAAAAACAATTATCAAAAAAAATTAAAATTTTCTAAAACAAAATTCATATATATACTATTAGAAAACGTAGGGTATATCCAAACTGATGTTGATACTTTCGAAAAATGATATTGGATACGCGTGATTGGACACATTAATATGTTACCAAGTTTAGTGTGGATCATGAATGTCACCGGCCCACGAAAATTTCGTGCATGTTTCTCGCACGAGAGCCCCGTTAATGTCTGTGGGGTACGTTTGGAAAGTTTTATTTGTACTGGACGGGTATTTTCGGAGGTCTCATCGTTCGTTTCATGATGTAAACTCGTTCATCAATAGTTTCTGGTCGAAACGTAACTTTTGAGGTATGCGAAGACTGACACCTGACGAACGTTACACGACGTTGGCATGTTGGAAGCTGGCAACAGGCGGACTGCAGGGGCTCAAATTCTCAACGTTACTTAATCGGTGATTAGCAGGTTGTGGTCACGCTGCCGTCAGACAGGCAATGTTGATGATAGACGTCGGTCAGCTCGCCCAAGGGCGACAGCTGCTAACTAGGATCGTTTCATCAGAACCACAGCATTACGTAACCGTCATCAAAGCGCCTCAGAAATTGGACAGCAGCTGCACCGAGTGACAGATGTGCGAGTCAGTGGTGAGCCTATCCGAAATCGCATACACAGCTGGAATTTGTACGCTCGACGACCTCGCAACATGTTCATGTGGTGCCATTTGCGCGAAGACACGACCGTCGATTCATTTTTCAAGATGACAAGGCAAGAGGACACAGGGCCCGAGTCGCTGCAGGGTTCCTTCCGGAGCAGAACATTACTGCACTGCCTTGGCCAGCACTACGTCGAGACCTTTCATAAATTGAGCGACACTGCTATCCAGGATCGTTTCATCCGAACCACAACATCACGTAACCGCCATCAAAGTGCTTCAGAAACTGGACAGCGGCTGCACCGAGCAGCAGAGGTGCGAGTCAATGGTCAGACTATCTGAAATCGCCAACACAGCTGGAATTGGTACTCTCGACGACCTCAAATAATTCCACGTTTGACAGAACGTTACATCACAGCAAGGCGTAATTGGTGTGGAGCATGACAACACGGGGATAATCGTCGGTGGAGCAGCGTAATGTTTTACGATGAATGGAGCTTCACTCTCGACTTCCACGCAGGCGAAACAGAGTGTGGCGGCGGCGGAACGGATGATACCATGACGAAATCGCTAGACAGCACGATGGTTTTGGTGGTGGATCGGTTATGGTTTCGCAAGGCATAACCATGGCAAGCAGAACAGCATTGCATGTCATCTAAGGGCGTGTCAAAGGGCAGTACGATCGTTTCAAAATGTTAGCAGCCCATGCGGTGCCATTTGAGCGACGTCACGGCCGTCGCTTCCTTATCCAAGATGACAATGCAAGAGCACACAGGGCCCGTGTCGCTACAGGGTTCCCCCAGGAGCAGAACATTACTGCACTGCCTTGGTCAGCACTACGTCCAGACCTTTCACCAATCGAGCACGTATGGGAGATGCTTGGCAGGCACCTACGACAACGCCAACACCCACTACCAATGTCCAAGAACTCGCCGCTGCACAGCAGGAAGAATGGAATAACATCAGTAGTAGTATGTCTCGGGCTTTTCGGGTCATATTTGGGGACCCCAGTGGGGGACTCCGGAAGTGACGTCATGTCACGTGACCTAGTGGCGCCATGTTGTGTTGCCATGGTAACCCGCGTTTTTTGGCGTCATCTCCATAGTGGTACGTGGTGGTAGTACGCATGCGCAGCGCGCGTTGTTAAGGTGATACGTGTTTCCGTCGTCCATTTTGTATACTGGAGGCCGCCATCTTGGTTTCTATGGTAGCACGTGATTGTTATGTTACCTAAACCCTTCTTATAGGACAGGGGTTATGTTCGGAGGGTATGTTCGATTGAATAGGAGTATTTTCAAGAACGACTTCCCTGGATAATTACCACAAACAACCCGACAAGTTTTACTATTTCGAATTCTTTCAGAATTCTCTACTTCTATCTATATATGCAATAGTTATCGTCTATCTGGCCATGTTTCTTTATTCTAGAGTATACTCCAGTAGCGTAGAAGGGTCTATCAGTTGGAGCAGCTTTTCTTATTGTTACTATATTTAGCTATTTCTGGTTCATTCTTGTTAGTTCTGGCCCTGTTCTAAGTACTGTTGTTGTTTCATTTATCTAGAACATTTATAACCAATCAGATTGCTTGATTTCCCATAACCTGTACTTAATCGTATAGAGTTATCTCCCCTTATTACAACGACGTTGTACCCGATTCTCATCACATCTATATCCAATGGCAATATCCCCGGACACCCCAATTTCGGCACCCCTTTTTTGAAAAACATATGACCTTCGGCACCCCTTTTTTGTCATATGTGCTTATGTGAAAAAGCACAATGTGACACAATGTGTCCTAGCACAAAGGCACATGCTTTATGTGCCGATATGTGCTTATGTGAAAAGACACACTGTGACACAATGTGTCCTATCACAAAAGGCACATACGGGTATTTGAGGATACCTATGGCCCGGTATTGTATTATTTGAGGATACCTATCGAGGATGCCTTTTATAGGATACTTATCTGAGGATACTATATTGGCTGTACATATCCCTGTAGGTCTCTTGCTGGCCCTTAGTACTATTAATCCACCTGATGCTTCATGTTATCCTATTACTGGTATAGGTAGTATGCATTGCTAGGCATAGGGGTATTGCGGGGAGGGGTACTGCCTGGTAGTTTAAAACGGTACTATAGTATGGCGGTATATACACCTATAGGCCCCTGTTAGTGGTTGGTACTATTAACCAACCGATTGCTTTGTTTTGTTATATGGCTGGTATATGTAGTACGTTATGGTAGACCTAGTGATTTTATGGAGGGTGGGGTAATGCTTGGTAGTTTAGAACGGTAGTATAGCATAGGCTGTACATATCCCTGTAGGTCTCATGCTTGCCCTTGGCACTACTGATCCACCAGGTGCTTCATATTATTGAGCGGTATTCTGGGGTGGGGTCAATGCCTGGTAATACAGAACGGCAGCAGAATATGGTTGGTATATTCCCCTGTAGGTCCCATCCTAACCGTTGATAGTATTCACCTACCAAATGCTTTGTATCATCCTGTTCCTGGTAAGGTGGTACGTAATACCAGTAGTTCCTACCCTATTCCGAGTACTCTTGTTTTTTCATTTATCTAGATCATTTATATAAATTATAATTAACCAATTAGATTGCTTGATTTCCCATAATCTGTATGCAGAGTTATCTCCCTTCTGTATAATAAAAGCCTATATCCAATGGCAATATTCCTGGGCACCCCAATTTCGGCACCCCTTTTTTGAAAAAAACATATGGCCTTGGGCACCCCTTTTTCTGAAACGAGGATAAGAGTCGTTGTAAAAATCCCTCAATGAGGTATAATTTACTACGACTCTTATCTTCATTTCAGAAAAAGGGGTGCCGAATGCCATATGTTTTCCAAAAAAGGGGTGCGAAATTGGGGTGCCTTCTGGAGAATCCCTTTTTTCTGAAATGAGGATAAGAGTCGTAGTAAAAATCCCCAGATTTTTACTACGACTCTTATCCTCATTTCAGTATTTGAGGATACCTATGGCCTGATATTGTATTATTTGAGGATACCTATCGAGGATACCTACTGGAGAATCCCTTTTTCCTGAAATGAGGATAAGAGTCGTAGTAAATTTTACCTCATTGGGGGATTTTTACTACGACTCTTATCCTCATTTCAGAAAAAAGGGATTCTCCAGTAGGCATCCTCGATAGGTATCCTCAAATAATACAATATCAGGCTATAGGTATCCTCAAATATTGAAATGAGGATAAGAGTCGTAGTAAATTATACCTCATTGAGGGATTTTTGCTACGACTCTTATCCACATTTCAGAAAAAAGGGTGCCGAAGGGCATATGTTTTTTTCAAAAAGGGGTGCCGAAATTGGGGTGCCCAGGAATATTGCCATTGGATATAGGCTTTTATTATACAGAAGGAAGATAACTCTGCATACAGAGTATGGGAAATAAAGCAATCTAATTGTTTAATTATAATTTATATAAATGATCTAGATAAATGAACACGAGCACTCGGAATAGGGTAGGAACTACTGGTATTACGTACCACCTTACCAGTAACAGGATGATACAAAGCATTTGGTAGGTGAATACTATCAACGGTTAGGATGGGACCTACAGGGGAATATACCAACCATATTCTTCTGCCGTTCTGTATTACCAGGCATTGACCCCACCCCAGAATACCCCTCAAT
Source organism: Pictodentalium vernedei (assembly GCA_031216915.1). Lineage (NCBI taxonomy): Eukaryota > Metazoa > Mollusca > Scaphopoda > Dentaliida > Dentaliidae > Pictodentalium > Pictodentalium vernedei. Next base: position 174,025,401 of record CM062297.1, read on the forward strand.
AATATGAAGCACCTGGTGGATCAGTAGTACCAAGGGCCAACAAGAGACCTACAGGGATATGTACAGCCTATGCTATACTACCATTCTATACTACCAAGCATTACCCCCGCCCCCACAATATCACTAGGTCTACCATAACGTACTACATATACCAGCCATATAATAAAACAAAGCAATCGGTTGGTTAATAGTACCAAGCACTATCAGGGACCTATAGATGTATATACCGCCATACTATAGTACTGTTCTAAACTACCAGGCAGTACCCCTACCCTCAATACCCCTATGCCTAGCATTGCATACTACCTATACCAGTAATAGGATAACATGAAGCATCATGTGGATTAATAGTACTAATGGCCAGCAAGAGACCTACAAGGATATGTACAGCCTATATAGTATCCTCAGATAGGTATCCTATAAAAGGTATCCTCGATAGGTATCCTCGATAGGTATCCTCAAATAATACAATACCGGGCCATAGGTATTCTCAAATACCCGTATATGCCTTTGTGCTAGGGCACATTGTGTCACATTGTGCCTTTTCACATAAGCACATATCGGAACATAAAGCATGTGCCTTTGTGCAAGGGCACATTGTGTCACCTTGTGCTTTTTCACATACGCACATAATTATGACAAAAAAAGAGGTGCCGAAGGTCATATGTTTTTCAAAAAAGGGGTGCCGAAATTAGGGTGCCCGGGGATATTGCCATTGGATATAGATGTGATGAGAATCAGATACAACTTCGTTGTAATAAGGGGAGATAACTCTATACGATTAAGTACAGGTTATGGGAAATCAAGCAACCTGATTGGTTATAAATGTTCTAGATAAATGAAACAACAACAGAACTTAGAACAGGGCCAGAAATAACAAGAATAGACCAGAAATAGCTAAATATAGTAACAATAAGCAAAACTGTTCCAACTGATAGGCTCTTCTACGCTACTGGAGTATACTCTAGAATAAAGGAACATGACCAGATAGACGATAACTATTGTATATATAGAGAGAAGTAGAGAATTCTGAAATAATTCGAAATAGTAAAACTTGTCGGGTTGTTTGTGGTAATTATCCAGGGAAGTCGTTCTTGAAAATACTCCTGTTCAATCGAACATACCCTCCGAACATACCCCTGTCCTATAAGAAGGGTTTAGGTAACATAGCAATCACGCGCTACCATTGAAACCAAGATGGCGGCCTCCAGTATACAAAATGGACGACGGAAACACGTATCACATCAACAACACGCGCTGCGCATGCGTACTACCACCACATATCACTATGGAGATGCCGTCACGAGATGGCCGCTCACGCGGGTTACCATGGCAACACAACATGGCACCACTATACCACGTGACATGGCGTCACTTCCGGGGTCCCCCACCGGGGTCCCCCAAATATGACCTGAAAAGCCCGAGACATACTACTATCAGGCAAGCTGATATTGGACTTTTGATGAAGAGTGTGCCACGTCGGATCCCCGGTTGTCTCGCGAACCGAGGAGGATTTCTAAGGCACTGAGGTTTTGGACTAAAATCTCTGACTGACCGTCCATGTATTCTGCAACTGAATGCGTGGAGTGTGTGCTTATCAAACACCCAACTATCGCTGAAATCATTCACCAGATGTCACAATGGAATGCCTCAACTGTCTTTTTGATGAAAATATAAGTATATTTTTTCATTTATCTCACTTTTATCAAATATCCCCTATCTTTTTGAATAGTATATGATAGGAAAAAAAAAAAATCAACTAAATTAATTTAATAAAACTCAAATCACAAAAAAAGAAATGGCAACGGTAAGAACAACTGAATTAAAAAGAACCGTTCCGTACAAGAAATATAAGTTTAAATCTGTTATTGAAACTTTCACTCCACAGAATTGAAAAACGTTGAGGTGGCACATTTTGAATATGAACACGAAAATTATAATATGAGATTAAAATGAACTGAAGATCAAGTCGATTTTTATTTTTAGATTTGAGAAAATCGTGTTTGGAAATCATGAAGGAAGAAGACAAAGATTTCAAAAACTTTATTTTATTACTTTCCAAAGTGTGATTTACTGGGATTTCCGGGTTTGATTATAAACGATAACTTCACAAGTGAATTATGCAATCAACAATTGTGTCATGTATCCGTGCGCGCAAACGAAGACGCTTTGCCGTCCGTCGATGTAATGGAGACTTCATTGTTTTGGGTTTTTTTTTTACCCTTTACCTAATATGAAAAGCAGACGACACTTGCAAAAAAATTTCTTGAATAGCTGTTATTTTCATTTTTTGTCTCAGTAACATAGGTTAAGACCCCTCATTGGAACGACCTCCAATGAGGGGTCATAACCTATGTTTTAGAGACAAAAAATGAAAAAAAATAATGAAAATTAATTGGCGAGTTTTGAGTATAGCGCTGGCCGTTAGAGCCGTTACGTTAGATAAAGGGTTAAATAATATAATTATCGTTAATAATGAAAAGTAACAAACAGAGTAATCGCGTGACTGGACTGGTTACGTGAAATAATTCATTCGAGGCAAGGGACTATACTGTTTGTACAACGTCCCTCATCTCTCATGAATTATTTCACGTTACCAGTCCATTCAAACGATTACTCTCTTTGTAAACAAAAATAATAAATAAAATGTTAAATTTCTTTTTTCCCATTTTATAAAAAAAATGTTTGTGATGTTGACATTTTTTGTTTTATCTATAAATTTGTCTTTTAATTTGTACTCTCTCTATCTGTCTTCTCAGAACGCTCACGAATTCGGAAAAACAATTGCAGTCTGTCTCTTCTTTTCATAAACAATATTATTATTAACTAATAAAGTTTTGCCGTAATACTAACAATGAGTGTTATCACATTCATTAGGAGGAAGGTTTTTTTTTAATGAAACTGGATGTCGCAGCAAATTCCAAACAATAATTCCAAAATAGTCCTCGACATTCGGTCGTGAGACGACACGTCCACAATTGGCAAGTCCGACATTCTAATTCAGTGGGTCTCGGGTCTCCAAAACGCAAGACCATTTCCGTCCAAATTCACATCGCGTCGCACTCACGAATCATATTTAATGCTGACATAAAACACATGACGATCGTGTAATCGTCTTTCTGACAGATGTGACCGGAGTCCAATCCGAACTCGCAACAGGAACAACTTTCCTTTTGTTTCACTAAATGCGCAAACGTTCTATAAAACACATCTTCGAGAAATTCTTGACGCTCGTCTTTTCCTTTTCATTTCACCTATGAAACTATCCATGTTTTATAAAAATTAATAGAGTAATCGCTTGACTGGACTGATTACGTGAAATATTTCATTAGAGGTGAGGGACGTTGTACAAACACGAGTGCGCGAATGCGCACGAGTGTTTTACAATGTAGTTCCTCGCCTCGAATGAATTATTTCAAGTAACCAGTCCAGTCAAAAGATTACTCTGTTTATTACCTTTCATTATTAACGATAATTATATTATTTAACCCTTTACCTAATGCATCGGCCAGCGCTATTCTAAAAAATTGCCAATTAATTTTCATTATTTTTTTTCATTTTTTGTCTCTAAAACATAGGTTATGACCCCTCATTGGAACGAGCTTGTCGATCGCGTTCCAATGAGGGGTCATAACCTTTGTTTGTGAGACAGAAAATGAAAAAAATAGCTATTCAAGAATTTTGTTTGCAAGTGTCGTCTGCTTTTCATAGTAGGTAAAGGTTGAAAAAAAACAATGAAGTCCCCATTATACCCACGGCAAAGCGTCTTCGTTTGCACGCACGGATACATGACCCAATTGTTGACTGCATAATTCACTTGTGAAGTTATCGTTTATAATCAAACCCGGAAATCCCAGTAAATCACACTTTGGAAAGTAATTAATATATACCATTTTTCGTTATCCTATTTAATAATTATTTTCATATTTTTTTATTCACAATTCATTAAAAATGACAGGATTGATATTTAAGTATTTTTTTTAAATTTAATTGTTTTTATTTATTTTTATTTCTATTTTAATAATATATATTTTTATTTGAGAAAAACAACAACATATTTTATATTCCCCTGTCACAGACAAACTGATTGAAAAAATAAATTTCACGCTGTTAAAAATCTCGCTCAACCGAGAACCCTCCTCAAATCGATCACATCTGTCGAAGAGACATCACAAAAAAACGACGAAAAAATACATGTTTTTCACAATTTTGACGAATGATACTTCTCGCATCTGAGAAATGGCTAAATCGACCACATCCGTCGACGAGGCACTTCAAAAAGCAACAAAACAATGCATTTTTTCGCATTTTGACCTGAGTGACGCTCGCCAAGCCACTTAAGATTTCTCGTCAAAGTAGGACCAATAGTCACGAGACGACATGCGTCGTTTCGACTCAAAAGTCGATTTTTTGTAAACATCTGTCATGGCCTTCGGATTATCATTTCTGCTTCGAAAAGCTTACACATATCTCTACCGCTATCCCGCGATGGAATTCATTGAATTCTCGACTTGGCCAGAACCAGACGACCCCGGACATTTTCTAAGATTTTTATATCGCCCCACCTCCGATATTGGATCGCGAAGACGTGCAAATATCCTCGTAGTCTCTCTCTCTCTCTCTCAGCGATTCGATTTTCCATCCACTTTCTGACTCGAAAAAAGACGCCTCTCGTCTCATGGCTTACTGGCCCATTATAGCGAGAAGTCCAGGGGTGGGATAGTATCGGAGGACTTTTGGACTTAATCAATTTCTTGAGAAAACAAACTCGAAAATCACGAAAAATTACCAAAGTTTCTAATCCAGTTTTTTTTCTGGTCTAGAATCTGCAATTTTACTCTTGTGAAGACTACTGATGGACTATGCCAACTTTTGCTCAAATTGTTTCAAGCAGAAATGGAAACATACGGGTTACAATGCAATGTGTAATGCTGAGGGTTATATTTCTGTGTTAAAAGAAACAAACACTCACCTTGGTGTAGTTGCAATGCGGGTCCTGTTTACAGCTAAGTTATCTGGGAAGTATTCTCAGATGAATAGACTGTCGTCACCAGTTTAGTCCTAGCACAGGGAGTTGTTTTTGTATAACAACAGTGACAGTGCATATACCTAGGTAATAGTCGCTGATTGGATGACATCTGAAGCTCGTGTAATCACCAATGTGGAATGTTTATTCTGTTGAATCAATCGCAAGCTGCCTCCCAGTGTTCTATGGAACTGTTCTGTGTTGATCCAATCTTGACATCGACTAATCATTCGTGCTTTGTTCAGTGTTCAGACAGCGGAGTCTCTCGTATCCTTTCAACAATTTATATAATCGATCAACAATATCGCTCAAGTCCAAAATAGTTGCCTGTTTATTCTTTTTAATTTTGTAATTGCTTGCAGCAAACGGAATCCATTTTGCAGTGAATTGGAATAGGCAACATTTGCACGAAAAAAAGCATTGCTTCGCACCCCCACCCCAACACCACCACCTCACTTGTCGAAATTCAATCGCTGTATTAACAACTACCTTCGAAACATTTAGTCAACGTGGCGATTTCTTTTCGGGGGGGGGGGGGGTGGGCTGAGGAAGTTTTCCCGACTGTATATGCATAAAATTCGATACTTGACTTCACGATCGTTGACTCGCCGTTGAGTAGAGGATTCCCATCAACAACAATTCTTGTATTTAGTGTCTTCATTCATATCACTTTGTATTAATTTCGATTAAAAAAAATTATCCTCCAAATTCAGATGACTGTTACTGGCTTGGTTTCATTCCTGTTCCTGGGTGTCGTTCACCCACCAGCGATTCGCCAGTTTGGGGTTCTGGTGTGTAAACGCCTCCCATGAACAGGAATAAAAAAACCACTGTGGTTCGACATATACAACTAACAGAGGTGGAATACGGATAACTTTTGATTAAAAATTTACAATATAGAGGATTTTCATTTAAAGGCTCAGATTTTACGTCAGAGATACCAAATGAAAGTTGAGATCCCTTACAAAATCCTGCAATAAACTAAAAGGGATGTTTTTCTCAAACAGATCGAAGAGGCAGTACTCTATATCGCTAAATGCTATCTGTTCATTCAATTATCATTCAAAAACAGAAAGAAGAGTTCATTCGCTCAAGCCCTTTAAATATCCGAGATAACATTTTGAATAATAAACAAAACCAATGTGTTGAATGAGAACTACGGTACCGAGAACAATGTAGGTGTCTCATATACTCGACAATACATTGTACTACACTAGTATAGATGTCTTGTTGAGTAATGTCCCAGATGAATTTCAAATCCCAGAAAGAGTGAGAATCTTGATTTTTCCTTCTTCCAAACACATCATCCAACTGAGCCATTTCCATGTTGTTCATAATTGATTGTAATAAATTCTCTCGATATTGATGATTGCTTGACTGCTTAACCTTTCAAGGACATGGTTGAGCGTATATAGGATTTCAAACGTCACCATCTATTGAAGGACATCTCCACGGAGCAGGTGGTGGCTGGAATGGTGGCTAGCAGGGAAGCTGACTTGTAGGAAAACGGGATAACTTGGTACATCCCTTCTTCATACATCAGTTTTACAACACCAGCAACGTTCTTGATGTATGATTCTGCTTTGTTCTGTTCCCTGTGGCTCACGGAAACGATTTTGTCACTTCTAAGGCAATCTAAGTCCATCTCGTAGTGTTTTGATACAACTTCACAGCTCATTCTCTCCGACTTTTCAAAAAAACGGCGTCTCTCAAGGCACATAAAACTGCTTCGTCATTCTCGTCAAATCTTGACGCATATCACTGCCTTGACTCCGTCGATACTCTCGTAGAAGACAGGAATTCGTTCTTTCACATTCATATCGATACTTTCTCCAAGACGTTCACCGACTAAAGCTTCTAGTCGCCTCGATGGTCTTTCTTGAATGAGAAAGCGACATCTTTTATGCCTTTCTTCAATTCAGCTTCCGCGTTACTGATTGATTCCCAAAGTAGATTGAGGCATTCTTCATTGCGGCACTTATTCAATGTAGCGACAACTAATCAGCCGTTTTCGTGGCTAAATTATCATTTTTTTTCCCCGAAGATATCTTCTTAACGCATCAATGCTAAACACAATCCGTTTCAAAATGAGCTACTGGAGGAAAACATCATTATCTAGAATCACTGTTCAGCACCGGATTCATGTCCATGGTAACTGAACCAACAAGAGCAATAAGTCACTCGGCCACAATAATTGAACATATATTTTGTAACAAACTGAACTCAAACACCTCCTGTATAATTATTGCTGATGTGAGCGATCATTTCGCCACATTCTATATCGAAAATCTCCAAACAACCTATCCTATTGATACGCACCAACCCAAGATAATCGTCAACACAAGGAGCATCAACCTATTTAAACAACTCCTATCTGAGAGTGACTTCAGCAATGTGTGCCAAGAGACCAATGAACATTTCTAACAATTCTCAACACACCGTTTGGCCAAGCCTTCCCGTCGAGAATGACAAAGACCTCGAAAAGATAATCAAACGAGAACCATGGATGACTTCCGGCCTCTTAAAATCCTCCCTAAACAAACATAAACTACTGGAAAGAAAGTACAGATCCCCGACTAATCACAACATTACGCGATACACGGAAATATTTTTAATCAGCTTAAACGTAAACAAAAGAATAATTAGTATAGTCCATTACTATTAGAAAATCAGGGTAAAAAGAGGAAAACATGGGAAATTCTCCGTAAGGTAATAAATAAGCCAAACCTTCTTCCTTCCCTACCATCATCATGTATTGAAGATAATGTGTAGTTTAGTGACCCCATCCACATTGTTGAGAAATTTAACAATTACTTCCCCAATATTGAAACCCGAGTAATCAACAATATGACAAGCTCCACGCATCGATTGTCTGATTACCTAAGCAACAGTGTCTCCGATTCATTTTTCATATCACCTACAACCACCGAATAAGTCGTATCCTCCATAAAAAACTTTCCACAAATAACAATATTTCTCCTAAAATACTTACAGTAATTATACATGAAATAGTCGTTCCTTTAACCCATATTTTTAATACTCCATTTTCCTCTGAAATTGTCCCATCCAAAATGAAAATCGCAAAACTAATACCAATTTTGAAATCCGGGGATAAATAGTCATTCGACAACTACAGTCCAATAAATATTCGTCCCTTGTTTTCAAAAATTCTAAAGAAATTAATGCATAAAAGACTAACAAATATCTTAGACAACAACGTTATTTATAACTACACATGTACCAGTTCGGATTCAGAAAGGGACATTTAACATTTCATCTAATAATGCATCTCATCAACCATGTTTCCATAATGAATAACAAAGCAACTAAAGATTGCACATTATCCATGTTTTTAGATTTTTCTGAAGCCTTTCATACCATTGACCACGAAATACTCGTTAGGAAACTCGAACATTACGGCATTAGAGGTATACCTAATTCTTGGTTTCAGAACTATCTCTCTGGGAGATTCCATTATGTGCGATTCACGAGTGAATCCTCTGATCTACTAAACACTGCTACAGGGGTTCCACAGGGTTTTGCACTTGCCCTCTTTTGTTTGTACTATTTATTATTGACATTTGTGAGTCTACTGAGCACCCTATCATTCGCGGATGACACAACAGCTTATAAGTCTGGGAACGACATCAATCTCCTGATAGAGATGACCAACAATGAATTATCCAAAATCAACATTTGATGTTTAGCAAATAAGTTATCGTTATATGCTAACAAAACAAAAGTCATACTTCTTCACCCTCAAAACGACAACTATAAATACAGCAACACACAGCCCAAAATATTATTGAGCAACTCAGACATAATATTTTCAGGTAATAACAGTCATGACAAATTCATAACATTTCTGGGAATTAACCTGAACGAGAATCTTAAACTTAATCAGCATGTATCAGCTCTATGTACATAGCTATCCAGCGTAATTCATATTCTGAGAAGAGCCAAAAACTTTTCGCCGCTCGAGACATTACGTTCACTTTATTTCACCCTAATTCAAAGCTTTTTTGTTTGTGGTATCCCAATATGGGGTAATACACCAAGTAAACAAATTCGGAACTTGTAGAAGGCTGTTCGTATTATAGCAAACAAAAAAAGTACAACTCACACACGGACCCTCTTTTCAAACGTTCGAAACTTTTCAGGTTTAAGGATTTGTATAAGCTACACTCACTCCTATTCATGCACGACTGGTCAAAACACAAGCTCCCTGTCAGTTTTGAAAATGCATTCCAGTTGTACTCAAACCCCTCAGGCATGCTTACAAGGCAATGTGGAAATCTAAATACACATAAACCCCGCAACCAGTTCTCAGCCGCTATTCATATTTATCTATTCCTAAAACGTGGAACGACCTTGATACAGCGTTAAGACCCTCCAACCGCAGGTTTATTAAAACAAACATTAATCGATCAATTTCTAGATATATATAACGCCGATATTAGCTGTTCCTACCTGAAATGTCCCGATTGTCTGCCGCCTAATAGTAATTTATTTATTCATTTATTGGTGTTTAAGGTCACGTACGTATGCACAACGGCTAATTGTGACGGTGATAGTTTTACGGTTGGAGGAAGCTGGAGTATCCAGAGAGAACCATCGAGCATCGACGAGCAACTGTCAGCTCCTCAACATTCGAACTCTGTTCAAGCTCCGCTCAAGCAAGGTTACAGCGGTTGAAGACATGTGCACCATCGACGTATAGTGCGTCTCAGTACACGGAGTCATCGTGCCCCCGTGTAGGCAATCGGGATAAAGTGCCTTGCCCAAGAACACAACGTGGGTCGTCCCGGACGGGAATCGAACTAGGGACCTCTAGCATAGAGGTCCAACAGCCTACCACTGAGCCACCGCGCTCCCGCCTAATAGTTAATCTCCAGGGTTGTCATCGCCTTTTTTTCTCTTCGAGAGCTCTGGAACATGTTACCCTGCCATTTACGCTTTTCCAATTAGAAATCACCCCATTACCTTACTGGTCTGCTCAGCAAAAATATATTATTATTTCATTTATTCGGAAATACAGTCATTTAATTAATTGAGTAATTGAGTGACTAGTTGATTACCTAACTGACCAACAGCCGCCTAATAGTTAGCCTCTCGGGTCGTTATCGCCTTCGTTTTCTCCTCGCAAGCTCAGGGACATGTTGCCCTGCCATTTACGGTTTTCCAATTATACGTCACCCCATTACCTCATTGTCTACTCGCAAAAAGATATTATTATCATTTCATTTGTTCGGAAACACGGCCAATTAATTAATTGATTAACTGATTGATTAGTTGATTGCTCAATAGGCCAATTGACTGATCAATCGGTTAACCAATTATCCGATTACTCATTCAATAGGCCAAATTAAAATAACTCATGATAGAACATTTGGGAGTTTGATCCACGATGACAAAATAATAACCAGTTCCAATCAAATCAATCTCAACACAAAAGTAACAACTACTTGCTGCCCAGATATATTTCGTTACCTTTAACATTTGCCATTTGATATTCTCTTCTTTTAATTCACATTATCGGATTGTCCAGGGGATGACAGGAATTCAACCGTAAGATTGTGTCATTCCCCACAGTATACACATGTCTGTGTTTTTGCAACCTTGTGTTTGTTCACCTCATGTTTGTATTTGTATGCTGAGAAATAAACTGAATTGAACTGAAATGAATTAACAAAGAAATGGTAACAGTGCGAAGTCTTTTCGAGGTCCGTTTATTGAACGAAATGGATAAGAATTCGATATTTTCAATATGACCAAATTGTCCGAGCTCACCACGTAAAAATCTGTTATCAACGTGAAATGGAAGCCAGGGAACATTTATGTTGAAAGTTTGTGATGTCCATAATGATAACGTCATCTGTCGGCCATGGTCTGTAGTAGTTATGGAGTGTTTCTTTACAAATTCCTCTGCCGTTGTGATACGTGAAAAATCACATACCATTCATGGATGAGGCGCAGTTTGTAAATAGCCTGAATGGATGAGTCAGGTACAATAGGTTGAATAGTATTGGAAATTGATTCATCAGTGACCTCGAAAGGCATTCTTCATTGCGGCACTTATTCATCGTAGCGACAACTGCATCAGCCGTTTTCGTGACTTAATTATCAATTTCTTTTTTCTTGAAGATATCTTCTTAAAGCATCAATGTTGGACAAAATCCGTTTCAAAATGAGCTATCGGAGGCAAAAATCAAAGTCACGAAGTGCTCGAACCTGTGATGAGTTATCTTTGTAAGATGGAGGGGGGGGGGGGGGGCATTTTCAGCGCTCAAAACATGATGTGCTTCAAGAATAACAGGAAGCTGTTCTGTCAAAGCTTCCACAGCTCTATATCTAAGTGATTTCAGAGGAGGCGAGCTATTTCCATCCTTCAGCTGTGTATCTTTGAAAACTGCATGTCTCTTCGTGCTCCCTTCATTGCACCTATACAACTTCTGAACTGACCCAATTGCATTTCTCAGAGCCTCCAGATTTGTCAGGGTGTCAAGTAAATCCAGATTCAAAAGGTGGCCACAGCAGGGAACGTAGATGGATATTGGAGAACATTCTTTCATTCTTGTTGCCACTCCTTTTTTATCCCATTCATGTTAGCTGCCCCATAAAAACATTCATCCACGACGTCCTTTAAGTTGACATTAAATCTTCCAAACACCTTTTTGACCGGTTCATACAGAGCTTCACTTGGGGTTGTTGCAGTGCCGAGGAACCCAACAAATATTTCTTTATTAACATCTTGAAAAACACATCTAATGCAAACTGACACTTGCTCCGTTTTGTTGATGCCAGATGTTGCATCGACTGTGATGCTAGAGTACTTGCTTCCTTTGATCTCACATAGGATTCTTCCCAATACATGATCGAAAATAATACTTACTAGTTCATTTTGTATATTCGGAGAGGTCCACCGAGCATGTGACATGAACTGCAGTTGCCCTTTCTCCATCAACCGGGGCAAATCTTTAGATCTTAATCCAAGAATTTCTAGAAAATTTCCTCTTTTAATATCAGAAACTGCCCATAGCTCAGTTCTAGATTCGTTATAGCCACGAAGGGGGATATTCTGTTGTGCAGCAAAAATAAGATATTCTATTATAACTTTGAGGTATTAACGACTGCTTTTTAATTTTTGAGAATGGTATGTATCCAACGTTTTAACTTCTGAAACTGGTAATGAATCGCTGCTACTAGTTTTGTGAAGAACCCATTTGTTCATTCAGTGTAGGTGTTTTCGCTTCTGTTGTATTTAGCAAGACGCTCATGTTTCTTCCAGTTGTCGAATTTAAACGAATCATCTTTTCCGAATAGCATGCAAGCGAAGCAGACAACCACATCACTTCCAATATTACAGGATAACCTAGAATACTTTAGAAACAATTCTATCGAAAATTTTCTTTCAAAAGTTTGTCTGCTACATTTTCGGCCTGGTTATTTGAAATTTAAGGGTTAATTCGGCGCTTCGAGTTCCATATTTTTGCTCACACCCGATTGATCACATAACTCACCAATCACACGATCTACATCTGCGCCCAAAAGAATCATCTGAATTGTATCCGCTTCCGTCTGACTTTCATATATTTTGTTCTACTCCCAACAGGCAGAATTTTGTTTTGTTTTCACTTGACATTGCATTTTTATGTTTTCCGAAATAACTACTCAACGTTGTCCGAGATATCCCAGTTTCAACAATACCATATGTTTTGTTCTTTTTCCACCATGTACCTTTTTGAAATGACTTTCCTTGTAATCTGAATCGAATAAATTGTTGCATTCCTTACATCTCTTTTTACAACGATTATTCCGCGTACGCTTCGCAGACAACATGCTATTATAGCCATAGACTAATGGTCGATGGTCACAGACTCACAGTACCATTCGTTCTGCGAAAAGCGAAAGAGAAAGTTGAAACTACCATTGCTATAGACTAATGCTTGATGGTCACACAATCATTCGTTCTAAGAAAAGCGAAATAGAAAGTTGAACAAAGAGAGATAAGGAAAGGTTTCTGGCTCGGTTTCTACAGTTAAAACTGGAAGTCCTGTCATGAAATGCGCAAAAATAGCACGTCGATGTGCGCGTTAATCTACGCGTTAAGACCAAAGTAAGGCTATCAAATTATGTACATATGACCTGTGCACAAGCAATGTTTCAGCCAAAGGACCACCGGGTAACCTGGGGGTCCATTGGCAGAAATATTGCCTGTGTTTGCTATGAGTAACCAGGAGACCCTGCCATGCTTTGGGTGCCATTAGATATGGCAATTGCGCGCAATTCCTACGCACAATTAAGCCTAGATACGGTGCGGTGAGTTCATGTGGTGTTAATCGACCGCCCTTTGTTATAGAAATAAAAGTGTCTGTATGTAGAGTCGTAGGTACTTAACATATTCGTGCCGCAGTGCACCAACAATATAGCTTATTCTAAAACCGTATTAAAAAACGGATCAAAACAATTCGAAAGAAAAATAAAAAGAATATGTCAGTCCTGTCAAGTATCTGCTTCGGTACACCCTTACTCCCAATTGACAAACCCCGCGACATGGAGATGGACACGTATCTCTATTTCATGAACTTAATAGAAGTTTAGGTTGCTTTTTGGCAACTTTGATTTAAATTGAATTGAAAAAGAAAATAATAATAATAATAATAAGAATAATAATAAGAATAATAAGAAGAATAATAATAACTAGATGGTTTTGAAATCGCAAAGTAAATTTCCAGAAGTTACCCAAAGAAGCACGGCCAACGCCGAAGCGCCCAACAATAGAGGAAGGGGTGGGGGTTGTCGTCATTTACATACTAAACCACAGAAACAAGCGTACACCGTTGCTTGTTTTTAATGAAATATGTAAAACAATAGGCTAGACTTTGAAGTGACGTAGAAACGTCGAAATGGTAGCACATCGAAAAAGAAGAGAGAAAAAAAGCTATCGCTTAACCCTTTGAACTTTAATGGTATATTCCATGTCAGTTCACTGGCAGCAATTAGAAGAGTCCATATTCACTATTTGGAGTAGACCAATCAATTTTTCCAACGTGCAGCATCGGGGCTGCACATTGACAATATTGACTGGTCTACCCCACACAATTACTGAACAGCCATCCTATTTAATGACGTTATGACATATCATGTTTCTGGCCGGAAAACGGCCGCTCGAGTTCAAAGGGTTAACATTTTGAGCTCTACAATATACCAGAATTTCAAACGTTTTGGTATGACACAATTTGATACAAGAACATAGGGCTTTCAATTAAGAATACAGAAAATAGACTATATTTCAAAGTGACCTAAAAGCGCCAAAGTGGAGTTACATAGTATAAACCAAAAACCAAAAAAACAGCGATCTCCTACTTGTTTGAACTCTACTACAAACTAAAATTCAGAAAAATCCGACCCATTTCAATATTTAACCATATGACTCTCTATGAAGTTACCTCAGTGTTCTGGTATAACAGCTGAGATTTTCCAAGAACGACATCGCACTTTAGATATTTTTTTTTTTATTTTGTGGAGAATATATTCCCGAACATTTGAAAGGCAGAGGCTCAAAATCAGACTGAAAATAAAAGGTATCGAACGAAAACAAAATCTTGGCATCGCTGGCATCGGGTGTATCAAATTCTGGAAAAACATACAGCTGTCTCCTACAGTTAAAACTAGAAGTCCTGTCACGAAATGCGCACAAATAGGTCGTTGATCTGCGCGTTAATCTACGCGTTTTGGCCATAGAAAGGTTATCAAATTCTGTACTTATGGCCTGTGCACTAGCAATGTTTCGGTCAATGGACCTCCGTGGAACATGGAACCTGTATGGGTACAAACCGTACATCCTATACTCCCACACTAGGCGACGATGCATTACACCCATCCACCCCATAATAACGTCTGTCCTGCATTATATACTACCTAAACCAGCCATGGGATGACACAAAGCATTTCGTAGGTTAATATTATCAACGGTTAAGATGGGACCAACAGGTGAATATACCACCCATACTATACTACTGTTCTAAACTACCAGGCATCACCCATACCCACAATACCCATATACCTAGCATTGCATACTACCTATATCATTCATAGTGTAACCCCTCCTGGATAAAAAACACAAAAGAGGCGTGTAGATATCATCGGGTTCGTTTATTCCATATTTTCACTGTGTGGATCCATTACAAAACATGCATCACAACCAATCAATCATCATAGGTTGTCATCAAAATAATCATCACAGTAATGAATCAATCAATCAACCAACGAACTCTGAAGATAAAATAATAAAACTCTTAAGTATACATTTTACACAAATTATTCAGGGCAAGGGTCAAGAAGTATTCAGGGCAAGGGCCAAGAAAAATAAATGCAACCGGAAGGGTGCGTTATCGATTTTGACTAGCTTACCAGCGTATATGGGCTCGGCCTGCTTCAATTCATTGGAGTGAGCCAGTAGGCTCTCTCCAACAAATCGAAACAAAACGAAGCCACATGAACAAGAAGCCAAATAAAATACACCGACTTGCACCCACATCAATCACACCCAAGCACACTGAGGACACACTCACATGTACGCCCAGCAAACATGCACCCATGCACACACATGCTAGCACGTGCATAAACACATGGCTACCACACCATGGTACAAACATCCCTACATAAAGTCCAAATGTAGGCCTCCATAACAAAACAGTAAACCCAGAACAGAGTGAAATGTCATTCGCACATGCAAGACAAAGGTTGCCATGTTCAACTGGAGTGAGCACACGCCAGCAGAACACAACAACCAATGTCTGTACAATATTTTAATAGGTACCATAGCGTGAGTAGCTCGTTACCTAAATTACCAATAAAAACATGCTTGCCCTGTAGGTATTAATAAATTTCTGTGACCACAGTGGCCCCGATATTTTATGTTAATACCTATGTAATGTACAAACTCTAAAACATTTCTATAATATAAATAAACATTACTTACAGAAATGAGCCGGGTTAAATATATATACAATCACACCAGTATACAAGCGATTCAATAAGAATAATAATTTTACTACGATTATGTGAATAACCAGTATTATATAAATCGATGTTATGTTACTATGGCAACATGGGGTTCCCGTAGGTCACACTGAAAACACAGCCTTAAGCAAAATATATTTATATTCTGTCCCCAGTAGACATTTCTAATACATATATTATGTGTACTTCACTAGAAGCATAATTAGCTAAAGCTAACTAAGAAATGCCTCCCCTCAGTGTGACAAGTTCATTTTATGTACTGGTGGCTGTGAGATATATGCAGTGGTGTTTTTTAACCTGCACAGAATAAATATATAAATAATCCACAGCAACGGGGAAATGGGCTCATGCTGCAATTGCAGAATGAGCCAAGTTGCCCGCAGCTGTGGATAATCAACAATAAATACATAGATGCTTCCATAAGTTACAGTATTTACGGAAAATTGAATTTAAATAAAATTAAAACATAATTACGGTGTTAAATAATAATATTTAAACTTTCGACATTTTGGCAAAAATAATTAAATTAACTAAGCTAAAGTTAAAATATACTGACCGAAAATTAATAGGTCTGGTGACGTTCGAAATAGCCAGGCCAGGGCTTCACAATCGCAATTGTGAAGCACTGGACAGGCCACTCGCTCGCTATTGACTAAGCCTAAATTTGCAACAAAATAAATAGCATTTATTCAATCGCAAATTAATTAAATTTAACTGTACCTTGACTTCCATAATCCTGCAAGTCCAAATCCTATCCTAAATCACGAAATTATCCAAGAAACACACACTGCACATACAAATTACTTATTTTATAAGTAGAAGACTTTCTTTTATGAAATAAATACTCTGTGGAAATGACAGCAGGCCACATTACAAAAAACAACTGATAAAAAACTGGCAGTTGAAACTGTAACTGAATAATGCAATAGAATTATCCAATGGGCTGTGGATTAATTAGTGTTCACTACGTGCTGTGAGTGAAACCCGTAACTTTGCGGTGAGTGAACTGTAAAATCAATCACCTGTAAAGGAGACTATTCAATTCTATACTCTGTGGTTTTACTCAGAGTTACAACCAGAAAATATTAACATTCAACCTGCCAAATCAAATATTGCTGAAATAAATTATATATTTCTTGAGAAAAACCTGTAAAATACCCTGTAATAACCTGAAATTAATGAGAAATAATTGTTTTTTACCCTGCTTATTCAATTTGCTCCTGTTACCTGTAAACATTTTAGGTGAACTAATATTAACCCTGCCAGAATAGGATAACATGAAGCATTAGGTACATTAATAGAACTAAGGGCTAACACGGGACCTGTAGGGTTACAAAGCGTACATCCTATACTACCACATTAAACTACCATGCCTTACACCCACCCCATAATAACGTCTGTCCTGTATTATATACTGCCTAAACCAGCCATGGGATGACACAAAGCATTTGGTAGGTTAATATTATCAGCGGTTAAGATGGGACCAACAGGGGAAATGAAATGAAATTTATTCGCAGTGTACAAATATTTTTACAATAATAGTGCATAACATAATTTTTTTAAAAAGTGTTTATATGTATACTGCTGGGAAATGACATAGTCTAGTGACTGTCTTCCCGTCATTCCCAGGGTAAAATATGTACATATATACAATATTGAAACATGCAGAGAAAATGGTATATGGTGAAATATTAAGATAAAATAAATATTAAGGTAAATAGATAAAACCCGAAAGAAGAGAGGAATATACCACCCATACTATACTACCGTTCTAAACTACCAGACATCACTCATACCCACAATACCTATATACCTAGCATTGTATACTACCTATACCATTCATAGGATAGTATGAAGCATTAGGTACATTAATAGTATTAAGGGCTAACATGGGACCTACAGGGTTACAAAGCATACTTCCTATACTACCACACTAAACTACCATCCATTACACCCACCCCGTCCCACAATAACGTCTGGTCTCACATACTACCTAGACCAGTCACATAAAGCATTTGGTCGATTAGTAGTACTAATGGCTTTCGGAGGCCCACAGAGGTATATATCGTCCATATTATACTGCTGTTCTATACTGCCAGGCATTACCCACACCCCACACCCCACTCCACAATACCACTTGACCTGTCATAACGTACTACCTATACCAGTCATAGAATAATACAAAGCAATCGGTTGTTTAGATAATACCGAGGACTGGATCTACAGTGGTACATTCAATGCATCCTAAGCCTCACTTCCAAACAAACGATTATAATACTGCCTGACCTAGCATTACGAACTACCAATACCAGCCATAAGATAATACAAAGGATTCGGTAGGTAAATAGTACCAAGAAGGTAATAGGCCAATAGACCATTCATCCTATACTGTCCAATTTAAACCACCAAGGACTATCTCGAAATACCACACTGGGCGACCATGCATTACCCCCATCCCCACAATACTGCTTGATCTAGCTATAGAAGACATAGGATAATATGAAGACCCATAGTATACCAACATGGATATATACCACCAATACCAGACCCCCCTCTACAAGAAGTCAGACACCCCCTGACCCGAATAACGTTATGTCAGATTGTATAGTGGACAATAACAGTGGTCAGCATCTCTATGACGTCGCGCGCGTATCATGACGTCACGACGTCAATACCAACGTCAACCGTTTCGCGGAAAAAAAAATCTTTCAAGAAAACCCAACTTTCCCATCATCTTCCCATCACAAACCCATACTATATACACAGAGCCCTGTGTTTACCTATATCACTATACTTACCATAGCATACTACATATGTAGTATGTACACCACTTGCCGGAATTAGCTGCAAGAAGCCGTACTTTTCCAACGGAAAAAGTTTCTCCGGCAAACGGCTCCGGTTCCTATGGGAATTTCAACACTAGCTGCTCCGGCAAAGCTCCGGGTAATAAGGGTCGATTCATACGTGCTATGCTACTAATGAAACACCGGGTTGTACCGGCAATACAAAGTCTTGCCCATGACGCCAGGTAGCACTCACGGAATGACACACACACATATACTTATGTCAATATGATCGAGGGTCACATTACAATTTATGATACATTGTAAACTTCAGGTCTTAACTCATCCCTGGGGACTCGGCGGCGTTGCGGTAACCGGTTCTCATCAGATCACCGAAGTTAAGCAACGTCGAACCCGTACGGCTTCACGGTATTCAGATTTGAGTACCGGTGACGGTATTGAAAACAATACCGTGATATACCGGTATACCGTGAAACAGTTCAGGTTCAAAGCAAAATAAAACTGAAATACCTTACTTTTCCGTAAGCCCTTGATAAATGCGATGTACACAGTTCCACCATCCCAGATGAAAAACAACTCATGTTTGGAAGTTTATTGCAGGAAGATAATGGAAGGGGAGGAGCTACTAAGGGCAAGTGAGCTGGCACTCAATCAACATTGGTGGAATCGTATCCAAGATTGGACAATTCGTTCCTGGTAATTTTAGTACCTGGCCAGGTAATAATCACAGAAGACGTGTATACTTCAGTCAATATTTATTTATTTCCAATGAGAACAGCAAGACGAATAAACGATAAATGTATAACAATGAATAAAAACATTTCTCCAATGAGAACACTTGTTATCTATGATGAGAATAGTCTGTTCAGTCAAAAACCTTGACACAATACTTTTTACTTGAAGCACTAAACAGTGAACACAAACAAAATGCACCATTGAATTTTCCACAACGTTATGTTTGTATTGTGAGTATCATTAGATACAAATATCCAATTGTACTTGCAATAGGAACAAAACATTGCTGAATATTTTTACTGGAAGCACTGAGCACTAAAAACTTTTTACTTGAAAACACAAAAATGCATTAATAAATTTTCCGCAACGTTTTGTTCCTGTTGTGAGTATTATTAGAATCGAATATCGCACACGCAATTGACAAGATGTTGGTAACAATAGCCTGGCTCAATAATGAAACGCTTATGAAGACAAGAGAGGTTGACCCTATTTTTACAGGAGTTAAACTGGCAAAGACTAATTTACTTGTATCCGAGTTTCTATCGATGAAAGCGAGTAAACCGACTAATATTCATTTATTATTTATCGATGTTTAAGGTCACATACTTATGCACAATGGCTAATCGTGACCGTGACAGTTTTACCGGTGGAGTAAGCCGGAGTACCCGGAGAGAACCACGGAGCAACGCCGAGCAGCTGTCAGCTCTTCAACATCGCAACTCTGAAGTCTGCACCGCGGCATAGACAAGGTTAGATTGGTTGAAGACATGCGTACTATCGACGTGCAGTATGCCTTAGTACACAGCGCAAACGTGCCCCCATGTAGGCAATCGGGGTTAAGTGCCTTGCCCAAGGACACAACGCGGAAGAGCGAATCAGTCGCTGAAATGGTCACCCATCCAACTACTAACCGCGCTCGGCGTTGCTTAACTTCGGCCATCTGATGAGAACCGGTTACCGCGACGCCACCACGCCCCAAACAGACTAATAACTGTATGGTTTATTTTCGTAACAATAGGTTCAATAACTTTGCAAACATGGAGTCTTCCGTTGAATCCATTCAAGTCACTCATTCCCCAGGGCAGTAAGTAAAACTTCTATCTATAACTCCAAAAATATATATTTTATTGATGATATCCCTTGCATTTAATATCTGTTTTCCCTATTTTCGCGCATTATATATATTTTTATTTCAAGAAAACGCGAATCTCAAATCATATTACTGGGCCCCAAAATTGTATACCGTTACTCACGGCATACCGTATTCATTTCTGTTCGAAACCCTGTTAGTCCTTGGATGGGTGACCGCCTGAGAGATCGTCCCAGACTCCCGCGTTGTGTCCACGGGCAAGGCACTTAACCCCGATTGTCCCCATGGGGAAACGATGACGTTGTGTACTAAGGCGTACTGCACGTCGACGGTGTGCATATCTTCGACCAATCTAACCCTGCCTGTACTGCAGTGCGGAGTTACGATATTGGGGAGCAGGCAGCTGCTCGTCGTTGCTCGGTGTTTCTCTCCGGGGACTCCGGCTTCCTCCACCCATAAAACTGTCACCGACACGATATGACCTTGGCTGTTGAAGTGTCGTTCAACCTTAGTAAATTAATAAATATTACATAAATGACTCATCCCCGAGTCAAGTACCATTTTTAATACCCGCGCCTCTTGCTCTCAGATGATTCTGGAGCTGTTGGCCGCGTGTATAGTTACATGGCCACGTTTATCGCACAGGTGTTGAAAAATAAGTTTGCAAATGAAAGGGAGGTTTTCCTGTTACATTTTTGTCCGCTTTGAGTTTTTGGATTTTATTTTATTTGTACAACTTCCTGTCGAAGGCATTCGTGGTTAAATATATGTGTTTTGCAGAACTATTTCAAACCTGGACGGTAAGGTCGTATAAAGTTAATAAGTTAATAAATTCCCACCCCAACCCAACCCATCTCTTCCCACACAGACAAGAGGGGAGGGTATGGGAAAGAGATTCGTCCGTCCTGGCGTCCACTAGCCGTCCAGCCGGGAATTTGTCTATTGATAACACGAATACGAACAACAATTATCAGATTTCAATTATTTTTGGTGTGCTATTTTGTATAAGTAATGACTTGAACAACCACAGTGGCTGCATGAAAATTACGAGAGTTTTTACGCTTTTACTCCTTAAATGTTGCTCAAAATTCAATTGATTTTGTAATAACTTGCACCCCAGAGAACACTAGAATGAATATTATGTTCCTTTGCATTAATATTGTCTTGGACACGATCTAAAATCACAATGATTTCTTGAAAGGGCTTTAATATTCGTGTGATTATTTAAAAACTGAATACCAGTTTTCAATAAGTCTGACATGCTTGGTCATTGTCTCGTTGTATCATTGTCTTTCACAATTTAAAAAGAAGGTATTTATTTGTCGGAAATTAAGGGGGTTATTGCCCTTTGTGAATTTTGTTGCACATTAATATTTCATGTTTATTTACTCGAAAAAGGGCACCAGAGACAGGGGGTGAAGTGTACATGTGGTAAAAGGCTTCACTTTCCGACTGCTGTAACTAACTATGGAGTGTTCGTTTCTGATGTAAGTAGTGAGGGTAGGCCATTGAACAGAAAATTGTACGTACGTCAAATGGCCTTCCCTGGGTGTCTAAATTTTTTCGACCAAGTACTTACTCCTTGGAACACTGAAATCCCATTTATTTATTTATTGGTGTTTCAGGTCATATACTTATGCACAGTGGCTAATCATGACCGTTTTTACGGGTTAAGGAAGCCGGAGTACCCGGAGAGAACCACCGAGCAACAACCAGTAGTAGGTCTCGCACGTTTGACTTAAAGGTTGCAGGACCCCTGGCAGGAACACAGAAGTGACGTCATGTCACGTGACCCAGTGGTGCCATGTTTGGTTGTCATGGTAACCCGCGTGTGCGGCCAATGTTATGACGTCATTACAGTATTGATACGTGGAGTTAGTGCATATGCTCATGCGTGTTGTTAGGGTATAAGTGTTTCCGTCGTCCATTTTGTATACTGGAGGCCGCCATCTTGTTTCTATGGTAGCTCGTTGTTACTATGTTACCCATAGGACTACAATATATTTGGAGGGTGTGTTTCTTTGTACAAGATTAGTTTCCTGATTCGTAGAATTACCACAAACAACCCGACAATGCTTCCAAACCACCAAAATCACCCCCAAACTTCCGAAACGGACTTGGCGAAACCTCACCTTGGTCTTATAAGAATAGTGCGACAGGTTCGAACGATTTTATAACAGTAGTGTTCTGGTTCAGATTCCTGCAGAACCTTCGTTTACTTTGTAGAATTACCACAACCAACCCGAAAATCCATCCAACATCCAAAATACACCCAAAACCACCGAAACCTACCTGGCGAAGCTCCATTTTAGTCTTATAAGAATGACACGCTATGCAATAAGACATAAAGGTGTCCTGTGTGTATGTGCTATTACACTGGAGTTGTGGTTCCGATTTTTCCAGAATCCCATTTTTTCTGCCCATTACAGATGCTACTCTAACCCTAACAGTCTGTCTAGTCCTCTCGTTCCAGCATCTACCCTTGTCCAAGGCTTATAACCACCAGTGCTTTTTGAGTGGCAATCCCATTTTTTCTGCCCATTACAGATGCTACTCTAACCCTAACAGTCTGTCTAGTCCTCTCGTTCCAGCATCTACCCTTGTCCAAGGCTTATAACCACCAGTGCTTGGTTTCCCATATGTATGCAGAGTTATCTCCCTTGTGTATAACAAAAGCCGGTATGCTTCCTGAAGCCAGAATCTGTCGAGCAGTGTTGTGTTGCACAAACGACTCGAACCCAAATCGAGCAAATAAGCCATAGAGTATTTGCTCGAACGAGTGGCTCCGAAAATGCTCATCGACACATTTCGAAAAAAAAAACGGGAATCTGTGTAACCGTCGAGGCGGCCGTTACCCCAGATTCTCGATCTGTTAGGCAACAAACACAAAAACACCAACTTAACCCAGTATTTAAATTTATTTACGATAATACATCAGATAATGATCAAACGTCCTAATTTTAGTTTGCTTCGCGGCTTTCTCAGTACCAAGATATACTGGACGAACATTACGCGATTTCCGCTTAAAAGTGTGTTTTAGGCAATTAAATCTCGAGTCCCACACAATCGCGAACTTCTCATCCAGCTATATGCATTTGTACAGAAACGTCTAAAGAGGGGGAGTGGGAGGTTAGAACTGTCGGTATATTCAACAAGTCAGCACACCTACTTGAATTCCACTTTCTCCTCTGAAGACCAAGAAGCTACCTCCTATATACTCTATTTGACATGAATAATTCGTGCGAAATAACGTAGATTGCCCGGGTGATCAAAGCACCGAACGAGCTTCATTGTTTAATACACTGCAATAATTGTCATGCGTGAAAACTTAAGAGAAATGTTTCAGTACGGTGTCACATGTTTCCAATAAGAAACATCAATACAGTAATTTAAGGTTACAGATAAATAAATTCAATTTTTATGTGTATTTCGACCGGAATAAGTATCGACCCGTTACATTCCCTCTTCTTAAGTTCAAATACCCGATATTTGACTATCTGAACTCAAAAAACGGGATATGTTTGAGAAAATACACAAGTACGCAATTGTTTTTAAAACATTCTAAAACCAACATCTTCAAGACATGCAGAAAACCAACATACAAGTTGAAAATTTCATGTTTTTTATGATGTATCTTCTTTAAATCTGTCAAAGTTTATCGTTGATGGAACTACTGCCGAACGTTCATCTGCATACATTGGTAACCATCTTCTGTCAGCTCTTGATGTCACATACACTGCAGAGGCATTATTGTCACAACGAATTTCTTCGTCTCTAGGCTTATTGTCTGTACCCTGCTCTTCCGAAAACAGTCCAGCTGTGCCGACAATTCGACGCCTTCTGCACGTCTCTTCCTCCCTTGATATTGTCCGTCCCATGGTTACTGGTCTGGCAGGAAGGCATGAAACTCCTGGGTGAACGAAATGTTTATTCGGAACACGACAGACACTCATATGGGACGTTGGATCAGAATTTATTCTGTGACTTTGCCTCATATGTCTTGTCAATATGTTTCTTCTCTGGAACTTCCTCCCACATCATCTACATTTCTGGAGCTCAATAATC
The DNA here is from genome assembly GCA_031216915.1 of Pictodentalium vernedei. Taxonomy (NCBI): domain Eukaryota; kingdom Metazoa; phylum Mollusca; class Scaphopoda; order Dentaliida; family Dentaliidae; genus Pictodentalium; species Pictodentalium vernedei. Next base: position 174,050,146 of record CM062297.1, read on the forward strand.
TTCTCATGGACCATCGTCCAATGGCTTCTGAGCTCGTTGCAGTTTCTTTTAGCACCAGTGTCACAAGCATCAACGAGACATCTCATTCCCTCTCTCCACACCAGATCTTGGTCGAGTGTAGTCAGCTCAGCGGCTGTTACATGAAGCAGAATTTCAGGTTCCATTTTTTGACTATTTTACCGACGCACTCACGATACAACAGATTATTCCATATAACTAGTGATTCCAAAAAGCAATACAAATGTTTAGCATCAGAGTCTAATTTTTTTAGCACCGACCATGTGGGTTTCGTAGTGTACCGTGTCTTTAACGCTCTTACCGCTTTGATGGAAGGATCATTTTCATGCCAATCACAAAGCTGCTTAGTGCTGAACGATTTTGCCCATTTGGTAATCTCGTCACTTCCACTGTAATTACCCAACTCCCATTCGTCTAAAATCGGATAAAACCGAATACTCATTTACTCCATCAATTCTGTTTTCCTATTTCGCATCGTTATCAGCAAATTCGTAAAAAACTGGACAATCATTTTGAGAACATGGTCGAGCCGGTTTTCTAGATAGGCCATCTGCATTTTTATGCGCGCGACCCTTTCGGTGTTGAATTGTTAGTTGGTACGTGTCAACTGTGCTCAACCATCGTGCGAATATTCCTTCAGGCTTTTTAAATTTTTCAGCCAAATTAAGGAAGCGTGATCAGTACGTACCAAGACTTCTTTTCCCCACAAATATGGTCAAAGGTGCCTCAAAATTGTTACCACTGCTAACAGTTCTAACTTTGTTGTGCAATAATTGTGTTGAGCCCTGTTGATTGTTCTACTGGCATAACTGATAACTTTTTCCTCTCCATCTTGAATTTGAGACAGAATAGCCCCAGTACCTGTTATAGTCGCATCCGTATCCAACACAAATGCGCCATTTTCTGTGGGGTACGCCAAAACTGGGGCAGTTGTAAGTGTGTTTCAACTCGAGGAAGGCTTCCTCACTCACGTTTAACCATATAAATTAGAATTCTTTGGAGTCAAATCAGATAAAGGAGAAGCGATTGATGAGAAATTTGGGATGAACTTTCTATAATACCCAGCAAACCCCAAAAAGCTTCGGACTTCAGTATTATATGAAGGGCGTGGCCAACATTTGACTGACTTGATTTTGTCTGGATCACACAGCACTCCTTTGTCGGAAACCACGTGACGAAGATAAGCTACACTTGTTTGAAAAGAGAACATTTTGATTTGGGGGCTTGAGTTTAAGATTTGCCTGACGAAAACAACCATAAAACGTTCTTAGATTTTTAAATGCTTCTTGAGACGTTTTCCCGAACACAATGATATCATCAAGGTAACACAACCACCTTGACCATTGTAGCCCGCCTAATACCTACTGACGGACTCAACTAAACGTTCGAACGTTGCGCCAGTGTTCGTTAAACCAAACGCCATCACGTTGAATTGGTAGAAACCCCTATGTGTCACAAACACGGTTTTATGCTTGCCCTTTTTATTCATTTCGGCCTGCCAATAGCCACTAATCAAATCCAAAGTTGAAAAAATACTTAGCTCCGCTCAGAGCATCAATGGACTCATCTATCCCTGACAAATAATATGCGTCTTTGAAAGTAACGTCATTCAAAAATCTGTAATCTATACAAAGTCGGACAGCCCTGTCCTTTTTAGATACCAAGCAGATAGGGGCAGTCCAAGGAATGTTAGTGGGCTCTATAATCCCATCCATTAACATTTTATCCAACTCTCTTTCCACCATTTCTTTTCCTGCCAAGGACAACCTCCGTGGAGGTAATTTAATTGGTCTGGAATCTCCTGTTTCAATTTTATGCCTTATATTTTTTGTTCTGCCTAAGCGACCATCTGGCCCAGCAAACACATCTTGGTATTCCACAAAAAAATCATTAACCTTTTGTTATTGATCTTCACTCAAATTATCTGAAAGATTATTTGCCATAGACTTCAAATGCTCAGGAAAATTCGTGACCGAGTACCCGGCTCGTCACATCCGGTTTCAACATCACTAATTGGTTGAATATTACCAACAAACGTTCCCTTATGAAGTTGAACGGGACTTTTGTTTGTATTCATCATCGAAAAATTCTCCACTTTTCGGAAACGCGCACGAGACAAGTCGGAACGAGAAAATTAGATTTGTTCTTGTTAAGAGGTCCACTAAGCCCACATCCTTAGTACCGACATCTAACTCTCTGGGGGTATTAGGACATCTTACAATAACACGTGCACAATACACACAACTACTGCCGTTACTCCCCTGGATCTTATGTCTACCCAGTCGCACCACTCTAGATCTAGAATACAAGATTCCATTATACTTTTCTAGGAAGTCCATCCCAAGAATTCCCATAAGTCCATCCAGTTCAGCAACAATAGCTGCGTGACGGTATTGACGCCCATTTATTGTAATATTAAAATCAGCCTGACCCAAAATATCTGAATTGCTACCCACGGTTGAATTAGCCATTTCGTGAAGTTTTGAATCTTTGGTTTCTCGCCATCCATCTCGTCATATAATTCTCGAGACACAATACTCAGAACAGATCCCGTATCTACCAACAATTCTGTTGCGTAATCATCAATTGACGCCTCAACATATAAACAACCTTTAATGATGGCATTTAAATGAAAAAGTGGCCACTTGTCACGTTGAACAGATTCATCAAACAAGGCTGTGTTTTTGGCATCCAACACAGCTCCACTAGTTTTCCTGTTTATCGACTTTCGTTTCCTCGAAATCCTTACGATTGGGACAGTCCAGCTTGTTATGACCCATATTTTTACAGAGAAAACATTTAATTGTGGACCCCTTATTGAATTTCTTTTTTGTAGATGACAATGACAGTCGTAATTCCTGACGCAACTTTTCAATCATCTTGTCCAAACGATTTTTAATAACAGAAGATAAAGCGTTATCCTGTATATTTTTATCCAATGAACCAGTTTCATCGCGATCATCACCATCTGTCACTGCTGACACGTGAAAAACGTGTTCATCTATGGGCTTCCTGATTTCATACGAAGTCCTTCAAACGCTTCATATTCCACTCCAAAAGAAATTGCCCGTTCCAAAGTAACAAGGTGTTTGAACGGTATATGTTTTTTTCATCTCAAATGACAATAAACCTTGCATAAATTCATCAATAAGGTACGCCTCCCTTGCCACGTTTGGTATTTCTGGATAAGCCAAACAACATATTTTCCTTAAATCATACCCATAATCTACAATTCATTCCTCTTTCTGAAAGCACATCTATGGGCAACCCCTCTCCCGGGTGGGTTAAAACGCCGTTTTAAAGCGCTACACATATCCGTATAGCTGTTTAACTGTCTAGGGTTAAATCACTATGTATCGTTTGTGTGGGTCCTCTTAATGACATCGCCAATTGTGTAGCCTTTTGATTTTCCGACCACCTGTTCCACTACGCGACTTGCTCAAAATGGACAAGATAATCACAAATATCAGCACCTCGTCCGTCATACTAATCTGGTTCTTTAAAATGTTCATTCCTCTCACAAGCTTGATTTGGAAAGGGGTCATTGTTGAAAGTATGAATATTTCTATCTCTATTGACACCCCTAGTTACCAACGGGTGGTCTTGATGTAAACTGGGAGTCTCAGCTTTGTGGTCGAAGAGTGGAAACAGTTCATGATTTACCAAAACTCTTCGAGGTTTCTCGGCCCAAGGTTTTAGTTGATCTGCTGGAGGTACACAGTTCGACTAGCTACTGGGAAACCGTCCCTTCTCATTTGCATCGGGTTGACTTCCTGCAAGCAATGTGGTCGGAAGAGAATTTCCGAGTTGATATTCAAGGGAGTTCTCGTGAATATCTCTTGGTCTAACTGATTCAAAAATTGAAAAATTAACTGGACTCGACAAATCAAATTTTGTTTTATAACTCGTTGGAATGAGGGTGTATGTGTATAATCCTACAGGAGGCGGATCTTCTATAAAGCGTACATTTCCAGCCATAACTTCCAGCTGTTGGACGCCTATAGAATTACATACGACCATTTTCTCTGCTTCAACTCGGAAATTCTTATCACCCTGACCTGACCAAAAGCTTCGTTTCTCATTACCATATAAACTACAGTATTGGTGGGTTTCCCCGCCTATGGACGGACCAACGGACGTAACATACACTGATGTGTTCCCCTTCTTCAGGTTTCAAAAAAATGTCCAATCCCGAATTTACTAAGTAACCGTGTCGACCCTCGTTACTAAATTCCTCAAACGTCGTTTTATCTATTCTCGTTCCCTGTCATTGCCATTACCATCTTGTTTAGCAGTTAAAAACGACTGACTCCCTATTCTAATTCTGTCATATGACTGAATACCAACATAGTTACTGCCATTACCTGAAGGTACTCTCATGTGAGAATCACGCGATGAGACTGTATTAGCCTCCACACAACCTGAAGCTTTCCCCGTTGGTTTACTCTCAAATGGATTGTCATCTATCCACCTTACTATAATTCAAAGTATTATTCCGCAACCCCTCGATATGGTTCGTCATATGCCCACGATTTATCCAAGTCCCATCGGGAACCTTTTGATACCAGATGTCATCAAAACTGTCACCTACAACTGGGTTAAAATTAATTTTATTTAACTTCGTACAATCGCCCGTAGCATTGCTATATGGGGTTTCCGGTATTATAGTGACAATTCCTCTCCCGGGCTGGGTATTCAGGAAAAGGTGTTGACCGTCACTGTCCACCCTCTCACACTCCTCCTCAGGCGCGTTCCGTGATTTAGGGGTTGAATTGCACAGCCATTTTCGTACTGAGAAATCCGCAAATCTCCAACAGTCTGATTCTCTGAACTGTCATTAGCGAATGACGCATGTTTCATTTGATTATGCTTGGTCGTGCTCCACCGAAGAGTTGTGGTTGAGATATTTCAGTTACATGTGGTAATTTAGTAACCGAAATTTCAGCAGGATGTTTCGGAGCATAAACACGACGATCAGATAATGTTTCAATAGTATTGTTTGTTGATTCCAATAAACGCTTAATTTCACGATCATTTTCAGCAATCGTAAGTTCAAGAAGGTACAAGCATCGGTGTATTTTTGTCGAAAAGAGCCACCCCCTTGGAGTAATTGCAGATCGGTGGCCACGTCACCAAAATGTAACCGTCGAGGCAGCCTTTGCCCTACACAGTTACTCCCCAGATTCTCAACCAGGCTACAAACACAAAACGCCATGTTAACCCAGTATTTATATTTAGTTTCGATAATACATCAGATAATGATCAAACGTCTCTATTTTAGTTTGCTACGCGGCTTTCTCAGAATCAGGATATGCTGGGCGAACATTACGCGATTTCCGCGTAAAAGTGTATTTTGGGCAATGAAAGTAGTATGTAAGGTTGAGATCTGGCCTCTTTTGTTTGATTATGTTATAGATAAGATGGTGTCACGTCGCAGGTGTTTGATAACCCAGTAAGATCGCAGCGATGTCTGTTTGGCCAAACAGTTGTCCAATCAGATCATTCCACACGGTGGTATGTTCCATGGGACCAATAGATAAGCGTGTTGTAAAATTATGCCACGCAGGCGTTCTCTGATTGGTCAAACAACTGTCCAATCAGATCATGCCACGCAGTATTTTCTGAGTGGCAAATAGATGAGTGATCCGGAGCGTGACAATAAATGCAAGCAAGACTGGAAGTTTTTATCATTCTTTCAAAATCATTTGATCGAGTATCTTCTGAACATCTTTATTTCGAGCGAAACACCGAGAAGCTATGGAAAAACGTCAGCTTGGTTCGAGAAATATTTACGTCAGCGTAACTCCGTTTAAAGGCCAGTTAAAATCCACATCAGACGATACACCCAGGATTCAATGACCTTACGTAGACCGGTATTGCCTTAGATGTGTTAGAATGGAAGGAGCTGAAAGAACGTTTTTGATGAGATCGATAGGAGAGTCACCGACCAAGAGATAGAGATGACAGAATCAAGAAAAAGATAATCAGACACATGGAAAGAAGAACCAAACGATTGACCTATGAAAAAGACACATGGTTCACGAATTGGGCAGAACATGGGCGCATCTGATTCAAAGAGAAATACCTGGGGTGGCCAAAGAACTTTGCTACGGATGCAGCGCCGACCATCCTTCCAAAGTACATCACGATGTCTGCACAATGATGGACATGGAAGAGAGAATTGACAAATGCTTCAACATTGCACTTGACAGAGTCGACATAGAACAAGTCAAAACATTATGGCTAGAAAATATGAAGAACATAATACCTGAACGACAGATTTGGGAGTATGCAGCCATGATTGCCAGTGAACCGGAAAAGGACACCATTCGCAAGATGATAGTATAGAACACATCCCCAAAATGGTGAAGATAAACAAGACGACAATGGAACGAAAAGAACGACGACAAAACGGCCCTTTTCAGGGCCAACCAAAATCTTGAAAAAGAGAATCTTTTATCACACTGCACACATTACCCCCCCCCCCCCCACACTCTGAATTGCCCCCCTTACTTCTACGCCTATAAAAGGCATCACTTTTTTTTCTTTTATCGCATTACAGCCATGGACCCAAGGTGGCCTCATCCATTTACTTGTGTCCTCGCAGGCCCAACGTCATCTGGAAAATCGACCTTTATTCATAAATTTATTTCCAATCTGAATGAAATGGTGACCTCTATCCCCAAAATATTATTTGGTGTTTCGGTGAATGGCAACCCATGTATAATACGTTGACTGATGTTGAATTTGAGGAAGGAGTTCCACAAGAGTTTAAAACCATTTCCCTCGTTATACTCGATGATCTGATTTTACAAACAGATGAACGTGTCGCGCGTTTGTTTACGCAACAATCACATCATCGAAAAATCAGTGTGGTATACATCGTACAAATTTATTCAACAAAAATAAATTTCATCGCAGTGTGCCCCTGAACTGTCATTACATAATCCTTTTTAAGAACCCCAGAGACCGATCACAGATTTGACATTTAGCTGCTCAGATGTATCCTGGGAAAACAAAATTTTTAAGAGAAGTTTTCGATAATGTGACTTCGGTTCAGTATGTCTATTTAATAAACGATTTGATGCAAGAAACCGATGAAGGGTTAAGGCTTAGATCACGAATATTGCCGGGGGAGATACAAGTCGTCTACATTACGAGAGTATAAAATGGGTGTGTTGGAACGTTTTACCTCAAAATGATGTCTGCCCGTGTAAGACACAACATCGGAACGCTCAAAGATCTTAGTCGTGCAAAACCCGCTGGAATTAAAAAAGTTGTCAAGGACGCCGAACAAGATTTAATGCTTTCTGTTTGTGAATGCGCTAAAAATATTTTAGCAGGGAACGTACCTATTTCGAGATATCATTTAGCCAAGCTTCGTCAACATAAACAGAAAGTCAGAAAATTAGCAAAGAAGAACACTTCATATAAGGTACGCCGACAGATTATACAATCCGGCGGTTTCCTGGGTTCGCTCTGTGGACCAGTTCTGAAAGTATTAGCCCAACAGTTACTCGGATAACAATGGAACATGCCAAGAAAATGGTTTTGGTGGACCCCCGTATGCTGGATCGTTTAAGCGAATCTAAAAAGCGACTGAATGATACTGCAGTCTCTTCACTGGATAGAGAATTAACAGTGATTTTGAAACAGACCAATCTTAGTGAAATTGAAAAAATCACGATGTATAATCAAATTCTGCAGCGTTTTTTAACATTCTATGAAAAATCAGTCGAACCAACAACTGTCAAAATTAAAAAAGAAAAAGAAGAACCCACCCATGATAGCGACCGCGAAATTTTGGATTCAGCCCCCATAACCATTCAGAAAAAGAACGGGTTATTATTAGGGCGTTTGAAGGCCGTTCGCAACTTGGCGTGGGACGGTAAAGGGCGCCTAATATATAACGATCAAACTGTAGAAGGGTCAAATATTACAGATCTACTTAACGACTTATTGAGACAACGCAAAAAGTTTGCACCAGAAGGCTGGCAAGTTTTAGGTGAAGCACTGTGACACAGTAATATTCCTCAAGTACTCAGTGGAAACAAAGAACGATGGGCTTTTATTCATAAACGCAACCCGAAAATGACTACCCCACGCCCTAAACCAACGACGAGTAGAGATGAGCGAGTTCAAAAATGGATTCCCTTTTAAATACACCTGTTAGCTGTGTGTCTGGAACATTATGAGTTTGGGTGAGCTTTACTACACACCTACCACTCCAGTTAGTTTTGGGGGTGTGACCGCCCTAAAACGTTTTTCAAAAAAGAAAACTAAAGCTGTGGTAGACTGGTTAAAGGAGGAAGATACATATACACTTCATAAACCAGTACGTCGTAATTTTATTAGAAGGCAAACAGTCGTCAGTGGGATCGATTATCAATGGCAAACGGATTTAGTTGACTTGTCAAATATTAGTAAACACAATAAAGGGATTAACTTTTTACTTACATGTATCAACGTATTTTCCAAGTTTGCATGGATAATCCCATTGGCAAACAAATCAGGTGCATCTTTCGTTCAGGCTTTTACAACAAGTTTCGATACGGGGAGCGAGCCGTTGAAGTTACACACAGATCAAGGAAGAGAATTTAAAAATGCTCAATTTCCACGATTTTTAAGAAAGAATAACCTCGACTTTTTTACTACTTACAATGTCGAAACAAAATGTTCGGTAGTGGAACGTTTCAACAGAACTCGCAAAACAAAAATGTGGAAATATTTTACAAAGAACAATACATTAACCTTTCCTATACATACAATGACTCCTATCATCGTAGTATAGGCATGACACCAGCTTCCGTGACGAATAGCGACCAAGACTACAGTTGGCAGAGACTTTACAAATCCCCGGTCGAATCTAAACAATGCTACAAAATAGGAGACCGAGCTAGAATTAGTAAGATCAAACGAACATTTGAAAAGGGGTATTTGCCCAACTGGACAGAAGAGCTCTTTACCATTGCAGAAATAATACCGGGACATCCAGTCACACACAGGTTAAAGGATGATAATGGAGCGATACTAGAAGGAGAATTTTACACAGAGGAACTTCAAAAAGTAGCCGAAAAAACTGTCTATAGAATAGAAAGCATAATCAAAACACGTGGTAAAGGAAAAAGAAAAGAATTGTTGGTAAAATGGGTCGGTTATCCCTCTTCCTTTAACTCTTGGATCAAACAAAGTCAGATTGTTCAATAAAAGTGTGGGTTTCACGAAAAATTATCAGTACCATGGAAGACGAACATAGTAACAGGTCATGGCTTTTCTGCAGTAGTCGTGTTCCGAGAAGTGAGATAACATATTTTGTGCAAGTGATTATTTTGTACGCCATTATTATTACCAGTATAGTTAATTTAAGCTTGGAAGTGAATAATCCCCAGTTGTGGACAACTCTTTTGGGTAGCGCTATTGGATATTTACTGTCTAATCCTACCATCAAGAAAAAAATAATGTTTTATCTACATTTACCTAGTAACAGTTCGATGAATACATTCTCAGAAAACACTCTTACATGTTTTCGAATGCAATTGGAGCAACCCATAAATCTCGAAGGTGATTGGAAAGATGGACTTGCTGAAATTCAATACCCCAATTCGTGGATTAATATTAGGAGATCCGAATGTTTTGTAAGAGTAAAGATCAAGAGAAAATGGAACAAGTTTGTACTAAGAGCGGGAAGATATACAAAACATACAGATCTGCTTCGAGAATTTGATCTAGGCAGGATAAATCTAAACCTACCGCACCCCTACCCTTCCTGTTTAGAGTTTGCCTGGGACACCATCACTCAAAAATTAACAGTCATCGTTAGGAACAACAAAGAAGTGACTCTGAGTCCCTGTCTTCAAAACATATTTAGATTTGAGCACAATACATTTCATCAAGGGTGGTATGCAGCTTCTCGCGTGACAGACGTAAACAGGGGTTTTTATTCTGTATATGTGTATTGCGACCTGTTTCGAGATCAGGTGGTTGGCGATGCTAGGGTGCCACTCCTCCGTATTGTACCTGTAGAAGGTGAATATGGGACAACAGTATCACAAACATTTGAAAATGCACACTGCCCCCCCCCCCCCACCCCTCTCAGAAACTTTAGGGACCGTGGAAGACTATGTAAGAGATGATACCAGTACCATTTGAACGTGGAAAGTTGACAGTGACACTTCATTTTAAACAATGACGTACTGTTGCAATGCAGAGTTATTCGAGGATTATTATCTCGCACAAGTAGGCTCGGGTTTACCAGCCTTTTCGGGTGCCCGCATGCAAAGGGGGAATGGACTAGGAAGTCTGTTGGGTACCCTAAAGAATGCAGTGTACCCACTCATTAAAAATGTGGGAAAACGACTTTTCGAAAAAGGTATCGATTTTATGGAGGATGTGGCTGCAGGAAAAAATGTGGTGGAAGCTGGTTAAAAGTGATTGAAAGAAGGGTTAATGCAGGGTATTGCAGAATACCCCCCTGGTCAACCTGAACAACGCCCAAGTATAAAAGGATGTGCTAAGAAAAAAAAATCCGTCAGATCAAAGAAAAGCAAGACACAAGTGAAGAAGGACTTTTTAGACAAGTGAACCCTTTAGACAATGTCGTTAATTAACCCAAAATCTATAGAATGTGTCAACGGTGAGTTGGATCTATTTTAGATACCCCCAACTCAGACGAGTGTGACATCGGGTCAATGGATAAAATACCACCCTTTCGCAACAATTGGAAACAGCGGACTGATCGAATTTTTCATATCCAGAAGTGGTGATGACTATTTCAATTTAGGTCAGAGCTATCTTCACGTGAAAGATCAAATATTGAAAATAGATGAAGGGGTGTTAACTGATGACGGCAATGTGGGTCCCATCAATTTATGGATGCACTCGTTGTTTAATGAGGTCAAAATCAGTCTTAATGAAAAACTTATCTCCCCTTCAAACAATACCTACCATTATAGACCCAATTTAGAAACTTTATTGAGTTATGGACCTGCTGCGACTTCATTGTGGTACAAGAATACTTAGGGGCATTTAGACGATTTAGACGGAAATGCTGGATTGGATGCTAGAAAGAACTTCACTCAAAAAAGTAGAATTGCCGATATGACTGGAAGATTACATTTAGATATATTTTTCAACAGCGTTATCTTCTTAATGGGGTTAATGTACATGTGGAAATGAATAGATCGAGAAGACGCATTTGCATTAATGGGAGATACTGCAAATTTTAAAATCAAAATTAAAAAAGTTTCTATGTTTATCACAAAAGAACGCCTTAACCGCACCTTGCGATTATCCCACGTGAAAGCTTTGGAGAGGGGCACCGCAAAATATCCTATAAATCAGATACAAACCAAAGGATTTTTTGTACCCAAAGGGAATTTGAGCGTGGCACAGGAAAATTTATTTTTAGGCCAACTACCTAGGCGAATTATCGTAGGCTGCGTTGATAATGACGCTTTCAATGGTAGCTTTTCGAAGAATTCATTTAACTTCAAACATTATGACATTAATTTTCTGGCAGTTTATGCGAATGGTCAACAAGTTCCTTCTAAACCTCTGCAGCCTCGTTCTGAACACGGAGAAATAGTAATAGGTTACACTAGTTTGTAAAATATTTGAGGATGACAGAAATCACACCAGTCTAGAAGAATATATCAAGGGGGTACAAACTGTTTGCGTTTGACCTCTCACCAGATCTATCTCACGGTGAACATTTTAACTTACTCAAACGAGGAAACCTGAGATTGAAAATGCACTTTGAAGACGCCCTACCCATATCAGTCAATGTTATAGTATATGCAGAATTTCAAAACATAAAAGAAATCGACAAACACAGAAACGTGCTATTTGACTATCCAACATGAATACTATTCAACTGGAGCATATTATGAACGCCGACCAATATCTCAAACAGTTTAAGTTGGGCGTTTTTGCCAGGAATTGCTTATCGAGAAGATTACCTACCAGGAGACCTGTGGTGTTTATAGCTAATACCCACTCAAGTTACAGAGAAGGAAAACACTGGGTGGCTTTTTACATCGAGCAAATAACTATAGCATTCTTCGATTCAAACAGAATAACACCTCAACATGAGACTTTCAAATGCTTTTAAACAAAAATGCATACAAATGGCAATTTAATCCGATTCGTCTTCAAGGACTATTACCTGTGTGTGGACAATATTGTCTATTTTACTTACTTCGTCATCGCTGTGGTGTCTTCATGACAACTGTCATTAATATGTTCACGCCCAATCTTTATCAAAATGATATATTAGTGACACATTATATCCACTCTCGATATTGCATCTTGAACCATGGAACCGAGAAGAAGAAGAAACTCCAGAATAAGCCATAAGCGTTAATGAAGTACAGATGCCATTCATCACCGAGCCACCAGTTCCTAGCACCTCATTTGAGAGTGGAGTGTTAACAGAAACAGAACTTAACAGAATTTTAAGTGGAGATGAACCATCAATACCAAGTGTTTCATTTGAAGTTGAACTTCCTAACATGTTGCGAGATGGAGTTATGAATATACCACCCCCTCTACCCCAAATATGCTTTAGAGGCTCACAGACTTAAAACATTGTCAAACTAGTGAAGGTGATAAAAAACCGAGAGAACTGGCAAGGTGTGGATTTATTTACAGGGGTCCCGAAGTTGTGTCTGGAGTCACAAACAACTATTTTTATTAGGCCGTGTCATCATTTATTGTGAGACATGTTGTACAGAATTGAACACATGTCCTGCATACCGAAAGACAGTTACTGAATACTTAAAAGTATTTATTGTATGATTGAAAAATTACTTGTAAAAATTACTTAATGTAAAATTGTGAAATTACTTATTGTAAAATTGTAAAATTACTTGTAAACCCGTTTTAATTGATTGTGAAACCATTTTCGCTTTGGAAAAATTACTTGTAAATTTGTAAATCTGATTGCAAATCCATTTTGACTGTTGTAAAAAACAATTTCGCTTTGTAAAAACTGATTTTATGTGAAAATTAAATTTAATGGTAGAAAATGAAGAGTTGTTCATTCTGTTTTGGCTCAGACCACAGAGCCTCATCAGGCGGCTTTACCAACGAGAGAAAAAACAGAATTCTTTACTCCCGTCAGATAAAATACAGATACTCTCCATTATCCTTACATCGAAAGAATAGTAGAGAATATCTATATTTTGATGACCACGACGGACATGTGGGAATAATTATGTTACCTGTTCAACTCGTCATCCACACACCACCCTTACTTCACCATTTTCTTTTAACTTATATGTCCAATGGCATCGCTCTGCACCCATCATCTCTCACTTGTCATTTCTGATAGAAGTAGGACAGACCTGCTCTACTCTGTGTGTATGTGAAAAGCCTGTTGTTTTGGACAATGAATCCCTTATTTATTCCACAGCCTTTCTTCTTCATCACAAGTACGTCCAAGTAGTTTTGTTTTGTCAAAAGATTCAGTCTTTTGCTAATTCCTTTACAACTGGCTTTATCTGGGGTTTTTTTCCAGACAAAAGTAAGTTTTACTACAGAGGCTGATAATTCCGTCCCCTATGAATTCTTCTTTGAAACAGTCCAGGTGTTCTCTTTTCACACTTTTTTGGCAGAACAACAACCAGATGGTAACCAACATTCTTTCGCCAGCTTTGCATTGATGAATGCCGAACGATGATTTTCACAGGCCTCCGCAGGGAACCATTTGTCGAAGTTGTTGAAAAATTGTCCCCGCATCTCTGAATGGATTACATCCTCAAATTTGGGTGCTGATAAGCCCATGTAGGCAGAGTCGGTGTCCATCTCACACATGGAAAAATCTCTCTGGTCCACATAAACATCCAAAACGTCATAATAAAATTGAAGCATCCATAGTTCGGCGTCCTGATGAACGAAGTAACCGATATGCAGCAGTAGGTTTACTTTCAAACGTTTCTTGTTGCACTCCACTTCGAACAGGTCCTCTGTCAACTGATTGAGTGAATGGAATGAATGGTCATTTATACGACAAGCGACTTCTGTTTCATCACAATACTTGACGTCACATTGTTTTTCTTTTGAAGTGAGCGTTTTACCATAAACCGCATTTCCAAGTAGTTTGAATGTTTCAGCCAGTATTGCGTGGTCAGGATTGGCATCTCCAGTGCGACAAGCCGATTACACTTGCTCTCCAAAGTTTTTGAAAGAAGCTTTTAGACTATACTGGATCACCTGGTAAATATGTGTGACTTGGAGGTTGTGTTCCAGGTACCACAGCACGAGGGGCGTGACAAGCAGAATATTGTTTCCTTTATAGCTCCCAATCAAACTTTTCCTGGGTTGGCTCATATTTCCATTTTCTTTGGCATATTCTCTCATATGAGGTCCGATGTCATCCCTGGAAATGTCAGTATTCTTGAAGATGGGGGTCATCTCCCCAAAATGTTGTTATAGGTTATCTGGGATGTTAATGTCACACTCCACAGGTCCAAATATCTTCTTGTTCCTGATATCACACAATATGGCTTCTTCATTCATCTCTCCATGGAAACGCAACTGTTTAATGTGTTTGTTGGTGGCCTTAATGGAGGGCCACTCTCATTCCCACATCTCTACGAGCGAGTATTTTGGTACTGGTGAAGATCTGCGAGTCCATTCGGTGAGAGGTGTCATCCAGAGATACTCCCGAAGAGGAAAGATAGCATTACCTCCCTTTGACCACTGGATTGAGGCAGGCATGCAGAAATATATTCATTCAACGACAGCCTTTGCTACGAGATACAAGTAAACTTCTCCAAGTCTTCGAGCTACATTCCTTGTTGAATCACTGAAGGTATAATTATTACTCATTATATCAAGTATAATGAATTTATGATGCGACATTGCATCATTTGGCAATGGGGATTTAAATATGAAACTTCTGTCAACAATCTCGGAATTTCGTCAATAAACCGAAATATGCAAATAAATTATATTTCTCTCAGAAAGGTCTTTAATTGCTCTCTAATGAAGAAATATTAAATTTGTAGGCAATATTCTAACATTTTGTTCCTTTATTTTGCAATATTTTCGGAATTATTTTTTGTGTCAAATCCGATTTTCCCGCCGTTGTCAAGATAAACAATGACCGGAAATTGGTGTCACGTTCAATGATAAAATTTTTGGGAATATTTTTTTTTTCCTGAAACGATAGCCAATTCTATAAATCATTGGGTATAAGCATGACACCTTACAATTTCATAAAGTTTCTTTGTCTGATCAAAAATTTTGTTGTAAAAAATTTTCACAAAAATGTTATTTAAATTTGTTGTTTTTTGCAACTAAACTGGATTATCGATCATCACATACTTTTAAGTTAACGTTGGTGGTGGATTTTCATTTATTTGTTTGTCCACACAATCATTTTGTTTCCAAACAGCACATTTTTCCCACTTGATACACAGGTTATTGCAGTCATGGTAAGAATAAAAGTCCAACCTGCAACAGCAGAACAATTTAAAAAAATGGACAAAATTGGTGATACTAAAGCCCAAAAATTAATAAGATGTCGAGAAGCAAAAGGACTTTTAGACCTCTCTGATTTGCATAAAGAAACTGAGATCCCACTTGACACCTGGTCTCATTGGCTTGTAAATGGCCTGATTACTGTCAGAGGGGCTAGTCCTGAATCTCTGGATAGTGAAGAATGAAAAAAAACAGGAAATCTTTCAAAAACAGGTTCTAGAAAAATTTGATTCCTCACCAACACAATTAAAACTCTGCGGGATGATAATACAAAATTAAAAGAAAAATTAGACGCTACACAATCAATGAAAAAAAGACATAGATGTCCAGCAAAGAGGATGAAGAAAAAATAGACAAATAATAAAAAGTATAAACAATTCTGTGATGAACTTGAAAAAGATAAAAAGGGTATTGACAGGTCATTAAACATAAAAACCGAGCCACATTCATTCAGTGACATCTTAAATGTAATTCCTGAACATCGCAGATATTCGGAGAGACGTTCAGATAGGTGTAGCCCAAAACATACCAAACCCAGTGACACTGCAAATTCTTCGGAAGTTGAACTTTCAGAAAGTGATTTAAAATAAAAAAACAAAGAAAAAATCAGACAAAAGATCACATCATAGACATAAGTGCTTAAATGAAACTGAGAAGGATTCTGAAATGGAAGACAAACCTAAGCGTCCTCACAGTACACATAAATCACATTCAAAATTGCATCACAAGAAATATTCAGATTCTAGTTCGGAAACATCTGGCGATAAAAAATCTGAATGTTCACATAAAAGTATAAGCTTTAGCTCCTCTGAATCTGACCATGAATACACAAATGCACGTCACAGATATCGTAGACGAAATCGAAGCAAGAGCCCACTCCATCCTAAAATGCCCATATTCTCTGGAAATGGAACACAAAAACGGGAACCGTTCATTTTCCAGTTTGAACGCATTGCAAATGGAAGGGGGTGGGATAAAAAGAAAAAAATAAACAGACTAATTGACTGTTTGAAAGATACTGCCCTTGAATATGTCAACGCTATGGAGCTAGGCTATCATTATAAAACACTAGAAGAAGAACTTAAATTAAGATTTAGCCACAAAGAGGCCCCTGTCTCTGCCAGACACCAGTTACAATTCGTCCGTCAAAAGGAAACTGAAACATTAGAGGAATTTTCTCAAAGGGTACATTTCCTTAATTTTGATGGCTATAAAAAGAGTGACATTGACACAATTCAAAAAATATCTGCAGAAGCTTTTTTAAGCGGTTGTCGAGATAAGGAAGTGGCTAAATCGGCAATGGAAAAGGAGCCCAGTACAGTTCATGAAGCATTGAAATTTGTTAAAGCTTCAATTACTAATCAGCGGTCTCTGTTTGGTTACAGATCTTCTGGTTATCCTTCTGGTTATGCACAGCGTCATGTGTCATTTAATGAACCAGATTATAATGATTATGAAATTGACCAGGTCACTACAAATCCTATTGATTTAGAACATGAGGTAAAAGAAATGAGGAAATTAATTGGAGAACTCACTGATGTGGTACTAAAAGATCAGAATAAAAGCCCTGAACGATTTAGGCAGGGCAATTTCAAAAGCAAAATCAGTACCAAAATGCCCCATACAGCAATTTTGGGAATTCCAGTTCTTCCCCCTACAGCAATTTTGGCAATTCTCGCCCTCCCCCACCAACAGTGAGGTCTCCACAACCATCAGTAAGGTCTTCCTCACCACAAAGATTTTTTGGCTCACCTAGACATTTTGGGCCCAATTCTGAATCTTGGAGAAAACCTTTATCTCCCAAATCTTCAGCTTCCTGGGAGGAAACCCCCAGGCCAATTCTGGAATAGTCAACAAAAATGAACTTCCAAAATCTGTAAACACGATTGAGGGTGAACCAAAAGATTTGTTAAACGAACAGGGGTTAAGTGTGAAGACCAACACTTGGCCCAGGTTTCACAGGGCCTTGTAAATTCTAATGAATTCCAAGAAATTGTAGTGAAAAGGGTTGAGGGGTCAACAATAAATGTAAATATTAAAGTTAACAACCAAGAGACCCCAGCTATTGTTGACACAGCAGCCATGCTAACCCTCATGGATGAAAATTACTTCTTACAATGCTATTCTGACAAAGTGCCTTACTCATATGTCCATCTTCAAGGCATTTCAAGGCAACCAATTTTTGGGAAAATTTATTCTAACGTGGAGCTACATGTGGGATCTAAAATTTTCAAATGGAATGTCTGTGTTGCCCCACTTGCAGACCCTTTCATTCTTGGGTTGGATTTTCTCTCAGACAACAGTTATATTGTCAATCTGAAAAATAACACCACTGAAGTTGGAGGGGGGGGGGGTAATTTCTGCTACCTTGAAGACTAATAATGGTGCTGTAGATTCAGATACAAGGGTTTCACGAGTTGAGGTTACTAAAGGTGTTGTTATACCCCCAAACTCATGTGAATTTGTGTCAGTCAAATTAAAGGAATCTTTTCCAGATATTTTTTATCATTGAGCCTGTTACCAAACATAAGGTACACTGCCATCAACTGTACTAGGTAAGGGAGACAAGTCAGTCATGCAGGTGATAAATGACACCAACAAATATGTTAGATTTAAAAGAGGTTTGCATATTGGAAATGCTGAGTTGGCCAGTTCTGTTATCAGCCCTTCTGAGGATGATGACAAGTCAGTCTTTCTTGTAGATTCTGTCAGCAATAGGTCGCAAAGCTGTAATTCTGATATTGTTCTTGAAAAAACTGAAATTGGAGATTCCTGATCATTTAAAAGAGTTGTTTGATACGAGTGTACAAAACTTGTCTGAAAAACAATCTGCACAAATTGGGCAGCTTCTCATCAATTTCACTGACATTTTTGCAAAACATGATTTAGATTTAGGTTGTTTTTCAGCTGTGACCCATGAGGTAAATACAGGAAATGATCCACCTGTGAAGAAAAAAACTTCGTAGAGCTCCAATTTCATTTCAAGAGCAAGAAAAGCAACATTTGCAAAAGATGTTAGATTTAGGCATAATTCGTCCCTCATCTTCTGATATGGCTTCGGCCCCAGTTTTAGTTCGTAAGAAGGATGGATCCGTTAGGTGGTGTATTGTCTCTTGATACACTTTATGGCACTCAGTTCTTTTCGACTCTTGATATGTCCTTGGGTTATTACCAGTTACCACTTAATCCATCTGACATGAAAACGGACTGCCTTCATAACTCGATATGGTTTGTTCAAACACTGGGATTATGCAATGCCCCGGCAACATTTTGGCGGGCTATGGAGCTATTTTTACATGGTTTAACTTGGCAGGAAGTACTTGTGCATTTGGACGATATAATCGTCCGGGGCAAAAACTTTGAAAGTGCATTTACAAACTTGGAAACAGTGTTCTCAAGGTTTCGAAAAGCAAACTTGAAATTCAAGCCCAAAAAGTGTGAGTTGTTTAAAAAGGAAGTCGAGTTTCTGGGTAAAAAGGTTAGCAAAGATGGAGTCTCGGTCTCGCCAAGCAAAATTGAAGCAGTGTTGAATTGGCCGGTTGCCAAAACTCATCAACAGTTGCAATCATTTTTGGGTTTCATTAATTACCATCATGATCATGTACAAGGCTTTGCTGAACTCACTGCACAGTTGTTTGAATTATCACACTCGAAGGGAGAATTCTTATGGAACCCCCACCATCAAGTAGCTTTTGATAAATTAAAAACAATTTTGATTTCACCAACAATATTGGCATATCCTTCTCCCAATGGTCTTTTCATTCAAGACACTGACGCTTCTGACAATGCTATAGGCGCAGAACTTTCTCAAATTCAAGGCTCTGAGCAAAAAGTAATTTGTTACGCCAGTCATATCCTACGTAAACCACAGAAAAGTATTGTACAACTAGGAAGGAGCTGTTGGCAGTAGTGAAATTTTGTCGTCATTTTCGGCACTATCTTCTTGGCAGACATTTTGTCTTGAGAACTAATCATGAGATTCAAACATATTGAAGGATAATTGTCTCGTTGGCTTGAGGAGCTCACACAGTTTGACATGACATTTGTACATCGGGATGGTAAAAAACACCTAAACGCCGATTCGCTGTCTCGTGTACCCTTGTCCAGTCAACCTTGTGATAGTTATTCAGCTGGATCTACCTTGGAATCATTACCTTGTAAAGGGTGTCACTATTGTCAAAGAGCTCATTCCCACTGGTCGCGGTTCGATGAAGATGTTGACGATGTTATTCCTTTAGCTATTCATCTTGTATCTGTTCCAGAAGGTGATTCTGATTCTGATAACAGTTCAGAACCCAAGGTTCAAAGTACTATTTCATTTTCAAATGATTCTTGGTTTGATGCCTATACCCCTGCCCAAATCAGGGAATTCCAACTGGCAGATCCTAATATTAAAAATGTTCTGTTATGGAAAGAAGGTTGTATCACTCCCAGTAAAGCAGAATTGTTTCTTCAGAGTCCTGGAATTAAGGCCTTGTGGTTATGCAAAGATCAGCTTCAATTGGAAAAAGGCGTTTTATTCTATTTCTGGGAAAAGCCCTCTGACAGTTATTCAGTTTTAGTGACCCCCATGCAATTGAAGGAGGAAGTGATGTGGTTGTGTCATGATTTGAAGTCCTCTGGTCATCTGGGACAGGATAAGACTCTTTCCAGGTTGAAGAAATCATTTTTCTGGCATAACATGGCATCTGATTGTATCAACTATATAAGGTCATGTGCAGTTTGCAACCGGAATAAGAAGGCGACCATTTCTGCAAGAGCTTCATTGAAATCCTTTCATGTAGGTTTTCCACTTGAGCATGTCCATCTTTTTATTTTAGGACCTTTTCATGTCAGTGCAAGTGGGAATAGGTATATTTTGCTTCTGGTCGATCAGTTCACAAAATGGGACAAGATCGCTGCTCTGCCCGATCAACAAGCAGTTTGTGTTGCACAGAAGTTTCTGGTCCATTTTATTGTCACCTTTGGTTGCCACCTGGAAATCTTCACCGATCAGGGTTCTAATTTCCAAAGTAATTTATTCTCTGCCCTTTGTGACCTCTTACAAATTGCCAAAAAACGCACTACACCTTACCACCCATCATCAAACGGACAGGTTGAACGATATAACCGTACCTTTTTACAAATGGTAAGGTGATACATAGAAAACAAAAATTTAGAATGGGACAGAGATTTGCCTTTACTAGCCATGGCATTACATTCTGCTGTTAACCGAACCACAGGTCACACACCCAATAAGCTGATGTTTGGCAGAGAACTAATACAACCTGTAGACTTGGTGTTGGGAACCAACCAACTTCTGAAAATGACTCCAGAAAAATGGATATCTCATTTGCAAGAATCATTTGCTGTAGCCCATAATCTTGCTAGGGAAAATATCAGCAAATCCCAATTACGACAGAAAAGAGATTATGATCTCAGATTGCAAGAACGGGTATATGAACCAGGAGATGTGATGTACAAGCTTTATTCATCAACAAAAATTGGTCAAACTAAAAACCTGCGACCACCATGGACAGGACCTTATTTGGTAATAGACTGCAAGCCTCCATTATACAGAGTACAGAATCGAAAAAGTACGTCCCTGCTTCACCACGATCGATTGAAAATGTGTCATGACAAAGAGTTCCCTCTTTGGATGAGAAGACTGAGACATGCCTATTTCTCTTGCCCACAGACGGGAAACATGGACAAATCCTTGGCAGACATCCATTCTCAACTCCCTTCTCATTCTGATTTAGGAGCGGCAACAGATGCTGGCTCTGATGATTTGTCAGCTTTGGGAGACCCTGAGAATGAGGATGCTGTGCGTGCTGGAGTAGATTCAGGGGCGACACCTGCTGCTGGCTCTGATCATAACACCAGCCATGTAAACAACGACAGTACCTGTGGTACATCTGTGAAAAAACTGAACACATCTGGTAATTCGAGCTCGACTGCTGACACTAGTCCTGATTTATTTGACTTTCTGGATCATACAGATCTTCCCACATTATTTCAAGTGGACAGCGTCACATCAACTGGTAGGAGGATTCGTCAACCACAAAGATTTAAAGACTATGACTTGCATTAACCATCAGCTTGAATGGCAACTTGCATTTTCTTTCACAGCACAAACTAACAGTTCAAGATCATGAAATAAATTATTGCTCAGGCCGTTCAAATATTTGTTTTAGATGGAATTTGATTATCTCGATGAGAAGTACTTCATTCCTGATTATGTGGAAGGTTGTGAGCAAAATCAAAGTACATCTCCAACAGTTTCTGAAGAAGAAATGTTTCGATAAACCACGACAATATTCCACCTACCTCTACTTCCAAGAAGAGAAAAAGAAAAACTTGTCCACTGTGTGATGGAACTGCAACTCATCTGAAGCGGCATGTTGTGAGAAGCCATCTACCAGAGTGCATTAGTTCAGAAACGGCTTGCTGGCACATAAAGCCTCTTGAAAGTAGAGGTAAACAAAATGTCAAAACTCCTAACATTGAAACATGGTGTTTATTAGTAAATGGGATGTTCCATTTTCTCCGTCACATGCTGGGGATATTTACTATCTTAGATCTTTTCCAGTATGTGATTGTTAGTCAATTGTTTCCCCCTGCTGATAAATCAGCCTTGGAATTTAGTTCTGAGGAACGACCTTTCATGTTCTATTATGAAGAACACCATGGTTGTCTTAGAGTTATAGAGGAGAGTACATTCACACTGTCACCCCCAAACCACATCAGTTGTTTACTCCACTGGAGAATTCTGTGTAATTTATTAAGTCAGTTGAAAATCAAATATCCCCATATTTTAAGTGACTTCAGAAAATTATATTCTCCAATGACCATATCAGGAATACCAGTACTCTCCGCTTCTGAGGTTCCAACTTTCACCTGCACCTTTATTGACTCCCATTTTCATCCAGATCAACTTTTGAAATATTCCACATTTGATACTATGGACCTGTTGGAATCTGTTGCAAATCAGACTGAATACCGGTTGTTGCATGGAGTATGTAATTTTGTTTATCCTGAATCATGGAAGTTGTACAAAAACATTCTGGGGACTGCTAGGTTCCATGCAACATTTGGGATTCACCCTCATTTACTGACCCCATATTTTGTATTGAAATATGCCAAAAAGTTGGAAAATCAAATTCAGTCAACCTCCTGTGTGGCATTAGATGAGATAGGTATGGATTTCACTACCAAATGTAAGTGTAAACCACAGTGCATGAATAGAAACCAATGCAAACTCAACAAAATAAAGGCTCAGAAAGATTTTCTGAAATTAGTCCTTCCAATGGCAGATAGATTTCAAAAAGTTCTAATCTTGGACTGTCGGGATTACAAAACAGACGAAGCTGCCGAAACCATTTTACAGCTTTTGATTGAGCTAAAATTAACACACCTGCCTATTCCCCACCATTGTTTTATCGGCATTATAGATGAAATTGAGAATTGGAATGATATTTTACCCAATGTATACTTTGGATTTACATCAAAATCTGTTGCTGACCCAGAAACTTGTAAGGCTCTAACTCACATAAAGTATACCAAGATATTGCTTGAATCAGACTCTCCATACCTGTCCACCATTCCACATTAAAAATCAAGTTCTCCATGGGAGATTTTTAGGTCTGTGGAAAAATTGCAACTCTAAAATATTTGCCTATTCCGTGCTTGCTGGAAGCAATCAGTCAAAATGCCAGCAAGTTATACCATCTGTAAAATAAAAAAAAACATGTAGAAATCTTATTGTAAAAATGTAAATATTTGAGTTGTGAAAAGATATCTAAATACATCAGTTGCGAAATTGTCTCATATAGGGAGGTTTCTAATTGCTACCTTACAATGAGGTCGCATCTGATTGTGTTTAGGCTTCAAAAAAAATTGTACATACTGCCATATGTGAATAGATCAAACTTGTTTTTGATTTGCTCGCAGGGGGTGCATTCTACTTCCGTGTTCAATATTCATGAATGTAGTAGGGAGGGCCTTCAAATTTCTTCCTTACAAAGAATACATTTAATGAGCAAAGAAATATCTCGTGCCATATTCACGTCTGTTGCACCTGCTCTATTTCATAATTAAAGATTTACTTTCTACAACTTCTATTTATCTTCAAGTTAGCATAGATGCTAAATATGCAAGGGAGGAGTGTGGTACTGGTGAAGATCTGCGAGTTCATTCGGTGAGAGGTGTCATCCGGAGATACTCCCGAAGAGGAAAGATAGCATTACCTCTCTTTGACCACTGGATTGAGGCAGGCGTGCAGAAATATATTCATTCAACGACAGCCTTTGCTACGAGATACAAGTAAACTTCTCCCAAGTCTTCGAGTTACGCTCCTTGTTAAATCACTGAAGCTATAAGTATTACTCATTATATGAAGTATAATGAATTTATGATCCGACATTGCATCAGTATCCAAGAGACCGAATGTATTTAGAATTATTGACAGTCTCCTGATACAATTCAGCATGGTCTTTTCTCTCACATCGTTCCTTTCAAGGGGACGGCCATCTTTATCCATATTTAATCTGCACCTATGTCCGTGCCACCAACAACCATAAAGACAGTTCGAGTGTCTTTACATCAGCCATCCACAGGAAGACGCCGACGTCCTATACGTTTCTCTACCCCATTTGCTTGATGGCGTATGACAATGCCTTCCTTTGCTGCAACAAATTCTAACCATTGCTGTGCCATACGCCCATAAGAATTGGTATATTCAGGTTTGCATTTGTTTTCTTCTCGACGCCTAATATACCAATCTGTTGGCATTTCCTGCATTAATGTCCAGAGGTACCATTCTTTCCTCCTTCCAGACGCGCTGGCAGTATTCATAGTCTTCTTCAGTGATGTTTTCACCATTCAAAGAGCTGTAAACGTTTTTGTGGGCTGGCAGGTGGTCTTGGTCCAGTTTCTCTAACGAGTCCACTCATAGGGGAGAAATCCTTTGACAACACTGCAACCGAATGCTTTCAAGTACTTGTCGTAACTGCATCCAGGTGCCAAACAATTCGTAATATCCAGGAACTTAAAGTATTTGGTCTTGATGCACATGAAGTTATTGTTTTTTTCACATTTAACTTCATTTCACTGTGATGTAGTAGGCATGCCATTAATTCTCTCTTCACTAGATTAACGTCGTACTTTCCCGAATTAAATCCCATTATAGAAAGCTCCAGCATGTACGCGTCGAATTTGTGCAGTAGATTCTCTAGTGGATGGATGTCGTCTTCGTTATCTGAGGGCTCCAACTTTTTGACATCCACATTTTTCTTCTTCAGCTTTTTAAGGGTATCCCAGTGAAATTCGGTCAATTTGTTGTAAGCACACGTAGAAATGTCTTCCAAATACTGCACCATGTCTCTGACGAGTTCTCCAGAATCTTCACGGGTTATAAAGCATTTTGGTTCTTGGAAACCAGGAACAGTGCTACACATCGAAACACTGAGTGGTACGTGACGAGCTTCCCAGGTTCGGTTTGCACTAGTAGCTGGAAGTTCCGTTTTATCAAAATAAGTCTCAAAATCAAACGTAGCTCTGTACGGATAGAATCTTTTTTCAGCATCCACTTCAACTCCCTCCTTCTCCAGTTTTTCAAAGATGGTTGGGGTATTGTGAAAAACACCCCCAGCATATTGATAAACTACTTCGCCAGTGCACGTCTTCTCGTATTTTGTAAATTTCCAATGAACTTTCCATAACTTTCCGCATTTCCGGCAGGCAAATGCTTGCTGTATTGATCAATATCCGCGATGTAGCTGAAGTGATTCTTGTAAAGGTTAATGAACATGGTATCATTGTAACATCGGGAGGATCTCTGCACTATTTTAGTATTCACTTCTCCTTTCTCTTCCACCAGTTCAAAGACATTGAATTTGATTTCAAACACCTTTTTTACATCTGGTAGTTCGTCCAATGAACAACATCAAATTTATCCTTTGGTGTATCCGTGTATTTCCTAAATAGCGCATCTGTGGTGTTATTCAAACTGTGTCGGTCAGCGCCACTCCACAGAGCCAGGCAACGGAAAAGGCAAAGAGTGTCGTCGTATATAAAATGGTGGCTTTGATCGTTTACCAAGGCTACGACGAATCGATTACCCATTAGGTACTGGGATAGGTCTTCCACTCCAGCACGGATAGGATGGTTCAGTATCTTAATGACGTAGAACGTGAGATTCGTCTGTCGGTCCACGACTCATTTCGATGTCGGTCTTTGCACGTGCGCCCATTCCAGGACATCTTCTTTCTCAATGGCATTCAGAAAATTCAGAATGTCCTGTTCATTGGATACGGGTTGTGGTGTCTCTAGCATGCCTGCATTGTTCTGGGAAGCGTGGAAATAACGAAAATCTCCGTTCTCGTTGTTACGCAAAACGCAACCATAACTGCAGTTGATCTTGAAACGATTGTCTTGCTCCCGAAATATGGTGTTGATTAACTGTGCCTCATCAATTACCATTGGTCCAATCCTGTAGTTGAATATATCCTGCACCGGTTTACCAGTCACGTGGTGGGTTCTAATGGAGCCCCAATGTCTTTCGTACAATTCACAGATACCATCAACTTCCGCCGTACCGATTAAATCTCTCGAGAAATTGACGGGATCCACGTCGAGTGTTGTTGGTCTTGGCTGCTGTTGTTGCACCTTCCTAGGTTGTGGTCTGACTGTTTGCTTTTGTGCCTTGTGGTCCGTGGCCCTGTGACGATTGTAATGCAACAGCTGGCCGAACTTTTCATTACATTCCAATCATTCGTAGCTACTCAAGCATTTTCTGTTAGGTTCTCTCAAGTACTCTAATCTCGTGAACGGTTTCCCAGAGTTTTCACATCGGTGGTTCCGTACCTCTTTATGTACAGACCTTTGGTGGTGATTTCTGCTGCGTCGGTCGGAGAATGTCTTGACGCAAAATATACAAGAGACCCGTTCCAAGATCCGCGTTTTCGGGGTATCCACAGCCTCCATGGGTACTGAGCTATCGACAATCACCGTGGGTACCGCAGTGTCCACAACTTCCATGGGCGTCTCCTGATTATGTACATTCCGCTGATGCCGATTTCTGTTGTGACGATTAGTGAAGGTCTTGTCACAAACCTGAAAAAAGAGAAAATCATGGAGTTAGAAAAAAAACATATCAGTAAAGAAAAAACAAATATTTTATAGGGTGGATGGGTGATACAAGAGAAATTGTGAGAGAACATAATTATTTATTTATTGGGCGGGTGAGGTGAGCGAGAAGACATTGGGAGAGACATTTATTTATTGGGTGGGACAATGTTTATGAGTGAGAGAGAAGAGAGAACACATTGGGAGAAAAAAACATATCAGTTGAAAACAGCGATTAATTAATTGGGAATGTGGACCAAAGTTTATGGGTACGAGAAAAAAGTATATCATCAGTGAAGATATTTATTTATTGGTTGGAACAATTTTTATGGGTGAGAGAGAACACATTGGGAGAAAAATACATATCAGCTGAAGACAGCGATTTATTTATTTGGAATGTGGACCAAACTTTATGGGTACGAGAAAAAAGTATATCATCAGTGGAAATATTTATTTATTGGATGGGACAATGTTTATGTGTGAGAGAGAACACATTGGGAGAAAAACATATCAGTTGAAAACAGCGATTTATTTATTGGTAATGTGGACCAAAGTTTATGGGTACGAGAAAAATGTATATCATCAGTGAAGATATTTATTTACTGCACGGGATAATGTTTATAGGTGAGAGACGACAAATTGGGAGAAAATCATACCAGTTGAAAACAGCAATTTATTTATTGGGAGTGTGGACCAAAGTTTATGGGTACGAGGAAAAAAGAAGCATATCATCAGTGGAGAAATATATATTGGGTTGGCCAAATTGTACGTATTGCGAGAATACAGTTGCATGCCATTATAACAAAACACTTACTCGGGCCACAGATACAAACATCACAATATCCAACAGGAGAGATACCCAAATTTAACTATGAAGTTTCTTTAAAAGATGACTTACCTGACAGGTGAAAAGTTGTTTTCCCACTATTGTGTCCTGACGTTGATCCAGGTTGGTTTCCTGAACCATATCTCGGTGGGCAGTTCTTTGGTGGCGATTCCTGTTACATCTATCCGTGAATGTTTTATCACACAACTGACAACAAAATCTAATTGATGACTCCATCTTTTTCTCAAAGTGTTCAGAAAATACTCGATCAAATGATTTTGAAGGATTGATAAAAACTTCCAGTCTTGCTTGCCTTTTATTGTCACACTCGGGATCACTCATCTATTTGTCACACAGAAAATACTGCATGGCACGATCTGATTGGACAGTTGATTTACCAATCAGAGAACGTCCGAGTGGGATAATTTTACAACACGCTTATCTATTGGTCCCATGGAACATACCGCCGTGTGGAATGATCTGATTGGACAACTTTTTGACCAATCAGACACTGCCGCGATCTTACTGGGTTATCAAACATCTTCGACGTGACACCATCTTACCTACGACATAATCAAACAGTGTACATGGTCTTTATCATATTAAGCTTCTTATAAACGAAGGAGACCTTTATCATAATACCTTTATCTATGACAAAATCAAACATACCAGTTGTCCCTTATCTATTTGCAACTATACAATGTGACACTATCATATCTTCTTATAAACAAAGATTCTCTCTATCTTAATCACCTTTATCTTTGCATAGACAAAGACCAGGTGTGCCCTATCATAATTCCTCTATGATATGTCTAAACAAACCAGGTAATCTTCAAATTAATCTTTTTGTTTGTAGTTACGTGTACATGTCCGTGACATTTACCCCAGATACACCAACAAAGCTCGAAATTTATGCGGGGAAGGGGAGGGGGAACTCTTTGTTAGTACTCATTGGACGCCTCAGTTTGGAAGTCACTCACCTTTGGGCTAGCCTTGGGCAGGGAGAGGAACAGTCCAGGGTTTTTGTGGGGAGGAACTGGGTTTTAGGGAGGGGGAACCCACATACCGGGAAAGCCAAAACAATGTGGGGATAGCCTAAAT
The DNA here is from genome assembly GCA_031216915.1 of Pictodentalium vernedei. Taxonomy (NCBI): domain Eukaryota; kingdom Metazoa; phylum Mollusca; class Scaphopoda; order Dentaliida; family Dentaliidae; genus Pictodentalium; species Pictodentalium vernedei. The sequence goes on from CM062297.1 coordinate 174,078,680, forward strand.
GGGCTATACATAGCCTGGACCCCTAATGGGCTTTGGAAAGGGATAGCCTAAACAAATAGGGTACACACAGGGCGGGTAGGGGAGGGGGCGCCTAAAAATATCCTAGGCCTAGCGTGGAGAGGTGAGGGAAGAGGGGTGGGGAGGTCTAACGGATTTGGGCACCGAGGTCAATGACCTCGGAGTCGGGGTCATGTACCCAGGGACCTGGTAAAGAGGCCAGATCTCAACCTTACATACTACTAATGAAATCTCGAGTCCCACACAATCGCGAAACTTCTCATCCAACTTTTTGCATTTGTACTGAAAAGTCTAAAGGGGGAGACTGGAAGGTCAGACCTGCCGGTCTATTCAACAAGTCAGCACACCAGCTTGAATTTCACTTTCTCCTCTGAAGACCAAGAAGCTACCACCTATATGTTATATTCGATATGAACAGTCCGTGCGAAGTAACGAAGATTGCCCGAGTGACCAAAGCAGCAAACGAGATTCATTGTTTAATACACTGCAATAATTGTCATGCGTGAAAACTTAAGAGAAATGTTTCAGTACGGTGTCACGTGTTTCCAATAAGAAACATCAATACAGTAATTTAAGGTTACAGATAAATAAATTCGAATTATATGTGTATTTCGACCGGAATAAATATCGATCCCTTACATCTATAACCAGACAGATCCTAAAAAAGGGATTCCACATGGATCCATAAGAGGGATGCCATAAGTTGGATTCGGTAAGTGGGATTCCAACCTCCTACACGGGTGTCTTACCATCGGCGTCTACCAACAGATGTCTTCTCTATGGTTAGTTTCTACTGTAGTCCCCATGTCCCATAGTCTTCTTCAAACCCTGTACCTTTACTACTGGCTTGTGGCACTACTGCAGGCTTGCTGACTGTTTTAGATTGCCTGAACGACTAGAATCCCCTTGAGTAAATAAGCCATAGAGTAAAGGTAAAAGTGCCGCGACCTGAACACTCGTCAGAGTGAAAGTACGGCTAGCTATTCGTGAACGTACGGAAATAGAGATATCTCACTACAATTACTACTCCCTTTCAGGAGTGGGGAATATGACAAACTTTTAAGTAAGAGTTTAGTGAACATACTGCGACAGAGTAAAGACGTGACCATCGAAAACACCTGTTTTTATACAACTTTTCCCATATGAAGGTGTAAAAGTGCCGCAACCTCGACCGCCGACAGATTGGTTCGAACAGTAGATATCGTAAAAACCTCTTTTTCTGTACAAATTTCCCATAGGAATGTATAAAAGTGCCGCAACCTCAACACCCGTCAGAGTGAAAGTACTGCAAGTGATTGGAGAACATATTGAGGTAGAGAGATCTGAATACTAATACTACCCCATTTCAGGAGAGTGGAATATGACAAACTTTCTGACAAGTGATTCGTGAACATACTGAGATAGAGAAATCAGACTGCTATTACTGCCTCATTCAAGGAGATTGAAGCATGACCAACTTTTAGGCAAGAGATTCGTGAACATACTGTACAGAGTAGAGATCTGACTAGTATTACTACGCCATGTCTGGAGAGTGAAATATGGCAAACTTTCGGGCAAGACTTTCGTGATTGTATGGTGACAGAGATCCGACTGCCACTACTACCGTATTTTGGAATAGTAAAACATTACACGTGATTACTGAATGTATTGCGACAGAGCAGAGATCTGACTACTACAACATTTCATGACAGCCTTTCGAGCAAGAGCATCATGAACGCACTAAGACCGAGATCTGACTACTATCACAAGCCCATTTCAGGGAGTGGAACATGACAAAACTTCGGTAGGAGCATAATGAATATAATGAGACAGAGATCTACACCACAGAAAACTTATGTGAAAATCTACAGTGGTTTTTGCTAATGGACACAACGCCATTCACCTGACACACCAAAGATGAAAGTACTGCATATGAAGTGCCTTTTTGATGTACAAATGTTTAAGTGAGCCACAAGAGTGAATGTGTGTTTTTTTAAATAAAATTTTGTTTGTTTTGATCGCTGAGGAAACGTGATGGAAATGCCTTCAAAGATCTTTACCAACTTTAATCCGATTTTTCTAGCACAGCGAACCGTATCAAACATATGTGGTTTTGGATCCCAATTCGCTAGGCGGAGCCTCTCAACCACACCTTTCCTAAGCAATATCGAGAGACCGAGCCCGCAACGTCCAAATGACTAATATACGTCCCTTTCGCTAGCCATTTAGTTGAGAAGAGTCACACCAGACCACGTGTCAGTCAAAACACAAAAATAAAATGCCAGTCAATATGAGATAAATCGCACAACCAGTAGTTATTTATTAAAATACCTGAAGAAAATAAATCATTCATTTTTTTTTTTTATTTTTTCTACTGCTGTATAATGTACAGATGTTTTTTGTTTTGTTTTTGTTTTGTATATCTATTTGAGTATACAATAATTTCATAGCAATCAAGTTTCAACATTCTCAAATGTATATTGTTGGGGAACAACGCAGCCAAGTTGGCTGAATTGAGGAGATTTGACCAATAATACCATAGATATGAACATTTCTTGTGACACCGTTGCTTCCCATAAAAAGGGTTGTTTGACGTGTGTACCAACTCAAACGTCGACACGAGGTGAATCTAGCTGTCTAAAGTGTCGTTAAAGTTCAACAACTAAATAAATACCTACTCAAACACTGTCTTTAAGACTGGGTTATATTGATAAATCTAACATACAATTAAAACTAGAAGTCCTGTCAAGACGTGTGCGCTTATCTAGGCTTAGTTGCGCGAAGAATTGCGGGCAATTGCCATGTCGAATGGTATCCGAAAGCATGGTAGGTTCTCCTGGTTACTCATAGCATAGTCACCCGGGAGTCAACTGGCTGAATATTGCTTGCTTGCGCACAGGCCATATGTACAGAATTTGATAGCCTTACTATGGTCATAACGCGTAGATTAACACGCAGATCGACGTGCTATTTGTGCACATTTCATGACGGGACTTCTAGTTTTAACTGTACGTTTTCGTTCCAAAACCAATGAAGGATAATTGATATTCATATTAAATTCAGAATGACTGATGCTGAAAATGGAAGTTCGACCAAACATGTAATCCTCGGCTCTTAAAAAGATTAAAAAATCGAGTGACTAACAACATATGCCATCCAAGTCGTCAGTTATTCTTGTTTCTCTTCTGGTTAGTTTACTATACCTGGATTATGACTGCGCGCCTTGATGAGTGTTTTGGGGATACAGCCTGGTAGATTTAAAAAAAAATACTCAGTGGAATGACATATCATCTTCGCCAAGACAGTGTGTCTCACCAACGACTGCTGATCCCCTCCCCAACTTTTGATGCTGTTTGTGGTGTATTCTTATCGGAGTAAATTGTCCATTTTTATGGACTTGGCATTGTTTCTCGCAAATATTTTTCTTCGAGGGCGGGGATGGGTGAGGGGCAATAATTGATACCAAAAATGATGGAGTATCATGACGTCATACTCTTAATCCAACTTCACACCTCAGATATTAGTTTTTGTCTTTCATTCTTCTTCTGTTTTTTACAGTCACATGGTACATGGTAAAAGTAGTCATTCATTAGATGCTCGAAAGTGACTTTAAACACCAATATATTCGTCGACTAAGGAAAAAAACAAAACCTGCAGACTCTGAGTGTAGTATTTCCACAGCAGCCAGTCATGTCCATTCCTCCACTGGAGCTGTATATATATAATGGTCTGAAAACATGAAGACATCACTGCTCTTCCCTAAAGTACACAAACAACCGGATGTTTTTTTTCAAGATAGAAACCTCACCACAAGTACTTCTAAAATGCTTATTCAGTCATATATTGTGTGTCTATATAACAATTGAAGGTGGCGTAATTAAGAACACGTTAACATTAAAGTATTCATTCAAACACTTCTCTCGAAATAAACGAGTCATAATTAGTTTAATGGCGCGTGATAGGAACATATAAAATTTAAGGGAGATGAAAAGACTTATGTTTCTAGATTTATCAGCATGCCAAATAATTCAAATTAGTTTAATGGCTTGTAATAAAAACCCATAAAAACTGGAGAAAAGTTCAGTGTAACAGTCAAATCAACGACTAGGATCTCGATCGCTGATTTTTGCACAAAAGACTGCTTACTGTTTACTTACACCTCCAGACCGACACATATTTGATAAGGGTCAAACACCTCATTGTCAAACTCTACGTGTTGACATCTTTCATTTGATGCGTGACATGACTACCTTCCTAAAACTTGAGTTGCTGACGCGCTTACCCCTACCCTAACCCCATCGGGAAGGGTCGGGGTCGCCTCAGTTTTGAACACTACGCACTATCTTTCATTTGATGCATTGCATGACTACCAATCGAAAACTTTCAACATTTTGACAGTCACACACTCAGCACCTCAGGGAGGGCCGGCCACCTCATATGAGAATTCTACCCGTCGAGACCTTTTAATTGATGTATCACGTGCCAACCTTCCTATAGCTGGCGTTTTTGATGTCTCTCTATTGGTGCAATTAACTCATATTCTAACTCTACACGCCGAGACCTTTCAGTTGTTTCATTTCATGACTACCAATCGAAAATTCTTGAAATTTAGACAGCACCACCCCACCCCCTCGGGAGGATCGGTCACCTCATATTGATCTATACGAACCGATACCTTCTATTTGATGTATCACAGGCTTACCTTCTTACGACTGGAGTTTTTGTTGCCCCTGCCCCTCTGTCCCATCCTCGGGGAGGTCTCATTACCTCATATCCGAATTCTACGGTCAAGACCTTTTATTTGATCTATCACATGCCTACCTTCCTAATACCTACATGTTTTGTTCAGAATATTTAAAAAAAAATAATAATAAATAAAAAATGAATTAAAATTTACCCCAAAAAAAAACATTTCAAATTATTCATTTCTCGGGATTTTTTTCATTAAAGGGAAAGTGAGATTTTTAAAAAAAAACATCGATTTAGTCTATATTTTTTTGTAGACAAGGGAAAAAAATAATGATTTAAAAATATAGGTAAATAATTCATTCTCATGGATAACAACTCCAATGTGTCAAGATTCAAAATTTGCAAGGGTATTTTCAATAAAAAAGTGATCTCAGTGAAAAAAAAAACCTCTATATATTGTACAGCAGTAGAAAAATTAAAAAATAAAATGAATATCTTATTTTCTTTATTGATTATAGTAAATAACTACTGGGTGTGTGGTTTGGCTCATATTGACTGACATTTTTGTGTTTTGACAGTTGCGACTCTTCTCAACTAAATGGCTAGCGAAAGGGACATATATTAGTCATTTGGACATCAGCAGCTCAGTGTCTCGTGACCGCCTAGGAAAGGTGTGGTTGAGAGGCACCGCCTATCGAAGTAGGATACAACACCACATTTGTCCAATACGGTTCGTATGGTAGAAAGATCGAACTAAAGTTGGTAACGATCTTTAAGGGCATTTCCATCACGTTTTCTAAGCGGGTAAATCAAGGAAAATGTAACTGAAAAAAAAACATTCACTCGTGTGACCTACATAAAAATCTGTATATCAAAAACGCACTTCCTACGCAATATTTTCATCTTCGGTGTTAACATTTGCAGATGTGTCAGGTGAATGGCGCTGTGTCCAAAAAAAAAAACAAAAAAACTAACACTGTAGTTTTTTTCAGTTAAGTTTTCTGTGGTTGTAGATCACGATCTCAGTATATTTACTTGCCGACAGTTTGTCATGTTCCACTCCCTGAAATGGCTAGTAGTCGTAGTCAGATCTCTGTCTCAGTGCCTTCATGATGCTCCTTCTCGATAGTTTGTCATATTGCACTCTCCTGAAATGGGGTAGTAATGGCAGTCAGGCCTCTGTCGAAGTATATTAATGAATCTCTGAATATCATGCCCGGAAGTTTGACATCTACTCTGTCACAGTATATTCACGAATTTCTTGCCTGAAAGTTAGTCATGTCTCAATCTCTTGAAATGAGGTAGTAATAGTATTCAGGTCTCTCTATCTCAGCACGTTCATGAATCACTTGCCGAATGTTTATCATGTTCCACACTCCTGAAATGTTGTAGTAATGGGAGTTAGATCTGTACGTTGTCTTAGAATGTTCCAGATTCTCTTGCGTGAACGTTGGTCATGTCCAACTCTCCTGAAATGTAGTAGTAGTCAGTTCTCTGTCCCAGTACTTTCACGAATCACTTGCCCGAAAGTTTGTCATGTTTCACTCTTCCAAAAAGCGGTAGTAGTGGCAGTCGGATCTCGGTCACAGTACCTTCAGTAAAACAATAGCTGTTTGCGATTATTTTGGGGATGTGTAGCTTCTCAAAATGTATTCATGTATGGAGACTTCGAGTTGGTGCTTTGTTTTTTTCCGAGAGGAACCATCAGACAGTTTAATGTACCATAATAATTTTACTCTTCTCCTTTGGGTTCTCATTCTTTGAACGCGATACCAGGCATTAGCCACACTGCATGCCACGTTAAGACCTCCCTCATCCGATCGATTTCTGTCGAATCGACCAGATCCGTTGATGAGACACTGCAAAACGCAAACTGAAAGTTTGATACTTTGACGATTTCTAGTGTTTCGTATTCGAGACATCACGGCCAAATCGACGACATACCTCAGCGACACTCTTGAAAAAAAGGATCAAAAATTACACAACACGTCACATAGTGTCAAAACGTGTAATTTCGCATTAGAGATATCTCAGCGAAATCGATGACATCGATCGAGAAAACACTTAAAAAAGCGAGTCAAAAATTGTTTTAGCTTTGTCGTCAACTTCATCTCGGAGTTGCGGTATTTTCGCTGTCATCAAAATCGTCTTGGTTTATTACTTTCCAAAGTGTGATTTTCTGGGATTTCCGGGTTTAATTATAAACGATAACTTCACAAGTGAATTATGCAATCAACAATTGTGTCATGTATCCGTGTGCGCAAACGAAGACGCTTTGCCGTGGGTGTAATGGGGACTTCATTGTTTATTTTTGGGGGCTTCTTTTAACCTTTTACCTAACATGAAAAGCAGACAACACTAGCAAAAAAAATTCTTGAATAACTATTATTTTCATTTTTTGTCTCAAAAAACAGAGGTTATGACCCCTCATTGGAACGAGCTCCATGAGCTCGTTCCAATGAGGTGTCATAACCTATGTTTTAGAGACAAAAAATGAAAAAATAATTAAAATTTATTGATGTGTTTGAGAATAGCGCTGGCCGTTACGTTTGGTAAAGGGTTAAATAATATAGGTATTGTTAATAATGAAAAGTAATAAACAGAGTAATCGCTTGACTGGACAGGTTACGTGAAATAATTCATTCGAGGCGAGGGACTATATTGTAAAACACTCGTGCGCATTCGCACACTCGTGTTTCTGCAACGTCCCTCACCTCTCATGAATTACTTCGCGTAACCAGTCCATTCAAGTGATTACTCTCTATATAATATTGCAGTGAATTCTCGGCTGGAAAAGAACTGGATTATTTCGGAATTTTCTCAGATTTTCTAAGATTTATTTCTGCTCGATCTCCGAGATTCGACCGACAACACGGGACAAATCCTCGTAGTATTTATGTCGGCGATTCGATTTCCCATCCGATTTCCGATTCGAAAAAGTCGCGTGTCATCTCTCACAGAATGCTGAATCAGTCTCTAGTGACCCAGTATTCCAGGATTTCCCCGAGAAAATAAACTTGAAACTCGCGAAAAATTACGGTGATCGAGAAATGAAATTTTGGTGACCCAGAACACTCAGTTACACTCTATTTATATCTTCACGTTTCTCTTGATTTTCTGATTACATTGCATCTATGACATCACCACCATTTGCATACGCACCTGGTAAAATGCTTAATTGAACAGCAGTAATACTCTTGTGAACTGTATGTTTCACAAATGTTTTATTAAAACGATTCGCTATTTTGTTATCTGTGAAAATGATTTTAAAAATGTATTCTTCATCTGTAATATATTGGGATTCGGAAGGTAAACCTACTTCAACTAAACCTCCTTCCCACCGTTCTTTATCAAGGATGGATTGTTTGAAAACAACATTGTATATTATTTGGAAACATTTTCATAGAATTATCAACGAGAAGTGTTATGTCAAACGAATTCATTGTTCTTATCTTGTAGTTGTTCCAAATATTTTAAACCTGGACTTGGAAGGATAGATTTCCCAAAGAACAACTTAATAACATTAACCACGATTTTTGTGAGGACTTTGTAAACTAAGATATGCAATGACAGTAATTATAATGACATAAATGAGAATAATTTGTGTAAAATATGTAACTTGATTTTTTGCAACTTGACTCCCACAAAGGCTAAATTATTGACTTTGCTGACTGTGTTGAGTGGGTACTTCAACACATGTGCCTTCACTGGTCAATGAAGTTTCATTTCATGACATGATCTTTTTTAATACCAAATCTGATTCTGCTGTCCTATTTGTTAAATACCCTTTTTCAAATGTATATTTGGTTTTACTAACCCTTTAAACCCGAGCGGCCGCTTTTCCGGCCAGGAACATGATACATCATTAAATAGGATGGCTTTTCAGTAAATGTGTAGGGTAGACCAATCAATATTTTCAACATGCTGCCCCAGGGCTGCACCTTGAAAATATTGATTGGTCTACCCCAAATAATGAATATGGAGTATTCTAATTGCTGCCATTGAACTGGCATGCAAGAAACTACCAGAGTTCAAAGGGTTAATACGCATTAAATCACCAACTTGAAGATGTAATTTTTTCTTTTGAGATTTTTGCCCATACAAATGTTGAGAAATTTTTACTTCATTTTCTAGAGATACAGAAACATAGGTTCTTTGAATACTCTCCTGGTAACTATGATTGTAACTATCCACTAAGTTTTGTAACCCATTGATGTAATTTAACACATGCTCCTATGAATATTTTTTTTTCTCTTCCAAAATCTCTGTTCAGCCTTAATTTTAAATTCGGTATATTTATCAGATATTAATGATAACGATTTACGACCTGAAGTTTTAAATATAATCTAGGTAATACCCATGCGTATTTTAAAAACACATCAATGGCACAAACTAAATATTGACACTGATCATTGTAAGATTGCAAACTTTGTATATCTGCTAAATCAATTTGCCATTGATGATCACAACCACTTACTATAGTTTTACGCCTTGAAATTTGTTTTCAGGATAGGTTTGTGTAAAGTGTATATTCTTTATCCCTTCAACAAATCTTTTATGTGATCAAGTGTAATATAATTAACTTTTGGACGTGCTGATTTGTTCAATTGTTGTACATCACCATAACCAGCAGAGTGGTTTGTATTTTATACCATGGTTACCTGTTCTACTATATATGAAAAACCTATGGCATAAATTTTGGCTTTACATACCAATCGTGGTGAACACGCCAGCAGTGGGATTTCAATAGAAAAAAATACACCTTCAGTAGAACTACATCCAAGTTGACCTTTGGTGATGTCGATTTGAAAGCAAACTTGTCTAAATTTATCGCATGTCGGCTCGCGAAAAGTGAAATGAAAGTGGCAATTATATATTACTTTTCTAAATGGGTTTACCTCATAGGATGCCAAAAATTAGCAAACATGCATTGTCTCATGTTAATAAAGCATCCATAACTCGAAATAATATGTTATTATGTTTTTAAAACGAAAAAGGTTACTGTTTCCTTTTCCATTTCGTTTCGGCGATAAAACTGACAGCGGAAGTACCGCTCACCGATGCTCCTGTAAACAGAAACAGATTCGCACGTTTGTACATCTGCTGCTCAGTAAAATCTCGAAAAAATAATATCGACTCTTAATAATCTGACGATTATGGTATACCTAAAATATACCCAAAGTAGTTTGGTGTACCAAATATGCACCACTCGTGGTTAAGTGGTGTTAACCGCGCGCCAAAGGCTCGCGGTTAACACCACTCGTGGTGAACATTTGGTACACCAAGCTACTATGGTTATCTTCTGTATGTAATACTGTTCAGCTAATATAACAATAGCATGAGTTTGAAGAGTTTTACAGTGTATTAACGGCTCAACATAAATGGTTAACAGCCCAAGAGTTTATTAGCGGCCCGCGACGAAGTCGCTAATAAGCTCAAGGGCTGTTAACCATTTCTGTTGAGCCGTTGATACACTGTAATGCCCGACAAAGTCATGTTATTTCTATTATTGCCACTTTTGTACATCGGGGACATTACAATTAAATTATATGGGAAATAAGACAAATAAAAGAAATTTGACGTTTTAGAATTAAAAAAAAAACAGCGACACTATCGTCTGATTTGTTGACAAGCAAACCGGGTAACATGACTATCGTCTGAACAGTCTACGGCGAAATTTGGGAAGTTAGATGATGAAATATATCTTCGAAATGCGAACTTTAGGCAAGGAGTTTATTCATCAAAGATGTCATCACTTTCTTTGCGTGTATCGCTTCCTATATTTGATACATTATCTATCCGTGACACAAAGGGAAACACTTGAAACAAATGTGTTAATTGTGTTTACAAATTAAAAAAATCAGAATTGAATTTCGATCCAAATGGAAGTCTTGGAAAAATATGTTGATCGGCTGAGAGATGTGACGTCATTGTCTATATTTAGACGTGTCGGGTTGTTATTGACGTGTTGGGCTGTTATAGTCAATAACGGCCCAACACGTCACATGGCTTGTACTTGTTGAGCATTACGAGGTTTCAACGCCCGACAAAACATCGTTAATGAACGCCCACAAAAGTGGTAATAATAAACCATTCAATAGGCCTTCCATATGTCAGACATTTTACGTTTAGTTAATCTACGTTTTAGTAATGAGATTCGTGTTTCTTTACTTCTGCGTGATGAAGTTATTGATGAAGGGCAATCTGACCAAGTATCTTCTGGAGAACTCTGATATTTACTGGTAGGGTTATGAATGTGTTGTGTATGCATATCCACAGCCAACGTTAGTTCCTACAACATTTTGTGGAATATTTATATCTTGTAACCCATGACTCAGTATTTCCCAACCTCCTGGTTTGATACCTTTTTGGTGTCCAAGAACATCATGGATTAAATCAATAATGTTTGAAACTTGTGTGACGTCCCCATCATCAAGTAATATACCCTTATCATCCCAGTTCATGTTCGGATGAGTTGATAAAAGAGATGTACTGAAGTTGCTTTATGTCACTCTCTATAATACGATCTCGTAAAGAGAATGTGGGGTTTTCTTCTATGTATAATTAATGTTGGTTGCAACGCCTTCTTACGTGACATTTGAAATTGTTTCAAAGTTTCACCATATTTAAATTATTTCTTACTTTCTGATAAATCCGAATTTTCTAGCACTAATGCCAAATTATTCTGACGTTGTGCTGTATTTGTAACTTGTTATTTAGGTGGTAATCTTGGATGCTGAACGTTTTCATTTCTAAACCTTTGCATATCTTCTACATGTATCATATGAAAAAGTTAAAATAGCCATTTTCTTCATATTTTTCTCACTTATTTATTTGGAAGATTTGTGCTGGAGCAAGTAATCCAAGTAATAAAAAACACCTTTTTAATTTATTTAAAAGTTGTTTTTACTTTTTAAGCAATATCAATTTACTGGCAAGTGTTTTTACTTGTTCATGCTTTGGATGCACTTTTTGCTTCTGACTAGGTGTTATATGTGCATTACCTTTTAAAAGACTGCGGCAACATTTTGACATACAAATAATTAATTCCTTAGGTGCATTTGTTATTATTGTTTTCGAGGTGCTGGAGTTTGATTCAATGCCATTAACATACCATCATTCTTTTTCACTAAAGAAATGTTTTGTTTCACTTAATGACCTGATTTGAATATAAAAAAAAAAAAATTTACACATATTTAAAGTTTCTTCTCACTTAAAGTAAGATTTTATTCCACGAGCTGGTTTAGGAGGATTCAAATATATTTTTCAGTGGTGCATACTCTGTATTTCGTACAGACTGCAGTGGTTCATGATTTACTTTTGTTCACGATCATCCTGGTATTGTCATTATGTTTTACCTTAAGTGGTGATACTTTTTGTTTTTGAAGGTTTTTCTCTAAAGGTGCTTTTGCTTTTGTCCGTTGTTGTCCGTTTGGTAGTTAGAGGATTATTTGAGGGAATTTCCAAATTTTGCACATGTATTTTGGTCCCCACCTTTCCTTAATTTTTTATCTCTCTGTAACTTGATGAATTGCTGGATCTACCTTTAGGTGACTTTCTTTTCTTGTGTGTCGTCTCCTCACTCGACGGGTCAATCTTCAGAGGTATGCCTTGCATCAACGCTGGTCCAGTATACTCTTCATGTACTCTCGGTTTTGCCACCACCTCCTGTTAGGCTGGAACATACTCCCTTGGTTGCGCTCGGAGTAAAGGTGGTAGGCATGAAGTGGAGAATTACAACAACAAAAATATGGAAACTCTACAAAACAAAATACTGAAACGAGGTCGCGATATGTTTTCTGGTTGTTCTAATTCTGACTCAGATCATAACACAGTCTAATAAGTGGCCATGATTTGTAATCATATATTCAGCTGACGATAGAAGGAAGGCAACCAATATCACCCCGTTTGCTTTAGAAAAATCTTAATAAGAACTGCCAGTACTGTTAAAAGTGTTAAAAAGCTTAGGACTGGAGCTATACAAATTGAGTATAAAAGAGAAGCCCAGGCAATAAATTTATTGTATACTGACAAACTAGCATAAATGAGGTCAAAAATGCTTTTCTGCACAGGATACTTAACAACAGCAGGGATGCAGTTAGAGCAAGAGAGATATCTGGCATTGGCATACTTGAAATTGAAACTGAACTACAACACAGGGTGTAACACACATGAAAAATATTGAAATAAAAAATAGGGCAAAGTAGGAAAAACGAATACTTATATTCTGGCGTTTGATTCTTCTCAATCACTCAATCATATCTATCAAGGTTGGTTTTATGAACGTCAAAGTGGATATGAATATTCCAAATCCACTCCGATGCATCAAATGCCAGACAAATAGACATGAACAGAACAGTTTTAGAGGTGAATCAATGTGCTACAAATGCGTCCATCAACATCAGGAAGGATGTACCATCTCTCTGAAAAGTGCAAACTGTCAGGGCAATCACATGTCATCATCCAGAGATTGCCCTCACCGCCTTCACATGCAGAACAATTATCATAAAATTCCCACAGCACAGTCAGGAGGATTCCAGACGCAATACACATGGCTCAAAGAACAATTCTCCCCTTTGTATAGGCTCTTACAATAGAATAAACTGAACCAACATCAGCGCAAACAAACTCAACTACTCAAACATCAACCGATAAAATAACGACTACCGAACAAAAACAGGACCAAAGAAATGATATGTTTAAATCAAAACAAAACGCTAAACCAGAAAAGAGAAACCAGCTGAACAAACCGAAACCAGATCAAACGCAAAGACACCAACCACGAAGTCAGAGTCAGAAACAAAAACCAGAAAGAGATCAGACGAAAAACGACAAAACGAAACAGACACCTGAATCAGGGAGACTACCTAAACGCCTTCAAAATGTTGTGAGGATCAACATGTTTGAAGGCATCGAGGACATATCAGTTGATGAGTGCAATGATGAGACGTTCGCGACTAAACTACGCCTGAATTCTTCTCATGGTAAATGAAGAATAGATGGGAGTCCTATTAAAGTTGTAAAAGAAGTGAAATTCGTAGGTTTATTGTTCGTCAGTAAGCTGAATTTATCTTCTCAAATAAAACAACAACTACAAGTGAGATCCAAAAATGCATTGAATCTCCTAGAGGCGGTTGGTAGAACTGATTGGGGGAGGGGGTGGGGGCTGACCAACAGCATTACTCCATCTGTATAGATCACTTGTTAGATCCAAATTTGATTTCGACTGTGTGGTTAACAGTTTTACAAGACAGTCGTGCCTCAAACCACTTGATGCAGGTCATAATAGTTGTTTCAGAAATAGCTTGGGCGCTTTTAGAACATCACTGATAGATTCAATACTTCTTGAAGCAGAGAAGCCTTCCCTTGAGAAGCGCAGAATGAATTAAACTGTCGCTCCCATATGTTTCTAAATTGTTTACTGATCCATCAAACCCTGTTTATAACTGTGCCTCAGACCCACAAATTGTTGAATGTTTTACCGACACCAGAAACATATTCTTCCGTTGGGAATAAGAATTGAACCTCGCATGAAGTCGGCCACACTTGAATCTGATATGATAAAAGAGAACCGCGAACCACATTTTCCTCCGTGGCATCTTACAAAACCTACAGTTGTTTTGGAACTTGCTTCTAACATAAAGTCTGAAACAAATTTTCTGCAGTACCAGCAGAAATATGTTGAATGAAAGTCCAGGTATTTTGCATATGCAAGGATCTGTACAGATGGATCTAAATATGGCGACATCAGTACTATCAGTTGGTGTTACTGATGATCAGATCACTTCAATCATAATATCAAATACAAGTTCTATTTTCACAGCTGAGGATGCAGATTTACGATTAGCACAGCTAGTCAAATATTCCACCACTGAAAAGATTTTGCAAGTATTATCTGTTTTTCGTGTTGAATAATGGCTGAATATTATTAAAAGCCTCTATCCGCTTATGAAGAACGCAAACTCGATGGAGAACCCGCAACTCACTTTCTCTGCTATAAACAAAACTATCTAGCGCCATCATGTGAATTGGTTTGCATTTGTCGAGAAATGCTCGGTAATAATATAAGTATGCAACCATACGGGGGATAGAGAATGAAATTATCAAAGATAACTGAAACACCATTTTAATCCTTGTTTCTTTTTTTTAAAGGGTTCATTTTCCCCGAATTCACTTCCTTACGAATCTGCCATATTCGTTTAGTGGTTTCAAACAATAATTGCCATCGCTCGCCAAGCTTGTCCAAATAATGAGTCAAAAACTATCTTTCTGAAGCAAAACATGAAAAGAATTTATTATATCAAACGATATGCTAAAACTGTACACTAATCGAGTCGGATAAGGGTTTGTCCCTTAACTAACATGACGACAAATGCCACTTATATTTCAGTGTTTGAGGTTTTTACTTGTAGATTCTGCAAACAGTACGGCCGCCGTGGATAGGTCACTTTCCACAGGTGGAAAATCTGGATTACGAACGGTGCACGTCGACTGTACAGTTGAAGATATTGTGATTATGATCCCAAATACAAAGCTTTAACAGTCGTAATTATTACACATCCTCGCAACTTCTTCTTGATGTAAGCGTCGTCTACTGCTGGATACATATTCTATACAAACTTGAGTGCAACCTAGAGCATGCGTATCCACTATGGAAATCTTCGAGTCTACAGGTCCCTTCTCGGCCCTCCACGTGATTCGGCGGGCATTGAGCACTTGACGATCACATCAAACACTGTTTTTTTTCAAGTTGTGCTTGAAGGCTTTTCGCTGAACACCTACTTTGTTCAAGTGTCTTCCCGCGTACAAGAAACGTAAATATCAAATATCTTCCTAATTCCTAATCCAATGTCAAATTAACCGGGATAAGCAAATAGCACCGGCGCCAAGACGTGTACGACTGAAAGCGTCAAGCGGTTAGTTTCACCAAATAATGTTAAGAGCGAGCTGAAAATGATTGTCTCGTGAGTGAGGCTCCAGCTAAACGTCTGGAGATGAGATGTTCACTTTGAGTAGAAATATTGATTTATTACAAACATTTAGGCCATTTATGATTGTTTTTTTATTCGATTTGATCCCTACCACTTCAACCTGTGTGTTGGGCAAAACTGATCACGAAAATACGGAATCGTTTATTTGAATGGAAAACGTATGAAGATAATGTTCTATATAAATCGTAGCGTGAAAACCATAAGATTCTATCTTCCAGTAGAAGATAGAGCATAAAGGTCTTCACACGACAAAATATATAGAGAGTAATCACTTGACTGGACTGGTTACGTGAAATAATTCATGAAAGGTGAGGGACGTTGTACAAACACGAGTGCGCGAATGCGCACAAGTGTTTTATAATATAGTCCCTCGCCTCGAATGAATTATTTCACGTAATCAGTCCAGTCAAGCGATTACTCTCTTTATTAATTTCATTATTAACGGTAATTATATTATTTAACCCGTTACCTAACGTAACGGCCAAAAACGGCCAGCGCTATTCTCAAAACTCGCCAATTATTTTTCATTATTTTTCATGTTTTGTTTCTAAAACATAGGTTATGACCCCTCATTGGAACGAGCTCGTTATGGTCATAACCCATGTTTTTGAGACAAAATATGAGAATAATAGTTATTCAAGAATTTTTTTTGGCAAGTGTCGTCTGCTTTTCATGTTAGGTAAAGGGTTAAAAAGAAGAAGAAGAAAAAAAAAACACAAAACAATGAAGTTCCCATTACACCCACGGCAAAGCAAATTTACCGGATACATGACACAATTGTTGATCGCATAATTCACTTGTGAAGTTATCGTTTATAATGAAACCCGGAAATCCCAGTAAATGACACTTTGGAAAGTAATAAAGTATGCAAACTCGTTCCAGGCACCTTGTTTGGTTTGTCTTTAGAACTGATGATACAAAGTCAGAGTTCGTTCCATGGCGCACAAAATTGTTTTTGGAGGTTTTGGTTTTATGATCCGTTTCAAGAATCGTCTCGGTGGCTGCGAGTAAATTGTGCTACAACTGTAAAACACATACATTATTTTGTAGCGGTCGAGGCATGAATTTAATTACCCAAATAGATCCGACAACTAGTTTGTCTAGTTTGGATTTCCCGAGAATTCTCGTTTTCTACAATAGTAAGGTGCATTCAATTGACCTGGAGTATCTTTGCCGGTTCAAATTTTTTTCAGAATCCTCGTTTTCTAGCTATGATGGATCCTGTTCTGGTATAATCACATGTTATCTAGTCTTAGCTACTCTCAACTATTTTTGGTTCTGTACCGACCTACTCTCTGTTTATACGGAGTTATTTCCATTTGGTGATATGCGTGATTTCTAACTAGTCGATTGGACCGAAGAGTAATGATAGCAATTACTTCCAGGAGTAAGTACTCTTATGACTCTACCACTGACCTCAGAGAAATGGATTCTGTGAAAGGGATTATGCAAGTAGGATGCTGTGAAACGTGGATGAAACATCAAATCGGCCAAAGAGCAGTGAGCGTAATTGATCCAAGAGTAATTACTTTTGCGATTTATCGTGATTATTTCCAATAATTGCTTAAACAATGCTCTTGTGACTCTTATGATTATCTCGGTATTTAAGGATATCTATGGTGTTGTAATATACGATGGTGGTTGTCATAGAAACCTGCGACGTCCACATCCGTAAACTGCACTCTACCCCAGTGTTCCTCGATGTGAAAGGTATAAAAAGGGTGCGATTGAAGCTAACTTTCCTGTAACTGGTACAAGTGAATCATTTGGTAGACGGAGTGAAGAAACCTAGATCAGAGCACTGGTAATAAACCAAGATATGTGCAGGCGCCTTATGGTACATGGTGATTGCTAACCAGAGATCCGCTGAAAAACGAAGAGTCAAAGAAGAACAAAATGATGGCCTTACCCACCTATAGGGCACCAGGAAATAATAGTACAAAAGAGACTAAAGAATTTACCGAATTGGGGAAGACTGGTGTTAAGAAGAACGAATGTATCGCTCAAACTGAAGACCAAAACAACAGTGAAGTTTCCAAGATGCCAGTGTTCAAACATCGAATATACAGCATCAGCAGACATCACGAAGAATACAACCAGAGACAAGCAACAAGGAGAAGTTCCATTGGCAAAAAGGAGGAAGTTTTTGATCAGATGGTCATCAATCTCACCACCAAGAAGATGACAAACTAACTACACACCACTCAGGGATGTATTTGACGAAGAAGATGATTTGGGCAACTGACTGTGAACTGAACAAAGTGTATACTGTGATCCTGACAAAATCAGGAAATGAACTGAATGTTATAAGTTGTTATGTTGTCCTTTTCAACTACCCTTCCAAGTACCTGGAAGTGGCGTGAAGTACCCGGATGTAGAAGCGACAGGTTTCTAGGACGACTTCCGTCGAATACCACTACACCATGGGTATCCAGCAGTGCCGAGATGAGTCGAAGAGTATCAAGAGCATTTACTCTTGGAAGCAATAGCTCTTATTATTCTTTGGCTCATTTGAAGTAACCACGAAAAATCGGGAGAATATTTACTCCCGGAGCAATACTCTCACGTCTCTTTAGCTCATTTGAAGGAATCTAAACCTGAAAAGTTATTTCTATACAAAAAGGGAACAACACCCATAAAATCCTATAGCACTACGATCTACTCTTATAAGAATGGTTTTGCAGGATCCGGACAAAATAAAGTAGTTTTTGATGTTTTGGGCTATTTCTCGGGTATATTTGGATAATTAAATTTACTCTTATAATCGAATACTCCCTCCATCTACCCACCATCAAAGAAGCTGGACCACCATGACGTTACAATATGGCTGCTCGCGCGCTACAACGACAACCATACATGATGTCACTAGGTCACGTGATTGTGGCGTCACATGAAATCATCCCTAAGATCATCCAAATGAGGCAATGTTGGCCCCTGATAAATTACTGGGGTGGAATCTGGGTTTGAGATCCGCGCTGGGTGAATCTCAAAGACCGTGAAAGTGGTGTAGAGGTCGAGGTAGAATGGTCATTTGCCCACCAGCCTGGTTGGTTCGGAACTCTTAGTCTCGTGGTAAATCGATCACTTTGTGGGATAGATGTCGACGATTCGAGTCTCCGCTTCGGTACTTTTCTCTCGATCTGTTACAATTTTAACCGCTTCACCTATCATTCCGCTGTGTCCAGTCCAATCTCATGTACTGTGATTGCAGCGGTGGTCGTTGTCTCAATCAGATGACGCGTTAAAAATGATAGTTCGAACTGCTGTTCTGTATTTATTGCATGCCAACAGTTTACTAAGAAATATGAATCGAGTTTGGCGGAGGGATAATATTGACCTCGGTTCCTTCGTCTTCTTGTTCAATATTATCCCTCCGCCGAAATCGATACCGTGCGGTAAAAAATGAAAATTCGAACGCGTATGCTGTTCTATATTTATTGCACGTCTACAGTTTACTGAACAAAGATTAAAAATACAAATTATTGCCAAAAATAACCAAAAACGTTAAAAAAGGAAATAGTTAAATAGTCCACGCTCGTGATCCGTATTGTTTAAGGACAATACAAAAACAAATTATTGTTTTGTGCTTTTTTTGGAGAAAAACGGCGTGTATTTATTGAAATAAAAGCATAGGCGTGGAATAGAGCGCTTTACTTTAATATGTTAATAATAGGATAAACCATGAAACGTTAAAACGTAAAAAATTCGCAAATCGAAAAACAAAAAACTGCAAACTCTCACCTGTTTGAGCTGAACAACAAAATAAAATTCAGAGAAATCCGACGCATTTTACTTTTTGACTATATAAGCCCCCTATGACGTTTCCTCCGCGTTCGGAGCCACACATTTTTAGATATTTGTTTTGCGAAGGTTATATTCCCAAAAATTGGAAAGGATGACGCTGAAAATGAGGTTGAAAATAAAAGGTATAGAGAAAAACAAAAAAAAAATTGGCATCGCTGGCATCAGTTGTGTAAATTTTAAATAAAAAAAGGGAACAATTTCAAATAACCAGAAAACAGTGTGTGAAGTTTTGTAGCTGTATCATTTTCAATACGGAGTTACGTGAGCATACTATAATCCACCACCCCCAAATCCCTCGCATTTTAATATTTGACCTTATGACCTCCTCCCCTAGATGTCACCTCCGAGTTAAGCTATAACGGTTGGGAATTTCTATGGACAAGACCACATTTTTAGATATGGTTTTTATTGGAAAGTATATTTCCAAATTTTCAGAAAGACAGCCTAAAAATGAGCTGGAAATTAAAATCATTAAAAAACATCCTCCTCCTTCCAACGAAGAGTGGAAATTACGAAAAGTAAAACTGGATGGAACGCCTTCGGATAACCGGCAATGAATGTACGAAGTTTCGAAGTATGGAGCTATGAGTGTCACAAAATCAGCTTTTTTAATGAGAAATGCTTAAATTTTAACCCTTTACCCAACGAATCGACCACACCGGCCCGCGTAATATGCAAATTCAGCAGCTGAAAAAATATTATTTTTCAAAAAAGTTCAACAAAACCATATCATGTGACCCCTCATTGGAACGAGCTCGTTGAGCTCGTTCCAATGAGGGGGTCACATGTTATGGTTTCGTTGAAATTTTCTTTTAAATTTAATAAGATAATATTTAAAATAATAAATTTTGATATCGTCTGCGTTGGGTAAAGGGTTAAGAGACGTAGAAACGTCAAAAACGGAGGCATCTGTAAAAACAAAGAAAAGCTGTCGCTAATTTTTGTAGCTCTACTGCATATTAAAATTTCAAGAAAATCGGACAAAGTTGCATTTTTCCGACTTATGTGCCCCATGACGTCACCTAAGACGTTGCGCATACCCATCACGCAACACATTTTCAGATACGGATTTTTTTTCGAAAAGCTGTCGCTAATTTATTTAGCTCTACAACATACTAGCATTTAAAGAAAATCGGACAAAGTTGCATTTTTCCGACTTATGACCCCCATGACGTCACCTGGGGGTTGTGCATTCCCATAACGCAATACATTTCTAGATATGGATTTTATTGGTGATGAAATATGCAAAGTCTGAAAGAGGAGGGCTTCATACAGGCATTGATATTAAAAGTATTAACATAAAATAAAATAAAAATAAAACCGCATCGCTATCATGGTGGATAGAATTGCGGGAAACAAATGGTCGTTCGGTCGAGGATTCCATATTTCGGATCAGTGTGTCAAATTCCCTGAGTGTGGGTTAAGGAGAAGTACCCAGAGGCTGACGAACAAAAAACGAAAACAAAACAAAACAAAAACGCTGACGATCGCAACACAGTACAGCCGCTGTGGACTCAGTGCAGACGCGTGGGCAGCGATGTCCACGACCGCGTTTACCAGCTAACAAAACCATTATCAGCAAAATTTTAATTAATGAAGCACAGGGTTGTACAAAACACATCGGATCTAACCCCTCTCGGACGTTTCTCATGCATCCGCTCCAGTTATTTCGTCTCCTCAACCCGTCTCCACTGGAGCGGACTGCTCCGTTAGTAATACCGTAGGACGTTCCGCTACGGACTTGCATGCTGATGATGAATGTGAGCCAGCGACTTTGGGAGCATCCTTGAATCTAGATTATCTAGGGGCACAATGAAGACGCATTCTTCTTTCATGTATCATACACCAGATCGGTTCCAAATAATTGCCAAAGCCCTTTTTGACGGGAGGGTTTCGATGCGTAGAGTTCGTTAACCAAGAGGGTATTCAACGTCAAATGACAGATCTGAACGTGACCAGATGACACAATCAGCTCGTTCAGACAATCGCCGCTCCGTGCCGAGATTTGTAAGCGTATGCCATAGATCCTCCCACCGTGAGCTGAAACGGGTTCGTCGATTCCTCTCACACACCAATCAGATATTTGTACCACAAAATTATTATCATTGCTCCGGTGTCTCCGATGAAACTGCATTCTCTTAACCCTTTACCTAACGTGAAAAGCAGACGACACTTGCCAAAAAAATTCTTGAATAACTAATTTTTTTCATTTTTTGTCTCAAAAACATAGGTTATGACCCCTCGTTGCAACGAGCTCGACGAGCTCGTTCCAACGAGGGGTCATAACCTATGTTTTTGAGACAAAAAATGAAAAAAATAGTGAAAATTAATTGGCGATTTTTGAGAATAGCGCTGGCCGGTTTTGGCCGTTACGTTGGGTAAAGGGTTAAGATGCCTCTTGTCAGATCTCACGCTGCATCTGACTCCGTGGAAAGACCTATTGTTACAGGGCAAAGCGAACCGGCTACATTTTAATCCGATTGGTTTAAACCTTTAAGCCTTTATGTTGCCATGTCCATCCTCGGGCAGAACGATTTTCAAGAAAAACGATTGACTATATTTCTGCTTCAAGGAGGACCTCCTCTTCTCTGAACAAGGCAGCGAAGTGTTGGGAGGGGGGATCTACTTTTCGTGTTAGGAAAATTAAGTTACCCGCATCCGTCTGTCTATTTTTTAGTATGGTGAATCTCTTTCTTTCTTTTTGATATCAAAATTTACGACTCGTTGCATTTTAGGGATATAGAGGATATCTAGTGTTTTCGCGTGTATACTGAAAATTATTTCATGAGTGACCGAAACAAATGGTTATTTTCCGCGAGCGATTTTCTTTTTATTATATTTTTTTAAAAAGAATCTGATCATTCCTATCGATGATTCCACTCGTTTTAACCTTAAATTGAAGCTGGAAACTAAACAGCTGATGCTCATCGATACGCAAACGTGATTTGATAAATACGCGGAACAGGTAGCGTCTTGCTGTCTGATTCAGCTAGCGGATTTCATGCATCAATTCACGGCAAATGCCTGTTGAATTATTGCTGGAAATGATCGGTATCCACTCAAAAACACTAGATTTTCTTTTCATTGTACGTTTTAAGAACAAATTTACCATTTCCCGTGACTCGTATTTTGACTCGTATCCACCTTGAAGTGATGTTTTGAAACCAGCCATTTTGATTGATATCGTGAAAGTGAAAATTTCTATATATTCAGAGTGGAGGATACGATTTCTGTCTTTCGGCATTTTTTTCGATAATCTATCGTTTAGCATATAATAAAATGTTTTATTACTTTCCAAAGTGTGATTTACTGGGATTTCCGGGTTTGATTATAAACGATAACTTCACAAGTGAATTATGCAATCAACAATTGTAGTATATATCCGTGTGCGCAAACGAAGACGCTTTGCCGTGGGTGTAATGGGGACTTCAATGTTTTTTTTGTGTTTTTCACCCTTTACCTAACATGAAAAGCAGACGACACTTACAAAAAAAGTATTGAATAACTATTATTTTCATTTTCTGTCTCAAAAACGTAGGTCATGACCCACTCATTGGAACGAGCTCGACGAGCTCGTTCCAATGAGGGGTCATAACCTATGTTTTAGAGACAAAAAATGAAAACAATAATGAAAATTAATTGGCGAGTTTTGAGAATAGCGCTGGCCGTTTTTGGCCGTTACGTTAGGTAAAGGGTTAAACAATATAATTATCGTTAATAATTAAAAGTAATAAACAGAGTAATCACTTGACTGGATTGGTTACGTGAAATAATTTATTCGAGGCGAGGGACTATATTGTAAAGCACTCGTGCGCATTCGCGCACTCGTGTTTGTACAACGTCCCTCACCTCTCATGAATTATTTCACGTTACCAGTCTAGTCAGGCTATTACTCTCTATCTATCTTCTCAGACACTGTATCTACTTTTTCACATAGGGGTGGCTCCCCTGGCCTATAGGGAGACCCCAAACTACCGACGTCCCCACGATGCTTTAGAGACTGGGTGAAAACGCAGCTGAAAAACATAGCGCATATGTTGGGTAAACTTGCAGGCAAAGCGGCTGCTGCACTATCAGGCGTACACGGATCCCTTGTATCCCGGCTTTTATGGTTGCTGAAATCACTGTTAGCTCGCGCAAAATGTATTGGCGCTGATAGCAGTGGTGTTGAATTGACTAGTTTGTGGAACATAATTGACAACAAAAACTGTAAATACTCCTGTAATCAATTCTGATGCGTTCCGACAGAACAAGAGTTCGATATACAGGCCTGGTGGATTATGAAAGCCATAATTTATAAGAAAGACCAACCGATCGACGCCCTTCTATCCCCACGTCATAGTCTAGATGCCGCCAGTTTTGATATAAGCACACCATAGTTCGGTGGATCTCGTTCCTCAAACGCTACGGGAGTATTGACATGTAGTTCCCAACTTCCATATTTAGCTTTCATTAATAAATACAAACTTCAGATATGCTGATGTGCAACTGGAGTGAACACATCTCTATCTACTCTGCCTGGACACAATAAAAGGAAAGCCCCCCGACATACCCTAAAACAATGGGCTTCCTCCTAAAATTACGCTTGAAGTTACTTGCGTAATTTCATGGCGAGGCAGAAGATAACGTTTTCAAATTCGCCAATTTTCGGTTCAGCTACAAGTTTGTAACCCTCGGCATTCAAATTCCGTTTCAGACCGCATTAACTTCGCACTAACATAGGCAGTGGATATAATTCGCCGGAATACCTTATTCGAATTACTTAATGTATTACCACATGAAACAAAATTTCAAATAGTTTAATTCAAATCGAAAAGACCATGGCCAAGTTGAATGACACGGAGCTGAGGAGAAAGTTTCATAACACAAATTTAGACTCTCCTGATAATAAGGACCTCCTTTCCACTTTGTATTACAAACTTTTGTGGCGTTTTCTCTTTTAATATTTTTGTTTCAAACATGTCAAGAAACTCACGTCATGCATTAATCGTATCTGCGTTTTAAAAACGTGTTGATTTTTTTAAGGAGAGTATTTACATTTCAAACTGAGGCCTGCTTTGTATTAGAAAAGATATATAATTGGCGATGTGTATGAATTCAAAAATACCTTCCATAGACTTGCATTTGCAACTTAACATGATATTGCCTTTTCAAAAAGAGCAGAAAATAAATGTAATTGGAACAACTCTAGAGGTTAGAACAAAAGACCTTGAAAATGTTTGAAAGTTTACTAAACCCTTTGGTGCCTAATGGCATATCCCATGCTAGTTCAGAGTCATCAACTGGTAGAGTCTATATTCGTTACATGGGGCAAGATCACTCAGTATTTCTCCCGTGCAGCCTTGTGGCAGCACGTTGAAAATCATAATTAGTCAACCACACACGGTCACTGAGTAACAATCTACTTTATAAGTTCTGGTCGTAACAAGATTTTGGCCCGGAAAAGAGGCCTTACGCGTTCAAAGCGTTAAGTTCAGCTATCATAAAACTTCTTAACTTTGTCCATACAGGTGAGATGACTAGTGAAATTGATTGGACAGAAAACCGTCTTTTGGGAAAATTAGATAAAAAACTAGGATACAATACAAACAGATTGAGTTGGTCGCGATCTTGTCAAACCTGTCTTTCCACTTTTAGACCCACCGCACTATAGAATTACTTATAAGAAAAGAAATTAGAGCACTGAATGAGAGATACTATTCTACCATCCCCACTACATTTGTACACGCAGCCTATGTAAGGAAGTGATGGACGATTTCTCAATTTCATATATCCCACACAACTACCATCCCATATACCACACGTGACAAATTTGCAGACTTGATTACGGAACTGCATAAAATCGTATGCAATGGGAAATAAAAGCAATGCCTACCACCCATCGATACCGCCGAATTCATCAAAGCAAATGACAATAAAACAACTCTGAGGAAAACAGTCTGTCATCTAAAACGTTTTCAGCAATGCTTCTCGGAGAAGCACAACGAAAATCGTACAGGTTGACGTTGCTATGATCACTCCGCACATTCCACAATTTCAAGAGTACTTGCACTCTTGATGAAAAATGTCAACTTTTACGACAGCGATAAACACATTAACCCTTTACCTAACGGAAAGGCCAAAACCGGTCAGCGCTATTCTCAAAAATCGCCAATTTATTTTCATTATTGTTTCATTTTTTCTCTCTAAAACATAGGTTATGACTCCTCATTGGAACGAGTGCGTCGAGCTCGTTCCAATGAGGGGTCATAACCTATGTTTATGAGACAAAAAATGAAAATAATAGTTATTCAAGAATGTTTGTTTTGCAAGTGTCGTCTGCTTTTCTTGTTAGGTAAAGGTTAACCCTACGAGTACGGGCCATGGTGTTGGTTTCTATGCTGTATACTTGTAGTATATACCGAAACATAACCCACAAAAACGGATTAGCACATTATGTTTCCGATCAGAACTACTGTTTAGAAGCTATAAAATTGTCGTATATAGCCTTGCTTGATCGAAGGATGAAATCGAGGCTCTGGGTGGGAGAAAAATGATTCATCAGGACCTGATGTGTGAGATGGAAAAATATAGGTCAATCCTCGTGTTTGGCCCCAAAATCTGCCCACTCGGGTTAGATTTTTCCATCTCACACATCAGGTCTTGATGGATTATATTATTTTCATTTATTTGGCTGGACAAGGCTTTGATTTTGCATCATTTTATTAAATCTCAAGTGTGAATGTTTGCCGTCCCGTCACGATCTGATTGAGAAAATATCTAGACAATTGTTCACTGCTCGGATTCGAACACGATTTTTATCCTCCAGGTGGCGAGCGGGGGATTTTTCTCGGGGCATTGTGCGAGGGAAATACTCCGCGCGGCCCACGAGAGGATAAAATAGAACTCGTATCCAGCAGTGAACTTTTGTATTTGTTTTATTTTCTCCTTGTTTGTTTTCCCAAAACATCCCCTAAAAGTTGATTCAACTCACGCGATTAGTAACAATAAAAAAAAAAATAAAAAAAATAGTTCGTCATCGCTGAGAATGGAATACGATGCTGGGAGTGGAGTACTATTTTCGGCGAGTGTGGCGGGAACACGATTTGTTTTGGGGGGAGAAGACCGAATGGAAATAGAATAAATCACGTTTGTGACACAGTCTTCTGGAACTAAAATACCATTTCGGTTAATCGTGGCGGTGATGGTAGTAGCATTGTAAGTCTACAACATTACTCCAACCACTACAACCGCAACCCCACAATATAACCTTAGATGCAGATGTGACGTTATGCACAAACAAATAAATAACATGAACCACTTGTGCTGCTGGTAAATGTACTTGCTGTTATTGTGGTAGTGTAAGTAGTAGTAGCAACGAATGGTAATTTCCTAGAGGTTACAAAAAAGTGAACAAAGATATACACAGAACAATAACACGTGCGTGTGAATAGATTAATCGATATGGCGCGAGTGCCGGCGTGGAAGGATGAAACGAGAGGCCACAGTTTTATCCTTCCGCGATGGCACACGTGCCATATCGATTAACCCATTCCCTAGTCGAAACAGGAACCTTCTTCGTTGCCTCAGGGCAAGGTCCGGAGGGGCCGAGTTAGGACTAACCACATACACACCCGAAGGGATATTGCAAACTTTTCTGCTTTTAGAGCGAATCTGAGGCATTTGTGGCTTGTGTAGCCACTACATTAGAGACCATTTTGGGGCTTTATGCTGTGTGAAACTTACATTACACCAAGGTGCTGGGAGCAGCAAAAATTGTAGATGGGTGGGGTCAGCCTCCATCCCACCCCACCCCACCCCACCGCACCGCCCACACCCCGTAACAACGCCACTACTTAGGTTTAAAAGGAGCCCACCAAGCAGATCAATAGTCAAACGACGATCAGAGGATTTGGGATACGAATGTCTCATTATTCTGTTTGGGGAAAATACCAACGATCATCTCATTAAGGGGAATAACTATGATGGTGTGTGTGTGTGGGGGGTGATACCACACCAAGGATTTTCCAGTCAGAACATTCTGTCTGGTTTGTAGTCTTAGATATCGATTCGTGCTTGCTAGTTATCACGTATTTGCTAACGACACTAGGTTTGCTACTTCGAATTATTTATTTATTTATTTATTTATTTATTTATTTATTTATTTATTTATTTATTTATTTATTTATTTATTGGTGTTTTAAGGTCACATACTTTTGCGCAATGGCTAATCATGACCCTGACAGTTTTACGGGTGGAGGAAGCCGGAGAACCCGGAGAGAACCACCGAGCAACGACGAGCAGCTGCCAGCTCCCCAACATCGTAACTCCGCACTGCAGCATAGGCAGGATTTGATTGGTTGAATACATGCGCACCATCTACGTGCAGTACGCCTTAGTACTCGACGTCATCGTGCCCCCATGTGGGCAATCGGGGTTAAGTGCCTTGTCCAAGGACACAACGCGGAAGTCCGAATCGATCGCTCAGATGGTCACCCATCCGAGGACTAACCGGGTTCGACGTTGCTTTACTTCGGTGATCTGACGAGAACCGGTTACTGCAACGCCACCGCGCCCCCGCTACTTGGAATTACGTCACACACGCAGTCGATGCCAAGCAAATGGAGGTCCATTACCGATTCCGTCAAAGCGTGATAAATTTTAATTCGAAACATGCGAATTAATTCTTTGCATGCTGCTGGCGGATATTCCTGGCCAGCACAGGGTTTCTCTTGTCTCTGAAATAAGTGTAATTTGTGCATATTTAATCATATTACCTCTCGGTAAATGGAAAGGATTTTTTCACCAATGATTTCTTGTGTTATATTTAGATTACTTTTTCATCAAATCTAGTCATGGCTGCTTTAAAACAGTCATGGCTAGATTTGATTAAACATATCTAGCAAATACTTAGCGGGTTAAGAGTTACATAAGAAGAAGCTGGAAAGTCCATGCATCACAATTCCCCACATTTTTTTTCTGGGTTTTTTAACTGACAAATATTCCAACTGCACCATCGAGGTTACAATTTTTCAGAGTTCATTGGGAAAAAGACAGGTGGAAATCATTTCAGATTTTTAAGCAGTTTAGCAATTAATGAATGCGCCGACGCGACGTCCATTTGTGAAGCATCTGGTTGTTCAAACTGAGGCTATGTCTTCCGTGAAGGAAGTGCATAAATAGAGGATGTCTAGTATTTTGAGTGGATACCGAAAATTATCTCATGAGTGATCGAGACAGATGTTTAGTTCTCGCGAGCGAATGTGCGAGCGAAAATAATCGTTTGTCTCGATCACAAGTGAGATAATTTTCGGTGTCCACTCAAAAACACTAGATTTTCTTTTTATTATACGCTTTTTGTAAGAATCCTATAATTCCACTCGTTTCAACCTTGAATTGACGCAGGAAAGTAAATAGTGCATTCAATCATTGAAACGCGGAAGTGATTTGATTGATACTCGGAACAGAGAGCGTCTTGTAATTTGATTGAGCTGGGGGGTTTCTAGTCCAAACATGACCTGAAAGTCCGTAATATAAGTTTTTGGTTTTGGAACTTCCTTTGAAAGGGCGTACCAGACCAAAAACTTATTTTACGGACTTCCAGGCCCTGTTTGGACTAGTGGGTTTCATGCATCAAAGTGAATACGTGTTGAATTATTGCTGAAAATGATCGGTGCCCACTCCAAAACACTAGATTTACTTTACATTATACGTTTTTAGAACAAATTGGTCATTGCCAGTGATAATTTGGCTCATATCCACCTTGAAGTAATGCTTTGAAAGCCGCCATTTTGATTGATACCATAACAGTGAAAATGTCTTCACAGTGGGGGATACGATTTCTATCTTTCCGCAATTTCTTCGATAATCTTTCATTTAGCGTATAATAAAATGGCATATTGGACAATGCCCTCAATGAGGACCTACTGTTGTTCTCAACCACTCAGTATCCTGTACTTCAGTGCAAGTCGAACGGGAGAACAAGGTGCAATCCTCCCTCTCTACGCCGAGATTAGGGCCGATTACGGAGGAGTCTGTGGTCAATCGTGATGCACCTGAACTGGGAAATTGGTCCAAATGACGCGTCACATTTACCTTGGAAATGTCTCACGCGTTTGCGTTTCTGAGACGTGATTCAGCCATTCCATAAAGTCACACCCAACATCGCGATTGGGGGCGAAAAGGAGCGGTCTGTCGCCGTTGATTTTCAAAAGGCTCAGTTTTGTTCACCAGACCAGTCACTGTAAAATGATGGAAGGTCAACATGCCAAAGCGTAAAAAGTATAAAATTCCAGGTAACTAATTTCCCGAAAAATACTTTGGCTAAAGAGCGATAGTCGCCCCACTTCTTATATATTACACTTTTGGGAGATTTCTTATATACTACTCAAAGTTTGCTAATCACCAAATATTTGACACATCATTGTGAAATTTGCTGGTGACATATTTGCGATATTTTTGATGGATATGATTGAGGAATGGATTGAGATGGTCCCCAGTGTTTACATTAGCTCTCTTGACAAGCAGACTTTTCGTGATAGTCATGGAAAGCATGTACCCCTTGATTTTCATGATGTTTTCGTGTACTGTCTACATGTACATGACATGTGTAGGGTATTCAATCTTCATTTCAACACAAACCCTTGTGATTTAATTATTGTATATGGCAAATGCAAATGTAAGAAGATATTTGTCTGAAGCGGAAATGTGGCGGGCTATAGGGATGGTGGAGCAAGGGGCTATCCATCGTCAAGTTGGTGAAGCCCTTGGTGTGCACCATACGGTGATCACCAGTGTCTGGGCAAGATTTCAGCCGTATGGCACACCAGTAAGACGGCATGCTGGTGGCAGAGACAGGGCAACATCTGCAGCTGAAGACCGTTTTTTGATCATTCATGCCCGTAGGAACCGCTTTGCCACGGCAACCCAGCTTCGCAATGACCTTCAGAATGCATCAGGGGTAAATGTTTCGACGTAGACTATCTGGGCAAAGTTTCACGAAGGTGGTCTCCGATCGAGAAGACCATGTATTCGCATTCCGCTGTCCCAGAACCACCACCAGGCACTATATGAATTGGCCATGGACTACGTTGGATGGACCAGAGAAGATTGGCAACTTGCCCTTTTTACAGATGAGTCAAGGTACTGCCAAGAGCACAGAGATAGGCGCTCTATGGTATGGAGAAGACCAGGAGAGCGATTCCATGCAGCCAACATTGCTGAGCATGATCACTATGGTGGAGGGACAAACGTGGTCTGGGCGGCATCAGCTGAGATGGACGTACAGAGCTTTGTGTCCTTGAACGTGGTACATTGACTGCACAACGGTATATTGATGAGATCATGGATGCCGATGTCAGGTTAAATGCGGGTGCAGTGGGTGATAGATTCATTCTGAGGGACGACAATGCCCGTCTGCATGTTGCCCGTGCTGTCGTGGAGTACCGACAGAGAGAGGGGATTGAGCGTATGGACTGGCCAGCAAGATCCCCTGACCTCAATCCAATCGAGCATGTCTGGAATGAGTTGCAGCTTGCAATTTCAGCCCATCCAGTCCAGCCAAGAAGTGTCCAGGAGCTTGTTGCCATGCTGGTCCAAGAATGGAACAACATCTCCCAAAGGAACCTGATTGGGAGCACGAGAAGGCGTTGTCAAGCTGTAATTAACAATAATGGGTCTCATACTCGATATTGAACCCATACCAGTTCGCTCGGTCTACTTTTTGACAAATTTGAAAAGTTTCCTTTTTTACCAATAATATCCATTTTCCATGGTTATCGTATTCAAAAGCTAAAAAATAATGTCAAACACAAACAAAATCTTAATTTCTGTACTTAAATCATCAAAGATATAATTAAATAAAAAATATATACACTTTTCATAACAATATTTCAACTAAAACGTAAGACAGGTAGTCGGATATACTTGGTGCTTAGCAAACTTTGAGTAGTATATATGATTTGTACTTACAACATGTCCGACAGTTAGCATTTCTCCCCTTTAGTGCAACAAAGGACCACGTTACATGCAAATGACGCCTTGTTGCACGCGAGGTACGGTTCATTCCTTAATCTATTAACAGCATTTTTGTAATGTGGAAATGGCAAGAGGTTTGGTGGTAGAGGCAGATGTACATGGAGGGTGGGAGGCTGCGGGACACGTGCCCCAACTTTCTTCTAGAGATAGCTGTGTCTCAGCGTAGTAATATCTTATCGCACAGTAATAGCTAGAATCGACTAAATACCTTGGCCTCGTCTTGTCATCTCAGAAAAAATGTAATATAGTCAGATTCCTCAATTAAATAACGCGTGTTTTTTTTTTTATCCAGGCCGCTTTATCAGGGTATGCATGTCTACTCCAGTACAGGGAACTGGCCCATCCCTCATGGAATTGGTAGAAACAAGAGAACCACTGTTTCTTCGGAAACTCCCGTTTCAAGTTTATTCATTTCCTGACATTTTTTTCTTTGTAGGTAACAACTATTTTTATTTAGAAACTACCCCATAATGTTTCGAAACCATCTGAACATACCCCCCCCCCCCATCCCCCTCAAACCTTCGAAAAAAGACACAAAGAGAGAGGGGAGTAGAGGTTTAGCTGGATAAAACAATCATTATCGTTACCCATATATATCCAAACGATGTAACCAACACCACCAAAGAGGCATGAAATCCCTCATGACTCAAATGAAGTCTCCTCCAATCTGTATTTTTCCTTTGAGCCCTGCTATCGTAATTGTACGAAGAATTAAGAGCAGGTGTTGTCCAGACATTTTTTATACCACAGTTATGGCCGAAGATTCACCGTATGATTTGTCTCTTCTTCGGCTGCTTAGTCCAAGGAAACTCAATATTTGGTGTTAAAAAACATAAACTTTTTTTCAAACCGCCGCTTTTCACGTCACGTCGGTGGGTACGAGGGTCCCCACTGTTACACAAATCATACAACACAGCAATTCCACCGGGGAGTATGCTCTGGCAGATGCATGGTGCTGTGTTCCCCGATAAAGACCTATTAAACAAATTTGGTACTGAGAAATTATTGTGATCACATGAAAACAAACAATATTTCAAAATGTTCTTAGCGAAATAAATGCTAGACTGAGCCATTTGTTTGCCTCACATGCATGTCAATGTAGCCTAGTACTGCTTCCGGTCACTAGTGTCCAGTTTTTTGTCAATCACCGATTTATGAAAAATGTTACCAGTCAAATCACTATTATTTAAATCTTAGCCGGTGTGACAGGAAAGATAGTCCGTAGGAACGTTAGTCCCTCTGGACTATTATTCCGTGGAATTATAGTCCTAGGTCTAACAATTATAATCCTAGGTCTAACATTTCTAGGAATAGTAGTCCAGGAATAGGGACCTAGGAGTTTTATCCTTTTATGCCAGTAGACACATATAACACATTGGAACTCAGGGGACGATTTTCAGCTATCGACAGCGATTCAAATTGTAATTACGTTGCACGATTTGTAGAAAATTCCAGTGAAATTTCGCTTCTATTTAAAAACTGTTGCTGCAGATGCGGATTACATAAAACAGGCGTGTAATAAAATTTATTCTTGTTTGCAATATCTTTGTCAATGTAGAATGAATGAGAATAAGGGATTTTGTTAACTAATTTTGGCCCCATGTCGGCCATTGGGGAAATTATTCCCAACACACCGACGTATCTGTAAACATCCAAAAAAGTTATGCATGCTCTCTGTTGATGCCTGTTTTATGTTGATGGCCGAACCACATCGCAAAGTCAATGAATTCGGCACCTGTGTTATCTTTTGGCCGTGATTAATTGTTTCCCTTTTCTCTCTTGCAATGCATTATCAGCCTCGCAACTACAAGATGTAATGATTTCTTTGGAGGATTTGCCGCGCAATTATCCAGATCCAATTATTTTTGCGCGCCGAAGGCGAGCAGGGACAGTGTGGGGCAAGCCCCTTTCGACCCTCTCTTGCTGTATAATTAATAGTTACTTTAGCTTTTGCACCATGTCTGAATTTGTTTAAAGGGGCAAGGGGCAAGGGACTAAGTTAGCGACGTCTGTGTTTCTGGCGGTTTTTGTTTGGAGGGTGTGATGGCGAGATCGTGGCAGTGGTTGGAGCGGTTGGACTGCTACAGGAACTGTCCGGCTGACATGGTAGGGTCCTTTCTACATCGTCCGGCGTTTGTTGTTTCTACTGTTTTTCAAAGAGTTTGGGCAGCTCTATTTCTCTTTTGGTTGTTTTTATCCGCTTGCAGTTTTTCTCTTGTGCCTCTGCCACGACTAGCTCGTGTTCTCTGTTCAGTCTATCCTTTCCTTCCTCGGTTGTCTCCCGGGGAGAGTTCCGGTTAGGAGAAGACGGTTCAGTAGGAGTTGGAGGCGTCTGATTGACTACTTCCGGAAATAATTCCTGCACCAAGGCAAGATCCCCCTTCTCCATCTCATTTTCCTAGGAACGGTGAGTTGGGCTGGAGACTGACCTAGTCCCTGGCGATCCGGCGTCCTCTGACCGCTCCCTTTGCGAGGAGTGTATCGGGCTGGACATTCGTCCGTTCAGGGGTGCAAGGTGTGGCCGTTCTGAAATCCTTCTCTTTTTTCTCCGACTTCTTCCTTTCCATAAACTCAGCCAGTCGAAAGGCATCACGGAGTCTGGCTGCTGGTCCCTTCCTTCACTTTCTTTTTTTTTTGTACTGTGGCTCTTGGATTCCGACGGTTAAATCTTTACCCAGCAAGTCCGAGTCACTTGGAGGGTTGTTAGTGTGTGTGTGTGTGTGTGTGTGGGGGGGGGGGGGGTCCTTCGCGAAATGTGCGACACTTCTCCAAGGATGCCGGTTCGGCTTCTTTTTCAAAATCCACTGTCAGGTGAATATTCCTCTTGCGCACCTGGATACTCTAAGTGGTAGAGAAAGGGTGGCCTTCATTCTGAGCAGCGTTTCTTGGATAACAATTGGAAGCTCCATTGTTCAGTGTTTACACATCAGAGTCTAAGGTGTGAAAAATGATGAATGATGCCGCGCAATTATACAGTACGTGGAGAGTGCATTGTTACTAAATCACCCACAGAGTGGAGTTATCACCCAAACTATAACTTTCAAATCTTATACATATGGACAAAAAACACAAGCAATGTTTCAGCCAATGGACCTCCGGGTTTAAGCCGGAGGTCCATTGGTTGAAACTCTGCCTGTACTTGTTATGCTTTGCGACAAATTTGCAATTATTGCTTGGGTGGAATCTCCACTCTGCGGGTGATTTAGTGATAATACACTCTCCATGTACTGTAGATAAAGGAGGTTTTTTGAAAGGTTTATTCCCTCAAAGGACGCCATGCGCTGTCAACACGTCACACTCTACAATCAATACACTACAGTGGCGACAGAAAAAAAACTCTTATATTTTAAGATTACTATCACATCCGACGTTCGAGTATCAGCGCACTGAGCAGGGCTGGGAGCAGTTAACGTTTCAAACGTTAACGTGTTAAATTGTTTTAACATAGTTAGAAATATTTTAACTAAGTTATTAACGTTTAACTTTGAAGTTTGTTAGGGTGCATCAGGAATAATTTTGTACTCATCGTGACTCATCTAATGTATATGTATAGGACATCTATTTTTTCGTCTCACTCAGTTAACTGAAACTGTGCCGCGTTGTCGAGAGATCTATATTAACCATTTGAATCCAGGCGGCCGCTCTCCCGGCCAGGAACATGACACTTCATAATGTCATTATATTATAGGATGGCTGTTCAGTAAATGTGCGAAGTAGACCAATCAGTATTTTCAACGTGCAGCCCCAAGGCTGCACGTTGAAAATATTGATTGGTCCTCCCCAAATAATGAATATGGACTCTTCTAATTGCTGCCATTGAACTGGGATGGGAGATACCACTGGAGTTAAAAGGGTTAATAGTGTACATAGATCGATCATATTCAATTTCATATCAGCAAAAATGGCCGGAATTGGTCTGTTATACTACAATTGTGTTCCTTTTAAAATTTAACGTCATTTAACACGTTCACGCAGAAATACGTAAAACGTTAACGTGTTAAGGGTAATTTTAACTCCTCCCAGCCCTGGCACTGAACACTTGGGAGTAGAATGTTGTGGGTTGAGTTGTGTCTTGGAGTGAGGCACTTACCATTCGATCGTTCATAAATGTTCTGTGCAACGTACGCCACGGGGTGTGAATTATTCTAAAATAAGGATCTAATGACGGAAAACTCTAAAACAGCATTTTTGATTTAACATCAACTGCTTTTTCAGTTACAGTTCTGTTGTCATAAAAGCGATCTTATCGATGCGATCGCTGAAGGTTGAGATTTTCCTAAATAAAATACTGCGAAATGAAATCCGTTTCCAGATAAACAAACGAAAATACGCCGACTTTGTTAATAATGGCATATCAGAGGTTCCAATCCACTTGGAGAGAGTTTCCTTCGGCACCAACTGCTTATTGAAATTATACTAAACCGCGCACACTACTTGGCCACCGACAGACCCCATAGTGCGTGGTTAAATCGGCATCGTTTTATTCACATCCGACACTTGCAACCAAATACAACGAAATGTATTACTTTTTTTCATTAAACCATGGGCCGATAAGATTACTTTTCGGGCTATGATAATGTTATGTTACAACTTCATGAAAGATAATGACATTAAATTTGTGGAGCAGACCATACAATATTTCCACCGTTCAGACACAATGCTACAGTTAAAACTAGAAGTCCTGTCATGAAATGGGCACAAATAGCATGTCGATCTGTGCGTTAATCTACGCGTTATGACCATAGTATGGCTGTCAAATTCTGTACATATGGCCTGTGCACAAGCAATGTTTCAGCCAATGGACCTCCGGGTAACCCGGAGGTCCATTGGCAGATACATTGCCTGTGTTTGCTATAAGTTACTAGGAGAACCTGTCGTGCTTTGGATGCCATTTGGTATGGCAATTGCGCGCTATTCCTATGCGCAACTAAACCTAGATAAGCGCACAGTTCGTGACATGACTTCTAGTTTTAACTGTACACTTATTATGTATTGGTCTGTCCTTTAAACAAGAAAATTAGGATCGTGATTGGTCCGTGGTTACAGCATTGGACTTTAAACCAGGTAACCTTTCACCTTACGTTTGTTTATTGGGTTTAGAAACACATTCAGCACCCTTAGTCACATCGTATCGGGCAGTTTTATGGATGGAGAAATTCGGGATACCCAGAGAGAAACACCGAGTATAGTTTTTTTCATTTTTTGTCTCAAAAATATAGGTTATGACCCCTCATTGGAACGAGCTCAACGTTGGCGACTTTTGAGAATAGTGCTGGCCGGTTTTGGCCGTTACGTTGGGTAAAGGGTTAAAGACACTTTCAACATCAAGGGTTATATCGAGTCGGACAGTTGTACGTGTGGAGGAAGACGAAGAAAACCACCGCTTACCGACGAGCAACTTTTAGAGTCTCCAACTTACTAACACTGCACAAACAGAACAAACAGCGGTTGAAGGCAAGTGTACCATCTGCGTGGGCAGTCGGGATTAACTGTCTTGCCAGGGATACGACTCAGTTATCGCCGGCCTGGATCGAATCATCGACTTTCGGTTCAATGTCCAATGCTCTAACCATTGCACCACCGCGCTCCAAATAGTCTTGTATAAAGGACAAATCAATATATAATCTCAAAATGTAGCATTATGGATGCACGTTGGAAATATTGAATTGTCTGCACCACAAATTTAATGCTAGTAACTTTCATGGACTGCAAGGTAAAATTATCATAACCCGAAAAATAATATTGCCGGTTTAAGGGTTTAATGAAAAACGTAATACGCTTTTTGTAGTTGATTGCAAGTGTCGGATGTGAATAGGATGCTGACCTATTAAGAGCATTGAGCGTATGGCCGACTGCTTGACATAAACATGTTATCAGTTCGAAAACAGCAAAGCAGATATTTCAGGAAATCAGTACTTAGTAATATTTGTTTTCCCGTTCAACTGAAGAGAAAGCTTAAGAACCTGTCCCAGTTTTACAAACGTTTTGCGCAAGGGGATGTTTCCACGGATGGTAATGTTTAAAAGAGAAATCTCTTATTCTCAGATGCGTCTCTCTCTTGCCTTGTCCGATTGGAATGGACATCCAAATGTTCGATGAAAGCTATTCAGTTAACTAATTAATTTAAGGGATATGGTGAACATAATTTGTTCACATACATTACTTTATTGCTATGCATTGGAGAGTTCAAGTTGGCAGTCCTCAATATATTGTAACAAATTCACATACACAAACTAGTTTGCTTCCAACTGAATTTGATGTAACAACACAGAGCGAGAAGCTTTCAAATAGCAGTTGTATCAAATTTCACTAAAGCATACATGTACAGTTAAAACTAGAAGTCCTGTCATGAAATGCGCACAAATAGTGTGACCGTAGTATGGCTATCGAATTCTGCGCACATGGCCTGTGCACGAGGAATGTTTCAGCCAATGGACCTCCGGGCATCCCGGAGGTCCATTGGCAGAAACATTGCCTGTGTTTGCTATGAGTAACCAGGAGAACCTGCCGTGCTTTGGGTGCCATTCGATATGGCAATTGCGCGCAATTCATACGCGTAATTGAGCCTAGATAAGCGCACATTTCGTGACAGAACTTCTAGTTTTAACTGTACACCCTAAAGTCAGTTGGGTTAAAATAAACCAAACTCAACTGGGTTGAGTGAATATGAACACATTTGGGTTCATATTCACCCAACCAAGCGGATTTGGGTTACTGTTTAACCCAATTGATTTTAGAGTGTAAGCTCAATAATTAAACAGGTTAACATTTTACTATGTTTGTTTATTGGGGTTTAACGACGACTTCCAGCGGCCATGGTCACATCATGTCGGATAAGATAACAGATGGAGGAATCCGAGATACCGGAAGTGGCCCACTGAGCAGCAGCGGGCAACTGTCACATTTTCTAACTAGCAACTCGCACTAGAGTTAGCAGCGATTGAAAGCAGGTGTACCTTCGACGTGCAATACACTTTAGTTCACAGCACAACAGTGCCTCAAGTGGGAAGTCGGGCATTAAGTGTCTTGCCCAGGGACACAACGCACTTACAGCCGGACAGGATCGAAAAATCCATCTGTCGGTTTCACTGGAGCCTAAACGTGCACTTCTAGATTTTAGCTAGTTAACTCTTTAACTAACGTAACTGCTATCTGGTCAGTGTTACTAGTAGAAATTGCCATTCAACTTCAGTTTGCGAAGACGCGATTATCTAAAATGTTACTATTTCGTTCATAGTCACAAAGTACAACAACGTCGATTGTGGGCACTTTACCTTTTCTTGGCACAGAACTACTGACGACCTTGACGGTGTGATTTTTCTGTATGTCTTTTCGGTGTTCTTATTGAAGGCTTTTCAATGAAATTCATAATTCAAACAAATACGGCGTGTTAGGTTTGAAACCTGCATCCCTCACAGGATATACGGCTACTGGTTGGTGAAAAGAATACTATTATTTGATCAGGGACATGGCTAAAGGTTTCCGATTGAGGGGTGTAGCAGAGTAATGGATTTCCAACTAAGGGGAGAGGACCGGGAGGGCGAAATCCCCCGGTCCCTCTCCCTTGTTGGAAATTCACTACCGAGAAATATTTTGAAAATGAAGCCCTGAAAGAGGAGCATAAAATTGATTCTAGTAACTGAAATGCCAACACATTTATGATGAGGTCAGAGGTCAACAAGTCCGTCTCTACTATAGGAATAAATTATTTCAGTGTTAAACCTACGGGAAAAATGTATCACCCTACTAGCAGCTGCTACCAGGTGAATAAAGCAAAAAATTATCAAAGACATTTATCGTTCGAATAAACGTCCATTTATAGGATAATATGCCAAACAAAATATGACAGGTTATTTTCTTACTCTGCAGAACTGAATTTTTTCTTCTTCAGTGTGGAGAGAAAATAAATTAATTATCCATGTATATTCCAGGGTGTATGGAAATTCACACTGGTCGAATAAACGTCCATGTATGGGATAATATGCCAAACAAAATATGACAGGTTATTTTCTTACTCTGCAGAACTGAATTTTTTCTTCTTCAATGTGGAGAGAAAATAAATTAATTATCCATGTATATTCCAGGGTGTATGGAAATTCACACTGGTTTAAATAAGAATACTCCCTCGGCTGCCGCTCAGGGCGTATTAGTTTTCGAACCAGTGCAAATGTCCATGCGCCGAAGGGTGTGTCATTTTTTAAACCAGTCTAAATTTCCAAACACCCTGGAGAATACATGGTTAACTAATATTATGGACAATGTTTGTATGGACATCTCCTGGGTAGACAGGTGCAAACAGCTCACGGTGCACGACACTAAGTCTACAACAGTTTCGTCCACACGAGAGTTCGTCTATACGACGGACTGTCGAAGCGACGCTTCCCACATACGGCTAATTGTCTAGGCGACAGATCGTCCATACGATTGTTTGTATAAAACATTAATTGTCTAATTACCAAATAGTTTATATTTAATAGCGTTGCACAATGAATTGTGCTCTTATTTCGATACACAGAAAAGCAACAAACGAATTGCCGCCATGCTTTCGCAGTGTGGCAGAAGAGACGTGTTGGACTTTTTAAGAGGCATAGCATACCTTACGATATCGAACATTCATTCCAATATTAGATTATATGCAGACGACACTTCGTTGTTTTTAATTGTTGAGGA
Organism: Pictodentalium vernedei; assembly: GCA_031216915.1. Taxonomy (NCBI): domain Eukaryota; kingdom Metazoa; phylum Mollusca; class Scaphopoda; order Dentaliida; family Dentaliidae; genus Pictodentalium; species Pictodentalium vernedei. The sequence goes on from CM062297.1 coordinate 174,118,846, forward strand.
TGCAAACTTGGCTGCAAACATTCTGAACGAAGATCTGAATAGTATTGGTGAATGGGCTAGTAAATGATAAGTTAACTTTAATCCACTAAAAACAGTTACGCTGTGCTTCTCTCTCAAGTAAATACTTATGATTCTGCAAATTACTTGTTCAGTGTTATTTTGTTTTGACTACATTTTACAAGAATATTGAATAGGTATCATAATAATAACATCACACCAATATGGATGTCATTGGAATTGGCTCACAGATCCAGCTCCGTTGATATCCACATTTTTATTATTTTCATTATATACAACTATTCTGTTTTTGTCCGTGGGGTTTTTAACAAGGTTCTTTTTTTCCAAAGTGAGTTTTTTTCCGTACACCGATTTTTAACATGCCGCACTGAGAAGACGCCAAGTCAACACTCTCTAAGTTTTCCTAAATTTCGTCTAAATCATGTAGACTAAGTGTCGTTTCGACATGGCATCGCATCGACTAAATGTCGTGTGGACTATCAGTCGCGTAGACAGAATGCCATATCGACGAACTGTCGTGCAGACGATTTTTCTATTGACGATCTGTCGTAGACCCAAATATTTTGACTTGTGTAGAAATAAGGACAGATGTTTGTCTTGAGTACACAGGTGGGAACGCAATTATCTTCTCCAGAGAGATGGACGACTATTTGCCAACTGTAGATGGGCGAACATATGTTTGTTTTATGTAGACAGGTGAAGGGATATTTGTCTGGCGTATATACGTGGACAGATATTTTCCTTGCATGGAGAGATGAACAGACATTTGTCTTAAGTAGACTGGTGAACAGATATTTGTCTGTTATGATAGGTCAATAAACATTTGTCTTTTGTAGGCAGGTGGTCAGGCATTTGTCTTTTGTAGACATCTGCGCAGACAGCTTGTCTTGAGTGGAGAGGCAGACAGATATTTGCCTTGTGTGAACAGATGGCAGAGAACTGTCTTGCATTGAAAGAAGGACGGATATTTACAATGTGTAGAACGGTGCACAGTTACTTGTCTCACAGGCGGACGGATATTAGTCATGCGCAGACAGGTTAGCAGATATTCTGTCTCGAGTGGACTGGTGGATAGATATTTGTCTTGTGTAGACAAGTGGACAGATACCTGTGTTGTACAGACAGGAGGACATACATATTTTTTTGTAGGCAAGTAGGCAGATATTTATCTTGTATCGGCTATGTGAACAAATATTTGTCTTGTGTGGACAGATCGTCAGAGATTTATCTTATTCAGACATGTGGGTGGGTATTTGCCTTCCAGCGACAGGTGGGCAGATATTTTTCTTATGCAGATGTAGACTGATATTTATCTTATGCAGACATGTGGACAGGTAACCAGCTGAACAGCGATTTGACCTGTGTAGACAGGTGGATAAATATAAGTAGTAAGGTTGGGCCTGGATGACCCCGTTCTGCGGAAGAGGGGTGGGGGAGAGGGGGAGAGGGGTGGATGACGTCATGTAATTAAAATGTTACGTAAGGTAATTAACATGACGTCACTTAATGAATATCTTTTTAATCACTTTAATAACTGTTGCTTAATTAAATTTAATAAATGACTGTTGCATAATTAATGTAATTAATGTAATTAATTAGTGTAATTAGGGTTAATTATAATAATTAGTATATTAATAAATGAATTAATAATGTTTACGTCGATTAGTACATATTTTTTTAAAGTCATAATTTGGGATAGATATTATTAGATAAAATATAATATATTTAAAAATAATATTGACGTATTGGACATATATATGAATGCTATCGACTGACCCTGACCTGGACACGTGTTAAGGTAAACAGTTCATTGCGTGTATTGGTGTCATTAAATCGATTTTTTCTTTACAAACGCCAACTACTATACGAGAGTGAAAGATGTTGATCACTAATTCCTATTGTTCAAAAGTTATGGGTGTAATAGAAACCTCATTAAATTAGTGGTCAACACGCGACCTTCTTCCAGACTGTGAGATTCAAATTTTAAAATTTCATCAATTTTTTAACTGTCCGATTTCTGCGTTTTGACTGGTTCTCAAAAATATCACAAGAGAAATCGCCATGAGACTACTGTACATGGGGGAGAGGCTGTATTTTATGCCCCAATACTTTCAAGAGATGAATTAACGGATCATCTGAAAACCCACCAAGAAGGTGCTTTGAACTGTCAATTTTGTGTCAGAAAAGCCAAGATGACAAGCATCGACTATACTTCCGTGAACAGCTATGAGCGAACCAAGAAGCAGCGAGTCAACGAAGAATTTGCATTAGCGTTAAAAAAGTGGTGGTCAGCGACGCTCCCCTTGAAGGAACAAGAAAAAAAACTTAAAGACTACCCTTTTGTTGAGGCTGCCAGTCGTCCTTTCGGGGAGATCCGTACAAAAATCGACCCAAACACTGGTTCGATCTTCCCGACCACATGCAGGAGGAAGCACGTTTAGGGCCAAGGTTGGAGATAGTCGACGAAGATTGGGAAAATGAATTCTTTACCTGGGCGGAGATGGGAGGAAAAAAATAGCTTTCTATGGAAAGCAATAAAACAGCCCTTTTCAGGGCCACCATAATCTTAAAAAAGAGTAGCTTTGTCACAAACACACACTTTTTCCCCTGTAACCCCTCACAATACCTAAAACTTTCATGAGCTCCCCTCCTCCAAATCACCCAATACCAAAATAACTTTTGGAAACCTCTCTCCCCCTCCCCACTCCTCACAAAAGCTAAAGTATCTTGAACCCCAGTCCAGTTCTCTAAATGTAATGGGCATGTCAGGCCCCAGATACCCCATCCCCACAATATTGAGTGATCAAATTATCCCGATTAGTCTCCTCTCATAACTTACCACACTCTTAACCCTTATTTACTATGATATTGTCCCCCAAATAAATAGCGTATATTCATTTAATATAATATATTAATAATTTTTGTTAAATAATTTATTCAACAAGGCACTTCTCGAAAAAACAAAATGGCGGATTAGTTTGACAGAAATATGTGTATCGATTTATTCATGAGTGTCTGTGGTGGTGTTCTTGGGCAAAACACATCATCCTTATTGCCCATGTGGGGGCACAGTGACGTTGTGCACTAAGGCATACTGCACGTCGGTGGAGCACCTATCTTTAACCATTGCTAACCCTGCTTGTGTGGAGTCTGTTGGGGAGCTGACAGTTGCTTGACATTTCTCGGTGGCTCTCTCTGGGTACTCCGGCTTCCTTCACCCATAAAACTGTCGTGATCATGATTAGCCATTGTGCAGAAATATGTGACCTTAAACGCCAATAAATAAATATACATAAATAGTGTCTGTCGGTTATCAAAACAGCCCTTAGGTGTTTAACAGTTAATTGTGGACCAGTGCATTTAAAAATGAAAAAATTGGGTGATAACACTACAGCCCGTGTTTAATCATAGAAAAATCACACCCACGCTATTACTCACCAGTAGGTTTTATTTTTTTAACGTTTACTGAAGAATAACCCACCCATCTAAGTAAAAGCATGGAAGAGCTACCATTATCTAATTACCCATGTGGGGTGGGGGTATGCAGTAACGTTGTGTACTATGGCGTACTATCTTCAGCCAATGATAACCCTGTGTAGAACTTTGACAGTTGTTTACCTCTGCACGATGGTTCCTTCCAGATTGCTCCAACTATTGTTAAATAAATTAAAACAACTACAATTCTATAATAACAGGTCAAGCCCCCCTTCGTTTTACATGTTTTATGAGGGGGAAAATCAGCAGTACTTTCAGCCCTCTCATTTTAATAGTTGAAAAACGCTGTTACTCCATCAAAAAAAAATGGTAAAAGGATACGCGATTCTGTATTAAGCACCCAAATGTGCAAAAACTTGGGAAAATATAACCCACCTAAAGCTGCACCAAAGCTACGTACACTATTCGAACTCCCGCATTTTGTCCTTGGGCAAGGTAATTTACCAAGATTATCCACATGCGGGCATGATGACGCCATGTACTAAGGTGCACTGCACGTCGATGATACAAATATTTTCAAACAATCTAACCCAACCTGTTTGACAGTGCGGATTTACGACGTTGGTGAGATGACAGTTACTCGTTGTTGCTTGATGGTTCTCTTCGGGCATTCCAGAGTCTACCCGTAAAATTGTCACGGTTATGATTAGCCATCGTGCATAAGACCTTAAACACCAATAAATAAATAATGATAATTCGGATTTTAAATCTATTAAGACCTGAATAATGTATGAATGTTATTTGATTTTAGCCAGTGGATTGACAACAACTTCTGAACTTCGAGCTGGAGAACTCTGTGTTTATTTAGAATAAACTGCGAATGTTTAATTATGACTTGAACTTGATATCCAGGTGTAATGAAATAGAGTATTTTCTGCAGACATTCTAAATAAACACAGCTGGTTTACAAACCTGTATGTTTTGGGGTTTTTTCAATTCAGTAAAAATATATGATAGTTACTGATGTAACACGCCGATTAGCATGTTTAATGAATCCAACTACGCCATTCCGACCGACCCTTTGCCCACCATGATCACAACAAATGTTTCAATTCTCTCGCTCCATCCTCACCAACCTATACAGTTCAGGTGGAAACTAATTGTGTTCAAGCTGTTATTTTTTCTAGGTTTTACCACCCCTTTACAGCACAAATCGAAATGAAATCTGATTCATTGAACCATACTGCAGCGTATGTGCTAAAACGATTATTTTTGTACAAAACTCAAGACCTTTCCCTCACAAATGCCTATATAAAAACAAGATAATACGCGAGAATGCGTTGTGTACCAGCTTTTTGTTGATAAAATATGTCATGACCACATTCCCCGAATATTATTAATGTACCTGCTTAATAACCGCCAATTTTTTTATCGCATCACAGCGTTTGAATAATTGCTTAAATTCCATAAACTATGTGTATTTCCTGAAGTTGGCAAATGTCAAGAAAGGCACTTTGTACTTTAGGAGACACCACAAATAAAAACAAAGAAAAAATCTGAGATATATTGCATTTATTTAAATATCGATATTAACCAGAGGTCAAAACTAGTCAAATTGATTAGTATTAAATTACAAATGAATATGAAATTTGCAGTAAAATGAACACCACCATATACGGCTATTCGGAATGAGACCCTATTGGTGTGAGTTTTTGCATTTTCTTCCATTTTCATGCTTATTGATCAGAGCTTCCACAAAGTCCATTCCACAATCGTAGTCTTTTCCAGGGGCTTTTCTTTAAAGGCTGGTCCATCGCAGCTTTGCTGAGATATTGTTTTCTGGAAGAAAAAAGTCCATATGTTCTTTATTTCTGATCAGACCCCTTGGGATATTTTGATCTTTAAGGATGTTTGCCAAAATTTTCCAGCCTGTCGGTTGAAAATCTTTTTTTTTTCACAGCAGATCATTTATTAGATCACACATATTGGAGCCCAAACTTGTAATGCCATTATACATGAGTCAATCTTTTTCATCCCATGATGAATTGGGTATATTCTTTATTATCTGGAGTAACAAAAGCGCCCTGCCCTTCATAGAATCGGGTATAATGGCTAACCAGTCCTGATGATTTTCCACTGAAAAACTGGTCTTTAAGGAGTGTGGTTTCTTTGCGTAAGATTGAATGGCGCTGAAAGATTGTCTTGTAGAGCAGCCCTTTCTCTTCAGAACTGGATGTTGAAGATTCGGTAATTGGTCTCATACCCTGGTCTATGGGCGGGACAGCTACAACATTTGGGGGTGTGCGCATTTCCTGCAACTGCTCACTCCCCCATGGTCCAATACACTGAATTCTGCTTGAGGGTAGGGTGGTTGAGTCATCTATAGGTTTTTCCATCAGTGATTCCCCCATCACTAGCGGTTTTACTGGCTCTAGCTTATTTGCAAGACCCAAAATATTTCCACTTGTTAATGCATTGTTCCAACTAAAGGCTGATTTCATATGCACTGGAGGATAGGGTAGCTGGTTACAGATAGATCTGGTTGTCAACTCGGCTGTATTTGGGTTCGCTCCACTTGCAGTTGTTTAAAATTTACATTTTTGTGTAATTTTCGTCTGTGTCGATAATAATGAGTTTTATGAGAGCAAGATTTTTGACACAATTCACAGATGTAGCGTGAATTCATCCCTTTTTAGAAACAAGTTAATAGAGTGGCAATACTGTTCCAATACTCTTCCATTTATATGTATGAATAGGATGGGCCCCACCCCAACCTGTCAATCACAGATTTTGTAATTATATACCAAGATAAGGGGGGGGGGGTGGTTCTACCCCAACCTGTTGATCATTGGTTACTTCAAATTCTCACACAGTGCATTGTGGGAAATTACAGTGATAGAGCTCTAGGGTAAAATAAGTTTTTGCTCAACTTCACACAAATTGATATAGTTTACTTCAAAAAAGAAACATCAAAGTCACATTCATGACAAGCCGAGGTAGTATATTTAAATTTGATTAAGCATTTTTTTAGTGACCATTTACTCCTACATGTTCACTAATTGGTCACTAATTGGTCACTAATTGGTCACTAATGGTCACTAATTGGTCACTAATTGGTAACTAACTGGCCACTAATTGGTCACTAGTTGGTCACTAATTGGTCACTAATTAATTGGTCACTAATTAGTGACCATTAGTGACCAATTAATTAGTGACCAATTAATTAGTGAACAATTAGTTACCAATTAGTGACCATTATTGACCAATTAGTGACCAGTTAGTGACCATTAGTGACCAATTAGTGGCCAGTTAGTTACCAATTAGTAACCAATTAATGACCATTAGTGACCAATTAGTGACCAAGTAGTGACCAATTAGTGAATATGTAGGAGTAAATGGTCACTAAAAAAATGCTTAATCAAATTTAAATCACTAAAAACCATTTCATCAAATTGTAAAATCACTAGAAACCATTTCATCGAATTGTAAAATCACTAAAAACCATTTCATCGAATTGTAAAATCACTAAAAAAACATTTCATTGAATTGTAAAATCAGTGATCACTCATTATCTGATTAAAGGGATTATCTGATTAAACAGTGTGGAGTGGGTGGTTCAGATATAGTACCTCGGCTTGTCATGAATGTGACTTTGATGTTTCTTTTTTGAAGTAATCTATATCAATTTGTGTGAAGTTGAGCAAAAACTTATTTTACCCCAGAGCTCTATCACTGTAATTTCCCACAATGCACTGTGTGAGAATTTGAAGTAACCAATGATTAACAGGTTGGGGTAGAACCCCCCCCCCCCCCCACCCCCTTATCTTGGTATATAATTACCCAATCAGCGATTGACAGGTTAGGGTGGAGCCCATCCTATTCATACATATAAATGGAAGAGTATTGGAACAGTATTGCCACTCTATTAACTCGTTTCTGAAAAGGATGAATTACGCTACATCTGTGAATTGTGTCAAAAATCTTACTCTCATCAAACTCATTATTATCGACACAGACGAAAAATACAAAGATGTAAATTTTAAATGATCTGCAAGTGGAACAAAGCAAATACAGCCGAGTTAACAACCAGATCTATCTGTAACCAGCTACCCTATCCTCCAGTGCATATGAAATCAGCCTTTAGTTGGAACAATGCATTAACAAGTGGAAATATTTTGGGGCTTGCAAATAAGCTAGAGCCAGTAAAACCGCTAGTGATGGGGGAATCACTGAGGGAAAAACCTATAGATGACTCAACCAGCCTACCCTCAAGCAGAATTCAGTGTATTGAACCATGGGGGAGTGAACAGTTGCAGGAAATACGCACACCCCCGAATGTTGTAGCTGTCCCATGCATAGACCAGGGTATGAGACCAATTTCTGAATCTTCAGCATCCAGTTCTGAAGAGAAAGGGCTGCTCTACAAGAAATCTTTCAGTGCCATTCAAACTTACGCAAAGAAAACACCAAACCACACTCCTTAATGACCAGTTTTTTCAGTGGAAAATCTACCGGACAGGTTAGCTGTTATACCCGATTCTATGAAGTGCAGGGCACTTTTGTTACTCTAGATAATAAAGAATATACCCGATTTATCCTGGGATGAGAAAGATTGACTCATGTATAACGGCATTACAATTTCGGGCTCCAATATGTGTGATCTAATAAATGATCTGGTGAGAAAAAGAAAAGATTTTCAACCGACAGGCTGGAAAATTTTGGCAAACATCCTTAAAGATCAAAATATCCCAAGAGGTCTGATTGGAAATAAAGAAGTATGGACTTTTTGCTTCCAGAAAACAATATCTCTGCAAAGCTGCGATGGATCAACCTTTAAAGAAAAGCCCCTGGAAAAGACTACGATTGTGGAATGGACTTTGTGGAAGCTCTAATCAATAAGCATGAAAATGGACGAAAAAGCGAAAACTCACACCAATAGGGTGTCATTCCAAATAGCCGTATATGGCGGTGTTCATTTTACTGCAAATTTCATATTCATTTGTATTTTAATACTAATCAATTTGACTAGTTTTGACCTCTGGTTAATATTGATATTTCAATTAACGCAATATGTCTCAGATTTGTTCTTTGTTTTTATTTGTGGTGTCTCCTAAATTACAGATTGCGTTTCTTGACATTCGCCAAGTTCAGAAAATACACATAAGTTATGGAATTTAAGCAATTATTCAAATGCTGTGATCCGATAAAAATTTGGCTGTTATTAAGTGGGTACATTAATAATATTCAGGGAATGTGGTCATGACATATTTTATCAACAAAAAGCTGGTACACAATGCATTCTCGTGTATTATCTTGTTTTTATATAGGCATTTGTGAGGGAAAGGTCTTGAGTTTTGTACAAAAATAATCGTTTTAGCACATCTGCTGCAGTATGGTTCAATGAATCAGATTTCATTTCGATTTGCACTGTAAGGGGGTGATAAAACCTAGAAAAAACAACAGCTTGAATGCAATTAGTTTCCACCTGCTCTGTATCGGTTGGTGAGGACAGAGCAAGAGAATTCAAATGTTTGTTGTGATCATGGTGGACAAAGGGTCAGTCAGGCTGCCATAGTTAGATTCATTAAACATGCTAATTGGCGTGTTACATCAGTAACTATCATATATTTTTACTCAATTGAAAAAAAAAAGTATACAGGTCTGTAAACCAGCTGTGTTTATTTAGAATGTCTGCAGAAAATACTCTATTTCATTACACCCGGACATCAAGTTCAAGTTATAATTAAACGTTCGCAGTTTATTCTAAATAAACACGGAGTTCTCCAGCTCGAAGTCCAGAAGTCATTGTCAATCCACTGACTAAAATCAAATAACATTCATAAATTATTCAGGTCTTAATAGATTTAAAATCCTAATTATCATTATTTATTTATTGGTGTTTAAGGTCATATACTTATGCACGATGGCTAATCATAACCGTGACAATTTTATGGGTAGACTCCGGAATGCCCGAAGAGAACCATCAAGCAACGGTGAGTAACTGTCATCTCACCAACGTTGTAAATCCACACTGTCACACAGGTTGGGTTAGATTGCTCGAAAATATGTGTATCATTGATGTGCAGTGCACCTTATACATGGCGTCACCATGCCCCCATGTGGATAATTGGGGTAAATTACCTTGCACAAGGACACAATGCGGGAGTTTGAATAGTGTACGTAGCTTTGGTGCAGCTTTAGGTGGGTTATATTTTCCCAAGTTTTTGCACGTTTGGGTGGTTAATGCAGAATCACGTATCCTTTTACCATTTTGTTTTTGATGGAGTAACAGTGTTTTTCAACTATTAAAATGAGGGGGGTGAAAGTACTGTTGATTTCCCTCCTCATAAAACATGTAAAATGAAGGGGGCTTGACCTGTTATTATAGAATTGTAGTTTTTTCATTTATTTAACGATAGTTGGCACAATCTGGAAACAACCATCGTGCAGACGTAAACAACTGTCGAAGTTCTACACAGGGTTATCACTGGCTGAAGGTAGTATGCCATGGTACACAACGTTACCGCCCACCCCCACCCCACATGGGTAATTAGATAATGGTAGCTCTTTCATGCTTTTACTTAGATGGGTGGTTTATTCTTCAGTAAACGTTCAAAAAAGAAAACATACGGGTTAGTAATAGTGCGGTGTGATTTTTCTATGATTAAAAGCAGGCCGTAGTGTTATCACCCAATTTTTTCATTTTTAAATGCACTGGTCCACAATTAACTGGTAAACACCTAAGGGCTGTTTTGATAACCGACAGACAATATTTATTTATATTTATTTATTGGTGTTTAAGGTCGCATATTTCTGCACAATGGCTAATCATGACCACGGCAGTTTTACAGATGGAGGAAGCTGTAGTACCCGGAGAGAGCCACCGAGCAATGGCAAGCAACTGTCATCTCCCCAACAGACTAACTCCACACAAGCAGGGTTACCAATGGTTGAAGATAGGTGCTCCATCGACGTGCAGCATGCCATAGTGCACAGCATCAACATGCCCCACATGGTCAATGGGGATGATGTTTCTTGCCCAAGGACACAACCGACAGACACTCATGAATAAATCGATGCATGTATTTCTGTCAAACTAATCTGCCATTTTGTTTTTTCGAGAAGTGTCTTGTGGAATAAAGTATTTAACGAAAATGATTAATATATTATATTAAATGAATATACGCTATTTATTAGGGGGACAATCTCATAGTAAATAAGGGTTAAGAGTGTGGTAAGTTATGAGAGGAGACTAATCGGGGTAATTTGCTTGCTCAAAATTGTGGGAACAGGGTATCTGGGGCCTGACATACCCATTACATTTAGAGAACTGGAATTGGGGTTCGAGATACTTAAGCTATTGTGAGGGGTGGGGAGGGGAGAGAGGTTTCCAAAAGTTTTTTGGTATTGGATGACCTGGAGGAGGAGAGTTCATGAAAGTTTTACGTATTGTGAGGGGTTACAGGGGTGTGGCGGTGAGAGCGTGGGATAATGGAGGTATCTGATTGGTTGAAAAACTGTTTGTTTGTGACAAAGAAACTCTTTTCAAGATTATGGTGGCCCTGAAAAGGCCGTTTTTTTTTTTTGCTTTCCATAGAAAGCTATTTTTCCTCCCATCTCCGCCTCGGTGAAGAACTCATTTTCCCAATCTTCGTCGACTGTTACCAGTGTCTTCAACCTTGGCCCTAAAAGTGCTTCCTCCTGCATGTGTACAGAAAGATCGAACCAGTGTTTGTGTCAATTTTTGTACTGGATCTCCCCGAAAGGACGTCTGGCAGCCTCAACAAAAGGGAAGTCTTTAAATTTCTTTTCTTGTTCCTTCATGGGGAGCGTCGCTGACCACTACTTTTTTAACGCTAATGCAAATTCTATCATTGGCTCACTGCTTCTTGGTTCGTTCATAGCTGTTCACGGAAGTATAGTCGATGCTTGTCATCTTGGCTTTTCTGACACAAAATTGACAGTTCAAAGCACCTTCTTGGTGGGTTTTCAGATGATCCATTAATTCATGTCTTGAAAGTATTGGGGCATAAAATAAAGCCTCTTCCCCTTGTACAGTAGTCTCATGGGAACCAGTCAAAACGCCGAAATCAGACCATTATAAAATCGATGAAATTTTAAAATTTAAATCTCACAGTCTGGAAGAAGATCGCGTGTTATCCGCTAATTTAATGAGATTTTTATTACACCCATAACTTTTGAACAAGAGGAATTAGTGATCCACATCTGTCACTCTCGTATAGTAGTTGGCGTTTGAAAAGAAAAAATTGATTTAATGACACCAATACATGCAATGAAATGTTTACCTTAGCACATGTCCAGGTCAGGGTCAGTCGATAGCATTCATATATATGTCCAATAGTCGGTGCACTTTAATATTATTTTTAACTATATTATTTTTAAATTATTATTTTTTATCTAACAATATCTATCCCAAATTATGACTTTAAAAAAAAAATATGTACTAATCGACATAAACATTATGAATTCATTTATTAATATACTAATTATTATAATTAACCCTTATTACACTCATTAATTACATTAATTATGCAACAGTCATTAATTAAATTTAATTAAGCAACAGTTATTAAAGTGATTAAAAAAACTATTCATTAATTAAGTGACGTCATGTTAAGTACCTTACATAACATTATAATTGCATGACGTTATCCACCCATCTCCCCCTCTCCCCACCCCTCTCCCTCAGAACTGGGTCATCCAGTCCCAACCATACTACTAATATAGAACAAACGTAGTGTTTTCAAGCAAAAAAAATATTTTATGAATGGGATTAAGAATGAAACCGACGAGCCTCTGGCGAGTCGGTTTCATTCTTAATTCTACGAGTAGAATAATTTTTTTACTTGAAAACACTATACCTATACGTTTATTTTGTTTATCCCATAAATCTTCTACAGGACAGTCGCGGCAAAATCGTGCTATAATTCGCTACAAAACACAGCGAGAAGTGAGGAGCACATAGGTCCAATTCGATCGACCAGCAAAATTGGAAAAATAAACAAGGCGCAGTAACACACTTTTGTTTAAAAATTATTCCATTACAAACGTGAGCTAAACTTGCAAAAATAATTTATTATATGAGCAGTGTGTTGTGGTTTCAACTGGCATTGTGTAATACTTTCAAAAAGATCAACAATCGAACTATTAATTATGCTAGACAAATGTGGTAGAGGCCAGAGGTCAACAAGTCCGTCGCTACTAGGGGAATAAATTATTTCAGTGTTAAACCTATGGGGAAAATTTATCACCCTACTAGGTGAATAGAGCAAATATTTATCCAAGGCCTTTATTGTTCAAATAAACGGCCATTTATGGGATAAAAATGTGTATTAAGTAGACAGGTGGACAAATATCCACACATTTGTATATTGCAGACAGTTGGATGGATATTTATCTTGAGGGAATAGATGCGAGTTTGCGTCCAAAGTTCTCGACATTCATAATTCATTTTTTACTAAAAAACATAGTTTATGACCTCTCTTTGAAACGAGTTCATAGAGCTCGTTCCAATGAGAGGTCATAGGCTATATTGCTTAGGCAAAAATGATTTTCTTTGTTATTCAAGAACTACTTTCCAAACTGTCGGCAAATATTGGTATTAGGTAAAGGGTTAATATTATCTTTAACCCTTTTCCTAACATGAAAAGCAGACGACACTTGCAAAACATATTCTTGAATGACTAATTTTTTTTCATTTCTTGTCTCAAAAACATAGGTTATGACCCCCCCATTGGAACGAGCTCGACAAGTTCGTTCCAACGAGGGTCATAATGAATATTTTTGAGACAAAAAATGAAAACATAATGAAAATTAATTGGCGATTTTTGAGAACAGCGCTGGCCGGTTTTGACCGTTACCTTGGGTGAAGGGTTAACACGAATGTTCTCTTTGTTCTATAAAGATTTAGTGACACTTTCAACAGACAGAGTCACATTGTGTCGGACAGTTTTACGGACGGAAGAAATGACAGAGTTACAATACTTCATATAATCTTTTTCTACTTTTCTGAAGTTGTTCACCGTTATTTTTTTTTCAAATTTACGCACTCAATGCCAGAAATGTCAATTTACGTTCTTTTCTATATCTTTCATTTCCAACCCCATTTCAGCCTCAGCTTTTCGGAATTTTGGGACTGCAATCTCCACACTAAACATATCTTGTTGCCGGCCTGTGTCGTCCTATGAAATTCTCAAAGTTATACCCAACTCCGAGGTGAAGTCAAAGGGGAGGGGTGGTCATGTGGTTCAAAGTTAAAGCACGTGGGTTTTTTTCTATACTATCGTGTAGAGCTAAACAAATTAGAGATAGCTGTATTGTTTTTTTTTTTTGTTGTTTTGTTTTTTTTGACCTCATTTTGACGTTCTTACGACACTTCAAGGTTTACCCTATTTCTGACCCTATTTCTGATATATTTCATTAAAAACGAGCAACAGGGTATGTTTTATTGAACGGCTTAGTATGTTTAAACGCGACCCCCCCCCACCCCCACCCCAACCCACCCCATACGTTGTTGGGGCGTTCAGCGTTGGATGGTGCTATGTTCGATGACTTCAGAAGCTTCACTTTGCGATTTCATAGCCATCTTGTTTCTCCCCCTTCATCTTCAATTTAGGACACTTCCCTTTAAGCCTTTACCTAACACGAAAAGCAGACGACACTTGCAAACAAAATTATTGAAGAGCTCGTTCCAAAGAGGGGTCATAACCTATGTTTTTGAGACAAAAAATGAAAATTAATTGGCGATTTTTTGTGAATAGCGCTGGCCGGTTTTTACCCTTACGTTGGGTAAAGGGTTAAGCTATCGTCTCGATATTTTGTACATTTAAACTCCCTTATACCAAGAACTTCTCCAAGGCTGTGATTTTGGATATCGATCCTTTATTAAAAACAGCGCACAATTTAGCGGTTTTTTGTCAACATTTAACACCCACACCAATATCAAGCCTCCCTCTTTCAAACATTGGATACCCTACCTCCAACAAAAAACATATCTTAAAATGTGAATCGACTTGGAAAGTTCCCATCGGTTATGGCCTATATTTTGGGTGACCCTTTTCACACAAAGTCACTAAAGTTTAAATTACGTCCGACTTTCCTGGAATTTTAGTATGTTGTAGAGTTCCAAAATTTTGTTTTCATTTTACGTCACTTTCGACGTTTTATGTCATATTGGTGTTCTGATGCAACCTATCCCCATTGCGATACGCTTACCCATCAGCCTGCCAAATGTAGCAATAAATTTAAATCACCGCTTGCAAAAGTAATAATTTCGGAATGTATTGTAATGGAAACTTACAACATTTTCTCTTTAAATTTGAAGGGAAGGAGAACACAGAAAACTCTCTATAGATCTTGTCCACTTGAAAACTTTCTAACACACTGACTTTTCACACAGTTAATCAATGGGACCTTTTCCAGTTGAGTGCACTCTATTCATTACATGACACAATAATGTTCACTTGGAGTCACTATACAGCTGTGTTCCAAATTAATACAGCTGTCACCAAAACAACCCCCAATATCCTCCGGGGGGAGGCGAAATGTTAAATCAGTCGAACTTTGTACACTTATATACATCACAGTAATGTACTTATTCAATTACTGATCGACAAATAAATCGGTTATTCTTTCTGATGCCTCAAGCGCAGCTTTACGCTTTGGACGACATGAAAGATGGTCTGAATTCGACACATTTGAAGTTTCCTCTGACACTGTATCAGTTTGTATATCCGCTTGAATTTCCAGTGGAAACAGTTTGATAATTGGACGATTCGCAACGCCATTGTTTGTGCGTAATGTTACTGATCGCACATGACCATCTTTCCCTACATGTAAATCGGTAACTATTCCAAGTTTCCATCTAAGACGTGGACACTCATCGTGAATTTGAACAACATCACCAATTTTGACTGCAGTCGATAGATCTTTGTGTTTATTATAACGCTCCCTCAATGAAAGCAGATAATCATGTTTCCATCTTGACCGAATATTACTTAGAATTCTGTCAAGAAATTTTGCTCTCCGAATGAGACCATTGTTGCTAAGAAAGTCAGGATCAGTCAGTTCATCGTCATCATTTTGGACATGTGGAAGGTTCAACAGATTCCTCCCGAGAATCAAAGAAGATGGTGTTATGGGATTCATGTCTCTAATATCCGATGACATAAATGTCAATGGTCTATCATTGATAGATGCTTCAATTTCAGTAACAACAGTCATAAGCTCACTGTAAGTGACACATTTGCAACCTAGAATCTTCTTTAATGAAGTCTTAGTAATTCCAACAAGTCTTTCCCAGAAGCCACCATACCATGGTGCACGTTTAGGAATGAACGACCACTTTATATTTCTATCACTCAGTTCCCTATTTACTTGTGGATTGGACATTAACACCTTTAAAAATTTTGCGGCAGCAGTAAATGTCCTTGCATTGTCAGAAATAACTTTCGCGGGAAGACCACGTCTTGCGACAAAGCGTCGAAAACAGTTTATAAATGTTTGAGCTGTCAAATCAGGAATCACTTCAAGGTGTACAACACGAGTTACTGTACATGTAAATAGACAAATATAAGCTTTGTATGGCGAGTCACAAATGTTTAAGGGTCCAGCAAAATCTACTCCCGTTATACTAAAGGGTGTGGTTTCACTCACTCTGTCCTTTGGCAGATGTGGTGGCATGGGTGCTATATATGGTTTCCCAATAACCTTTATACACTGTATACATTCCCTAAGAACTCGTTTAACAACCTGTCGAATGCGTGGAATCCAAAATTTCTGGCGAATATTTGACACAGTTTGATTTACACCTGCATGAAGGCTCAATGTATGAAAATATCTGATGATTAAAATTGTTAGATGATGATTTGTTGGTAACAAGACTGGAAATTTTGTTGAATAACTAATGTCAGCATTTCCAATGCGACCACGAGTACGAATCACACTGGTGTCATCCACAAATAACTGAAGTTGAGTGATCATAGGTTGTGAACGAGTTGAAGTGTTATTTTTTAGAATATCATAAATATTTGCATACACATCGCTTTGTGACTGTTTTATAAGATACAGTTCAGCACTGTTGAGTTCACTGATTGTTAAAGGACCCAGTGTACGAGCAGATTGTTGTGTTCGTATATTGGAAACAAACCTAAGAACATATGCAGTTATGCTTCTCAGTTTAAGAAATGAAGAGAACTTTGATTCATTAATCACATGCTCAGATAAGCTGTTATGTTGAAGAATTAGAGTCTTTTTTTTATCATAAGTGACTGTGTAATGTCATTAACGAGTTTGTTGTCAACATCTTCTAGATCAGTAACCTTTGACAATTTTGGCCACTGTTCACCGCTGCACAGCCATTTTGGGCCATTCCACCACAAAGAATTATCAAACAATGTTTCAGCTGAACATCCCCTGCTTAACAAATCTGCTGGATTATCAGCAGAAGAACAGTGATGCCAACTATGTTTATATGCATTTGTTAGTGATTTTATTTCAGTTACCCTATTGGATACGAACATTGGTAACTTTTTCACTGAATTTAGCCAGTAAAGTACGATTGTACTATCAGTCCAAAAATGAATGTTCATTAAATTTGTGCAGTCAAAACTCTCCCGAATATGTGAAGCTAGGCGAGTGCCTATTAGAGCTCCCATGAGTTCTAGTTGTGGCACTGTCAATGTTTTTATGGGAGCTATTCTGCTTTTGGCCATTATGAATTGTGGTATAGATGTCCCATCAAATTTTATGTATGCTACAGTTCCATATGCTCTTGTACTTGCATCTGTAAACACATGCAACTCTAACTTATTCAATGTTTTGTTTCCACAATTCATTGAACGTGTGAAAGTAAATTTTGAAGCTTGTTGTATATCATTGCTGATGAAGTTCCACTCATTTGATAAATCATGAGATAGGGGTTCATCCCAATCTAAAGTTTCGGACCAAAGTTTTTGTATGAAAAGTTTTGCTACAACTGTCACAGGAGCAATGAAACCTAAAGGGTCAAACACACTGCATGTGTCACTCAGAATTTCTCTTTTAGTAGTTAACATGCCACTCTTCATAGATTTCATAGGAAATTCAACAGTGTCATTTTTGGTGTTCCATTTCAGTCCTAAAACTGAAACAGTTGTGTCCAAATTCAAAACATTGTCACGGTTTGCAGTGATACACAGTTCATTGGAGTTTGATGACCACGAACGAACATTGAAGTTACCCTTCAGCATGACAGCACGAGTCTGTTTATAGTATTCAACCAGTTCACATTCAGTTCGAAGACTAGATAAAAAATTGTCAACATAAACATTTTGTAACAAATGCCGAGACACACCGGACGGACTTGTCAACAGGTGCTTTAGAATAGTTGCATTCAAGATGAAAGGTGAAGATTTGGCTCCAAATAATACAACATTGAAACGATAAGTATCAAAGTCAGAACTTGGATTGTTGGGATCAGATAACCACAAAAAACGTGTAAAGTCTTTGTCTTGATTGGCTAGTCTTACGTGCAAGAAAGCTTTCTCCCCATCAGAAACAACAGGATATTTATACAGTCTGAATCTTATGAGTATAGAAAAAATGTCATTTTGTAGAGCAGGACCTGCAAGCAAACAATCATTGAGACTAGGAGAAAATTTATCACGTTTGCAACTACAGTCATATACTATCCGCATAGGTGTTGTAGAAGATTCTTTAAACACAGGATGATGGGGTATGTAATGACATTTCCCTGATACATCAGAATTGTCATTTTCACGATCAACTATTTCAATAAATCCTCTGGATAATTGTTCTTTTATGAGTTTATCATATGTCGCCAGAAGCGTAGGCTGTTTTGCAAGCCGATGTGCCATAGATCTTGTTCTAGCACATGCAATTGTAAAGTTTGTAGGTAAAGCATTATGTTCATTACACCAAGGTAATGGAGCAACATATGATATGCCATCATGCACAATAGCATTACAGTACGTTTCTAACAACTCACTAGAGTCTTTCGATTCAACTGGAGGCTCTATTCCCATGGATTCTAAGTTCCAGAACTTTTCCAAATCAGAATCTTCGATGCAGTGGTCTGTGAAAATGTTCAATATGTTTGCTTGAGCATTCAATGTATTGTTTGCTTCAAGTGGTCCAGCAAGCAAGTAGCCCAGTTTAGATTGTACAGCGATTGGACCAGTTTCTCCACGAATTTGGGTTCCCTCCACTATATTATAATATTGATCCGCACCAACAAGTATATCAATGATAAATGATGAAACATTAGCAACTGGATGAGCTAATTTGAGTCCAGATAAATGAGGATACTTTGAAACTTCACTATAGATACTGATGTTCATTGGCGTAGAGATCTGTGGAACAACTAGTAATTTAAGTTCAATTGTTTCATTGTCACATAGTAAGTCAAGTTTCACTACATCGAGAAATCTTGTGTGATGTTTTTCTGCACCAAATGCTGATAGATTTATCTCCCTTTTGTCCATGGGTACAAGTTGAAGTTTATCAGCACATCTTTGTGAAATGAATGAACAATGGGATCCATCATCAAATAGCATGTTTGCGCTGATGGAACACAGAGGAGAACTAATCTCAGCAACTGCAGTTTTTAGTAATGATGAAGAAAATGACACAGTGTTATGACTTGGAATGTCATTCACCTTTCGAACATTTAGAACTGAATTAATGTTTGATGAATTGACATTGCAATGAAAGGACATATGTGGCTCTGAACTTTGTTCTGAACTTACTACCATTGGAGAGGCAGTTTCTGCTTGTTCTGACTGATGTTGAGTACTTGCAGGTTTATTTGGATCACACAAACTCGTATGGTGTTTACGTTTACAGCTTCGACATCTGAATTTAGATATACACTCAGAAGCCCTATGAGTGTTTGACAGACAGTTAAAACACAGATTCTTTTGACGAACAATACTAAGTCGATCATTTAATTCATTCACAGTGGGACACGATAATGACTGATGTGTTTGGCTTGTACAGTAAACACAGTTTGCGAGTTTAATCTTCATGTTCGTTTGACGCTCAGTAGCAGGTTGTAACAAATTTCCAGAAGCATTCGTTATCATTGTTGCTACAGTAGGTTCGAGAAAGTGTTCATCTTCACCGACTTCAAGAATTTCCACTTCTAATCTCAAGAATTCACGAATTTCTCTTAAACTGAAGTGTTTGTTACCATGCTGACGAACAATGTTGCCCCGAACTGTAGATGGCAATTTCTGCATAATCAATGATGATAACATGTCACTGTATGAGAGCTCCTCATCTTGCATCGCATCTAGTGATCTCACATGAGATTCAAGTTCATCGCGGAACTTGGTTAAACTATGAATATTGTTCTGTGGAGGATGCAATGACGTTAATGCATGGAGATGTGCATTTATTATTTTGTGTTTTTGACCATAACATTGTTGTAAGATGTCAACAGCTTGTGTGTAATTATCATTTGTAAGTGTTAAGCCATTGATACATGACAAGGCTTGCCCTTTCAATACAGAACGAAGATGCTGAAATGTTTGTACTGGAAGTAGTTCAGAATCTGGTACAGAATGAATTGCCGCAATAAAAGAGTCCCAGAATGTTTGCCATTCCATAATTTCTCCACTGAAGCTTGGAAGAACCTGTTTTGGAAGTTTAGCATGTTTGGAAGAGAGTTTAACATCGTGAACTGAATTTATGTCTACTTTTTGGCGAGTTTTTGCATTATCGCGGATGGCCATTTGATACGTCAGTTGAGCTCTCTCTATTTTTCGCATGTTATCATCAGCCGCATCTGCTTCCAGTTTGAACTGATCATCATCAGTGATCTGTGATAATATTGAGTCATTTAAGCTTGATAATGTATCTGCACGTTTTTCTATCTGTGACACTAAAATTTGTAAATCTTTGTAATCAGGAGTTGTCTGCTCAAGAAGTATGTCAGCTTCATTAATAATTCTTGTAACATGTCCTTTGATGGCTGTCCTTTTTCTTGTAAGTGTGGCAAATTCTTTAGAATCTTCCTTATTCATCTTAAGTTGCTTCGAGGGACCAAATGTAATGGAAACTTACAACATTTTCTCTTTAAATTTGAAGGGAAGGAGAACACAGAAAACTCTCTATAGAACTTGTCCACTTGAAAACTTTCTAACACACTGACTTTTCACACAGTTAATCAATGGGACCTTTTCCAGTTGAGTGCACTCTATTCATTACATGACACAATAATGTTCACTTGGAGTCACTATACAGCTGTGTTCCAAATTAATACAGCTGTCACCAAAACAACCCCCAATACCAACAAAAAACATATCTTAAAATGTGAATCGACTTGGAAAGTTCCCATCGGTTATTTCACACAAAGTCACTAAAGTTTAAATTACGTCCGACTTTCCTGGAATTTTAGTATGTTGTAGAGTTCCAAAATTTTGTTTTCATTTTACGTCACTTTCGACGTTTTATGTCATATTGGTGTTCTGATGCACCCTATCCCCATTGCGATACGCTTACCCATCAGCCTGCCAAATATAGCAATAAATTTAAATCACCGCTTGCAAAAGTAATAATTTCGGAATGTATGACCACATTTTTTCCACATTGTCCACAATGTGTTCACGCTATCACGTCAATACCTATCGAGTGTCGGAAAACGTCAAAATTAAATTTCACCTCTCCGAGTTGAAGTCTTGAGATATATTAGTACTCGTTGTTCCAAATACAAAGGTGAACACATTTTGAAAATCAGTAAACAACGCCGGAGGAAGCTCCCGCACCTTCCATGACACCCCTGCCCATTAAACTACAAATCATAGCAATACATTTAATGAATACACAACGTCACACTCTCTTGTAAATTTTAATTATTTTGTATAATAACAGCACGGACCACAGGAGGATTTCCTTATTGTGCTGAACAGCGTCAGATTGTGAATCCTCCTGAGAAACACATTGGCAGAGGGGCGTCGTGGTTTACGAAAATGACCCCCCCCCCCTCCCCCCTCCAGTCAGTAATTGTTCCACTCAGGACATTTCCGTCTGGGTTGAATTTTTAGATATGATTCGCTCTCGCTAGTACTCATGTACGTTCTTAAAAGTCTAGATTTGAGGCGTAGACTTATCGTCCCCTGAGTTCCAATGTGTTCTACGTGCCAGAGGGCACATAGAAAAAACTGGGGCATACGGGACGTTATGTAACACATACGAAGTTGGACAATGTAAGCGGAGGTCTCTGAAACCCGATTCACCCTGTTGATGGACCAGTAATGCTGAGTTGGTGTTTACTACCTGATAATTACAATATACTTTCACATGTATTTATCCAGAAATATATTTCCCGACAGACTAATACTACTGCCTCATCCACGAAGGCGTGTCTTGATAATCTAGTTGAAAGATATTATTAGTCAGGACTTGAGCCATCATCACCCCCTGCCCCACCCCAATCGGTCATCTTCGCTACGCTCCGACTTTGTATCACGTTATAGACTTGTACAACGAGTTATTCATTTCTCTGTCAGTGGGCGCATAATTTAATTTACAACTCACAATAGGCTACGATGTTATTAGGCTAGCTAAAATAGCTAAAATAGCCCGACGCACGCGTCTTGTTAACTAGAATGTGACCCCTGACGTTATATCATTTTTAGTAGTTTCCGAGTTTTCTGACTCGATGTTTTTAGGCATGTTCCGTACGCAAATCTCAGGACGGGGTTGATTAGTCTTGTATTCTATAATGCGAATCACTGTTGTGATATTGTAAGGCTGCACAATCATGTATAGTGGCGGAGCGTGGGGGTGCAAGACTGGATGATTTGTCCCCTAAAAAATAAAATGGCTTTTGGTAAAACTACCCACTCCCACCACTGCTCGCCTCGTTTCAATAAAACGCAAGCTTTCAAGGTTGAAGAATTATTGCATACAAAGTGTCAGAAACGCATCCGGAAGCAGGGTCATGTTAACAGTGGCGGAACCAGGACTGGAGGGTGGGGGAGGGGGTGGCTGATTCGGTGAGACTGGTCTCGTTTTATTCGGCTGATTCGATGAGACTGTGAAAATGGGTGGAGTTTAGCTTTCACTAAAATGCCACTCGTTTCTACAAACGCTGACATTGAACTATGCAGTCTCTTCCTGCTATTTCTTATGTTATTCTAGTGCAGTTGTGACGTTACTACTCGATATTTAACCCTCTGAATACCAGAGGCCGTTTCTTTCGTGCGGGCCACAGACTACGTCAAAATGTCATTAAGGGGGATGGCTACAAGGTAAATGCGTAATGTAGACCAATCAATATTTTCAACGTGCCATCCTAAGGCTGCATGTTGAAAATATTTATTGGTCTAACCCCAAATAATAAATATGGACTCTTCCAATTGCAGCCATTGAACTGACATGCAAGATACCACCAGGGTTCAAAGGGTTAAGCCATCGATTATTACACAGAATGTTTTATTGTTTCTATTCTACGTGCTCTATCAGCCGCTATTGAAAGAGAATAAACATTTTGTCCCCTAACTTCATTTAGCGTGGATACCAGCGGCGTAGCCAATGGGCGCGGGGTAGAGGACTATGGGCTGGGTGACCTTGTCCCTCCCCCCCAATTTTTTTTTTTTTTTTTTGGCTCGCCTTTTACAAACATTGGCTCAATGCAAGTGTAACATAGCATATACCCATATGTTATCCAGTATACGGCTATACAAATTCCCCAGTGTCTCGGGCCCTAGTCCTAATTATGACCATTCGATCGCTACCCCCGCCTCTCACTTCCCTTTAGGGTCCAGGTTAGGACGCAGGGGGGGGGGGGGCTTAACCCGACCCCCACAACGGCCTTCCAAATATGTTCGCCACCCCCCCCCCCAAAAAAAAAACAACCCAAAAAAACAAAAAAAAAAACAAAAAAAAAAAAAACAAAAAAACAAAACAAAAAACAAACTAAAACAAATACTGGCTTGGGCACACCTATTATCGAATCCTAGTTACGCGCCTGCTGGTTTCGCCACATCATTCAAGTGACTGGCGACATTGCGCACACTGCATCCTGCATTTGAATACAGCTTTATATAAAGGCAATTGCTAGTTAAAAATGTCTTTCGCCCTGACGCTACCGTTCACAGATAAAAATCCTAAATGGGAAAATTGATTTTGAGCACCGAAATGTTTTTAAAAAACTGATATTGTAAACTCTATCAACGCGGACGTGTAGGGTTTGACTTTCAAATGATAAACTGTTACTATGGCAATTGGCGATTGTCTTTGTGATTGAAATAATTTTAGTCATGTTCAGTTATTATTTGTGCATTGAACTATCGCACTAGATAGCTCTCCACGTGGGTGTGCATTGAAGTGACTTTCCAGTCGGGACATGTTCGTCAGCCTTTGATAATCTTGTCATGAAATGCGCACAAATAGCACGACGATCTACTCCGTTATCTACGCGTTATGACCATCGTAAGGCTATCAAAGTCTGTGCATATGACCTGTGCACAAGCAATGTTTCAGCCAATGGACCTCCTGGTAACCTGGAGGTCCATTGGTAGAAACATTGCCTGTGTTTGCTATGAGTAACCAGGAGAACCTGCCGCGCTTTAGTGGCCATTCGATATGACAATTGCGCGCAATTCCTCCGCGCAATTAAGCCGAGATAAGCGCACAGTTCGTGACAGGACTTCTAGTTTTAACTGTATGTACTTTCTTAAAAGTCGAAATATGATATTTGGACTTGAGTCACAACCCCAAGTCGGTAATTCAGATAGAGGTCTGTAGTATCGATTATTATTGTTGAGGGCTGGGCATGACCAATTTAGAGTACCGGTGCAGTTCGTGATGTTACTTTAGTAGGAGGTTGCTTCATGAACACTGCATGTATATTTAATTTATCCATTAATAAATTTTCATTAAATTTTCGGTGAAGGCAGGCCTTGATTGTGTTGTTGGAATATTAGTTAGTCGGGATTTGAGCCACCACGGTCGGTTTCCACCTCCCACTCATAATGGTCATCTTCGCGACGCCCCTGGCAATTCGCTTTCATCTATGATAACTTAGGCTACCCAGTCAGATACCATTAAGCGGTTATTTAAAACACTTTCTTTCAATACATCCACGTTCGCCGTCTTCAAATTGGATGGCCAATAGGATCACTTTCAACCTTACTGGAATCACAGGAATCTTCCAATCTCCATTCTATTTCTAAAACCTCTTCGGATCATCATCTCTGGATGACGAAGCTATCCTTACTCACGTCTGCTGTAGAATGCTCTTGAAAGTGGCGTTTCCTACAGCCCACCGTGACGTAACGTCGACCATTAACTCAAACCCTATTATTGACACCTCTCCATATGCAGCCAAACGTAAACATCCAAATAAACACGCACTTCCGGATGAATATACAAAGCTACTCCCTTACACATCCTAAAACTGACACTGTTTTCCCGAGTTCCACCAAGCCAAAATCCCATGCAACCCATGTTGGTTCCGCTCTCTTGTCTTTTCCGAGACAGTCTATTCCCAGACAGCCCTTTTCCAAACACATCGCAATCAGGCGATTTGCAATTTCAAATTTTGGTAATAAAAACCTGTCGACTGCTGCTATAAACAAGAGGCCCTATGGGGTCTTAATCGATCACCGGACGAAGTTCTGTAAAAATGGATTAACACCAGAAAGCCGAAATATGAATCCAGGCACTTGAACAAGTTTGAAAATGACACGCCCTCCACCACCCCGCCCCCCCCCCCCCTCCAAAAAAAGAATTACGCTGATACCAAATAGCAAAAGATTATGACAGGTGGGTCGGAACAATAAAAAAGAATAAGCAGGGAGCCCAAATATCAGAAATAAATGACTTATAATATTCCAGAGCATCTTGCGTTATTACATAATTTTCAAGACATGGAACATATGCGAGGGCATTTAGAGAAGTAGATGAATCATTTTTCCTTTTTAACAGCCAGCAATCAGAAAGTAGATGCCCCGGTTTCTTACAAAATGACAGGTTTTAACTGAACAACTTGATCTTAACCCTTTGCACCCTAGCGGCCGCTTTTCCGGCCAGGAGCACCATTCGTCATTAAATAGGATGGCTGCTCAGTAAATGTGTGGGGTGGACAAATCAATATCTTCAGCCTCGGGGCTGCTCGTTGAAAATATTGATTGGACTACCCCAAAAAATGAATATGGACTCTTCTAAATGCTGCCATTGAACTGGCATGGAAGATACCACTAGAGTTCAAAGAGTTAATAATGCAGGTCTGGTATTAGTTGACTTATTCTCATTAGACTTATTAAATTTGGACTGTGAAAGGTTTGGAGGATTGGAAGGTGCCTTTTATCTGAGTTTGGTATAGAACCACTTTGGAAAGCATTCCTGTGGAGCCAAACATCTGAGGAGTTACGACTCATTCTGTGCGCTGTAGCACAGTCATTATAAGTTATCTCCGCCAACGTGTATGGCATATATGGAGATTTAATACCTGGATGTCGGCTTTTAAACTCCGAGCCGTAGGCGAGGTGTTTAAATGAGATATGCTGGTATTAAATCTCCATATACCATACTTGTTGGTGGAGATAACGTTTTTGTCCCGTTTGAAACACAATAGAAACAGAGCGGAAACAAATTTTTTGGACGCGTTTCGCACGTTCCGTAATAGGTTTGACCAAACGAGTGAATAGTTGTTTTGTTTTTACAATCACAGCAGACAACAGATAGAGTTACACCCTTTGGCCTGAAAACGCGTAAACTTATCGGCTATTTTGTTAATAGATTTGCTCTTTTTTCATTCTTCTCAAGTTGTTTTATTTAATTATTCGACTATTTAATTTATAACAGCAAAATATGATCAATTTGTCGGAAATCTGATGATATTTGTGACTATTTTCAGATCTTTTTGGTTCGATTTTTATATCGAGGCGAGTAAAAGCGAAAGACTTTCATTTAAACCATACACACCCAATGCTTCGCGAGAGCTCATACCCTGGATGTTGCACGCACACTCTCATATACATTGGATGTTGGGTGCACCCATTGCCATGGCTATTTGTCCAAGGCATTCTGGCCAATCAAAAGACAGAATGTATCGCGATATAGGACAAATGCTAATACTGCTGCTTTGTTTAAGGTTTCAACTTGTTGTTCGTCCAAGTGTGACTTAATATCAGAATGTATCTTCCTTTTAAACTCTTCAATTAACATGAGTTCCTTTAATTTTAAGAATTATTTTCCCGTGTCTTCCGAATGGCACCACCTGTCACATACATTTTGTTTCCCCAAGCAAATTCTATATGAGTTTGATTTCCATATAAACTATAATTTCTGCCAATGGGCCTCTGGAACAAGTTCACATGCCCTGAGTATAACCTCTTTAACATTGCCACAATTACTACTAGAAATATTCATTGTTTTTAACTGGTAGAGTGCTAAATTATTTTCGACCACCAAAAACTGTTAACATGTCTTTATCTTGTTAAAATTTATAGGAGAGCACTCTCCTATAAATTGTAACAAGGCAAATCTTAACAGACTAAATAATATCACTTCAACGATAATATGAAGCATATCCATTGAATTTGAAGCCTTTAGGTTGCAGTACCTGCACTTCAGAATAAAGCCCAAATATGGGCTTCCAGCACTCTACCAGTTAATTATTAACCAATGACATAAACACAATGACACACGCGTGGGAATGGGTTAATGGATTTAGCACGAGTGCCAGTGCCGAAGGATAAAACGAGAGTCCGCAGTTCTCGAGTTTTATCCTTCCGCGACTTCACAGGTGTCATATCGATTAACCCATTCACACGCATGTGTCGTTCTCTGTTTACTATACGCACTCAGCAATTCATTTTACTATCAACAAATAGAACACATTTCATCGATAACCAAATTTGCGGAGGGGGAGGGCGGAAATCCGTGTTGCTATGGGTAACTATCGCTGGCGATTCAAATTGTAATTGCGGTGCACGATTTGTAGTAAACTTCAGTGAAAATTCGCTTCTTTCTAAACAAAAACGTCCATCAGCGATTTCCGTTCGGAACGGATTTTCATTTGTTACATGGCTTAACCCTTTACCCAACGTAACGGCCAAAACCGGCCAGCGCTATTCTAAAAAATCGCCAATTAATTTTCATTATTTTTTCATTTTTTGTCTCAAAAACATAGGTTATGACCCCTCGTTGGAACGAGCTCAACGAGCTCGTTCCAACGAGGGGTCATAACCTATGTTTTTGAGACAAAAAATGAAAAAAAATTAGTCATTCAAGAATTTTTTTGGCAAGTGTCGTCTGCTTTTCATGTTAGGTAAAAGGGTTAATGTTGCTATAGTTGAGGATTTCATAGAACAGGCGTGTAATAAATATTAATTCTGATATCATAAATAGGAGCCCATAACCAGCTGACGTCTGGAGCAATTTTTGGAGGTCCTCAAGAAGTTGCTTCGAACTTTTTCTATGCCTGTATAATCGCGGAGTCGACAATAATAGATGTGGATGGATCGAAACCACGGAAGTCACAACTTAGAGAGACCTAAACGGATGTATATATTTCTGTGTTCTTAAATCATTGGTTTTGACACTTGCGTTTACGGCTCATTTCGTTTTCAAACCACCACTAGATCAAAAGTGAAAATGGAGTTCATGCATTTCGATGATTTTGTCATGCCTGCATGCGGCGATGCCTGCAGAAATGAAAGCAGATATAATTACACAGGCAATACGTCTAACATACATGACTTTACAGATAGTTTCTACATAGAAGATATGGAGGAATTCAGAAAAGCATACGGTGAAATTCACGGCCATCTTTGTGTTTTTATTGGCATATTTGGAATTGCTACTAACATAATAAATGTTATTGTTCTTAGCAGAAAACATATGGCATCTCCAGTCAATCATATTTTGAAAGCACTGGGAATCGCTGATATCAATGCGTTATTTTCATATACTATTTACCTTATTTATCAGAAATTTATAACAGACGAGCACCCAAGAAGTTACAGTTTTAATGAATCGAAGGTATGGATTGATTTTGCAATCTTCTTGTCGTATGTTTCACTCTCCTTCGAGACATTTGGTATACTCTTAACATCAGCGGTGGCCTTATTTCAGTATGTATCTGTTTGTCATATTAAGATGGAACCGAGAGTTTGCACGATAAAACATTCTAAAATTGCCATCCTCCTCATCGGGTTCTTGTCCCTTTTATTGTGCATCCCGCACTTTTTACTATTGGAGGCAGTGCCAGAAGCGCAACCCATCGAGCACACGAACGGGACGAGAGACTATTTTATTGAAGGTTTTAATCTGAGGATGGGAGAAAACATGACAGGATGGATCCTGGACGATAGTTTCATTGTACGAAACTCACCGGAGTTCAAAGACGTCTGTATTGCGTATTATGGGATCCTGAGAATACTCGCTTCTATCCTTGTACTTACACTCAGTGCCCTGTTATTACGAGCGTTACATCAAACTAGAATACGAAGAGCCAGTTTTGTTGGACATAACTCGAAAGACAGACACAATGCCGGGCTCAGAAAAATTAAACGGACCACAATCCTATTGATAGCTGTCATGGTGTCGCTTGCAATTGCCGAGTTTCCGTATGGAGTCTTCACCTTTACTGCGGGCTGCAACAGACGATTTTTTGAAACAATATTCATGCCTATGTATGAGTTTTTTCATTTGCTTTTAATTGTTAACAGTGCCATCAAGTTCATTCTCTACTGCACAATGAGTCAACAATTCAGAAGAACATTTATCAAACTGGTGTCAAAGAAACTTCAAAACTTTATGAGGCCAAAAGCAATTGGTGCGGAGTCAATAACGTCTTCCTTCCGATCCCATTTGGAGGGGGTAGAAGAGACAAATGTAGATACTGTTTAACCCTTCACCCAACGTAACGTCCAAACCCGGCCAGCGCTATTCTCAAAAAAGCCAATTAATTTTCAATATTTTTTTCATTTTTTGTCTCAAAAACATTGGTTATGACCCCCTTAATTATTCAGGATTTTTTTGCAAGCGTCGTCTGCTTTTCATTTCATATTAGGTAAGGGGTCAAACAAGAGACATAAAAACTTCTAACAGCAACACTTCGGCTTTTAATTCTCCCTCTCTATGTGTTTTATAAGACATGCGACTTGTCAGTAATGTTCTCATGATTAGCAAGGAAAATTCAGATCGTTAATTTATACCACGAAAAATATATACGCCTTTGAGATTCAACCCTTTGGTCAATTCGGGTGGAAACAGACATTTGCACAAGTACTTAACGGATAACTGAGAGTTGTAATCTTTCGATCCAAAGCATAGCTTGCGATCACTCATTGAAACAAGATCATGATCTCGTTCCAATGAGGAGTCAGAAGCTAGGATTTCGAGCCAAAAAATGAAAAAATAAGGCAAAAAAAAGTTACTTTAAAAGACCGCTGCATTGATTTTTGTTTTGTCGTGCGCGTTAGGACATTTTATTGATATTGTTCAAAGACAACCGTTGATTGTGCCACAAAAATAGGAAACATAAATGCATACGGTTTATATACCTTTCGATGCTACGTGAATAAATTGCTCAACCCAATAGAAACAAGTGATAAATCCGTCTACTTTTACTTCCGGTTCGACAGTAAAAAATATTCTAATATCGAGACTAGGTACACGCTAAAAACTAAAGTGTTAAAAACTACACTTGAAGTGCTGTATTTAACACTTACTAAGTTCTGAACTAGCACTTTGTTCAAGTGTAGATATTCCATGGCTTGACAGGTGTTACAATAATACCACTTGATAAGTGTAATGTCGTGACACTTAAAAGGAAACAACGCAGATGACGCGGATCAGGCTCGAACTCTCGAGCCTGATCCGCGTTATCTGCGTTATGTCCTTTTAATTATGTACCCACCAAGCGCAAATCAAATTATGGACGATTCTGGAAGAACACCCAATGCTAGACACATGGGAAGTGCCATCCATTCAAGTTTCACATGTCTGACGATTGTAGTGTCTAAGTGCTTAAAGCATTGCACTAAGAGTTAGAATGGGTTTAACACCTTGAAAGTGTCAGTTTTAACACTTGAGTTTCTAGTGTGTAAGCACGTGCGATAGACAGCCGTACTAAGAAAGTCGTAGAATCGTAACATTTGGGAGGTTGATTCAATTCGGTTTCAAAACTTTAGCCTAATTCGATTCGAGATTCAATTAGAACGAAAACAAATATTGATACGCCACACTGCAAAAAATATAGGTTCTCTTTAGAACCAAAACTGGTTCTAATCTTGTCCCTGAGATTGAACCAGTTCTGTTTAAACAGTGTTTAAACAGTATTTATTTCGAATCAAATACATTTATAAAGATTAACATTAAATTTTAACAGAATTAAACATAAATTGAGGGGGTTTCATCCGTAAGTTTAGAGCTTATACGAGGTTGTCTCAAATCATTACGAAATGTTTCTCCGAGCTAGTATCTCACCCCATACACATTTAAAACACTTCTATTTGTTTGCAAAACCCACATAAAAAAACCGATGAGACTATAACCAACTTGATTGAGTTTCTCAATCTTACCATGTGTATACTACTTATTGAACTGTTTTTAATAATTACTGCTTATTTCTTCGCAATATCTAGCAAACCAATCCCACATGACAGCCTATCCCTTCTAGATATTGCGAAACATGCCACCAACTTGTATATAGTATTCTTTATATTTCCAAAACAAATATCTGGATATCCCTTTAACAAAATTGAAACACCTTCACTATCCCTGGAAAACTCTCCGTGTGAATCACAGTTACTTGTGTGCAGTCCAGTCGGGTTGGCTATTGGCGTCATCTTCGATGTGCTACGCGGCCTGGTCCACTCTCACCCGAACAGATTATACCCTACCCTCACATCATGGATGACATAAATGCATACCGGATGAGAGTGGGCCTCTTTGTCACGAAAGCACGCTCTGGGGTACATCATAAAAAGAAGCTTGACTATCTTAGTTCCATCCTGGTAATGCTCACCTCATCGTACGGTCTAGTTGGACTTACCGTAATGGTTGCGCTATTGCTTGTACTAAATAGAAAAGATAACGTAAATAAAAGAAGTGATAAATTAATCTCCCTCATGCCAAAACAAATAACTCCTACAAGTAGGTGTCATATTTCTTTCCTGTCCATGCCTGTCAAAAAGGTAGTCTTAGTTTGTTTCCTCACTAGCATATCCTGGATCATACTACCCCTATACATGGCGGGAGATGTTGAAGAAAATCCTGGCCCGAGCACCTCTTCTCCGAATTCGTCACATAGCCCCTTGTCATGTTCCCCATCTGTGGCTACGGATGGGTTCTCGGTTCTTCACCTGAACGTACAAAGTATACGGACTAAACTTGATACACTCAGTTGCGAAATGCTCCCCTACGACGTGTGTACGTTCACTCGATCCAGATGTAAATAACGAAGACATCCTACTCCCCAATTTCCAAGCCCCATTACGAAAAGATCGTGGCTCCAGAGGTGGTGGAGTGATAATGTACATTAAGAACGGTGTCCCATTTAAGCCCCGCCCAGACTTGGGCATTCCGTATCTTGAGTGTTTGTGGGCCCAAATATATACTACCAATGGATCGATTCTCATTGGTGTCCTGCATCGACTGCCTAATTCTAGCACAGACTTATGGGACTTGATTGAAACATCCATAGATAGAGCACTCGACACAGGAATTAATAACCTTCTTTTAACTGGAGACTTTAATGACAACCAGGAGAACGGCCCGTCTGGTCAGATGCACCGACTTACTGCCCAGTTCAATTTGAAACAGCTGATCGTTGAGCCAACCTATTATACCAAGAACTCGTCGTCACTCATAGATCTGTTCCTCGTAAACAGTGACCTTCGAATTCTATCCACTGTTGTAGGCGACCCCTTCCTTGGAAATTTTGTCAGGTACCACTGCCCTGTTATTGCCACCATAGACTTCAGAAAGAAACATACAAAATTACATAAGCGCTGAGTCTGCTATTACTATAAAGCTAACTTCTTTGAATTGAACAGAGACTACGACAATATAATTTGGCAAGATCTGCTCGCGGGCCTCTGCATTACGTACGTTGCACAGGAACCTTCTAGCATAATAATAAGTAAAGCCTCAAAATTTATACCCAACAAAATGATTACTGAAAGACCCCTAGAACCAAAATGGTTCCATAATAACCTCAGGCGTCTTATCCGCCAAAGAAAACGTCTCCACCACAAAGCTAAAATAAAAAATTCTCCACAATCATGGGAAAAATATAGGAAAAAACGAAATGAAGTTATTAACGAAATACGGAAATCGAAACAACACTATAACAACAAAATTGACCATGTTTTAAACTGTCCCTCAACGAGTCCATCTGAGTGGTGGAAAACATTGAAACTTATCCTTTTTAAAAATCGGTCGTCCATTCCCGACTTCATTGTAAATGATCAAGTAATTTCACCCGATAAAGAAAAAGCAGACATTCTAAACGATTATTTTTGCAATATTTCAACAGTTGACGATAAAGATCACCCTGTTCCCACAGCTTTGTTGAGTCCTGACCGACCAACAATAAGTCAGATCACCCTTACCTCTGATGAGGTGAAAGTAGCACTTGACTCTCTTAACATTTCGAGAGCATGTGGTCCAGATAATATTAGCCCAAGAGTACTAAAGATGTGCTCTACTAGTTTAGCACCTCCTTTAACAGTTGTCTTCAATATGATGCTCAATCAGTCGTTTTTTCCCAGTGAGTGGAAGAGAGGTAATGTTGCACCAGTCTACAAGGCCGGGAATCCTCAGTTAGTAACTAATTATCGTCCAATAACCCTGCTCAGTTGCATAAGCAAAGTATTTGAACGGTGTATTTTCAAAAGGATTATTTCATTTTTACAAAGTAATTCCCTATTAACTCCTCTCCAATCAGGATTTCTCCCTTCTGACTCAACCGTCCTGCAGTTAACCGAAATTTATCACGCATTTAGTTCCGCTCTTGACGAAGGCAAAGAAATCCGCGTAGTCTTCTGTGATGTCAGCAAAGCATTTGACAAAGTCTGGCACAAAGGTCTTTTGTTTAAACTTGAACGCATAGGTATTACTGGTCCTCTACTAGATTGGTTCAAATGCTACTTGGAAAACAGACAGCAGCGGGTGTGTTTAAATTCAGCTGCGTCATCTTGGAAGGACGTCACTGCCGGCGTTCCTCAAGGCTCTATTTTGGGCCCCCTTCTATTTTTAATCTACATCAATGACATAGTTGATGATATTTATAGTAACATAAGACTTTTTGCCGATGATACAACCCCGTATCTCATTGTTGAAGACCCCTGTTTGGTAGCTGAAATTATCAACAAGGATATCAGAGTAATTGAAGACTGGTCTCGTCAATGGCTTGTCAATTTTAACCCCAACAAAACTGAATCAATGGTGATATCGCGTAAGATTTTACAGCAAATCCACCTCCCTCTGACCATGTTCTCTCAAAATATAAACAATGTCGATAGACATAAACATCTGGGCCTGACACTATTAACGAACGTGGTAGTTGGGCATCTCATATAAATGAAATAACTACCCAAGGATGGAAACGAATAGGTCTGATTAGGAATTTAAAGTTCAGACTCGACAGGAGAGTCTTAGAAAAAATATATTTCACTTTTGTCCGACCAACATTAGAATATGCGGATGTGGTTGGGACAACTGTTATGCTGAAGAAGCAAGCGGGCTTAAAAAAATCCAAATCGAGGCGGTGCGAATTGTGACTGGAGGTACCAAAAGTGCGAGTAAACAGTCCTTGTATATTGAAACTGGCTGGGAAACTTTGGAGTTGAGAAGAAAAAAACACAAACTGATGCAATACTTTAAAATGTACCACAGACTAACACCTCACTACATATCACTGATGGTCCCCCCAACTGTCGGTGAAACCCAAAACTACAACCTTCGAAATAGCTCAAACCTGAACAATGTTATATTCCGCACTCACAGCCACCAAACCTCTTTCCTCCCCGCAACAACTAGCCTTTGGAACGAGACCCCAAGCGAAGTCAGAAACAACCCAAATCCTACAAATTTTGAATCATTCCTCAAGAAGGACAAACGTATTATACCAACCTTTTACGCTTGCCACAAATCACGCTTAGCCCAGATCTTACACTGCAGACTTCGTCTAGGATGCAGCAATTTGAATGACCATTTGTATACAAATCACCTATCCGAGACATACCTTTGCAGATGTGGCGTACGTGAAACCACCGAACACTTTTTATTGTTTTGTCCGCATCACAGCAATGTACGAGACGCAACCATCGGCTCTCTAAGTATCGAAATTAATGTTGACACCCTCTTATATGGAAGTGCATTTTTCACCCCAACAGTTAACAAAAGAATCTTTGAATCGGTCCATAGTTTTATCCTATTGACAAAAAGGTTTAAGTCTGATAATGGTTAATGGGAACCGTGCAAACGTATACATTATATAAACATGTCCTATGTGGCTTGGGGGCAGTAATTATCCCGTGTACGATCAATGCTGCTTCCTGTGCTATATATGACATTATTTTGGGGTTAGTTGAAACACTCAATTCGCCAGTGTTTCCAAATTCAGATGTAATTCATCCTGTACAGGGCACTCCATTAAGTCGCAATATAAATACGACCAGTTTTCAAAAAATGTCAACCGCCTTTCCTCCCGTCCCCCATCAAGGAGTTAGCGAAGTTATGTGAGCTCCATGATGCCCCAGAACTTTCTCCAGTCCAGTCATCTTTATTTATCATGGAATATGAAAGCCAACTGGTTCGCATGTAGGTTTCCTTATTAGGTTTACTGTCACTACCAACAATACAGTCCACCTATTCATACCCCCATGTTTCTCCCACCATTCAAATAGTGTTTTCATCCATAGTATCATACTTAATACTGTTCAGTTTTAAAATAGGGACCCATGTGCTGGCGCAGGTTGTTTGCATGCATACGTGAATGTGCGTGTGTATGTGAGGGCGCGTGTATGTACTTGTTTTGTTCTACGTCTGCCTTGGGTCCCTTGTGTGTAAACGTCAAAGCTGCCTAAATGTAAACTTAATGAATTGTTATCATGGAAACAGCCCCGCATAAGCTTGAAGCTTGTTGCTGAATCCATTTCCTTCTGTGTCTATTGTTAAGTAAGCTATACAAGTTTGTATTTTATTGTCTTTTTGTACCTAGATACTACGGAAATAAATACTGTTTAAACTAAATCATTATTAAGCAAAGGAGATATTAACAGTTGGCATATCGAACCAGTTTTGGCTCTGTATAGAACCAATATACCAGATATTTATATATTCGCTTTGCTTCAAAATGTTTGGCGACTGCGTTGAATAAGCTCCAAGTTTACTGCTGAATCTACTTCAGTTCAGGTATTATTCTGTTAAAATTGAATGTTAATCTTGGTAAATTTATTTGATTTGAAATAAATACTGTTTAAACTAAACTGGTTTCATCTCAGGGACAAGATTAGAATCAGTTTTGGTTCTAAAGAGAACCTATATTTTGCAGTGCCTGCTTTAAGATGGAAGAACATTTTATAGGGTTTGAGACCAACTGAAAAGTAAAATCTTCAACTCGTCGATGTTTAAAATGAAAGTTGAGAATATCGTACAGAAATTAGGTACGCGCCTTGTCAAAGGCTACGCCCTGGGCCAAATACTATAAAACCTTTACAGTTGTATTTTCCAGAATTGTATTTTCTAGTTATGACCTTAAATGAGTTGAAATGAACCATTAGCATTTTCAAAGATGTGACAATTCGCCAGTTGGCAAATTGCCATAACTTTTAAAATGCTAATGATTCATTCTAGTCAGATATATTAATAGGCATAAAATACAATTCTAGAAAATACAACTGTAAAAGTTTTATAGTATTGGCTCCAGGTCTAATTTACAGAACGAGTTTCCTAAATTTCACAATAAACAGAGGATGAGTTGGAGAGCCTCTGTAAATTCTACAGGCTAGTTGACAGTGTTCACGCGAAGGTGTCAAAGTTTTAGCAAATCTGTAAATTTGGTGTCAGTCGAGGTGTTAAGGTGCCAACAGGGCGAACGAGGCGGTAAGGGCAGGAGGCGCGCATTATCAGGAGTCATCAACGTTACTCTTTACTTTTGCAAAGACGTTGCTTCACAAGACCGAGGTAATTGTTTGGTGCTACAATTTTAGCCAATCAAGCAATTCAGCGACAAACTTTTAAGGGCAATTGGCTAAATTGGCACCCGACTGTATGAGTATGAGTACTGCTAATTAGTTACGAACCTCCCCAACAATTGTAGTGTGAACTCGCTCATTTTTCTACTGTCCACATTCTATACGCTACGAATAGAGCGTCGGACATGAACGGTTGTTCACCAAGAATTAAATACCACTATTTTGAGTTGCTTTCTTTCTGCCTAATGTATTTATATTGTATGGCATTTAGCACGTGCCTTCTGAAATATTCATTGGTATTGTAGGGTCAAACTGTGGAGGCCAATAAGTTGTAGGATAAAGGTAAGAACGTTTTGTTTTGCAAAAACAACAGCTTCAAACATTGATTCATAAACCGCTCGCGGATATAGCTTTCAAGGATCAATCTAAATTCCAGAAAAAATGCTTAAGCCTTTAGCTAACATCAAAAGCAGACGACACTTGCAAAAAAAAATATTGAATAAATGATTGTTTTCATTTTTTGTGTCAAAAACATAGGTTATGACCCCTCGTTGGAACGAGCTCGACGAGCTCGTTCCAACGAGGTGCCATAACCTATGTTTTTGACACAAAAAATGAAAAACATAATGAAAATTAATTGGCGATTTTTGAGAATAGACAAACAGCGACATGCTCTCGTGGCATGAAGACCACAAAGGTTCTAGCAGAGATTGCTGAGGCATCAATCATTTTCTCTGGAATGTTGTAGCCTCATAGTTTTTGACGGTGAAAAAAGAAATCTCGAAATTACATTGTCCAATTCACCTACACCGACGTTTTTTTTTTGTATTTTTACAGACATTCCATGTTCAGTAAAGAAACAACCAACGAGTTGTTGTGGATTAAGAATAAGTAGAAGTTTTCGTCTGAAACCTTCACCAGTTTGAATTAAAACTGTATCTAGTTCAGGAAATTGGTGACTAGTCCCCTTTGTAACTAAAGTTTTGTTGGGAGGGTATATGGTAGTCTTACTAGATACCCCTCCCACAGTACAGTCGCCGTAGACTGGTCGTAAACCACGCGTGGGAAGCGATTCCAAACAAGCCTTTACCAGGTAATAAAAATCATCATCACCAAAATTTTAATTGATTAGGCACCGGGTTGTAACCTGTGCTTCATTACTTAAATATTGGATGATTTTCCTAATTAGTGTTTGGAATCTAATATTACTGCGACAGTGGAAATATTCCCCATTAGTGGAAAATGACCATTTCACGGCGGCATAATAAGATAACAACAATAATGTTAACAAACAAAAATAAATCTGATAATCAACAACAATAACTCCAATTTCACTGTTCAGAAATTTAATATAAAAAAATAATATGAAAAGAAAATGATATTATAGGTTACACAGTTTGGTAGTGACCTAATATAGTATATATGGGGGTCAGTTAATTCCAATATGAAATTAACTGACCCTATATATACCATATTAGGTCACTACCAAACTGTGTAACGAATATATCTTACCGACCTGTACCGACTACCTTTTCTATAATGAATTAGACTATACAATGACTGATAAATGGTAAGATTCCTTCTTGTTAATTTTAATTCAACACATTTTGTTCTAATTAACACAAATAAATATATCAAAACCAACAAAAATGAACCCGTTTCTGTGACTTCCAGAATTTCGAATCGTTCACAAATGAAGAATCAGATAACACTGAAATGAATGTACATGTATCTTGTAAATTGCCAAGGAATGAATCTTAATTCTTTTATTAAGGTTATGGATGATTGTAACATTTCCATAATAAACATTGGGGTTTGATTGCACTGTGTTTACAGCAGTGCAAATTTTGAATTGTGTCATTTTTTCTTTGAGATTGTCTCTTAAAATATTGGCACATCTTTTATTAGCTTTAATGGTATTGTCCGCGTTCAGCTTAAGACGTTTTGCATCCACCTCCTCGTCTGTCGTCTGTGCGAAGCTTTTATTGTTTTCTGACATTTTGAAAGATGAACGAACAAAGGGGAGAATACTCTGGCGGTCAGTCGCATATGACTTGCAACTGACGGTATATGGTTTTATATGGGGTTTGCATGTGACATGTGCAAACCAATGAAATTCCCATATACTTGTAGAAGGTAAGATATAATATATTTTTACTCTGTATGGTTTACAGCAAAGTAAAACAGAAATACTCATCAGCTTGTCCAAAATAATGTTCAATAGAATCCAGTAATCCAGTGATAATAAAATTATCCAGCTGGTATTGTAATATCTACGAATGTGTCTGCCGAAACAGTATCCAATAAACTGTAATGAAATGTTTACTTAAAAATTCAGCAATCGCCAATAAATTAGAATAAAGAACTCAGCGAAATTCAAATGGAATTAATATCCAATAAATATTTGTTCCTCGTGTGGTTAGAAAATAATCCAGTTGAATCCTGGGGTTACACATGAATAAATCCTGGTTTACAAATTCCCTTCACATTTTGGAAATACTTTCCCAATACAAAAGATGTTCAGATCACAAAATAATTTTCCTGTTGAACGTTTGTTAAACTCCACTGCTATCTCGATTAATTATTTACCTAACATTAAAAGCAGACGACACTTGCAAAAACAATTCTTGAATAACTAATTTCTTTTCATTTTTTGTCTCAAAAACATGGGTTATGATCCCTCGTTCCAACGAAGGGTCATAACCTATGTTTTTGAGTCAACAACTGAAAAAGTAATGAAGATTAATTGGCGATTTTTGAGAATATGGCTGGCCGGTTTTGGCCGTTACGTTGGGTAAAGGGTCAATGCACTGTCATGTAATAATAATCTCCAATGTTGAATGTATCAACAGCTAGTCACTTCGCAATGCCGTGTGAGATGAATGAGTGTCAGATGTCAGTTGACAGAGACTTATGTAGTCTTCAGATAGAATGTTCCTGAATGAAAAATGTTTCCAATGTTCTGTTGTTTCATTAACTTTTGATATGTTCAATAAAGTCACCTCATTAAGTTTCTAGATTATTCTGTCTAAATTCAAGTAACCAACTGTGACCCAAATAAACAATTATTGAGCTGAAAATAGATTCCGTGTAAGAGAATTTGTAAATATGTTGATAAGTACATTCAAAAGTCTCCCAATGCAAACAAATGATCACACAGGCGGGAGTCTGGTTATTCTAATTAAAAAGTAATTTTAGAAAATTTTAATTGTTTATAATCAGTAACAAAGTACATATCAATCCTGATATCTTAATAGGGGTTTAGGGCATAACACGACCGCACTGCAGTTTGTATTTATTGCAGAAGAAAACAATCAACCGATGCCATATTTCAAGAAACCTCGCAGATGGGGCGCCAAATGTTGAACAACAGACGTCACTCTGACTTACTTCCTACGCTTGATATATTTAGAGCCGCATGCCAGAGTATGGGTGACATTACAGGTGTTGGAAGTCACCAAAATGGATTGCTTACTCTATACCTGTACATATATGTTGTTACCACACTTGAAACGTCAGAGATGAGGCGTTGAAGACGAGGTCGAAATTCCAATATAACATATCGGTGCCCTCTATGTAAGTAATGTCCAATTAATTTTGCAACATCTCCTCTCCTTAAAAGGTAAGCAACTTGTGTCTTCAAAGGAGGACGTATTTTATTTTGCCTAGTTTTCCGAAACCAAAACATAGCGTCACAGTTATGAGTGTTTCTCTGGATTGAAAACCATATCAGTTTCAGTTAACCATGAAGCAATTAATTTCCATTAGCAGTTGACGTTGTTATACATATTGAACATTAGTTAGCTTCCTTGACTGTTAGGGGAACCTCTAGCCTCCACGTGTGTATAATTTGGAGAATCTAATTATTTTGGCGATAGAGTGAAGCTTCAATGATGCCCCTTCATTAGTTCGTATGTGAGTAGAGTGGGGCCATGGAGTCCGGCTGTACCCAATATGGTTCCCAATCCCCACAGTTCGATGAACCATAATGAAAAAGATTTATGACAAATTAATGACCTCTATACTGAGGTATCCATATATCTATTTTCACGGAAAATAGTAGATTCGGCTCCACAGTCATTGCAGAGTACTATAAGTTACGAGACGTTTAGTTGGCGGATATCGTGTCACATGAAGTGAAATGAGAACAATATTAGACGAGGCTTTATCCGAGCTTAATACTGTTTTTGCTGAGCTTCATGTGACACTGTGTCAGCCAACTAAAAGGCCCGTAACATATTCATTATGTCAGCCTTTTCTCTGAAATGTCATCATGAGTTATATTTGCAAACCGCCTTGTGTTTTCGGTAAATTTTCCTATCGACATTCATTTGTTTATAATAACAGACGAATTGTGATGCAATGCAGAGGCAGTAATGCAATATGTCACTGATCGCCAAGACAATTATCGATCTATTACCTCCGACATGTTTGGGCGCATTCACAATTCTGCCTATTTTCCGACACTTTAAACTGAAAACAAACTTTCTAATGTGACAATTGATATGCCGCCAGTGTCAGTATAATAAATTACCCCTTTACTTAACATGAAAAGCAGACGACACTTCCAAAAAAATTCTTGAATAACTAATGTTTTTCTTTTTTTGTCTCAAAAAGATAGGTTACGACCCTTCATTGGAACGAGCTATCGAGCTCGTTCCAATGAGGGGTCATAACCTATGTTTTTGAGACAAAAAATGAAAAAAATAATGAAAATTGATTGGTGATTTTTGAGAATAGCGCTGGCCGGTTTTGCCGTTACGTTAGGTAAAGGGTTACGTTATTTATTCATTTTATTTTATTTATTTATTGTGGTTTAACGACACTTTCGACAACCAGCGTCACACCGTGTAGAACAGTTTTACGGGTAGAAGAAGCCGAAGTTCCCTAACGGAACCACCGAGCAGTGGCGAGGAACTGCCAGACTCCGCAACATACTAACTCCACACAAGCAGGTTTAGCATTGGTACACAAAGCCACTGTGCCACCACGTGGGCAATTGAGATTAAGTAACTTGCCCAAGCACACAACGCTGCACCTCTGGTGGTGATCGAACCGTGCAGCATTCGGTTGGTCGTTCTGTGTCTTAACCAGTGAGCCACCGCGCTTCCCATACTAAATTAATATGGAGTCACTGTTGACCATTATTGTCAGTGTATTCTGCGGTCCTCGGTCACTAGTTATAACCGTTCATTGGTTAATCTATCCGAATGGCGTAATAATGTAAGTGTATGGCCGTTACTGAGTAATGCAGTGTCATGGGGAGAAACCATATCTAGAGACGCGTAGCCGAATCCGATATGGTATTCTTTCAGCCTGATACAACATGATATCACATAACGTAGTTATTTATTCTGTAATCTGAGAGTCATTGTAAATCTAGCAAATAAAAGAATGTCTTAAAAACAAAGAACGGTCGGGCGTTTAGTTTTATGGAACCATTACTGAGAACAACGTTCACAACTTCTCAAGTTGTAGAGTACTCACCTATGTCGACAGCAGACATTCTTGCTCGTGGCTCTAAACGTGCCAAGTGTTTACTAAGCAAACCCGCACACAAGAAATATCAAGGCAACCTGAAAAACTCTTATTTTAATATTTTAGGCAACCTAATGTAAGTAACTCCTTCTCACATCTTTAGCTTGGGACATGGCAAGATAATGTAGACAAGTTTAATATTAGCAGTGCAAATCTAATAATCTAAACATCAATCTAATTTACCTCACACGCTTCTCTCCTTTAACTGATATACCGTATTCTAATGCACAAGGGCGCCGGAAGCATCTCCGAGCAACATATATATATTTTGAACACCATTCTTATCCAAGAATGTGATGAAATTGGTGAGGAATACTTAGATCAAGTTCGTGCTCCAATTCAAAATATGAAATAGATGTTCCTAGCTTATTTGCAAGTAGGATGTGGACACACACGATGCTAGATAGTGAAAATGGATATCGCACTCTTGTGCGGGTAACGAGTGGTACCACATACACTCTTCGATGAATTTCTCCGGAACTATCATTGAATTGTTAATAAATACATTAGCTTTCATGTGGTATATTTCTTATTTCATTACTGGTTCAATTGTTACTTATTCACACCACAGTGTTTAGAATGGTTAAAAACAATTTCTGTTGCATAAATGTACCTCACAATTCATGTAAACTTTTTCCACTATTTGCCTGAGCCACAGGTCTAGTAATGTTGGCGGACTGAAAATCAATCGATCCATTTCTATTAAGGCGTGGACTGATAAAACAAAACGGTCGTTCGCCAAGTTTGTGCAGGCCTAGGTCACTAGATTAAAAATCAGTGAATTTGAAATTATTATGCTAGTAAATTTTTGAAGTTACTAAGAGACATCGACTCCGCAGTATTAGGTTCAGGATGCCCGTCAGCCATTTTGTTTTATCATTATATCCACACGCCTCAGCTTTTAATTTACACGTACGTACATGCTGCAGCGCAGTCGTACAGAAGACCCATCATATAAAATATCATCACCAGAGTGTGTGTCTCCGGAAATTCTGATCAAGTCGAGTTGTAGGTATAGAACAGTATTTCGACGTGCCCGCGATTCTGTGCCTGCAACGAGACTTGATCAGAATTTCCGGAGACACACACTGTGATGATGATAAATTTATCTCACAATATTAACCACAAAATGTGTTATAGAACTATTTTAAGGGGAACTTTTTCATTTGCCTTATCGATGGAAAGACGCAAATTGAAAAATAGAATAGCGTTCATTGATTTCCATATTGAGGTCAGTGATGACGTTACACTTCAGAGAAAATTACGTCACTGGGATTCACTTTACTGAATACTGTCTTGTTCGCCGAACCTAATATTGTTTTCCCTTCGCCGTATATGACACTGTACCTGCCAACTGAACGCCCTGTAACTTATAATACCACACTGTTCTGACACAGAACACAACGAGGATGGAGTACGGAGGACTGGAATCAAAGACCAGTGATGTTTTTTCCCCTCGTATTTCACGAGTACTGAAGACGCGTGTGAAAATCAGGACAAGCTCGAATATTAATCGTTGATTTCTGTCCCCCGTACACTACCTGAGATGTGTTTAGTATGTTTACCACA
Organism: Pictodentalium vernedei; assembly: GCA_031216915.1. Taxonomy (NCBI): domain Eukaryota; kingdom Metazoa; phylum Mollusca; class Scaphopoda; order Dentaliida; family Dentaliidae; genus Pictodentalium; species Pictodentalium vernedei. The sequence goes on from CM062297.1 coordinate 174,162,588, forward strand.
ATTACACTTGCAATAAATGAATGAAGCTTAGATGTTTGAAGAAAAATATCACTTTGGGCGTTCTGTTTACTGTCTTCCTTGATGCTGCTGTGACTAGCATTTCATTCACGTCACACGTCATAACATAAATCAAATACAAAACGACCAATCAGATGCGTTTTACATGACGGTCTTTAACGTAGGTCGGATTCCACGCTTGGAGCACGTAGAACATTTCTCAATGTCTGTATTGTATCGGTCACATTGGATACACGCAACAATTGGGGTATAACAAATGTTTGGGGTGCCAATTTCTGTTATAAAAATATACTATATTTATAATTAGGAACATTGTTCAGTTTTGCCATGGAAAACATCGCGAAACCTTTGAGAGGAAAGACAATAACTTTTTTCTTTATGACATCCATTTAATTCTTCAAGTGAATTATATAGAGAGTAATCGCTTGACTGGATTGGTTACGTGAAATAATTCATGAGAGATGAGGGACGTTGTACAAACACGAGTGCGCGAATGCGCACGTCTGATTTACAATATAGTCCCTCGCCTCGAATGAATTATTTCACGTAACCAGTCCAGACAAGCGATTACTCTGTTTATTACTTTTCATTATTAACGATAATTATATTATATAACACTTTACCTAACGTAACGGCCCAAACCGGCCAGTGCTATTCTCAAAAATCGCCAATTAATTTTCATTTTTTTGTTCATTTTTTGTCTCTAAAACATAGGTTATGACCCCTCATTGGAACGAGCTCGTCCCAATGAGGGGTCATACCCTATGTTTTGGATACAAGAAATGAAAATAATAGTTATTCAAGAATTGTTTTGCAGGTGTCGACTGCTTGTCATGCTAGGGAAAGGTGTAAAAAAACAAAAAACAATGAAGTCCGCATTACACCCACATCAAAGCGCCTTCGTTTGCGCGCACGGATACATGACACAACTGTTGCTTGCATAATTCACTTCTGAAGTTATTGTTTATAACCAAACCCGGAAATCCCAGTAAATCACACTTTGGAAAGTGATAATAAGATATTCTGAAGGTATATTTTAACTTTACGATATTTTACTTTTTTTATATAAATGTTTGAAATTTTGAAGCGGATGCTATTCCGTTGATTTAATCATGACGGTCATTCTACTGATATTAAATAATATCTGGTAGATGACTTGATTTAGTGATATCCTTAGGTGTTGTTCCAGCTCTCTGATTGGATAAACTAACTTTCAACCATACTACTAATCTGAATAAGTTAGCAATAAAGCAGTGTTTATTGAGTACTTTATACAATACTTCATCGGGGACCAAGCCGGAGGAGGACTCCCAGGCGCCCCCCCCCACCCCCTCTCCTCCATCTCAACCAAAGAAGGCTATATTAAACAATATCTTACTCTCTCAAAAATGTTGAGAACTTGATTTGGCTTTAGGCTATACCGCACACAGAATGTTCAGTGTCTACGAAATTGACTGTCAAATTGAATTGCCTTTTGTTTATTTGTGTATAAGAATGGCACAAATGAAAACCGCTTCAGGTTAAACAATTAAGAATCATATCATTAACTATATTTCGCAATTGATAGTTCAGTATGTAGAGAAGGCAGTCTGTAAAATATATTTGCTGCACAGTTTGTTAGTAATTGAACCGACTTATTCTGTAAATACCATTGTGGGCCACTTTCAAACTGAATAACTAATGTTATTATCACTTCATAAGGTCTTCTCTACAATATTAATTGGTTGAGGGTTAGATTATTTTTGTTGGTCTGAATATGTTCAACAAAATATGTTTTATAACAAATAATTGAAGAGTGCCACAGGCACTCTTCAATAATTTGTAATAAAACAAATTTATATATTCATATAAACAAAATATTCTTTGCGTTTGACTGAATATGAAATATGAGTAAGAAAGGACGAGCCGCGTTGTGTCCTTGGACACTTTATTCCGGTTGCCTACATGGGGGCACGATGACGCCGTGTACTAAGGCGTACTGCACGTCGATGGTGCACATGTCTTCAACCGCTGTAACTCTGCTTGAGCGGAGCTTGAACAGAGTAAGAATGTTGAGGCGCTGACAGTTGCTCGTCGATGCTCGGTGGTTCTCTCCTGGTACTCCGGCTTCCTCCACCCGTAAAACTGTCACGGTCACGATTAGCCATTGTGCATAAGTATGTGACCTTAAACACCAATAAATAAATAAATAAATAACACGAGTAAGAACAATGTAGATTTTTGCTCTGGTACCCTCATTTTTGAAAGCCCTGACAGTGGGTTCTAGCACTCAACCAGTTAAAAGGCCTTTAGCGAAACAGTAAAAATACATGGGGATGAAAATAGCACATGTCGTGTAGGGCTTCCGCTGTATGGTCGTGTAGGGCTTCCGCTGTATGGCCGTGTACGGCCGTGCATGGCCCTGGGAGCTTCTGTGCAGCCAACCTCTCGTGAGTCAATCGACTGCCATTACCAACTGATCTTCTCTTCCGATCGAAATTACGAGCAGTGGTAATAGAAAACATAGTGTTCATTTATCGATGAAAAACCCATCATCACTTCAGACTACTTGAGCTCAAACCGTGTGCAAGTTGGTCTCAAACCTCCACATCCACAGGGAACTATATGTAGCTCAGAGAAAACTCGTAAACGACCTTGTCACTCAGGCAAAGAAAAAATATTTTTCTAATGTTGTGTCCGATAACATTGGAAGACCAAACGTCCTATCTAGTGTTATAGATGAATTGTTAAACAACAAGGCAAGTGCGACTCTCCCGCAACATACATCGAAGGAAGAACTCGCTGAGAAATTTTCGACGTTCTTCATCAATAAAATATAAGTCATACGGTCTGGACTCACAAGCTGTGGGGGCACCGTACCTGTACGTAATGCCACCGTTGAAACTGGCGTATCTGCAATGAGATGTCGATCTCAGTTTAGCTCTTTCAAACTGATTGCCACAGAGGATCTGATCACCCTTATTAAAAATTCAACATCAAAACAATGTGCCTTAGATCCCATCCCGTCAAGACTTCTTAAATACAGACTCTTGCACTATGGCTTTTGGAAATTGTGAACAAGTCTCTTAGCTCTGGGAGCTTTCCCCAGATATTGAAACAGGCTCTTGTCACTCCACTACTAAAAAAGCCAGGGCTTGACCCAGATGTTCTCAAGAACTACAGACTAGTCTCGAACCTATCGTTCATTTCAAAAGTCTTCGAATGAGCAGTGTCTGCTCAAATTCGCCAGCATCTTAAAATTTCTGGTCTAGCCGAGGAATTCCAATCAGCTTATACGCCACAGTGCAGCACCGAGACAGCACTGTTGCGTGTCCAAAATGACATACTCCTGGCTATGGATCAGCGTCAGATATTGTGCCTGGTACTGCTAGACCTCAGTGCAGCATTCGATATAATCGACCATGCCATCCTTCTGAATCGATTGCCGAATGTTGTAGGTTTCACCGGGCCAGCTCTTGAGTGGATCAGGTCCTATCTGATTGGTCGGACGCAGAGTGTCGCCATTAATGATTCTGCATCGGGTAGGGTCACTTTAAAGTTCGGAGAGCCACAGGGATCAGTGCTTGGGCCCCTTCTCTACGTCATCTATGTGTTACCCATTGGCAATATAATACGGAAACATGGCCTTAGCTTTCACTGCTATGCTGATTTCGGCCCGAGCTCTGAAACATGTGCTAAGTAGCATCTTGAGCGTTGTGTAGAGGACATTAAATCCTGGATGACTGAAAATTGCCTCAAAATGAATGCTAAAAACGGAAATCGTTTACTTTGGCTTACCTCAACAATTATCAAAAACATCTAAACACTCTCTTAACATTGACTCAAACAACGTTTCTCCGTCCGTCACTGTTCGTAACTTGGGATATCTCATGGACGAGCAGTTGTCGGTGGAGAAACATGTCAATATGCTCTGTAAATCTGCGTTCTTCCATCTTATAAATATCGGCAGGGTGCGTCCAGTGATCGACGAGGGGACGGCTAAACAACTAGTCCATGCTTTTGTAACCAGTCGTTTGGATTATTGCAACTCCCTACTTTTCGGATGTAAACGATCACTATTGCGGCGTCTGCAACTTATTCAGAATTGCGCAGCAAGGATAGTCACACGACGAAAACAATTATCATTCTTCTCAACTGGAAATTCAACAAATTCATGGCGATTATAGATTTACTTGGTTACATTTAGTATTCATTCCATATTTGGCAACGGATCGACAGAGAGTAAGTGATAAAAATAGAAGTAACATTACTTTGTCGCGCATTACGGTTATTTTCGCATCCCAACGGGAATGATAGCAGCCCTCCAGTTTATTACTGGCATGCCGGGCTACCGGCTAGTCCCATGGGGCCGCTAATAAACCATAAGGTCCTTCAAAAGCTCATAATCTTACACTTCAGTAATGCTGTTTAATTTGACCCTGTTATTGCAATTTCTCTAGTTGAAAGAAGATGATCAGGTATAATATAACTTATATAATAAACAGTGCATGATATTCTGAGTCATATGGCAGTTTATGGACCGACCAAACTTGGTTTAGCTTCGGTGGATATCGACATTTTGGTTTAACCGGCTGGTTCACACACTAACAATGCAGCTAGCAACATCGTGCAATATTTGTTAAACAGCGCCTTGAAAAATCAAAATAAAGCTTGTCTTGAGATATCACAGGAATTTTGCTCTTTACGCATTTATACAACATTGTAACCTTAAAATATCAAGTTTTGTTCTATTATATTATGTTCAAATGTTTCTGCTCATGAAATGTTATAATTGAAATGAAAATTTATTTTTGTAAAACTTAAACTGCAAATATGTTTTATCCCATAAATTGCCGTTTATTTGAACAATAAATGCTTTGGATAAAGTTTTGCTTTATTTACCCAGTAGTGTGATAAATTTTCCCCGTAGGTTTAACACTGAAAGAATTTAGTCTACACTCAACTACATAATAAATGCAAACATTATTTAGCGAACTAGCTGGTCGTGTCCATAGAACAGCCGTTTTATTTATTTGTACAATTTTGCATGATTCAGTGTGTATAAGTATTTACAACATTTTCAATGGTATACGATCATTAAAATATCATGAAACATTGCTGAATCCGTGATTTGTCTTCTGACGGATAACCAATACACCTACATTCCCGCACCAAAACCAGAGATAAAACATTACCCATTACATTTGAAAAAACTCTGGAAAGCGTAAAATGCCACGTGTATATAATCAAGAGTATGTTTATCCATGTACACGGATTTCCCGTATTATGCATTTAGAAAATATTACAATATTTTTTGAAAATTTGATGACTGTTCTGACCGACAGTTGAGGCTAGAATGACACTTCGGACTTCCACGTGATCACGGATCACTGCATGACCAACACCTCCGTGTCTATTGGTCGTCCTGACCAATGCTCCACCCATTATTCTGCTATGTACCGTTAAGACAATCTTTTCCCGCTAATTATCCGAAAACGCGGGAAAAATATCATTCCTGCAGTAGAGACGGACTTGTTGACCTCTGGCCTGTACCACATTCGTGTAGCATAATTAATAGTTCGAATCTTGTTTTCTTTAAACCTTTTTTGAAAGTATTACGTAATGGCAGTAGAAAACACCACACTGTTCATTTAATAAAGTATTTTTGCAAGTTTAGCTCAAGTTTTTAAGGGAATTATTTTTTAGACAGAAACGTATTACTGCGCCTTGTTTATTTCTGTCAATCTTGCTTGTCGATCGAATTGGACCAGTGTGCTCCTCACTGCTATCTGTGTTCTGAAGCGAGTAGCGGCACGATTTCGCCGCGACTGCCCTGTAAATTATTTATGGTGTAAACAAAATAAACGTAAGGTGTTTTCAAGTAAAAAAATTATTCTACTCGTAGAATTAAGAATGAAACCGACTCGCCAGAGGCTCTTCAGTTTCATTCTTAATCCTACGAGTAGAATAAATTGTTTACTTGAAAACACTCTACGTTTATTATATATATATTTATCAGAATAAAAATCAAATAAAAAGTGATAATAATAATAATAATCGACAAGATTCAGGCAAAGTACAATAAGGACGTAGACCTCGATTTCGATGTGTCTCAGTTGCAACCCAAGTATCAAGCTGTCAGATTCGTCTTTGTAATCGGCGCGTGTCGGAAGTGTACCCGATTTTGGCGCCTGAAAGACAGCACTTCTAACGCAATGGGCAGTGCGGAAGGCAGCTGTGGGGGTATAACTAGGCAGTGCTTTCAGCGATCGGTCCCATTCGGTGCGTATTGATGTTTAGTGGACCCTGGTCTGGTGTCGAAGCTTCAGTTAGAAGCTGAAGTATGGACTGTGCCAGGATAACCCGACCCCTTCCTATTTTATTATCTTCTGTATTTAATAATAATAATAATAACAATAATAGTAATAATAATAATAATAATAATAATAATAATAATAATAATAATAATAATAATAATAAGATTTTAAATAATAAGATTATAATTATTATTATTATTATTATTATTATTATTATTATCAATACTACTATTATTATTATTATTAATACCCTGTATTTAATAATAATAATAATAATTATAATAATAATAATAATAATAATAATAATAATAATAATAATAATAATATTTTATTATTATTATTATTATTATTATTATTATTATTATTATTATTATTATTAGTATTATTATTATTATTATTATTAATACCCTAGGAAAGGAAGCAGTGGTGAAAATAGGTTGTAAACTTGGGTAATCTATTTGTGATCGATAAATGTGTTTTAATCCCTTGAATCAGTAACCCTGATTGGTCGGGCAAAGTTCTTAAGATCAAATTTCTTGAAATAAATGGCTGCTCTATGAATTCGTCTGTGTAAACTTTTAAAATATTTTCAACGCGCAGTTCCAAGGCTTCGCGTTAGAAATATTATTTGGTCCACCCCCAAATAACGAATACGTGACTCTTCCAACTGAAGCAATAAAACTGGCATGGGGTATGCCATCGGGGTTTTAATGGTTATGTGTCTAAGTGGTTTGCCTGTTGTGTATGATTCTGTAGACATTAGACATCAATACACATCAGTAAATACATTGAAGGATATGTTTCGCAAATGCAAATCAATAATACCCTCCACGCGTAAAAACAAATGGAATAAGTAATGCCTGCTGCTTGTGCATCCAAGAAATTCCCTAGCAATGAGGGTTTGGCCAAAGTTTTGTCCCCCACGTCTTCAGTAAATCATCATATACAGGGATGTCGCTAAGGGGATGGGCGCGGTGGCGGGGTTACCTCCTACCCTCTATATCTTTTTTTCAGTCGGCACGTTTTCATTAGCATTATCGATTCTCTCCTTCTACATTCTTAAATGACCAGATTCGATACTTAGACTTGTGTCTCACACAGCCGTCCATGGATACAAATGGGGACCCGTAGTACCCGTTTCGGACAGTAGGGTCTGGTCTGAAAAATTTGAAGTGTGTGTACAGTTAGTGTTAATTAAATAAAAAGTTGCATCGCGACGAGTACAAATATATTTTATTTATTATATGTTAAACAATAGATAATCGAAGAAATTGCGAAAGATAGAAATCATATCCCCCACTGTGAAGATATAGAAATTTTCACTTTCACGGTATCAATCAAAATGGTGGCTTTCAAAGCATCACTTCAAGGGAAATACGAGTCAAATTATCACTGGAAATGATCAATTTGTTCTAAAACGTATAATGCAAAGTAAATCTAGTGTTTTTGAATGGACACCAGTCATTTTCAGCGATACTTCAACACGTATTCACCATGAATTGATGCATGAAACCCGCTAGTCCAAAAATGACCTGAAAGTCCGAAATATAAGTTTTGGGTTTGGTGCGTCCTTTCAAAGGACGTACCAAACCAAAAACTTATATTACGGACTTTCAGGCCATGTTTGGACTAGAAACCCGCCAGCTGAATCAGATTGCAAGACGCTATCTATTCCGAGTATCAATCAAATCACTTCCGCCTTTCAAATGATTCAATGCGCTGTTTACTTTCATGCATCAATTCAAGGTTGAAAAGAGTGGAATTATCAGATTCTTATAAAAAGCGTATAATAAAAAGAAAATCTAGTGTTTTTGAGTGGATACCGAAAAATTATCTCACTTGTGACTGAGATGAATGGGAACATTTCTCTCGGTCACTCATGAGATAATTATCCTATCAAAAACACTAGATATCCTCTATTTATTCACTTATCAATTTCCATGAAGTGTTGAATTTTTAACGATAATCCTGACGGATTAATATTCCAATGACAAATCAAAGCATGCCTTCGACGAAGGCATGCCTTGATGATGAAGTTGAAATATTAGTCAGACGAGGCTTGAACGATGACAGTCTGGACAAATCATCCATACAACACCAAAGTAAAAAAAGAAGGCAAATCGCAATATGATTGAAAGTGACAACGCTGAAAATTGAACGTCTATCTCACTGAGGTTTGAACGCTTCGAAAAATTATGAATGAAGTGACGTCATATATTTAAAGAGAGTCTTTCTCACTACAAAAATATAATTCCCTAATTGTTTTTCGCAAACCACCCACTTATCCCTTGGGTCACCTCATAACTTGAATTGAATTTGGTTGCAAATATCATTGCCCGATGGATAAAGCACACTTGGGCTGAGATTGATTATTTTTAATCACAATGTACAATTCTACTCATGTTAAAGAAATTCCGTCATCTGCCGTTGAGTTGGGAGAAATGAAAATAGAGTCAAATTATTTTGATCAGTTGAGTGCGGCTTCTGTTTGAAAAAAAACAAAGTTATGGTTTATGTGGACTGGAGTGCATGGGTTATGTTGACTGAACGGTAGATAAATGTGTTATGTACTCATTGTGTTGTATACAATTAAGTCATCCATTATTTTTCGTCAGAGCAAAATTTAGGGTCCTTTCCCTTAACCCACACTCATGAAATTTAGCATACTAATCAGAAATCGCACAATCTTGTTGGACAAACATTTGCATCCACATATTCCATTCGAGATGTGAGTGATGTGGGTTTTGAACATTTGGGATATTTTTTTACATCAACGCCCGTATCATGTTTCAAGGGCGGATCCAGGGGGGAGGCATAGAGGACTAGCCCCCCCCCCCTCCCGAGCCCACTAAAAAGTCATGGTCTTATTCCACACAATCTTGTCCTATAACGCCCCTCCTTAACTAATGACATCACGTTGCCAAATAAGGGACATGATCCTTTTTTAGAATTCGCAGAATATCGGTTATTCATAGAACTGACGCCAGTCACGTCTGCAAGTATCCACTGTCTGCAAAATCGATAGTCGAAAGCGGGACGCAATGAAGCGAAGTATAAAAGAATATTTTGTCGCCACAAGGTCGAAGAAATGGTATGTTCCTGGTATCATTATTTTTACATCGTATACCCCAAACTTGAAGTTAATGTTAATGGGGAGCCAATATTTCCAGTCGCGTATGTTTCCCAGTTCTAATTTTAATGAGGGCTTCTAGCATTCGCCGGGAAAACTCAACTGGCCATTGGCCTAAATCTGCGAATGGCCAGTTGAGTTGACCGGTCGAGTTCTTATTGTTGCACACCGCAGTGCCTGCAACAATCTTTAAACTTATTATACTCACCATTTTCTGAAAAAGTGGGATATGGCCCAGCGCGAAATAGTTGCTTTAACAGTATCAGTATTCCATAATTTGACTGGACAGTAGCAGTCACATGGCTCATTGTAATATTAATGTCATTAAGGTACAGTGGTCATGGTGCAAGATGTCAACCTCGCTATTCCCACTGCATGTCCGCAGGTACTACGTTCTTCTATAAAACCAATGCACCTTGTAATTTGTTTTATGTTCCATCGTTATCTGACCCACCTGTAAAATAATTTAGCTATATAAACCTCTCTCTCTCCCTCTTTCTTTCTCCCCTCTCTTTCTCTTTCTCTCTTTCTCTCTCAGACGCACACACATTTACTTGGAGTATACCAAAAATCCGATATAAATTATTATCCCTTGGGTTCCTTTTCAAATTATGTCATGGCTGCTTCTCAGCAGTCGAGACATAATATGGCAAAGAATTTGAAATGATTTAACCGATCTGAAAATCAGCACCAAAAGAGTCAGTGGCAATATTGGCCCAATAGACCAAGAATGCCAACAGTTTCCCAAATCTGTTGCCACTATACAGCCAGAAAATGTAAGGTAAAAGAGGTTTCTTGTTTCTGCGTTACGACGATTGATGTTCCCATGATGTCAAAGATCACCAATCTGTCGTGGACAAAATATGACAGTCGTATTCGCTAAAGTCACTTTCGCAAATAGGTGACTGTCATATTTTGTCCACGACAGACTAGCTCTATGACCAGAAGCAGTATGTGACAGTGTATGTGATGTATGATTTGATAATTTTAACTTTTACAACGAAAAATGTGTGTTTTGAATTTCCTTTCATCATATTCAGTTGGAGGCGAGATTACATTTAGAAGCCACCTCAGAGCATCTAAAGATCAAAGACCCCCACACAAACGCACGTCTCTTCGGCACGTACTGATGCTAGGACTCTGTCGGATCACATCATTCACCCCGCCCCCCCCCCCCCCACCCCGTATTTTAATTCCACCACCCGCCGATGCTGTCCGCGCTTTCCAAATTTGCTTATCCTCTCTCCACAAAAATCCATACCTAAAATGTTTTCACTTTTGGGAAATTCTTAATTCCTTACCTAACATCAAGGGCGTCACAGGTCAGAAAAAAGAGATTTGTTTTTCGATTTTGTTCACATGTTAGTATTTTATAGAGTACACAAATTAGAAGACACACGTGTTTTTGTTTTTGTTTTAAATACCACCATTTTTGACGTTTTTACATCACTTCAAATTTTATCATTTTCTTATTGAAAACGCCCATTTTGTGACACATAGCACCATAGATCTGATCGATACAGTTTTCAAACTTACCGCAGATATGTCTGATCATTTGCAGATGTGCAGAATTATTTTCTGCATTTTAATCTTTTAACCAACGAATCGGCCATATCCGCCCGCGTAATATTCAAATTCAGAAGCTGAAAAAATATTATTTTTCAAACAATTTCAACAAAAGCATATCATGTGACCCCTCTTTGGAACGAGCTCGTCGAGCTCATTCCATTGAGGGGGTCACATGATATGGCTTTGTTGAAATTCTTTAAAAAATTTTAAAAAAAATTATATTTAAAATAATAAAATTTGATATCGTCTGCGTTGGGTAAAGGGTTACATTGAAAGACCCCCACGTCAGCGTTGCAAATTTTACGGTTTTTTCTATACCCTTTATTTTCAACCTCATTTAGTCCTGAGCCTTTGGAAAATTTGGGAATATAGTATCCACAAATACATATCTAAAAATATTGTGCCAACCTAGGAAATTCTCAACCGTTATTGTCGACGGCTGAGGTGACGCCATAGAGGGTCATAGGGTCAAAAATTAAAATGCGACGGATTTTCTGAAATTATAGTATGTTGAAGAGCTAAACAAAATAGAAGATAGCTAATTTTGGTCGATTCAACGCCATTTTGATGTGATACATCACCCTGAAATTTAGCCTATTTTCTCTATTCTTTATTAAAAGCCCTATGTTGTTGAGTCCATTTGCGCCCTAGTAATACAGGATACACTCTTGAAACTTACCACGCCTATTTATGGTCACTTTAAGTTGTCAACACTAAATTGTTCGATTTAATTTGAAACACCCGATGCCAGCGATGGCAATTTTTGTATCTGCACCTTTTATTTTCAACCTTACTTTGAGTCTTATCTTTTCGAATTTTCGGGAATTTTATCTCTGCCAAAAAACATATCTGAAATGTGGGGCCATCCTTTTAAAATCTCAACCATTATATCCGAACTCTGAGGTGACGTCAAAGAGGGTCATATCGTCAAAAACATTTTTTTTTTTGTGGGGTGATTTTAGTATGTTTTGGTGCTCACAAAGTTAACCCTTTACCTAACAGGAAAAGCAGACGACGACACTTGCAAACAAAATTCTTGAATAATTATTTTTTTCATTTTTTTGTCTCAAAATAATAGGTTATGACCCTCATTGAAACGAGCTCGTTCCAAAGAAGGATCATGACCTATGTTTTTGTGACAAAAAAATGAAAAATAATGAAAATTACCTGGCGATTTTTGTGAATAGCGCTGGCCGGTTTTGGCCGTTACGTTAGGTAAAGGGTTAAGAGATAGTTGTATTTTTTCGATTTGCTATCTTCTTGACGTTTTTACGTCACTTCAAAGTTTAGCCTATTTTTGACATATTTCATTATAAGCAAGCGACGGGGTACGCTTGTTTGTGTGGCTTAGTACAAAAAGGCACCTTCCTCCCATCATCGCTGGACGTTTCGGCGCCAGCCGTGCTTCGTCAGATGACTTCTGAAAATCGCTTTGCGATTTCAAGGCCATCTAGTCTTTTATTGCGTCTCGACTCGTCGTGATAAAAGACTGTGTACAAGCACAATATGCATAAATTATAACACATTTTCATCTTACAGCAAACACGCAGTTTCCCCAATACAGTTAAAACGTCTAGGCAAAATACAAATCTGTATTGTTGGTAGAAACCGCACAAGCGATCATTCGATTCAGAAAGAGAACGTCTTTTACCTGCACTCATCTGGCATGGAGCTACTGCACAATACACATGCCGAGGCCATCGTTTGATAACATTAATTAAATGATCAATAAATCGCCAGCTGAAAGAAATGAATTAGACTAGATCATTTTTTTTGACCAGATGATATTGCATACAGGCCTACCTCGGCTGAAACACTGCTATAAACTACAGCGGTTATGGTACAAGAAGAACAATGACTGGGGAGTACGTCATGCAGAACACAAGAACACATTACGATGACTTATTGATCTTCATTCATAAAATACAAGGATTTTAGGGCCGATGTTTTTACCCATCACAAATGAGCAAGAAAATTCCCAATTGAACTAACCGTGTCTTCCCTGATCTACCATATTTCTGTCAATCAATCCAAGCAGCACTGGGTCCAAGTCTTGAGCATTTTACATATAAAAACCGATGCACGAAATGGCCATGGAATGTGGTTTTGATTTTTGTGTCACATTTTTGGTTACTCAACTGCGGAATGCATTGTTTTCAACTAACGATAATAGAAATCGGGTAACGAAACCACATCAATGACCGGGCCATATGAAAGTTTTGTGTTTAAGAATGCACTTCTGTTTTCGCGTAAGCTTTAATATTCATTTTTAAAATATGTGCTGAAGAATTTGAACAGCTTTTGCCTTCTGAGTTAACAAAAAAAAACATAATCAAAGAAACCATATGTGACCAACTGAACTCACAATATAGAAGAGGCTTCATAATAATGCAACAACGTGTAAGTAGAATTTTCCGCTTGCTGAAAGTTTCCGCCTCAAACTTAGTCAGTAACAAAATCAAAACACTTCCGTTCACCACTGTGAACTCGAGGATTCGGAAGTGAAATGAAATGTTTTAAGGGATCTGTTTAACCGATTTTGTGACAACCTGGACAATATGGTTTCGGCTCTCCGAAATATCTCCTTTGTTTCACCGAGTTTTTGCAAAGATAGCATTTTCACAATTCCTACACACTGTAAAAACTATAGTTCTGTTTAGAACCACAATTAGATCCATACCTTGTCACGCAAAAATAATAAAAAAATAGAACGATATGTTACTGGTTTTATTACTGAACAAAAATAGGTTCCATGTCTTATCACGTGTACAGAACCAAAAATGGAACCCAACATATAAACAAATGTACTTAGTTTTATTACAGAACAAGAATTGGTTCTATATTTTGTCACGTATATGGAACCGAATATAGGACCAACTGTTGCTCTTCCACGACAGAATCAAATTGGTTCCATGTCTTGTCGCGAACATAAAGCCAAAAATAGAAACCAAATTATAACCGAATTTAATTGGATTCATAATAGAACTAAAATTGGTCAGTAATTTTGTCACGAATATGGAACCGAAAATAGACCCTATTGTTAATGGTTTCATTACAGCACGAAATTTGGGTCTGCACCTAGTAACGTATGTTGAACGAAATGGCTCCATTAAAGAAAAAAAAATGGTTTTCCCGCTTGTCACGGATGCAACACAAACTCGAACACAAATAAAATGGTTCCATTAGAGAAGCAATGTACGCTCCATTTTCGATTGAAGATTTGTGCCAAAAATAGAAACCAAAACTAATTTCAATTACAGAAGTTGCGGAACCACAATTGGTTCTGTTTTGTTGTCTGAAAAAAGCACGAAGCAAACCCAATTCCCCACCCATTCGTCTTCCCCAACTCACTGATTATTTGCTGATAAAATCTGTTTTGCCGACTAGTGTACATACGTGGAGGGTTAGTGCTATTTTTACAAAAATCACATCGATCAAATTTGTTACAAATTATTCAATGATAAATACTCAGAAGAACTATTATCCACGCAGTTTGAAACCAACGATGTGACAACCGTTACTTATTCCCAGTTCCTTCTTCAACATTCGTTATCAACCGATTCTCTCTGTCTCGCTTTCTCCTTTCAGCAGGTAAACGAAGGATAGGGGGCGCGGTGGTGTTGCGGTAACCGGTTCTCGTCAGATCACCGAAGTTAAGCAACGTCGAGCCCGGTTAGTCATCGGATGGGTGACCGTCTAAGCGATCGATTCGGACTCCCGCGCTGTGTCCTTGGGCGAGGCACTTAACCCCCATTGCCCACATGGGGGCACGTTGACGCTGTGTACTAAGGCGTACTGCACGTCGAAGGCGCGCATGTCTTCAACCAATCTAACCCTGCCTGTGCTGCAGTGCGGAGTTACAATGTTGACGAGATGGCAGCTGCTCGTCGTTGCTCGGTGATTCTCTCCGGGTACTCCAGCTTTCTCCACCCGTAAAACTGTCACGGTCATGATTAACCATTTCCGTAAGTATGTGACCTTAAACACCATTAAATAAATAAATAAATTTAACCCTTTACCTAACATGAAAAGCAGACGACACTTGCAAAAAAAATTCTTGAACAACTAATTTTTTTCATTTTTTGTCTCAAAAACATAGGTTATGACCCCTCATTGGAACGAGCTCGATGAGCTCGTTCCAATGAGGGGTCATAACCTATGTTTCTGAGACAAAAAATGAAAAAAATAATGAAAATTAACTGACGATTTTTGAGAATCGCGCTGGCCGGTTTTGGCCGTTACGTTGGGTAAAGGGTTAAACGAAGGATAGACGTTTTTACTGGTTAGGTGAAAATGATTGGCAAAGCTTTTCTTTCTTCTAAAGCCATAACACACTGAATATGATGCAAATGTTGCGCATGTTGGAATAATTAACACACTCTGTTATTAGTTCCAGCTTTGACAGTTTGATACCCCATATTTAAGTCTCACAAAAAACAAAAAACGTTAGTCTACCTGGATATCAGTCCGACATCAAAATATCACCGATTATAATTCTGACGTAATGAATCAAATGTTTGAAACCGGGATTAAAATTTCCAGCTCATATTATTTTACAACAAGACTCGAATAAGATTCAGCATGCTGTGTTGAAATATAGTTAAATAACACCTTATCTCATCGAGCACAAACTGCATCACACCCATTGTTTGGTGGACACAAGTCTGAGATGATGGGGAAAAATGATATCTGTGATGTAAACAAACAATTGTGTATGGATACATGTGCAGTATGATTGGATCTAAACCTAAAACTGACTTCCATGATTCGCAGTGTAATATTCTGGTTCGGTACTTCGGAAATTCTATACCGTGTTAAAAATTAAAGGGCAACGATGAAAGCCGAGAGGTGGGGGAAGTCGCACCTTTGTGATGTGATTAAGATGCAATCACTGTTAAATGCCGTTTTTCGTTTTTAATCCGACCCTCAGTGTCTACACGTTGTACATAGTAAGTCGAATTCCGGTTACAAAATCGAGGGAAAAAATGTGAGTTGAGTTTTCCACCTGCTAAAAGTCTCCGACTCAAAAATAGCGAGTAGCAAAAACTGTTCATTCAAAGTGGATATCCACTCTGTATGTGTATTTGTTTCTTCCCTGCTGTGTACACTTTACAAATGTAACGATTTTCTTCCGGGAGCAGTAAAATATTTTAGACAGATAATGTATAGTCTGTGTGTATGTTATATATAACTTTTCTTTCATTGGTGTTAATAATGTGCCGAAACAAGGCTAAACAAAATTAATCCTTTGATTCTCAGGCGAAGCGCAATCGTTTTTTCGGCTCGTGTTCGTCATATTTATTTCGGAACCAAAATTCAAAATGTATAACACTATCATAGGATATGATTTTAGCGGTATCGCATCGCGATTTGCGAAGCAATATGTCGTATACATTGATACAGTATTGTTATTCTCATATGTATGTACACAATAAATATTTATTTAACTTGTTGAGGGCTAAATTACTTTTGGTGGTCTGAATTTGTTCATCAAAAGTTTTAAAAATTGTTTTATCATAAATTATTGATGTGCTAACAGGCACTCTCCAATCATTTGTAATAGAACAAATTTGTACAAACAAATTATTATTTATGTTTGAATAAATATGAAACACGGGCAAGAAAAATGTTGGCGTTTGCACTGGTACCCTCTTTTTTAAAGTCCCAATTGTGGCTTCTAGCACTCAACCAGTTAAAAAACTCCTTATTCATTTTTAACTCCATTTTAGTTGTACTATATTGATTTTGTTTTGTATTATCACTGTTACACAAAAACTATCAGTGAAATCAACATGGAAGCTCCAGTATTTAATATTAGGTTCTCACAATTGATTTTTGGCATCGGTGCCCATTCCATCAGGAATAAAAAAAATAAAAATAAAAACCGCCCTCTCTCATTCGTTTAAAAAAAATGCATGCGAATCAATTATTTACTTTTTTGGCCTAAACTTCTTAATATTTTGTAAATCTCTAAAGCATATCTAAATAAAAAATAATAATAATAATAAATGTTATGTTTGTGGCCCATATATCTGTATGTGGCGTGTTGATTATGTGAAGATGCAGATCAATGAAACAATTTAACGACCCATGTTTTGATTCCGCTCAGCCTTTTTAACTCTTGCTTCCACCGATGGTGGAGTTGAGAGCGACATAACAGTCGCAAAAAGCCTGCTTTAGCCTGTAAATCCTTCTTCGATACTTGTATTTAATATCTATATGTGGCTATAGCTACGTGTATATAGCTTTGCAAAATGTATCAGCATTGTCGAGTGTATTTAGTTAACACCTCAAAGCGGCGTCATTTTGTTATCAGTATAAATAGCATGATTTTGAAGGACAAAACACACAGTTTCCCGATAGAATATAATCTAGTGGCTTAATTAGCGAAAAAATATGATTTAAATGATACCCTCACAATGGGGGTAGCAATTACCAATATATTTTTACACCATACAGTTAAAACTAGAAGTCCTATCATGAATTGTGCGCGTATCTAGGCGTAATTGCGCGTAGGAATTGCGCGCAATTGCCATATCGAATGGCATCCAAAGCACGGCAGGTTCTCCTGCTTACTCATCACAGACACAGGCGATGTTTCTGCCAATGGACCTCCGGGTTACCCGGAGGTCCATTGGCTGAAACATTGCTTGCGCACAGGCCATATGTACATAATTCTATAGCCTTACTATGGTCATAACGCGTAGATTAACGCGCAGATCGACGTGCTATTTGTGCGCATTTTATGACAGGACTTCTAGTTTTAACTGTAAGGCTAAAAAAAATATAATTGATTCTGAGGCATTGCCACATTGAACAAAATGACCCGCGTTAAATGTTTTTATTGACATTTTGAAGTTAGGGTACCTGTAGTCATTTAGTAAGTGACGGACGTCTCACGCGTTTCCCAACACATGAAATTAGAGGCAAGCAAAAACGGTCGATTCGAAATTGAAAAATCATTCCAGTGATGAATATAGGCTATAAATCTTCCTATAAGCCCGCGATGTGCTTTAATAAAGAGTCTTTCGAATATCAATGTGTCATTATGATAAAAATATTCAATGACCACTTCTTTTGGCAAATCTATTTACACCAAAAGGGAATCAATAATAAAATAAACCGGTCATTTCAAAAGTTGGACGGACGCTAAAACGAAACATAAATTAAAAACTAAAGCAGTTCTAACAGTTTTTAATGCGACCTGGGATACATCACAATCCTGTCAAACACACTACAGGTTTTCAGGAAAGCTAATAGATTATCGTAAGATGATAAATTCAAGATTTGTTGGAAAACCTTTGACTTTGTTTCGGTCAATAATCAGCTATTGGGGCAGGTATCAGGTTTCTGGGGCACACCACATCCTCCCTCAGAATCAATTATTTTTTTGTGTATGGCCTAATACCATAACCAAATAATTGGATGGGAGGTGGTGGGAGGGGGGGGGCGTGTCCAAGATGACTCGAATGCTGTAATCTGAAACTGGTATTTCTATTTTGGGACCCTGTTATTGCAGTCTTATGGGAAGGAGGATGCACATGCTCACATGTGACCGAAGATTTTCCTGATATGATTTGTCTCTCTATTTAAGTCAGGAAATATGCACATTTTGGCCCCATATTTAACAAATTCTCCCCCACGCTGAAACAAGTCAGCATTCGATGAGGGTTCAAAGTCACTGGGTCGTCCATAGCTCATTGAGGTCTTTTAAAAAAAATGAAAACGCTGTTTTGCAACCTCATCTATGTATGAAGTGATAGTTTGTGGACCATTCTATACACACGCGAATATTCATGGACACAGAACGGATAATCATGATGCATAATTATGTCGTATTCCGGTACAACATTGGAAAAATGATGATTAAAACTAATTGTAATTCATCAGTTAAAATTGACCTCGTTGTTCTTTCTGAACCCGTAATTTCAATGGCTACTACTCCGTGCTCTAATTTCATAAAAATTCACTCTTATCATGCTCTAATCGCCGGGAGCGAGTCAATTAGAACATGCCTGTAAAGCCGCTACTTGCAGGAGATTGAACCCGTACGTCGCACGAGTCACGAATCGAACACACCCTGAAAGTTAGATCATGGCAAATAGACCGAGATCGAAAATGGCATTTTTTACTGTTTTTTCTCACATAAAAAGGGTTTTGAGATTTTTTTTTTCACTTCTAACGATCACAGGAAATAACATGGAGATAAACGTCTATTGATGAGTTAGACATTCGGGTACTGACTCTGAAAAAAACATCTGTTAACTAGTCCTTTCGGGGCAAGTTGACAATGGCTTTCCATAGTCAAATTCCCGACTCCTAACTCAACAATAGATGTTTATCTCCTAATTCTTACTGTCTACGTCTCGAAATGGCGGAAGCTTGTATGATTAGCGGCTATTGGAAAGTGAGTTGTCGTTCTTAAACTAACCACTATCGGTACGTATTTGCGGTATTGTGAACATTACCACTCAATCTGACAGCACATTTTCAAACTTTTCTCCAGCGGAGAACACATCGGGACCTCTCCATTAACACACTCCAGAAGAAATGTGTATGGCAATCAACATGATATAACAATCAACATCGTCTTGTAAACTGGATATCACAAAGAGGAGACACAACCATTGACAACTTTGTCAGTGTGATAATGGTCCACAATTACGCACGCACGCACAGCGGTGGACTTTTCCATTAGTATGATCGCAGTTTTGACAACGCTCGCAGTTTTGACAACGCTATTCAATAGCATCACAAAGTAAACCAATGCACGCCCTGATATAAAGAATTCCACATACCAGTCTGAAATAATTCGTATTAGTCTCCACAACGCAGAGGGCTTCGTGAAGTCGTGGAGATAACCTGCAGTTAAAACTAGAAGTCCTGTCACGAACTGTGCGCTTATTTAGGCTTAATTGCGCGTAGGAATTGGGCGCAATTGCCATATCGAATGGCATCCAAAGCACGGCAGGTTAGCCTAGTTACTCATAGCAAACACAGGCAATGTTTCTGCCAATGGACCTCCGGGTTACCCGGCGGTCCATTGGCTGAAACATTGCTTGTGCACAGGCCATGTGTACATAATTGGATAGCCTTATTGTGGTCATAACGCGTAGATTAACGAGCAGATCGACGTGCTATTTGTGCGCGTTTCATGACAGGACTTCTCGTTTTAACTGTATTCATCGATAGAGACTGTAGAACGTAATTACCCAGCTTATTAGCATAGATCGATAAGCTGTTCGCTGTTCTTCTGTGTGTTGAAAATTCCGGCCTGGGAAGTGTCATAACTTGTCATTTTTAGTGTTGACAGTGAGTGTATCATGCATTTAATTGAGTAAGTTAAACCGTGATAACAGAACGATGACTTCTGACTTGTTCTAAAACCCGATGTCAAAGGCAGACATGTATCAAATGTAGTGTATGTATGTTAGGGCTGTATTGTAACCGTTCAAATTATATATTACAGTAGAGTGAAGTTGCATGAAACGTTGAAACAGCGTGAGGGAAGGCGCTTGTAGCGATAGATACATCGACAATTCAAACTAGTGTTCTAAATACTACAATTATTTTCTCTCCCAACCCTTCACCCCACTACCCGTTCACTTCTCCAAGACAAGTTTGACCAATATTGCACGGTGATATATGGCCAATTCTTTAATGGGGTTCACATTTCTCTTTTACATTAAATCTTGTTATCCAAATTGGAGTTGGATTCCTGGGCTTATAAGTTTACTGTCATGGACGCCGGAACTCTATCCCCAACGTGGGGAGTGGCTGTACAGTGACAGCATTTTAGGATAAAAAATAACTAATATATCCACTTTAAGCCCCGGTCAGACCAGAACGATGGCTCGCGCCTTTACTCCCGATGGTCCATTTGGCCCGATGCTCTACTTGCGGTCACATCAACGAGACGCCTAGAGGCCCTATGGGCCTATGCAAGAGATTAGGCGTGCCGCAGCGTGAGTCCACGTGCGTCGACACCCAGTTACATAGGTGCGACGGCGCACATTAAAAGAAGATAAACTGTGCGCCATGGTGCGTAATGGTGCGTTGGCGTCCATTGACGCACCATGACGCACATTTTACCGTGCCTCGCGATGCGGGTTATTGTGGGTAATGGTACGTCGGTGTGCATTTCATCGGCGGTCAGACAGGTGAGTATATAAAGGGGTGCGCAGATTCCCAAAACATCAATCTCACTTCATCATGGCCGACGGACAGGTGCAACAACAGGTGCTACAGGTGCAACAACTCCAGAATCTTAGAGTGTTGGCTGTAGCCCTACACCACAGAAAAAGACAGCGAAGAGAGAGAAGAAGATTCTGGGTGAGACCATGGATTCTTAGAAGACCTCAGTTGGGCCAGTACGAGACATTGATGGCAGAATTTGAGAGGGAATCCCATGGCGACTTTGTGGGGTTCCTTCGAATGGAGCCCGAGATGTTTCATGAACTTGTGCAACGTTTGACACCCCGGGTGTCGAGGAGCCTGGCCTGAAGGTTGCCACAACTTTGAGGTATATGGCTACTGGCAACAGCTACCACAGCCTTGCCTATTCCCTCCGTGTCCCACACAACACAATTTCATCATTGGTGCGGGAAGTATCTAAGCCATCGTAGAAGAGCACAAGGATGAGCTATTTGACCTTCCGACAACAGAAGCCGGGTGGCATCGGGTGCCCGAGAGGTTTGCCTCGAGGTGGGTTTACCACCATGTATGTGGGGCCATTGACGGCAAGCACGTGTCCATCAAGTGCCCGAAGAAGTCTGGGTCACTGTATTTTAACTATAAGGGACATTACTCCATTATGATGTTGGCGATAGTCGACGCAGACTACAAGTTTATGTGGGTGATGTAAGGTCTGAGGGGTCGACCTCAGATTGCGCGATATACACCGCCTCAACTCTGAAGGTTGGCCTGGACACTGGCACCATAGGCCTACCACCTCCAGAGCCCTTGCGGAACGACGATAGGTATGTGCCCTACTTCTTGGTAGGAAACGACGCGTTTCCGCTGAGGTCTCACCTCATCAAACCCTTCTCACACAGAAACATGAATGGTGACGAACGCATCTTCAATTACAGGACGTCCCGTGAAAGAAGAGTTGTAGAAAACGGCTTTGGGATCCTGTCCAACAGATCCCGTTGCTTACTTACAAGGATGGAACAGGAACCAAATACCGTGACCCTCATGCCTTCACAACCTGATGAGGATCAGGTACCCTGCCCTTCAGAACTGTGATGTAGACCAGGAAGACCAGGACCACTGGGTAATACCAGGCGCGTGGCGGGATGCAGGTGTTCTGGATGATGTTCGCAAACACGGAGGCAACATGGCGACGTGAGAGGCAAAGAGGGTCAGAGTGTAGCTGAGGCACTACTACAACAGTGCGGCTGGTTCTGTGACTTGGAAATGGAATAAGATTTCATATCGGGGACTTGTGATGTTTGCCATGAACTTTGCGCTTAAATTTTTTTGGTGATTTCGAGACAAATTTAGAGACTGGCATTTAATAAAACAACGCGTACCAGTGAATGATTATGTGACATTTAATAAAACATTATAGCACCTTGCTTATTCTTTTGTTATAATTTATTTTTATTGTGTGGCCCCCTTTTATACCATCTGCTGATAGACGCACACCGACGTGCAATGACGCGCGTTGACGCCTGCCGACGTGCGTTGTGATGCTCGTCGACGCAAGTCAAGAGGCACGTTTGTCCATCCTCGCCCGAGGTGACGTGCGCTGACGTGCGCTGACGTGCGTCACCTCACGTCAGAGCACGTCACCTCGGACAAGGATGGACGATGGGGAACCATCGCAGAAAGATTTTGAACAAGGTCAAAAACACCTGCGGTCACCTGCGATGACCTAAATTCCACGATTCATCGCAAGAACAATGGCAGGGCATCGCAAGTTCATAGAGTTTCGTCGGGCGAAGCCCCAAATTTGGCCGTCGCAGAGAGTCTTGTCTTCAATCCCTCTCTGTGTGACCGGGGCTTTAGGCTCCATCAAACAACCTGGTGCTCGAAATAAAAAAAAAGGAAAAATAAAAAATAATAAAACCTATTGGGCATATGACATATGTCAGTTACAGTGCACGACCCATGTCAACTCGAAGTTTACGAATGAGAACGTCGGATGCTAAGCTTGCTTTAGCCGGATCTGCCCATGTCTTTTTAACTATTTGTTGTTGACCATATTTTTTGCTCATCGACCTTCTATCTGTTTTACGCGAAGAAACTGTTTCTTTACGTTGTGAAAAGACTAATCACAGAGGAGAAACAAACGCATACTAAGATTTACTTTAAATTTACGTTTCAGTAAGTTTAAATATGTAAGGAAGCAGAGGGCGTTTTGGGATCCCCAGCTTGAACGCGGTGCCCTTTTATATTTCTTTCTCACGCCGCACACGTTTGCTTTCGGTGTCTCTACCTGTTCTCCCGATATGATGACTCTTTATTAATCCCGTGGAACCAATTCCATAGACTTCTCTGAACTGTGCAGGTTGTCCAAACGGTCGTTTACCACAAAATAGAAACAAATGACAGGTTTTCCGTTCTTCTATATTATTTGATTTTTAAAAAATCACACGAACGTCTACTCATCTCGTCTATTTGGTAACTTTCACAGAACGATTTTCTATTTTCTAACGACAGTAAAACACCGAGTTCGTTGACTCAAGCGAGAAAATTATATCATGTAACAGCACATTGCTGCCACCCATTCACCACCACCCATCCACCCCTCCCCACCCCCCCCCAAAAAAAAAATATATATAATAAAGTACCATAGTGCGCTAAGGTAACCCAGTGGCATGGTATTGTTTCAAAATTCCAAGGTAAATGATTGTATTACACGCCTGTTCTATGTAATCACCATCTACAGCAACACTAAACCATGCGGAAAATGAAAGTCTGTTCACATAACGGAAATCGTTGACGGACTATTTTTAAACAGAAGCGAAATTTCACTGGAATTCTCGACAATTTGTGCACCACAATTACAATTTGAATCGCTAGAGATAGCTAAAAATAGTAACACCGGTTCCTCTCGCAAATTTGGTTGGCGATAAATTGTGTTGATAGTTGTCAAATGAATTGCTGTGTGTCCTGGGTGTTGCTTTTATAGACCCGAAGGCGTGTAATAAACACAGAATGATACACGCGTGTGAACTGGTTAATCGGTACGGCACTTGTGCCATCGCGGAAGGATAAAACTCGAGACCTGCGGGCTCTCGATTTATCTTTTCCACTCGGGTACTCGTGCCATATTGATTAACCCATTCACACGCGTGTGTCGTTCTGTGTATCAATGACACAGTGGCATCGGAAGAACATTTCCTGTACCTGTTCTGTGGAATCACTGTTACTGAATTCTTTCAACCCAGGTTCACGGATCGATGCCAATACATGTCTGCTTGGTTGCTAGGTCTGGAATGGCTTCCTGTTTTACACTCCCCAAACTCGAGATTTCCCTGCTCAGACTAGCTCATAAACTTATTTTTCTAAATTCTTGTTTCTTCAACGCCCATGGGACTTCCCTAACCCCAGACCCAATATTATTTATTGGCCCCCAGTTTCAAGACTCATCTTCCAAGTCCCTAGCTCTTAGATAATCCATATGGATGGAATTTAGAGGATATCCAACAGATTGATTCAATAGTTGAATAACTATTCTGTAGGCTATGTCGGTCGAAGCCACTGCTGCATTTGTTGGTGAATGTTGATTGTTGAATCGGAACTGACGACAAAAACGAGTGCGTGCATTTATAACAGGATTATTAGATTACCGAGGTAAAAAAAGAAACTGAATTATAGTTGAACCAGTCAGAAAATTCTAATGTGTAAGTTCGTCTGGCAATTGGAAAACCAGTGACAATACGGTCTGTTTTGAAAGACTGTTATAGCTTGATTCATTTTGCAAGGAGCGGATAGTTGGTACAAGCCCTTCCTCACTAACGACCCCCCACCATTGTGCCAAGGTTTATATTTGAGATGGAGGCGCGGTGACTCAGTACGTAGAGGTGCAGGCTGCAAGCCGAGAGGCCCTCGTTCGAATCCCACCTGCGGCAACTGCGTTGTGTCCTTGAGCAAGACACTTTAACCCCATTGCCCTCATGGGGACACGGTGACGTTGTGTACTAAGACGTACTGCACGTCGGTGGTGCACCTGTCTTCAATCAATGCTAACCCTCCTTGTGTGGATTTAGTATGTTGGGGAGCTGACAGTTGCTCGCCGTTGCTCGGTGGTTCTCCCCAGGTACCCCGGCTTTCTCCACCCATAAAACTGCCGAGGTCATGATTAGCCATTGTGCTGAAATATGTGACCTTAAGCACCAATAAATAAATTAATAATAATATATTTGAGATGTTTAATTTCGGGATCATCCCAGTGATACACAGATTTCAAATTGCAGTAATACGATTTGATATGGGAAATTATTTACATGTATTATATACTTTATTACTTTCCAAAGTGTGCTTTACTGGGATTTCTGGGTTTGGTTATAAACGATAACTGAATAACCGATAAGTGAATTATGCAATCAACAATTGGGTCGTGTATCCGTGCCGTGCGCGCAAACGAAGACGCTTTGCCGTGGTTGTAATGGGGACTTCATTGTTTTGTTTTTTTTTGATAATATAATTATCGGTAATAATGAAAAGTAATAAAAAGAGTAATCGCTTGACTGGACTGGTTATGTGAAATAATTCATTCGAGGCGAGGGCACACACTGTAAAACACTCGTGCGCATTCGAGCACTCGTGTTTGTACAACGTCCCTCACCTCTCATGAATTATTTCACGTAACCAGTCCAGTCAAGCGATTACTCTCTATGTAGACTGAGTACAATAGATGGTTGCCAATATAAAATACAACCCCCCAGCCCGACACATTGACTAACTTTAGAAAAAAGGGATGATGAAACGGGCTTATCATTCGTAACTGTTCTCAAAAAACGACTTAATTGAATGAAGTCGACACAAGAAAAAATATAATGTAATGCAAAATGGATATGTCCGGTCGTTATTTAGAGCATTGTATGCGGCAATCCCATTCAGATACTCAGAGGTGAGTGGTTACACTTGAGCCTTTTACTAACACGAAAAGCAGGCGACACATGCAAACAAAATTTCTGAATAACTATTTTTTTTTCATTTTGTATCTCAAAAACATAGGTTGTGACCCGTAGAGGGGTCATAACCTATGTTTTTGAGACAAAAGATGAACAAAATAATGAAAATTAATTGGCGCTTTTTGTGAATAGCGCTGGCCGGTTTTGGCCGTTACGTTGGGTAAAGGGTTAAGAAGTACTCAGGTTTTCTTTCCTCACTGTATAGCAATCCATCTGAAGGGAGCGCAATGGCTCAGTGTTTTCGACATTAGACTTCAAACCGAAAGGTCCACAGTTCGATCCTAACCAGGGGTTACTGCGGCGTGTCCTTGTGCAGGACATTTGATCCCGATTTCCGACGCGGGGATTCGGTGGCGCTATGTACTAAGGCGTACTGTACGTTGATGATACACTTGTCTTCAACCAATTCTAATCTTGTTTGTGCGGATTTGGTACGTTGGGGAGTCTGACAGTTGCTTGACGCTGCCCGGTGGTTCTCTCCGAGTACTGCGGCTTTCTACATCCGTAAAACTGTCAGACATCAGGTGACCCTTGCTGTCGTAGGTGTCGCTAAATCCCAATGAAAAAATACCTTTTAAAGCGTTATTCTTCCAGAATAGTGGGGATACGCTCTATAAGTTTATAGTGTATTACTAGGAAAAAGTATGTTAGTAACTTTTATACACAAATGCATAAATAATGTCATTCACCCATTATCCAACGTAAGGGATATATGACCAGTGCTATTCAAATTTTGTTATTTTAAAAACTTTTTCCTCCAAGCGTAGCTTGTTACCCCTGATTGGAACGAGCTCGTTGGAGGTAATAAGCTGTGTTTTGCAGCCAAAACATGAATGTTGTCAGTTTTTCTGAACAAGGTTTACAAGTGTCTTGCTTAGCAAAGGATTAAGAAAATTGCATGTACGAAGGCGAAGATGCAACAACTTATTCACATCCTGTTACGACAATACATACATCTCATTTACTTAAAGCGTGGTACGCCAAATGACGACAATGTGCTACATGTTACATTAACCACTTACACAACGCATAGGATATCAATATTTATTATTTTAATTTTTGTTCCTTCCAATAAGGGGTCACATGATAAAGTTTCGTTGACATCTTTTGAATTTTTTTCTTTTTTTTAACTGCCAAATTTGTAAATTACGCGTGGGTTTACGTTTTTACATCTCCTTCAGATGTGGTAGATGTTTTGTTGATTGTGACTCGAGCCCACATTTACAAGCATATAGCCACATTGATTATTTTGCTTTCCATTTTGGAAGATTTGGACCCTTTGCAGTGTTTGCTTGTTTGTTTATGAGAGTTCAACAACTCTTTCAACAACCGGATCCATATTATATCGGGCAGTTTTGCGAATGGAGGAAGCTGGAGTAGGCGGATGGAAGCTCCAAGAAGCGGCGAACAACTGTCCTACTCTTTCAGACCCTCCTACTTACCTACCCGATACAAGCAGAGTTAGACGCGACAGAAGGCAAGTGTCCCATCGGCACGCAGAACGCATTGATAGACAGGGCAAAGGTGCCTCAGCGATCTCTTGTGTTGGTTATCAAACCATTAGGTAGCGAGGTAGCCGACTTCCATAAATACGCACTTCTCCACTTTGCAGGACCCGTGTGGTAACAATACAACAAAGGCAATAGCAATAGAACATTACCCCCACTTTAGGAAAATATATACAAATTCCTAAATTGAAGTTCCTCCCCAGATACAATAAATCTGTGTGCGTGATTTGACTCTTTTCAACCATCTGTGAAATAAGTTAGAATGCGGTCCTTATATAGAACAAGGCGCCATTTGCAATGCTATAGCATTGCAGGTGGCGCCTTGTTCTACTTACATGTAAGAATCGAAATGTTCATTGTGTATGTTTAACAGCACCGAAAACAAATTTTTAAAAATCGCGAAACATATCTTATCTTCGTATAGGTTTAGGTTTTTCTGTCTTCAATAAAGAAAAACAAAAGCAAAAGAAAACCCCCCAAACCACCAGCATATTAAACCACCAATAGCACCAATCACATTGAGCCATATTTTTAACCTCCAGAAACACACGGCTCGTATGGTGTTGGTCCCAGGTTCATGGACCATACCATGCTTGAGATGACAAACATTTAGCATGTTTTGAGTGCTAAAATCCATATTTAAACTTTAAGAATGAATTTGGGTGCCATAAAATGTGATTTCGAGAATTTCGGAAACAATGAACTCGGTGGCCACTGGGTGACACTAGTGACCTTGAAAAATATTTTCAGACTCCAATTTGTTTCGACTAATTTTGCATTGATGCAAGGTCCGCAGGATATACTATACTTGAGATATACAGAGTATCATGATAACGTGCATGTCCTGTGATTTGTATCAGATTCGAGGTGGTATCCAGAATGGGATCTCAACGAGCCGGCTTTTTCATTTATCTAATAATTCTGTCACATAAACATATCAAATCTTAAATTATTAATACAGCTTTGGGACATAATGTTGGGCGAGAAAAAGTTTAAAAAACAGATTATATGGAACAATATTGTTGTACACTTTAACAAACAATGAGTAACGCGGTCACCGCAAATTTTCAAACTCGCGTTGTAAAATCATTCACTCTAAATGTCACTTCCGGTGATGATACGCTTGAATTTACAAGTGTGCAATATTTAACTGAGCAGTTTCTATTTATTGTGGAGGTATCATTTGCTATTAATAGTTCTGTCGCTAATTATAAGGAATTGTGTTTGGTATTGTAAGCGATCAGCTGAGTCGATCACCGATACGCAAATAGAATGCATTCATATGCCTGTTATGATAGCCCGTCGCGTTCTCGAAAACGAGTCGTCTATATGATACGGAATCAGAATAAGTCGTCTATATGATACGAAATCGGAACACATTATGTGATACGTACCGTTTCTCGTGGTTTTCAAGCCAAAATCTATATGATTGTTAGATAAATTAGCGTGACCCAATTTCAAATTTTAACATAAGATATCTAGGAGTTTTAGAAATGCACCCAATGGCCACCGGGAAACTTTAGTGACTTTGACTTATATTTGAACCTCCAGAGAGTTAGGCTCTCTTTCCACCTTTTTCGCGCTAAAATTCATGCATGGTTTTCGTGTTGGGTTGGTAATATGTCGATAGGTCATACGAAGCTTGAGATATTTGGCTCCCTCCACGCTTTTGCACTTTGGGAATTAGCAACACCGGTGTTTCGTCCACACTGAGGCATTTTCCGTTTGGAAGTAAACCACACCATTTGAAAAATATCAAGAAATGTACCTAAATCCGCCACATTGATCGATGATAGCAAACATTGTTTAGAATTGGCCGAAAGACCTGATGGGATACAGCACCTTATGGGGCTTTTTCCTGAGAGCAGTAATTCAATAATGTGGATGTACAGGTATAAAATGGGCATCTAGGATGGACTACCGGAACAGCGTCAATGGTGCAACTCAACAAAACTTATCCTATTTGTGTTCAGTTCAGAGTGACAACGTGCCCGTTGAAATGTTTGCTGTGATCTCACGAACTTGCATCAAATAAAAGTTTGAGATTCATATTCAGTTTTCAGAGGGTTACAATTACACTGTCTGGACACTCCATTGTTAACATAAACAACTATCGGCTACAGCGTTGCGAAGTATTCTCTGTATTCAGTTAATAATTAATGGCTATTTAAACGCTGTTGCCAACACCCAAGGCCTCCAGAAGCATTGGCGACCGAACACTAGTAACTAACAATATGTCACAAAGCATCGAGACACGAATAGTTGTTTTCGAGTTAACATGGAGTGAAGAAGAAGAGGAAGAAGAAGATGAAAAAAAAGAAGAAAAAAGAAGAAGACATCATACAAAAAGAATAGTCTGTGTTTCAGGAATAGTTGTATTCGAGTTATCATGGAGTAACAGAAGAAGAACAAAAAAATCATCGTCAGCAACATTTTAATTTATGAAGCACCGGGTTGTACCCGGTTCACAGCCCGGTGTTTCATTAATTAACCTTTTGGTAACTTTTCCTATAATAAGTGTTCGGAATTTTATTGTGCCCGTGGAAATATTGCCCACCCGTGGAAAGTGACCAGTCCACGGCGGCCCTTCTGAAAGTTTGACATATTGTCGTCCTTTTGGTCATTCGAAGCATACTTACTCCTTTTTGTTGGAGTGTGAAATGCGACCAAAATGTGTTCCCAGCATTAACATTTGGTCATTTCATATGCAAGTCGGCCTATTTAATAAATGTTAATTTGTTTTTATAATTTTAAACTGAAGTTTCTCTTTTACAGCATCCACACAGTGTTCTGTAAACTACTGGCATCATTTCCTAACTATTGTTCTCACTACTTAACTACTCTACAATATAGTGAAATTATTTTCTGATTTTAACTAATTGTTTCATTTCATAAAATACAAAGCTGTTTTACGGTACATACCGTTTCGGCACAACGATATACCCGTTGATTCAGAGGTAGCGTTAAGATCAGTAAATAGTAAATAAAAAATCGCTGTTTGATTAACAACGAATCGTTTACTTCCGTTTTTGTGAACTCTTTACCTGACAAAAATAATAAAAATAAAAACAAATTGATATCATTTACATAAGGGAAAGAGTTAAGCCAATTTTATTCCATTGTTCATGGTTTGTAATAAATGCATAGTGTTTTTCCGACACCACTTAAGAGCGAGATGATGTCTGTGTATACTGATCATGTTTTTATTATTAACCGTTTTCCTAGCGCACACGATATTATTAGGTATCCTTGTGTTTTCCAGGGTGTATGGGAATTTACACCGGTTTGGGAACTCATACACCCTTCGGCAAACCGGAGTAAATTCCCATACACCTTGGAAAACACAAGGATAACGGATTTGTTTCCAAGAATTTTGGTATACTAAGTAGTTTAACCTACATTGCGGACAAGAACTAACAGAAATTTGTACCGTGTAATTTTCTTAATAAATAAAACCAGACAAATATGGATATCATTGGAACTGGCCCAATGAGCCAGTTCCAATAACACCCATATCTGTAATATTTAATTCCACATAAATATTAAATTTCCTGTTTTTTTTTATTTTTGTTCTAACATAACTGAACAGAAGGTGTGAATTAATAATTACAAATTGGTACATTTGTTTAGCCATATAGCCTGCTATTGTATATTCTTGTTTTTACACCGTGGTTAACCACGGTGTAAAAAAACACTGTGGACTGCAAGTTACACCGTACCTCTCAGCCAATCAAAATGCAGTAATTTGTTTCATTTGGAAGTATGAAAATTTATCATTTTGAATATTAAGTTTTCAAATTTTTCAAACATATTCAACAAAAACTTATCGTGGGACGAGCTCGTTCCAATGAAGATTCACATGATATGGCTTTGTTGATATTTCGGAAAAAAATATTTCTTTTCGACCTCGCAATTTTTCTATTCGTTTGGGTAAATGGTTCAAGAAGTTTTGATGTCAAGTTAATTAGACACCGCATTTTATCACAATAACTCCACAAGACATCTGATGTTCTCACGACCACTGCGATATAAAATTAAAAAGGGAATTCCATTTAACTTTCTAACTAACAATCGAATTCGTTGTTATGATTAATGAAATCCAAATATGGTTATAATCTCCAACGTTATTTACTTCACTAGAGACTTCGCGCAATTTAGTTCGTGCCCGACAGCGCCAGAAATAATTATTTACCGAATGCATGAAGTTCCGCTCATAACTGAAGAGAGACACCCTGCCAATGTGCGCTAAATATTGTGATTTCTGTGCTTTCTGTTAGCTCTCCGATAGCGAGGAAAAGGTGCGCGTCAGTGGGCAGGGAGCAGACTGATGTTGTCATGTTGGACGGTATTTAGTATTTACGGCTGCTTCAAAAACTGTCCGCAGCTGGTTTAGAAATACTAGTTAAACTACCTGCGTAGACCGAATCCAGCGGCCAAGTTCTCAAGCTATCAGTCGAATTCTTTTGGCGGTTATGACGTATTTGTCAGACACTTTTTGTGGCGTTTGCGTGCCGATTACCATTGATGCAATGGGGTGTCTTTTTATCCAAAAACATATAGATATATATTCTACAGAGCCTCAGTTATGGATATTCCAATCAATAAGTATGTAATTCATTTCGCAAAATCAACACAAATCAAAGAACTACACGGTGTAATCAGAAAACCTACAGCTGTAATGAATTTTCATTAACAATTATTTAATGAACATGTCAAGTGGAATTTGGTGAGAGCATTAAAGTTTCAATTAAATCAGGCCTCAATTAAGAAACATTTCTCTCGTTTTATCCTTCCACGCTGAAACTCGTGCCATATCGATTAACCCATCAACACGGGTTTGTCGTTCTGTGTTTATTACCTGCCTTCACGTCTATAAAAGCAATTATTAGAAGGACACTCAGAATTCCGTTTGACAACTCGTCCGTTGATGCCCAGTGTGTTGTACGTGCCAGTAGAGACATAAAACATATTGGACCCCAGGGGACGAACTATCAACAATGGGCAAATACATGGTTAGTTACATTTAACCCCTCAAAAACCGAAATTGTTCTTTTCACCAAGAAACGTGCTAACCTAAGTACTGCGGTGACATTCGGTGGGT